>ML685792.1:5697765-5943719 GCA_007922175.1 Pelusios castaneus | reverse complement strand
ACGAAGTGGGATTTTCTCCCACGAAAGCTCATGCGATAAATAAATCTGTTAGTCTTTAAAAGTGCCACAGGACTCTGTTGTCTTTCTAGATGTTAATGTTCCCTTTTGATGTCTTCAAATAGAACAATAGTAACTGATAGGGAAACAGTCCATTTACCTTGCTAACCTCTAGCAAGATAGATGTAATCATCTTCAACTAACTACTAACAATACACATGCATATCAAAGAGCTAAACTACTTGTAACACCATTATTATGTTTTCCTATAATATGCTTTTAAAGGTTAGATTTGGGTAATGTGTTTTTCAAAATGGCTTGGTCTTTTCAGGCATAGCATGACAGAAACAGTTGGCAGAAACATAGAGAAGCAACCAGCCATGCAAAATAGCCGATGCCTCTGCTGTTCTTGTAGGTCCCATCCTTTGGGTGCCTTAGGATCCATGGGGTTAGGCCTTGAAGGGTTTTCTTCCCTTCTTATGGGGTTCTTTCCAGGAAATTCTTTCACCCCCCACCCCCCCCATGTTTTGTACCACTCAGAATACCTTTCATCCATCACAAAGGTATGCCAGTGCCACTGACTGCTCTTTGGAGGGAGCCAGAGCTCAGAAATTGGGGAACAATATTGCTTCCAAATGCCTTTTATATGGCATAAAGGGGAGATGACTCTTCCTACAAGATATTGGTTATTAGTAAAAGAGATTTTCATCTTGTGTAAAAATTAAATTCTTCATCCTCACCTTTTTATTATTTTGTAGTCTGTAATTTATAAGCAGTGCTCTAGCTAATGCATGTATCCAGCCTTCCCCTAGAGGAATTTACAGCATGTATGTCACCATAAACAAAGGAGGGATGGATGGATGCTTTTACTCAGACAATCTATACGTTAACAGCTTGTCCTCAGCTCAAAATGTTCAGCAAGTATTAATGGAATCCAGCTAGGCTTCTTAAAGCAGATGCTGGCATTTTCACAGAGAACTTGACACATCCAGGATAACTGATGATCTGCAGATTTACTGGTAAATTGGCTGAGAGACAGCATTCGAACCATCCTTAAAGGATATCTTTGCAATCATTAGCTTATTTCTGCGTTTTAGACTACATCTATGCTACGAACTAGGGGTGTAATTCCCAATTTGCATATGCATGCCTACTCCAGCTCTCATTTGAGTTAAAATGCTAAAAATAGCAGTGTAACTGGTAATGTGAGCAGCGATGAGTGGGTTTGTCCTCAGGGCAGCCAGCCCGAGCCAGCGCAGCATGTGCTACTGTAGCTACACTACTATTTTTAGTACACTAGCTCAGATGAGAGCTAGAACAACAATATCTCTAATCATACCCCTAGCTTGTAGTTTAGAAGTACCTTAACTGAAGTAAAAAAACAGAGTCCCATAGTGCTTTTAAAGACTAACAGATTTATTTATCGCATGAGCTTTCGTGGGAGAAAATCCCACTTCGTCAGACGCTTTGACAGTGGGAAACTTACAGAGTGGGAGGAAATTAAATGCAGGGAAGTGTATAACATCATAGGATCAGGTCAGGAAATGAACTTACTGAGCACAAAGGCTGCATTTACACTGGTAAATTAAGTCGACTTAAGCTTGCTTAAGTCGACTTAATTTACCCTGCGTCTACACTACACTTTGCTTAAGTCGACTTAAGCAGCTTGCTTAAGTCAACTTAAGGAAAATAAAGTCGACTTAATGAAAATTAAGTCAACTTTATTAAACCTGCTTTTTACTCGACCTAAGGCTTAATTCGACTTTTTAAAGTCGAATTAAGCCAGTGTAGACGTGGGGTAGGCCTAAGTCGACTTAGGGCTACCCCAGGACTACACCAATGCCCTCCCTGCTGCCCTGACCTGATGAGCCATTAAGGAATACAACCATTGTGTCCTTAATGGCTCATCAGTTTACTCCCTGGGCCCATTGTAGCTGGAAAATTCCTAAACATTAAGGAGACAATGGTTTTACACACCCGCCTCTCTCAGACATTTCCATAAAATCACACAAGTTAAAGTATAGATAGAACACCAAATTCCTAACTAAACTAACTTCTAATCCAAATAGAATTCCTAGACATAAACTATATAATCATTCCCAGCAAATTACTACCTTTCTATTGATACCAAACATGACATAGTTCCTATGGATTATAGCATTTAGGATATATGAATAGAAAATAATATCATAAATGCTTCCCTACATCCAGACAGCATCACACCCTGCCCGCATGCCCTGCCAGGGTCCCTGTCCCCCTTTGCCCCTTGCACACAAGGGGTGCCCCCCCTGCCACCGTGGACCTGCCCAAGGTCCTCCTAGCCCCTAGAAGTCAACCTAGAGAGTCCAGTGTGGATGCTCTAGGTCAACTTTGTAAGTTCCCCTTTAAGTCGACTTTAATTTTAAGTGTAGATACACTAAGTCGACTTAGTTAAAGTCGACTTAAAAGTGCAAGTGTAGACATAGCCAGAGAGACTAAATTTTCCTTCCAAGGGGTAGTCAAATAGGGCTGTGATGGACTGCACAGTGGAAAGGTGACATAGAGATGTCCGTTGACTTGTAATTTCTTCTGTGGGCAGTGAACTTCACTCACTAAGAATGTCAATCTGGCACCTAGAAGAGAAGGTTTTTTAAAACATATTTTTCCATGGAAGGGAGTCTTTTCTAATTAATGGTTAAATCACAGGGATCATTATCAAACACTTAGCAAAAGGAGATGTCATATGCTGGCCCTTCAAAAAGTTTGAGTTCATCAGCAAATTCCTTAAGGGAGACAGAATTAGCATATTTCCTGAATCTGATTTTTTTTTAATTAAATCTTGACAAGAAAAATTGATACTTATGCCATGCCTCCTAGTTTGAATAGATGGGACTTGAGACTTTCTAGCATTATCACATTTGCCTTTCTCAAATACTTTCATGTTAGGTTAGCTGCAGGCTAAATGTGCACTAATCTTTTGACTTGTTCTAAGGGCTTGTTTTAGAAATGTTTAATTCCCCCTAGGGTTTCCTTCCATGGTGTAGTTTATACCTGAGCCACGGACTGCCATGAGTTAACTGATCCCTAAAAGTTATATATTCCAGTATGACTGGGATGCTGTATGATGCTGTGTACAAAATGGTTCCTCTGAAAACAAAAATATTATTCAACTAACCTTTGATAGTTAAACTTCAAGGCTCAATACTGCAAGCTCTCCAAGAACAGAAATCCCAGTGCTTGGAGTGCTTTCAGGAGCTGGCTGTCAGTGAAATGAATAACTTAGCACTACATTTTTTTTTTAATAAACAAAGGCTGACTTGAAATCAAATGTTCCATTTTAGAAAAATATGCAGTATTTATTAGCTTTTAGGAGTCATTAATTTACCTTATAATAGATGTGTTGTGTAATATGAGATCCAACAAAATTCAGTGACATTAAGGAGCGAGAAACCGGCAAATAGAAAAATACATATCTTCACTTTCTGCTATCATTTCATGTATGACACATCTTTGAGTGCGTCATCTATGTGACTTGCTTCTAATTATAATAAAATGCATCAATGGCTTGTATGGCCCATTGTCCTCTTGAAATATACATTCTTTTCAATTCTTTCTGAGTCTCTAGCATTACTGTGGCTCTTATTATAGCTTGCTAATGTAAATGATTTTATTATGGGTAGCTCCTTTGGCTGTCTTTAGGTTATCCATTAGCTCCAACATTGCCTTCTTGATTTCACAGTCTCCCTTTTTTCCTCATCTCTGTCACCCTTTCCCATCAACTTACCTATTACTGTTTTGTGAACTTTTCCCATGCCTCCAATGTTGACTGTGTTCTTTCTCTCTCTTTCTATTTCTCCTTGACTTCTTTTCCTTTTGTGAATCTCTCTTTTCTTTTGGAGGGTTGTAGTGAAGACAAGCCAGTTATTGTTATAGATCCTACTGTGACTTACATGCTGAGCGCTGCAAAACAGAATCTTCTTAGGTCTCAGTGCTAGAGTGTCACATCAGCTTCTTTGCTGCTGCACTCCAATATGGTGTTATTTGCTCACAGGTAGCTCTAACAACTGTTGTATTTTACAGAGTACAACAGTTAAAACAATGGAAACATTTGTCACCACCTTTTCATTGCAATAAGGAGAGTACCGGACAAGGGCTGATAAGAATGGGGGAACTTGAACTGTTACTGGAAAGAAGGCAGGATTTCGGGAGGAGGAACCCACCTTGATTCTCATTGGTTTTGTAAAACAAGATGAGGAATTGGTGAGATACAGAAGAGCAGGCTGTTCCATACACCAGGTACAGCAATAAAGGGTTAGCCCATGCCAGATTTCCACTATGAATGCTTAAACTCACTTGGTTTTATTATGCTCACTGTATATATGGTCTAAACATGTCAGTGCTCCCTGGGATCAGGCCTGAGCCCACGTCCATTGAAAGCACCAGCAGGCTTTAAATCAGGCTTTTAGTAAATTTCACTAAATCTGAATATTTTCCCGCTACCCCCTTTTCACATCCCAAAGCATTCCTTTTCTCCCTTTGTCCCATTTCCCCCTTCACCCTCCAACCAACTTCCCTCCCCACCCCCAACCTCAAGATTGTTCCTGGTTTATCTTATCAGCCAAAGAGGACTGAAGGTGGCTCCTTCCAGAGCTCATCTATGCTGCCCCTGCAGCATCCCTAGAGATCCCAGCCCTAGAGTTGAAGCATGGATTTTTTTTTTCATTAGCATTAGCATATTCCGCATAAAGAATATTGAGATCATTGTATGCAATTAGCAGTTTTATAAGGGACTTCTTAAATGTGGGCACAGACTCATCAGTTGTGCAAATCATCAGAATCTGATTGATTTTACACTGTTATTCCAGAAGCATAAATCGTATATGCACATCCACTGGGACAAGGATGTGTTAAACGCATCTTCTGGTTTTGATTTTGTAATGACAATACATTGTGCGTGAATTTGGAGATGTCCCTGTCTCTACAGCTCATATAATCACGACTCATTGTTAAATGGTCAAATAGTAGCTGGCCCTGCACACAGGTTGGAGACCATACAAGGAGCCTACATGTACAGCTTTGTACTTTGAACAGTAGGTGTCAGACATGGTCTATGTATAGAAGATATACATGTACTTAGTCTAAAAGGCTATGTCTACACTTGTAAATTTAAGTCGACTTAGCATGTCCACACTTAAATTTAAAGTCGACTTGGGGGGAACTTACAAAGTCAATCTAGAGCGTCCACACTGGATGCCTAGGTCGACTTGTAGGGGTTAGGGGGACCCTGGGCAGGTCCACAGTGGCAGGGGGCACCCCTTGCCCAGTGCCAGGGGGCTCAGCCTTTGCCCCATTGTACCTGGGACCCTGGCAGGGCATAGGGGCAGGGTGGGCAGGGCATGCCAGGCTCTCCCTGTGTCCCCCCCCCCCCGGCAGGGAGGGCAGTGGGGGAGTCCTGGAGAGCCCTAAGTCGACTTTAAGTCGATTTAGGGCTACTCCAGGTCTACACTAGCTTAAGTCGACTTTAGGAAGTCGACTTAAGCCTAAAGTCAAATTAAAAGGAGGTTTAAATTTTCCTTAGGTCGACTTAAGCAGCTTGCTTAAGTCGATTTAAGGAAAGTGTAGTGTAGACGCAGATTAAATTAAGTCGACTTAAGCAAGCTTAAGTCGACTTAATTTCTAAGTGTAGACGCACCCGAAGAGAGGGTGGTGAGGAGGGGCAAATCTGGGTTGCCTAATTCACAGATACCAAATGGTGGTTATTCATGTGAGTAGCTAGAGGATTTAACCTAGCGAGGCTGGGGCTTGTAGTGGAGAAGGAGTTTTGGAGATATCTAAGGACCGAAGAAGAGATACTGAATCAGACCTGAAAAGAGGAGAACTCCCAGAGAAAATCTTGCAGTAGTCTAGGAGAAGCTTGATGAGGCCTGAAGTAGAGGTGAGATGCCAATGGAGGAGATAACAAGATTCGCTTCAGACAGCTTCTGCATGAAAATCGATGCAGACACAGATTTGCAGTCCTTTTATCTGCATAATTATTTCATTAAATGTATAGTATATGATTTAGAGAAATGCTCAACATTTGATTTCTTTTTCTTCATTATCTCTTTTTATCCTAAAGTTGCATGACATATGTTGCTTTACCTTATCTCCTATCATGCAAGAAGTGAAAGTCCTCTCTTTGAAAAACGTAATTTTTGAAAGTGGAAATCTCATTTTAATGCATCCTTTGTGGTTCTTCCAGTGCTGTTTTGAAGGTCTGACTACATGCTTTGCTTAGTAATTATTTGGTGCTCACGTACTTAGGATTTAATGTCTAAAGGAAAAATTTTGAAAGCTTAACTTCCTGTATGTGTGCCAAGAAAGATATTTTGCATACAATATTATAACTACCTTTTAACAGCAGAAACAAACAAGACTGCTTTGATTTTTTTTTCTCTTACAGAAAAAATCCAGTTGAAACACTGAAGAACTTGAGGGGAAAAAATTATTATTACCATATTAATAGTTGAATTTTTGGCAATTCAATAGGGTGCTCTCACCTCTGTATTAGTACTCAGCTGAGTGCCAGTGCGTGTGCAATGCTAAGGATTACTGTGCAGCAGGCAGTGGGATCTGGAAACACACTCCACTTTGAGTCAGTACTGACTTTGCTACCACAGGGTAGTGCTTGAGAGGGAGTCAGTCTTTTACAGTCTCTTGGGAGTTCCAGGATTAAGCTCCTATTGTCCCTGATCTGGATCAGGGACTTGAATCTGTCTCTGCTGCAATCCAGATGAGTAACCTAAGCACCAAGCTATTGATTACTCTGGGGTCAGTCTCTATCCTTGAGCAGAGACCCTATCCTTGATTTAAGAAATCTTTCCTGCTGAAGTTCAGTCAAAACTTTTCTGCAAAATGTTTTGGTTTCAACAGATTGGCACCTTTTAATGAAAAAATATTTTGTTAAAAAATTCTCAGTCAGCTCTAATTATAACCTGTTAAATCAGAGGTCAAATTATCATATAACAATTTTTTTTTTTAGAAAAAGCGCTTTTAACAGACTGGCTCAAAAATTGTATAGCCTGGCACTAACAACATTTGTGGTTAACTCTCTTGACTTCTCTACAAAGCAAAACCTTAGTCACTTTGAGAGAGCGAATCTACAGAACTATAGAACTATGTCATTTTTCCAGTATAATGAAATCAATAAAATTAATACCTCTTGCAACAACAAGTAATCAACTAGCTGTTAAAGTTAATTTATTCTGTCAGTATATTTAAAATAATCAATAAATTAGGCTACAACTTGGAAAAATACAGAGTAAGCAATATGCTCTGTTTGACCTTCTACGGCCAAATATAAAGGGCTACGGGAATGTTTGCCATGCTGAATTCCCTATGCTTTTACACCCACAATAGGAGGATATGTATTAGTTAAATAATTTTAAAGCATTATTTACAAGTCTATATAGTTACATATATTGCAAGTGAGCATTTACATTTAATAGTATGGATAAGCATATTACATAAACATATTACAGGTGATGAATCAACCCACTAGTGGGACTAGAATGATTTACCCTTTCCTTAGGTTTTGAACAAAAGGCTAGTCAAGAAAAGATAGTCTGCTGGATAGGGGACTGGACTGGGACTCAGGAGACTAGAGTTCAATTTCCAGTTTAATCACAAATACTTCCTATGTGCAGGGGCATAGCCAGCCCCTGTTTTCTGGCTGGGCCTCTGAGCATGAAGGGTGGTCCCAGACCCAGGCAGCTTCCTGTCATGTGACTGGAAGCTGCCTCAGATGCTCCAGTTGCTAGGTAGCGGGTGGAGCTCTTTCAGGAGGAGGGAGGGGGAAAGGCGGTATGATGTGGCCCGCCCACCACAGCAACCAGCAGCGGTGCAAACTTCACCACCATGGCTGTGGCTACTGACTGGCCCCACAGCAGTGGCAGCAAATTTCGCACCACTGCCAGGTGCTGTCATGGGCAGGCCTCATCTCCAGTGGGTAGGCCCCAGCCCACCTGGGCCCACCCCGGGCTATGCCCCTGCCTATGTGACTGAGTGAAAATCTCTTCATCTACTCTGCCTCACTTCCTCATCTGTAAAATGGAGATGGTACATTCCTACATCACATCACAGTCATGGTTGTAAGGCATTCACATTGCATGGTGAAGAAGGCTGTGTAGAAGTGCAGATTATTGTGATAAATCAAGCCAAGAAGTTTGTAAAGACTCTGATTCAAGATCAAAGCTCTCCAGTGCAAACTCCAGGATATTTAATCCACTGTATTGTGAGGAAAGTATCAAAACAATAATTTAAACACTTCCACCTCACAGTTTTTTAATTCAGACATTTTCAACCAAACTAGGAAGCAAAAGGAATAGCAAAAATGACTAGATATTTCTTAGTTGTAACTGTCATCTGAAGATAATGAAGATTGAAAGCTAATGTACTATTTATCCTCAGTTATAAAAAGTTCAATCATTCTCTATTCCCCTGATTTTCTAGCTACTTGTGTCTCCAGTGTGAGCACAACTGAACTGGTGTAATTTCTTTTCTTGTACACTGAACTCAATCTCATTTTTAATTTGATTGCAACTATATGTTGAAGGATCCCAGGATATGTATTTCTTCCAAAATCTTCAGTTTGTTTCTTTCTAAGTAAGCAGACTGCTTTCACTAATCATGCTCACTGGGAAAAGAAATATAAAGGGCAAAAAATGAGGTCATTATATTGATGTTCCAAGCTAACATTTCTAGCAGCACATTTCGAGTTCCACCTATTAGTTCTGCAGGGAGCACTTCAATTTTCAGGTTAATTTTTATGTGAGGCTAACAGCTTTTAAAAGCTCATGATTATAATCGGGTTTGAAAAAGTCTGTGGATTTGAAAGCGCTTTAGGAGAAACAAAGTAGTATACAGAATTGCCTGCTGGTTTCAAGAGCTTGTCAATTGTTTAATTTATTCTGGGAAGGTACAATTTTTGTTTTGAATACGCATATTTGATTTTAAAAACAAATGTATAACAGTGCTTCATTGAGTATGGCCACCTGAAAGCAAGAAAATAAATGTTGAGAACACAAAAGTCACTTGAAGAAAATTCAGTAAATAAGCACCAGGACAAGTAGAAGAAAGTCAAAAGTCAAAGCTGTCACTGTAAAATTCACCTCATCACTCTAATATCCTGGGACTAACATAGTTACCACAACATTGCACACAATAATGTAAAACTTGATTAATTAGAAGATTCAATGGCCTGAAGAAACCTTTTTTAAAATGGAAGCTATGCGAAACTTTAGGAAGAATAGTATATGATTGGTTCAATTTTGTTTTTAAGTACTGTTTCTGTAGAGAATTCACCTATGTGAACAATTAACTTTTGCAGATAAGCAGAAAGTAGGAGGTGATTAGCATGAGGTAGGAAAGAGAGCTCTGCTGAATTGGACATGGAGTAGGTTACACTTCTAATAGTCTCATTAGCTTGTGGAAACAGACACTGAAGGGTTGGTATTAGGTTGCCGAAACAGACACTGATGATCCTGCTAGATCACTATTTGGGAGTTCAATGCTGTGTTATGGGCAAAGAATGTATAGGTCAGTTTTATTCTTTGTAAGAGGCTGTGATGGGCCTCAGTATTGTGGGCCATTATCTCCTATGATACATCAGATTACCATGTGATTATGCCCATCAAAATATCTTGTGACAAGAGTTACATAATTCATCATGATACTGAACTAAAATTAAATAGCAAGCATCAAGTAATAATTAAAAAACACTAACCAGTAGTGGTAAATCTATGGGCTACTAGGACTCAGTGGTGTACAGGATTGGGTTTATACCGTTGGTGACATTAGCTGAATCCCTCAAAAACTTCATTTTGACAATACAGATTTCCTTTATTGGAGTGTATAAATGTAGTTTATATAAATACACAGGTTAATTCAGACCACACCAACTTGATTTGATTCTCCAAAACACTGATATTAGATAAAACAGGATCTCAGTGAAACTAAGCAATTTGGATGGAAGAAATGAAAGTGTAAATGACTCCCTCCAATTGGCTAGAAAATCAGGTTCTACATTGCAGAATAAGCTATAGTAATATGCTATTCCAGCAAATTACTGGTAATAAGCTACAGTAATATGCTATTCCATTGCAGAATAAGCTGCTCTTCCAGCATATTACTAATGGATATCTGAAATTTTCAGCATCACAATAAAAAAATAGAAATGTAGTCAGTGGCATGATAGATGAAATAAAGACAAAGAAAAGTGACCCTCTGCATCTGTCCAGGAAAGCGCAGCTAAGTAAAAATTGCAATAAATCTTCTTTATGGACAGATTTATGTCTATTCCCAGAGTTTCATCTCAAAATTATTCACCTTCAATACACATTTCTTATACCATAGTAGAAAACTGAAATGTCACAAATGCTGGATTTTCATGTTACTAGAGAAAGGGATAGAAAGGTTTAAGCTTGGACTTTCTCCTTTCACCTATCTTTGAGCAGAAAGAAGTAGTTTAGCCTAAATGTTTTGAGGCAAAACAGTCAGTGGAAGCCTTTGCATCAAGTTTTTGGTCCAGACTTAAATTTTATGGTGAAATTACCATTCAGTATTTTAATTTTTGCAAGATTTACATGAACAGTTTCTTTGCTGTGGATCCATGTAGCGTTTTGTTCTTTGCTGTCATCCCTGGCATTTACTTTGAGCTTCATATTCCAAAACTTTATGCAAAGAAATCCACTGAATTTCACCTTGCCGTATGAAACCACATATACTTACATGAATTCATTATAAAAAAAAAGTCTCAGGTGCATTCAAAACCAGTTCCAGCTTACTTCAAAAAGTTTATGAACCTTGTGAAGAACTTGCTTTGAGTTTGTAACCCTGAAACCAGGATGCGTTTTATTTAGTTTAGGATGTCACTGTGAATATTTCATATAGCTCTACGTCATCTGAAAAATTGGGTTTAGGGATTGCATAATGGAAAATATAATAACTCTAACTGCATTTATAACTGTGTGAATCCACCTTATTTCTTTGCATTTGGGATTTTAAATTATGGCAAATTAAAAACTGATAAAAGATAATACTTTTTCATACAACTCATAACTAGACTATGAAACTTACTGCCACAAAATGTTGCCAAGGCCAAGAATTTAGTAAGATTCAAAATGGCAGTGGACATTTATATAGATAACAATAGCCAGGATTATCATAATGAATTGTGACAGATTTTTGAAGTAATATTAAGTCTCATGTTTAATGGCTTAATTCAATCTCTGTTAGAGATCAGGATGAGATCTAATTTGGGGGACAAATTACCCCATGTATGCCTACTGCAGGGTTTTTCTGTTTTCCTGTGAAGCACCTGGTGGTGAATATTCTCAGTTCCAATCCCGTCCGGCAAATCTTATTTCCCTGTTAGTAACAAACCACCCTTTCCTCACCACTAGAAAAATCTCAATTTAAAGGAGAAGAATAGGCTGCAGAAGTACGTGCATGCTTATGTGGTAGTACATAGTTTGGTCTGGTTTTTAACTGTGCCAACTGCATCATGTAGCAAAAATCTCCACTGATCAAGAAGTACTTGAATTTTTTCAGAGGCAAATGTTCTCAGGAATTGTGATATTAGTAGAACGTGCATTGTTAAAAAGCCCTAAGCACAAGAGTACAATAGATGAGTTCATACACAAACATCAAAAAGGCCACTCTGGACATTTGAGCTGTTTGAATTGGTGGAAGTGTTTGCGATAGTTTAATAGCCTGAGAGGGTGTTTTATGTCTAAGAAAAGATCAGATTTTCAAGCTGAAAAACTCAGACATTTGCCATAAGAAGAGTTTGCAGAGTATGATTTCAGTGGGGTGTCAGAAAGATACGTTTAAAGTGGAGAGAAGGGAAGGAAAAAGGTCCTCCTTCCTTCCTCTTGCATTTTCTATGCGTTAGGGTTTTTTTTTTCCTTTTATCTTTCTTTGTTCTGTTCCCCTCTCCTCCTCTTTTCCCCTAGTTCTCATCCTCTTAGCTCCCCCTCACACTTTTTGCCACAGTTACTATCTTTGGTTTCCGACTTTATTCTTTTGTTCTTTCCCACCCTTGATATCCTGCCATAGTCTGGTACTCATCTCGGGGCAGGTGAGGGAAGCAGAAGTATGGATCCCAGTCATCTTTCTGGGTCAATAATTGTCTGCAACTGAGTTATGTGTGCACTTAGAGCTGTGTCCAGAGTCAGATGTCACATGACTGACTTGGAAAGGGCAGTCCTCATTACGAAGGTCATGGAGCATAAAGGTAGTACCCTTATTGTATGAGACATCTCAGGATGGTCCTTGATGTACATAAGCACTTGTTTGTCAATTTTCAGTGGCTCAACCTGGTCTTGGATTCCTAAAATGGCCAGTTTCATGACAGTAATGACACAAAACAGGACAAAGCACTTGTATATAATAGGTAACTCCTGTATGTATTAAGGCAGGAATATCTGTGAGCCAGTGTGATAGCTGGCTGCTAAGTGTTAAGAGAATCACATCCATCACAATTTTCATGCTTAATTAGTTTTAAGTCACCAAGCTGATGGGCAAGATTTACTTCCATGAGATGAAGAGAATTTTTAAAAGGTGAAGTGGAGTGAATATATACACAACACTGTATTATAACACTCATGGAAGTGAAAGCCATAGTCAGGGCTGAATTAAGGCCTCTGGAGGCCTAGGGCTTCTCACTCTTGTGGACCCCACCCCACCATGATGGCGCTCACCTGGGGGCAGGGTGGTGCTTGGCTCTGGGGTGGCCGCAGGGCCAGTGCTCAGCGCTGGAGGAGGCTGAGGCCCTGGTACCAGAGGCTGCAGTGTGCAGCATTCCTCTCCCACCCCACCCCAACCCCAGACTGGCTGGTCTGCCCCCGAAGTTGGGACTGGCCAGTGCATGGCACAGCCTCTTTCAGCAGTGCCAGGACCAGGAGTGCTGGTGGATGGCTGTGCTGGGGCCCGCACAGCTCAGGCTGGCCTGGTGAGTCCCATGGAGGCCCTGGCTCAGTAGCCCGAGGGCACTCCTGGCCCTGAAGCGCTTCTGCTGGAGGCTGTGCCACGTGCTGGTCGGCCCTGCCCCCCTGGGACAGACCAGCCAGCTCAGGAGCAGGGTAGGAGCACCAAGCAGCACAGCCTCTGGCCTCAGGGCCCTGGTCCCCCCAGCACCAATCATGCCCCTCCACACTTTCTCCCCTAGCTGGTGCTGTGTCAGCTGGAGCAGGACCAGATCTTGCGAAGCGGCGAGGGTCTGGGGCTGCAGTTCCTAAAACCCCTGCCTTGGTCCAGCTCTGGCTGTAGTTAAAATTGCAACCTCACCTTCATAGCAAAACTGTTCTTCATTGAGAACTCTCTCTCTACACGTAGAGATTTGTTGCATGAATGATTATGTCTAGGTTATCTTCCATGAAAAGTAGTTGTCCTGCAAATACATTTTGTGTTTGAGAAGATAATACAACATAGCTTTACCTAATAGTTAAAAACATTTGAATTTGTTATAAAACTCTTTCTGGCAATCAGGATAGAGAGCCTCCAACATTGAAGCATGAAACTTCAGTTTGCTGACTTAATCCTTGAAACAGATATTAAATATCTGTACCAATCTAGAAATCAGTGTGCAGGATATAAAGTGTGTTTTTTCAGATTTTTTTATTCCATTCATACTCTTGAATGTTCTTCACCCTCTTTCTAGAATTACTTGCTTCTTTGTTTTCAGGCTGGCAGGCTTTGTTCAGAAACAAGTTCCAAAGGGGTAGCCGGGTTAGTCTATTGCAGAAAAACAACAGAGTCCTGTGGCACTTTTAAAGACTAACAGATTTATTTATCGCATGAGCTTTCGTGGGAGACAATCCCAAATAAATCTGTTAGTCTTTAAAAGTGCCACAGGACTCTCTTGTTTTTCTGCAATAGACTAACACGGCTACCCCTTTGGAACCTGTCTCTGAACAAAGCCTGCCAGCCTGAAAACAAAGAAGCAAGTAATTCTAGAAAGAGGGTGAAGAACATTCAAGAGTGAGCTGACACGTGCCTGGGAGATTTAAAATGCTTTGCTCCTTTGCTGTAGCTGGGGCATTTTAAATTTCCTGCTAATGCTGCTACCAGCATCAAAATTGCTTGGACATATCTTCCACGATAAGACTTTCTTTGATGAACCCTACTCCGAGAATAGATGAACTTTGTTCAAAATGCAGGCCCAAAATTCCCATTAAAACTTGAGTAACATTTTCAGTTTTGTGTGCATAATCATGTTATCTATTTTTTTTAAAATAAATGCATGTTATGTTTGTAAAATTTTATTTAATTCGGTTTCCTGAATCATTTTCACAGGAATGCAAAGTACATAGATATTATGAACATTACAGCAGGTATATACCGGCTTTTTCCAAAGAAGTTTTTATCAGGTGTTCCACATAAAGTAATGAATACCTTTAGGTGTTCTGTGATCCACCTAAAGGTTGAGAAACACTGGGTTAGGCACATAACACAATACTAGCTCTGAACCTATTAGTGTGATTACTGGTCCTGTTTAATAAAAGTAGATTTTCTCCAAGGATTCAGTCTTTGACACAGCTGCTGGGTTTTTGGTCAACAGCAGGATCCAAGTGTTCCTGAATGTCTCACACCATTCAAGGTGTTTCCTCAGTGAATGGATGATGGTTTTTTCTTTTGCCTACTTATAACCCCAAAGTTCATTGCCTTTGCCCCCCCATCCAGGGCCGGCCCCACTGCCTTAGTGTCTGGTCTCTTCCCATCCTGTTTACATGATATGCAGATTTGGTTTATAATGCTTAATTTAAATTTGACAGATACACACCTTACCTCCTGAAAAAGAAACCTGTTTGTCAGCTCTGCCTTATGACAGACTTTTTAGGAACATATTTACAATACACAAACACTACTCTGTATATGGTAGCAATAACTATATCTTGCAATGATTATGAGAATCCATATGACATAGGCTTTTCTTAGATAGCTTATATGATCTTATTTTGTGGATACATACTGTGAAAGCAATATGTTAGGTGTAGTGAGGTTGTCAAGCCTACTAGGCATTGCAGACAGAGTAGTGAACCTTTTGTTTGGTGTCATCAGTGGGCCTCTATTTCACAATTGCCCCTTACACGTGTGACTTGGCATGAAGCTGCCCAAGAGTCAAGCAGCCCCTCAATTTCCAGACCCCAAAGGACAGCCTTGAGGGGCTGTGAAAGGACTGCAAATAACTTGTGATCTTTAGGACTAATCAGTGACAAGCTTTCAGTCCTAGTGACTGGTGGGCAGTGGCTACCTTTTCAGTGTGTGGCCCCAAAGAAAAGGGCTAGCCTCATTTTAAAAAGGTGCGATTCTCGCTTGGTGCTGTTTCTTCAACTGAAAGGGAGGGAGGCTACGGGGCAACGGATTGTGCAGGCCCCCACAAGCTGGCTGTGAGACCAAGGAGTGATGCAAACATCAAAGCCCTGGCTAGTGCTAATGCGGCACCTGCCACAGCAAGATAGATCCTAGCTTAGGCTGCACCTGTCGTCCCGCTTCACTCTTTGCAGGCAGACCTATGGCAGCAGATGGAGGGGGCCATGGCGGGGCACCTCTCACAAAATACCCAGCCGCCTCTTTGCGCCTCCTCTGCTCCGTCTGCCTCCCGGCTAAGCTCTTTCAAGCCCCACCTCCTTTTGCTGCTCCCCAACTTTCCTCCAGCACCTCCTCTTCCAGCGGGGCGAAGGCTAGCGGCTCTCCTTGCCCGAGGGGGCCCGCACGTGCGTAGAGGAGCGGCCCGGCCCGGCCCGGCCCGGCCCGGCCGCTGTGAGTGAATCGCCGCCGGCCTGGGGCTCCGGCTGTCGGGATTGGGCGGCGGCGGCGGCGGATCAGGAGGGAGAACGGCCCGGCTGGGCGGCCTGTGTAATGACCTGGCGCGCGGCTCCTCCTCCGTGCAGCGCGGAGCCCGGAGCTGCAGAAGGGAGCAGCGGGCGGCAGGCGGGGTTACAGCCGGGGCAGGGGCGGCGAGAGCTCCGCTCCCCCTCCTCTTCCAGCTGCTGCCGCCAGCCGTGGACAGCGGAGAAGTGGGGTAGCGCCCGCGGCTGCTTTCCCGTTGCTGCGCAGCCCGGCGCCAGGAGCCCGCTCCGGGGAGCTGCTGCAGCTGCCGGGATAAGCCCCGCCGCCCTCCTTCGCCTGCCGCTGCTTCCCGCTCCGGACGGAGGATGCTGCCTGGGTCGCGGGCGGCTCTGACCAGGGGACCAGCGGCCGTGTCCTCTCCTCCAGCTCCGAGCGCTCGTGCTGCCCCCGGGGAGCTATGACTTCGAGGCATCAGGCGGACTGGATCCCCTACAGGTAGGGAAGGCGCCTTCCCCCTTTGCAGGGCGGCCCGGCGGGCTGGGTACCACTGTAGCGTGGGGCGGGCGGCTCGGAGTCGACTCCCATCCGCGCCGGGAAAGTTTTTAGCGGCGGGAAGGGGGGGGGGCACTCCCCTCGCTGGGCTCATCGCTTCCCCCCCCACACAGGGGTTTGCCCCGGTTCGGGCTGAGCGCGCCCCTTTGTGCAGGGAAGGGCTCCCAGGGTCCCTGCTGGTGTGTCTCTGGCGGCCAGGCTGGAGAGTCCATTTTTGCTCCGTTGGGGGCGTGTGAGGGGCCTCGCCTTGGCCGTCCTTGTTTTCGAGCTTGAAAGCTGAAGTCGGCTGGCTCTCTACTTTTTCTCTTTTTAAACCGGCGAGGGAAATGCTGTGGGGCACCTCGGGCGTTCTGGGTGTTCTCCATACTTTCCTGCTTTTGCTGCCCAGGGAATAATGGGGGCACCTGACCAGGTTATTGCCTTTTCTCAGGTACAAATAGGTTCTAGGCTATCACTGGTGTGAATGGGAGCCGATTGGGACCACCTGAGCAAGAGTCCATATTATGGGCCCAATCCTACCCCCATTGACATTAATGGTAGTTTTCCTTCTGACTTCTGCTGGAGCAAGTTTAGGCCCATTGCCTGTGATCGATAAACATCTCTGGCTGCTCTAGTATATCCCGAACTGTTCCGAAATCTAGTTTTACTTTGTAGCTGAGAAGCTTGTAACTGTTACGCACCTGCAGTGTTCAGAGGCACCAAGGTGCAGCAGCAAAATCAGCAGATAAGCTTTCTGTGGGATCTTGGTGTTAATGCAAAATCAGTTCCAAAGAGCATCCCTGGTCTGCTCTACTTTGCTTGTAGCATGAATTGCACCATGTGAGTCCCATGTTGCGCTTGGTGACCCTATTAAGTAAAAGAGGCAGTCATTGGTAGAAGGAAAGGAGTTTAACTTTAGAGGGTGTTGCTCAGATAGATTGGGCACCCGGCTAAGCATTTATAGTCTGAATCCCCAGCTGATTTTTGTATTGTAGGCATTAGGAGCTAACTTTCTTATGGGAGAACAAAGTCATCTTTTGTATAGAATGTCTCAAATACTCCCTTTCCTCTTGCCTCCCTCTCCCCCTCTGGTACAGCATAGACAGATACATTATTGACCACATAGAAGCCTGGCAGTCAGTATTAGTTGCCCTCCCTGCTGCTGCTGCCACTGCTATGGAGAAGAGCTGTGATTGCCATGGCAGCACCCGCTATCTCTCTCTCTCTCTCATTGGTTCCTTGGTTGCCATAAGCTACCAAAGTCTCTGTCTGCTGGCTCTCTTTCTGGAGAGGTGTGTACGTCAAAAGTGTGGTGGGCAGCGCCTGTCACTCTAGAATGGATCCCCTTATCCTTGCTTGTATGGAGAGGAGGAAGGGCTGCAAGACAGCCTGCAGATTGCAATCAAGGCTTGTGGGGCAGCTGCTCTTTAGGGGCTCTGATCCTTGTTCATGTCTGAAGTGAACTGTCACTGTCACTGAAGTCATTAAGAGTTTGGGTGCACAAGAAATATAGGATAAAGATTTCAGAGGATTGATGTAGACAGGAGGAGCTTTAGCGCCGCCCCTCCTCCCCCGCCCCAAACCCACATGGGAATTGAATTAATAAATAAAGGAAAGGGGTTGGGGGCAGAAGTTCATTTATCTCATTCTATCAAAAGTGGACAGATTTAGTTATGGTACACATCTACTCATGAAAGTGACATGCAGCTTCTTTTTTTCTGTTTAACTCTACACTTCCTTCCCCAAAAGTTGCTTCTGCCCTGGCAGGCTACATTACAGGTTGCTGATGCTGCATGTGCAAGTTTATATTGTTGCCCTTAGATATTTGCCATGTTTGTCTTTTGAATATTTTGTTTGGTTTTATATTGTCTGTTTCATGAGAATTTCAGTGGCCAGTGCAGAGCTTTGAACACTTGTATTGCTTATTTTTAAGAGTGTAATTTGCTTATCAGATTTCATTTGAAAATGTTTTGTGTTTATGTTGAAAGATTGCAAAAAGAAAGAATTAGTTTTATTTACTTTAACATAATGACTTCATTTTATAAAATCATATTTCAGGGCTTTAGTTACAGTATGAGTTGTTATTGGGGTTATAGATGGAGATGTTTTAGTATGAATAGGTATATTTGGAACACTGGTAAACAAAACTCTCTTATCCATGTTCAACCGGATTCTGTGTAGATCAAATAATTCTTTGTATGTAGATAAAGTTCTAAACACTTTTTGAAGGGAAATAATTTTTTTAAAGTTTTGTACAAAACACATTTTAAAAACAAGTAGAACTGTTTGAAAAATATTATAAGAAAATTTTACTTTGCCCCAATATATATTATCCTTCTTATGTGGATTACAGTTATTCTTGTGTCTAGACATCATAGTGAAGTGATGGGTGCACTTTAAATACAGAAGATGAATAAATCAGTCCCTAACATGGAGTAAATATAAGGTGGTTAATGATGCAAATGACAATTTTAACATGTTTTTCTTTTGGGAGATCTATACTGATTATAGTCCTAATGAACATAAATATTTCAGAGTTTCAAGAATTTAAAAATGATTACAGAGAATGTAAGAATACTAGTACTAACTCCTGGGCTGTGCTTTCATGGTGTGTGTGTCAGTAAGACACCACAAAGGAAGATGAAATTCTGGCCAAAAACCACTAGCTAAGCCTATTAGGTAATTTGGAGCCATGTAGTAAGGGAGATTGTACCACAAGTACAATTGTTCCATGGCTCTTCCTCGTTGTAGCCTGGCCATTCCCCTTTTCTCACACAGTAGACAGGGCAGGCTGACCCTTTTCAGGGGAACTGATGGTGCCTATGGAGAGGGAAACAAAGCATGATGTGTTAACACTGCTGTTTTGGTCTCCTCTGTACTGTACAGTTCATAAAAACATACTACCCTTGGCAGTGGTTCTTCATATTTGCCTTTCTTTGATGTTTATCACAATCTGACCTTATTTTTACTGCATGTTTTCTTTGCATTACAACCAGCAACTACCAAAAAAAAAAAAGTGATTCCTTCTGCTGTGAAGGAAATGTTTTTGTTTAGATTTAGGTTAATAATGTCAATTCTGTCCTATAGAAGTTGACGTCTTTATCTTTTCTTTGACTAAGGGCTGGACCGTGAGTGGTGGTAAGCACCAGCAAATCCCATTAAACTCTATTGCATTCAGCATTACAGAACATCCAACCCAGAATATGTTTATCCAGCAAACGTGAATCTCTAGAGTGTATTTTATTTCAGTAATTTAATTATATATTAAGAATGTTTTATTAAATTAAGGGAGAACTTGCTCTTTTCAGAGATATGCACAATAAGAGAAAACCTTGAAGTTGTGCACATCTTAGAATATGTTCTTTCCATCTGAGAGCAAGACTTGCATTTGCTGATTTTCTTGGAGATACAACTACTTACTTCCTTTCTCCTCTAGTATGTTGTCATGCTTTCTGTACTTGTTAGCTTTTAAAGCTGAAGTGTCTGTTGGCTGTCACATACCACCCAGGCCATACAATGTTATCAGTGGATCCGAAACGGACTCCTTCCTAGTTAAGACAGGAACTAAGGAAGGTTGTGTCATTGCTTCAACTCTTTTCTCCACTTTCCTTGCTGCCATTCACCTTCTCATTACTGACAAGTTCCCATTCAAACTTGACATCCAGTACAGAATGGATGGCAAGCTTTTCAATCTCATTTGCCTCTGATCCAAGACAAAGATTAGCATGATATCAGTTATTGAACTCCAGTATGCAAATAACTGTGCCCACTGCGCCCACTCAGAAGATCTTCAAAAAATAGTAGACTCTTTCTCTGAGACCTGCAACCAACTCAGCCTCACACTCAACACCAAGAAAATTAAAGTACTCAATCAACAGGCCCCAAATTACCTGGATTCTGCTCCTGTAATTTAGATATATAAAGAGAGACACTGGAGAGAGTTGGGCACATACTTTACCTTGGCAGCTATCTTTCATAGAAAGCTGACATTGATGAGGAAATTCAACACCACCTTTACTGTGCCATTGCACCTTTCAAGTGCTTGAGAAAACATATCTTTGAAGATTGTGACATCAAGAATCAAAACAAGCTTCTCATGTACTAGCCCATTATTGTCCCTCATCTCTTGTAGGGTGCTGAAACCTGAGTCATGTTATACAATAGACACCTCAAGGCTCTTGAACGATACTGTCAACGGTGCTTCCCCAAGATCTTCTGAATCAAGCGGGATGACCGATGCACCAACTTCAGTGTTCTACCATAAGCCAAAACCTTCAGCACTGAAGCCGTAATCATCCTTCACCAGCTCCGTTGCGCTAGTCATGTTCTTCGAATGCCTAAAAAATTGACTCCCAAAGCAGACTGTGTTCTCACAAATGAGCCATGGTCAACAGATGAGGAGAGGGCAGGAAAAATAAAAGCACTTCAAAGACGCTTTCAAAGCCAACATCAAGTGCAATATTGATATCAGCTCATAGGATAGCCAACACCTTAAATGACCAAAATGGAAAAGAATCTTGTGGCAAGGATCCCAGTATTTTAAGTTCCAATGGAGAAATGAGAAAGGAGGAAAGAATATTCATCCCACAGTCTTGACTCAACAATTCAGATCTGAGCCTTTCATTGGGAAGTTCCAATTGTGACAAGGTTTGTAGATCCTGGATTGGTTTCATTAGTCACCTGCGGATCCATCAGCGATAACTGGCTATCATTTCATGGAAGATAATTATCCTCAAGCTCTGAGGGATTGTCAATATTATACAGTTTCTTCACTACAACTGTGTAAAACTTCCATTGATACAAAATAATAAGTGTAGTAAAGGGAGAATTCCCTTCACGGTGTTGTAATGCTTCATAGGATGTATTTTTTGTGACTATTTGTACAGGTGTAAAAATAGCTGATTTTTAATAAGATTCAACAGAACAACATTTAAAGCTATGTTTATAAAGTACAATTTTTACACTAGAAAATATAATACTGTCAGATGAAAAGTGTTGTGAGCATGAGGAAATTTGTGTCCCTAGTTCTCCGCAGCTCTCAGCAAAGCACCCATGTAATTCTGTTGAAAACCTACAGAAGTTTACAAACAGTCCCACAAAACCCAGCAGGATTCTCTGAACTGTACAGCATGGGATCTAGCAATGTTAGCAGATGGCACTATATAAAGTAACATACATATGCAATACAGGAAATGTTCGTACAGCAGCAATATATATTGAAAAAGACATTTGGATTGTATCTGAGTTTTCTGTTGGTTACATATATTTGCAATGGAATATCTATACTGTTCTTAGAAATCCTGATCTTTTAAATGGCCAGTCTATAAATAATCTGTTAGTCTTTAAAAGTGCCACAGGACTCTGTTGTCTTTCTACAATAGACTAACACTGCTACCCCTTTGGAATTATTGATTTTGTAAGATACAAGATTATGGTTTGATAAAAAATTATGTGGGAGAGATGCAGTTATAAATTCACAAATACTAATAATTGGATTGGTTGACATTTGAAAGAAATGAGACATAGATAAGCTCTGTAAGAAGGATGTTGTCGAAGATGTAAGTGGTAAATACTTGTTCTTACCCTAAGTTCAAAAAGACCATTTAGCTGAAGTATGTTTTCAGTCTTTAGGGGGTGACAGTATAGCTAAAAAGCTCAGCTTCTCAGACGGGTTTGTTTGTTTGTGTTTGTGTATGGCAAAATATGTGTGTTGTTGCTTAGTTTACCTGCTTGAAGAAGGTAGGGTTTTAGATTTGTAAAGGCCTGCTCCTGAGGAGCAGCAAGCTTAGACCACATGTCTACTGTCCACCAAATCAGGCTGATGGGATTAGTTTGAGGATTTTTGTGATGGATAAAATTTAACATCTCTTATCCTTTAAAACATTGCCCTTATAACTTTGCCTAATAAGAAGACTGTCCTGCTTACAGAAGATGTTATAGAAAATCCAACTTATATCAAAGCCCCATTGTGCTAGACCTTGTGCAAACGCATCATAAGAGACAATCCCTATCCAGAAACATACAACCAAACAGACAAGCCAGATAAAAGGAGAAAGAAAGGGAGTGTTACTGTTCCAGTTTTACAGCTGGGGAACCAAGACACAGAGGGTCTGATCCATTGAAGTTAATAGGAGTGAGACAAGGAAGAGTTGTGACTTACCAAGGACACTCTAGAAGTCAGTGGCAGAACTGGGGAAGGAAGCCAGCTCTCTTGTGCTCCAGGCCAGTGCTGGAGCCTCAAGGAACCTTACCACTTGAATGATAAGCCTGAGACCATGCCACCACTTAAGATAAAGCCAGTTAGCTATCAGCTAGTAATGAATTTCACTATCGAGCTGGCCTAGGGCTGAATCAGAGGCTTTGAATGGAGATGAAAGTTTGTGTGTCCTATTATGAATATCTGAACTAACAGTTTTCTTCTCGTAGGCATGGCAATTTGGTGTCTCCTTGGCGCTTCTTCCACTCGATGATGCACAAGCTGACTTTGGGGAAGGCAGCATTTCCCCTAGGAAACTGCCTAAAATGCTACTTCTGGAGGGATGGATTTCCTTCACATTTCTCTTTCTGCTTCCTTTCCCTCTTATTAATGACTGTTCTTTGTTCTTACCTTCTATTTACTCTCCTTCCATACACTGTTGCCTTTTAACTTGTCCATATTTACATCTAATCTTTACTTCCCCAGGCCTTGTTGTCTTTTCTCTCCTGTTTGCTTTCTTTCTTTGTTCTCTATATTGTTCTTTTGCATAATTTATTTTGCCCCTTAACGTTGCTTTAGATATTTCCTATCATAATTTTCAGTGCATGGGGATTAATTGCTAGGTTTTCAGGTCATTCAGAGGTCTTCTTTCTTCTAGCAGTCCCTGGACTGAATGCAGCCCCACAAAAATAGGCAAATTCTATTGTGTTATTGTAGAGCCAGAAGGCACAGAAGAGAACTGTGTGTGAAGGAAGAATGCATGTGAGCCTGGAAACATGATGCTTAATTTCTGTAGGCAAAGAAGCAGAGAAAACCTCCTTACAACAAAAAGATGGGAGACTTTGCAAAATGCAGACTCAACAGCGATGTTGCAGTATGAAAATTACTGTGGGGAAAATAAAGCAGCTTAGTGTCATGTTTTTTAAAAGTAATATAAAGTGGCCTTCTTATGGAAGAAAATTGAGAGAATCAAATCAAGAACAACTCCTCAAGTTGGCATACACTATGGTGTTTCATTTGCATTTTTATATAGCGTATCAGCCTGCTTGTAAAAATAGTGTGGTGCTCTGTTTAGCCATGGTATATCCATATAGTAAATCTGTTCCTCTAACAGGTTTATTATCTTTAATTGGGATTTTATTATGTATACCTCTTATATAATAGTATCCCACTTTATTATTTTAATAGTTAGCACCCTTTAAAATTCAGCTGAAATTATTCATTCCACATATCATCAAGTATTGGTAGAAAAGGTTTCCATTGTTACTGAAGGTTGCTCAAAGATAAACATACACAAGTACATTTTTGTAAAAGTAGAATTTTTCTACGTTTCTACTACTTACTAATGCTCTGATCACTATGGTAGTTAGGCACTGATTATAAGTATTCGTAGATGCATCCTTGCTGTCTTACTAGGAAGATATTCCCACAAGTGCTGAACTGTGTCGTGGGAAGAGTTGTGTAAATGAATGAGAGTGGGGAACAAAGAAATATCTCCTTGGGATTTTGCGACCTTCTTTCCTATGGGGAAGGCCCATGCAAAGAGGCAAG
The DNA here is from genome assembly GCA_007922175.1 of Pelusios castaneus. Taxonomy (NCBI): domain Eukaryota; kingdom Metazoa; phylum Chordata; order Testudines; family Pelomedusidae; genus Pelusios; species Pelusios castaneus. The sequence continues at coordinate 5,919,634 of ML685792.1, read as the reverse complement.
TCTAGTGTTTGTACTCTGTACATGGAAGGAAGATGCCAAGGAGTTCTGCAGCTAAGGACTCTCAGATGAGGGAGCCCTGCTGTAGACCCCTTGGAGTTTCACCCTGAGCTCTGTTGTTGTTAACTAAGGATCTTACAGTAACACTCTACAGATATAACAGGGAGACTGTCCTGCCCTGAAGAGTTTATAATCTAGAAAGAGAGAACAATAGACAGGCTAGGGAAAGGATTACAATCTGCCAAGAAAGTGATCACGATGATTATTGCCATTCATCTTGTTACTTCCATTTTTATTACGGATAAATGATCATCAGCTGCCTCTCTAGTTGGCCATTGCTGGTTAGCTGATTTCTTGCATGTGTTGCTCTAGAACGGGTCATAATGAAGGTAGGAGAGGAGAAAGTGGTTGTCTTATAGTTCTGATCAGGAAAGGAATCTGTAAATGCACAGCCTCCGGGCAGCCCTGCAAGTGGCCCCTTGACTCAGTTTTCCCTCTTGATTCCTCAGATAAACGCCATTCAGCCTCCAACTAGCCCTTTTTGTGGGGTTAATTTATTACTGAAAGTTCCTCTACCATAAACCAGAATCTCTCCTCCCCCCTCCCATCTCCTGTTCCCTCCCAAATAATCCAAACAACAGTATCCTACTGGTCTTAAAAAGTCCAACACTAAGTATGGCTTGGGCATGTCTCATCAAACCTTGCCACAGCTCAGGTGTCTCTTATCATGCCTCATCCCATCCTATCAGGGTGTTTCTCTGCCACGTTTCCTGGGGGGGGGGGGGGGAGATTCAGTGGGCTGACCTTCTCTGTTGTTCCCCAGCCTTCAGCCATCCGTGGCCCTCTGACTTCAGGTCTCTGGCTCAGAGAACCAGTAGCCATCTCCCTCTGCTGCTGTCAGCCTTCAGCCTTCTCTGGCCTGGGGAACTAAGTAGGTAATCCCCTAATTTCCTTTCACTTTCACCAAGCTGACTGGGCTCCACTTCTTAGCCAGGGAACTCTCTCATTGCTCTCTCCTGAAGGTCTCAGCCCAGCTCTGCTCTTCCTCTGATAATTTTTACTCTGTTTCTGGGGCTTCTTCACTGCAGTTCTTCATAGGATTCTGAACTTCCTTCTCAGGATTCTGGGCTCTCATTTGTAACTCCACAGGGCAGACCCGCCCGCCTCATCACACCAAACTAGGGGTTACCTGGGCTGGAACAGGAGGCCATTAAATTTCATTTAAGCAGCCAGCCATTCTGTTACAGTATTCCATGAAGAGGGACATAGGAGAAAGTGCAGAGAGGATTATGGGAGAAGCAGATAAATGAGGGGATCTTAGCTGGAGTTGCATGGATGGATGAGGCAATAAAACACATGGTTGGGTAAGCAGGGAGTGAAAAAGTCAGTTAGGGCCAGTTTCAAATTGGTGTAGTGGAGAATGCTAGTGGAAAGAGAGAAAGAGGTGGAGATGAGGTGGTCAGATATACAAGCAAGAATGGAAATCTTAATAGCTGCTATCTGTATGGATTGAAGAGGGCAACATGTATGCTAGAATGTTGAGGGAGCAGGTAGGTGTCTTACATTGACCAGAATTGATTCATACGAGTCAATTAAACTCAGGAAATATTTAATCCATCATCAATTTTATCTTAGTTTGTTGACTTTGTATACATAGAGGCTTAGCAGCTAGGATTTTAGTAACTCTGTGTGTGTGGTGGGAATTTGTTAAATGGTTTCATTTTGTGTCACAAATTTAGAGGATGCAGATACTTGAGGAATCTCAAAAATGTTTAATATGGTTCATGAAATTAGAAGGTGGTGGTGACGTATAGGTGTAAAATGATGTACATTACTTATATTGGGTTTTTTGTCCATTAATTGAAAACTGAAATATGTCTTTACTTGTGTGTTTTTCCTTCATGGCTTACAAAGCTTGCTTTAATATTATTGTAGGGTTGCTAATCCTGAGATTCTGGTTTTGATTATTTCTTTCTTAGTGGGGAAATAACCCAACTTAAAATGTTTTTCTATAGGGGAATAGAATGTGTGAAAACAAAGAAGGGTCTTATCCAGCATTAAATATTAACTGCTTAGCCATCCATGAAAAAATGAATGCTGATTCTATGGCAGGAAGACTTATCTGTCTGTGGATAAGGTCAGCCTGGTACTCAATAGCTAACTTCTTTCACTCAAGGGTTCACGTAGTACTGTAGAGTTGGGAAGTTGCTTGAAATGAGAGGTCAGAAAGTGCACCTGGTAGGAGACTTACCACTGATTTCATTGGGGAAGAATTGGGCTCCAGGATCTCTGCAAGATCACATTATAGCTGAGTGAATGATAGAAAATAGTCCACAATATTCTGAATTTGAGAGGGAATTTGATTTGATTATATTTGCGACATTCTTGTGTTCACTGTCCAAACAGCTGAGTGCTCCAGCTTTCTTCCATGAAGCTGAATTTTAGCTTTCGTTCTCAGATACTCCCCCATGCTGAGTTCTCAATTATAAGTTTGATTGTAAAACTTGTAATTCCTGCTGAGAAGCATGTTAGTACAAATCTGTGACTATTATAACTCATAATTAGTGATGTAAATCATCTAACAAAGGTAATGAAGTCACAGCATGAGTTTTGAATGGTATATTTGATTGTAATCACAATTTTAACTACCTACAAATGAGGAATTATATGTTGAGGAAATTCCTTGATTGATTTCAAATAATACATTTGAGGATATGAATGGAGCTTACCCATGGGTGGATTAGATGCATGAGTACTTGATCCCTGGTTAGGGGTGGGATCAAAGAGTTCTCTTTTCTAATGGTATTACTTTGAAAGGCAGAATGGTTATCAAGTACAAAGCGAAATACTTACTTCAAATAATGACTATGCCAAAGCAAAAATAAAAGGAAGAGCAGTTGCACTTCTTTCAAAGTTAGATTGCAGTTGGTCATGTCTGATGCAGCCACATTTTTGTTGGTCTGCAAAGGCAGGAAGACACTACCTCTCTCTAGACTATAATTCTATTAAAACAATGTGAAATTAATGCAAATTAAAAAATATGGCTTAGGTGGATGCTGACTTGGACTAACCACTTAGTTAACTATTCCCACCAATAATGACCTAAAGAGACTTACTACATGTTAGGAAGCATCTCATTATTTTTGGCAGATATAAAACCAAAACCTAGGGTAGGAGGAGAAATTTCTTTTCTATTGAACAAGTTTTTGATTAAGACATTGGGTAGCATATATTTTTTGGTGCCTAGCTAAACTGCAGTGTAGGTATATGGGGAGATCGTTCTTCTTTTGGATCTACAGAGTAACTGTTAAATAAGATTAAAGTTGCTTCTATGCACCAGTGAACCAGACTCTGCTCATTGGTTCTTCAGTGTTAGTGAATTTTAAATCTTTTAGGCTACGTCTACACTGGCAAGTTAGTTCGAATTAAGGAAGCTTAAATCGAACTAACTAAAGCCATGGCTACACTAGGCTTTCATTAGTTCGAATTAAGGGCTTCCTTAATTCGAACTAATAATTTTGAATAAGGTATTAGAAGTAAGGGTTAATTTGAAATAGTTAGTTCGAATTAACCAATGTGGCCATGTTAGTTTGAACTAATTTCTTAGTTCAAACCGACCCATTGAAATCAATGGAAATCGCTAATTTTTTCTAGTTCGAATTAACTACACTAACTACCATGGCTACACTAATTTGAACTAATTTTAGTAAGGGTAGACATAGCCCTCATTTGCTATTGCAGATTTTAAAAAGAAGTAATGTGCAAAATGGTTTTCCGTACTTCAACTGGAATAATGCTGGCTGGCATTGTTTTGTTACATTTCTGTAAATTAGGTCTAATACATAAAAATAAAAATGGAGAGTTCTTGTCTTTGTTTGATGTGGGGTTGGGTAAGTATCTTTTATGCTATTTAATCTCTGTCTGAAGTGGATTACATAGGTGTGACGCTGTCCGGATTTAGGGAACAATTTATGATATTATTTTGTATTAATATTTTATAATTGTTATAATCCATAGGAACTATGCCATGTTTGGTGTCAATAGAAAGGTAATAATTTGTGGGGAATGATTATATAGTTTATGTGTAGGATTCGTATTCATATTAGAAATTAGGAATATGATTGTTATATTTTAATTGGTGTGAGTCTGGGGAAATTCTCCCAGACTGAATGTCTACCTAGCCATTGTCCCTTTAATGGCCCATTAAGGAAGCTCCCCAGTATAATGGGCCGAAGAAGAAAACCTGTTGAGCCACTAGGACTTGAACATGTGACTCAACTCCAGTTTGATTGGAGAGAAATGCACACAGCATGGAGAAGGCCAGAGGTGATAAAAGGCAGCAGCCACGACTCCATCTTGTTCTCAAGTCCCCAGTCTACAGCCCACACCCATCTCTGGAACTATTCCTCCGAGACTGAACAAAGGATTGAGACCCACCCTGATGCTGGGTGTTTACCAGAAGAACAAGCCTGCAAACTCCAGAGGAACAAGCCTGCAAACTGCTTTTCATGAACTTTAAATCATTTGTATGTATGTGATTCGCTTTGACCCTTTAACATCTCATATTTTGCTTCTTTTCTTCTTATATTAAACCTTTAGTTGTAGTTGCTAAAGGATTGGCTATCAGTGTGGTATTTTGGGTAAGATCCAAACCTATATTGTTCTGTGTGCTGTGGTTGGCCATTTGGGGTCAGGAGAACCTATATCTTTAAGGGACCGTGTGGCTAGGTGGGAGCCAGAGGAGCTGGAGTGCAATAAAGGGAGCTGTTTCTATTTTGGGCAGATTTCTTGGTACCCGGTGTGGGGAACCAGAAGCCTGTTTGTGACTGATAGGGAGACTGGTTTAAGTACCACCCATCAGTGTGTGGGAAGTTTGGCTCCTGGTTTTGCAGCTTGCCCTGATTTTTGCATGCCCAGGAGGGTATCCCAAGAGGCCCCGGTCACAATAGGTTCCTGTGATCATAAACACCTGACTGTTCAAGAATAAACTACCCCGGCATGAGCTGTCTACTCTAAACCTCTCTTCTCTTGCAATTTTAAGAGTGTAATTTTACTTTTAAGAGTGTAATTTTAATTCGGAATGTCCAGCTTTGTATATTTTAAATATAAAATGTCCTTGAAGATTTTCATCCTCTAAAAATAATTGAGAAATAGATTTACAGCTGTAACTCTGGGTTAACATAATGGTTCTTGTGAGTGGCAATACATAGTTAGACCCTTATTTGAAGTATGAGGTATTCTGGAAAAGTATTTAACTTCTGTATCTAGAACAACATAATCACACAGATTGAAATCCTTCCCATATTGACGTCAGAGGCAAAACTGCCATCATCTTAACTGGTTCCAGGATTTTACCCGTTGTCTTAAAGATACAGCATCTCCAACCTTTAAGAAACTTAAAATAAAATGGAAACAATTTTATTTTCCTTATAAAGTTATGACTCTGAGGCAGGCATCAATTGCTTATTTGTCTAAAGTATGCTTCTGACTGTACAAAATAAAAGCAGTCCTGATTCCAGGGATTTACATTCTTAAAGTATAAATTAGTGTTACAAGGAAAATAGTAGCATTTTAATTTTAGGCTAATGTAAAGTACCAGAAATAGACTCTTGGGGGGGATTTACACCTTGTAGAGTTTATGGGTGGGATTTTCAAAGCACTATGGGTTGGTCTAACACTGCTCCCATTCTTAGCCTAATACTGAGTCTTTTTGAAAATCTCACTATAACTACCATTGAAAAGTTGTTTTGCCTGTACAAAATTGCATACAGTACATATCTCTGTGGTGTAGGCTGTTTTTGTGGATTCCTTAATAAGAACAGCTCATTCTCAGCACAAAATGATTATTATAAAGAAAAAACAAAATACATTGTAGGCACAAAAGTACTAAGTTTTCACTGTGTGGTGTCTTATACCTACAGCCAATTAACCACACTGGGAGTTCTCAAATTAATTCCCTGTGCATCATGATATAAATTCAGCCCAAAGAATCTTAGTCAGTTTATAGCTAGCTTTGCAATTTCCATTTTTTCAATCCAAATATTTGGATTAATGGCACCACACATGAGCTGCATATGCAATAAGCAGTAACTAGTTTGCGACTTTGCTTTTTATTTGAGCTACACTTGACTAGTACCATTTTGTTGTTCATTCTTCAGCAAAACTTTTATGAATTCTTTTTTTCCCTCTCTCTGTATACACGTAGCAGTGATTGCTACAGTCTTAATAGTCCTGCAATTGTTTATCTTGTGAATTGGAAACAATCGATTCATTTTCCTTCTGGCTCAAAAACCATTTTCCTATATATTGTAAAAATCAAATCAGGTCTTCATGAATGCTACTTAATTTTACCTCAGTGAGTGCTTTCCCCTTTTATATGAATCCCTCATGTCTAGAAAATTGCTATGTGGTATCTATTCTTCTGATTATTAAATATCTCATGATTCTTTTGGGAAGAGAAAGGGTGCTGGATAAATTCCAACTAAGGTAATTGCATTCTGCAATTCAATTTTTTGCCTATCCATATATGTTTGCTGCTGTAGGATTTCTAAACATGGCATGGATTAAATTTTAAAACTTGCCATTAAGTATAAATACCCCTCCTCCTTGTAGTATTCCAGCTATTCGTAAGTATCTAACTAAGGCCTTGTCTATACTTAAAAAAACTGCATAGCGGGATTGATTAAGCAGGTAGTCTAGACCTGCTCAGTCGATCTCAGAAGCACTCTCTGGTTGACGTAATTACTTCACCTCAAGTGGAGTAAAAGTCTGTGTCGACCGGAGAGTGCTGTAAGCCAATGGTGACGAGTGAAGATGCCACGGTAAATAGGATTAACTAAGTCAATGGGAGATAGGCGTTCTGTGGAACGTAGAATGCATATCTCCTTCCGACTTAGTGCCATAGTGTAGACCTGGCCTAAAAATCCTAACAACCAAATGCCTCAACAAGGAGATTTCAACAGTGTCCTCAGCTGCATGATGATTTCTTGCATCTACTCCCAAGTGTGTGCTTTTGGGAACTTTCACTGAAAGTAGTCCTAAAATAGCAAGATTCCAAATCTATGTAAGGCTTTATAAATTAGAACCAATGCCTTGACTTGTACCTGGGAGGAGATGGGAAACAGGAACATTTGACAATAATTTGTTCACGACACAGTACATTAAACAAGCAGCTTAACACATTGCAGTAATCCAGTGTGGAGTTGACCAACGTGTTGATGGGCATTATGATGATGGGATCAAGAAATGACTGCACGTGACCACAGTTAAAAGTAAACCATGACATTCAAGAACTGCTGGAGATACAATATAAGACTATGAAACTCTTTGCAATTGGTACATGCATTCCACCACTTGAGGAAACAGCCCCAAATCCTCAATAATTCCTAAAATTACTTGCCTCTGCCATCCAGGCTTCCCTCAGTCATTTCTGGGTTGACCTTCTTGTCATCCAGATTCCAGTGCTGGCCAGGTACTGAAAAAGAGAGAAAACTGGACTACTCTGATTTGATAAATACACAGATGTAAAGTGTTATTCAAGGTTTGACGCTTCTGCAGCCCGTATTGCCTCACCATGCCGCCTCATATCTCTTGTTAAGTAGGAACATGTGACAGGAGTTTTGAGGTGGGGAAGTAGCTAACTAGCACCATCTTCTAAGACTCAAAGAAAAAGAAGCCATGGAACCTTTAGAAAAACATCATTCCTGTAGGATTTGTAGATATACAGCAGCACGTCATCCTCAATGTTGTCAAAGGCTGCTGAAAATGAAAAAAATCTAGGATAATTTACATATTTACTGTCTTCTACTGCTATATACTCACTTGTCTGAGGTCTAGTCTACAGTAGAATATTAGGTTGGTTTTACTACATCAGTCAGGGGTGTGAAAAATCTGATCTAAATTCACCTAATGCCCTGTGTAGACAGCTCTAGATTGGCGGAACTATTCTTTTGTTGTCAGCTAAGGGAGGCGAATTAACTGCAATGGGAAAATCTCTCCCGTCGATGCGGGTAGTGTTTACGCTGAAGCACTACACCTTTTTCCTGTATGACTGATCTAGATGCCAAGTGCAGGGTTTTTTGTTTGTTTGTTGGTGTTTTTTGAATTCTTGTAATGCCTAGGAGTCTAGTGTGACTATTCCCAAATGAGTGCAGAGACGATTAAAAGGAATCACAAGGAGAAAGGTGAAAACACTTTAACAGACCAGGCACTGAAATTGAGAGTTGTGACTTGATGTGTAAATAACCACAGTTGGCACATGATATATTGATTACATCCTGTCATGAGATGGGACTTCAGCTAGTTCATCAAGAAACCTGGAAATATGCAAATTCCAAAGGGGTAGCCGTCTTAGTCTATTGTAGAAAGACAACAGAGTCCTGTGGCACTTTTAAAGACTAACAGATTTATTTATCGCATGAGCTTTCGTGGGAGAAAATCCCACTTCGTCAGTTGCTTTGAAGATGGGAAACTTACAGTTTCAGTAAGTTTCCCATCTTCAAAGTGTCTGACGAAGTGGGATTTTCTCCCACGAAAGCTCATGCGATAAATAAATCTGTTAGTCTTTAAAAGTGCCACAGGACTCTGTTGGAAATATGCAGTTATATACAATTATCCGGGAAGCTTGGCCAAACATATGCTGGCATATGGATTTCAATGATGAGTAGAAGGAGACTGTATTTTGACTATATAAACAGTTCACTTTTGGAAAGTACAAATTATTCATCAATATTTAGAAGTAGCTTCCTACCATGCCAGAAATGGCTCAATTAAAACAGATACAGTTGTATGGGATCTCCAGGCTCATCTAATCCAGTTTCTGCATCTAGCAGTAAAGATAATCGTATTTTATTTTAAAAATTGTATTCCACCTTTTCTCTAACATCGTAGGGATTTATGGCATGAGTGATCCACAAAGTAACTGTCTCCATGGTCTTTATGTGCAGATGCCACTTCTGGTTTTAGCTGTATGTGTTTGGTATGCATCCTTGCTAGCTAAGTAGATGCTATAATACTTTGCCCTATGTGACAATTTGGGGAATCTTGTGTATTCTGTGTGGTAGTGTGAACTTTTTGTATGTATCTTTTAGCAATATGTAAACCCCATTTTGAATGTGCAGCCCTGTGCATTCTGTTGTCTTTCTACCTTCATGTTGAACACAGGGTCAAAGGGTAGTGATTCAGGGCTGACCATACAGTGTTAATAAATAAGGACAGTTTTCTGTTCAAATACAAACATTCTACATAATAGGCTGACTTCTGCCCCCACTCTCCACCCCTCCACCTGCAGGAGAAGTGGTTTGTCAGAGGAGGGATAGCCTGACAACAAAGTCACCGGGAAGGGGTTTGGGATCCCCTGAAGGGGCTGAGCTGGTAGTAACTTGACAGAGAGACTGAAAGGCTAGAAAAGAGCAAGAGGTGCTTTCTTTGGAGATTTTGGTTATTTTCCCTATCTTAAGTAGATGGAAGCTGTTGCAGGAACTGACCTGAACTCAGACAGTCCCCCAAGGACTGTCCAGGGACGAATGAACTAGAGCGAGGCTCATTGCATACAGAACCTTTGTTTTTTAAATGACCTGTACTCATTCATTCTATTGCTTAAAAACCAATGGTGCTTTAGAATTCTGGGCAAAATTTCTGTGTGTTGTGTGTTATACCTAATACGGGCCCTTCAGGAGTTAATCAGTGACCCCAGAAACACCCACATGGCTGGAGTTCTTGGCAGAGGGTGTGTTTAAACTCTGAGTCTGAGGGAATCAGTACTAGTCCCAGGGGCAAGGTAGTTAGACTGTAGGGTAAACTCTCAGGAGAGGTGGACTAACATCCCGAGATAGCCTTTAATTTGGGGTTCCTAGGCACAGTGCATAAACTCTGTAGGTAGAGCCCTGTGTGAATACAGATATGTGGATCTCCATCCGATCTGCCTCCAAAGGAATAAACTTTTACTTGACCGCAATCTGCCCTCCCTCTTTTAGATATATCTGCATCTGCTGGTCAGCTGTTTTGGAGTCAGCAGCCCTCATGAGCTGTTGAGCCCTTGCCATGCCAAACAGCTGATAAACTCTGCCTAAGATTTGATTAGCTGTTGAGCCCAGCAGGTGGACTAACAGCTAATAGGCCCTCCCAGCTGCCCCTCCTGCCTAACAGCTGATCCTCTGCTGAGTTCTACTAGCAACCTAAAAACCGTGGTCATCCAACCACCATCTAGAAGACATGGTCTGTGGACAGCCGCATCGCATCTGCAGATGTGGATATCTGTGAATTTGCAGGGCTCTATCTGTAGGCTTACTGCAGACGGATTCCAGTGGTCGAATCCCGAACGGCAGTGTAGTAGATGGCTGAGGGAGCTTTTGACTAGATATGTGACACCCTTGAAATGGTGATTTTCATCTGAGGATTTTGGACAAAGTTACAAAGGAGGAGAAATATTATCCATATGTTACAAAAGAAAACACTTGAGATGGAATGACATTGTGACTCTCAAACACATAGTGAGCCAATGACAAGATCAGGAATAGCCTACAAGTCTCCCACCTCCCTCCCAACATATTCTCATCCCTCTAACCACTATAAAGGATCCTGTCTTTGGAGTTTTTCACTCTAACCACATACAACTCCAGTTACGAAGAATGGTAAATATGGACATGTATTGAAGATGCAATACACTCTAAAAGTTATTTTATGGTACCTGAAGCTTAAAAAGAGGCTTCTGGGTATTTGTTTTTTAAAAAATAATAATAAATAGATGTTGAATAATCAGTTTCGGAATGACAAAGAAATCACTTTCTACATATAATGCATTTAGCACCAAAATATGTATTTCAGTTGCTAGAATGTATTGCTTATTTTAAAGTGTACTAAATATTTAGGTTTTTTCTTTATAAAATCAGTAGTAATCATACCCCAGTATTATGCATTTATATAATTTTTTCTATATTTTAACTGAAATTTTCCATAGGAGTGAATTAGTGGGTTCAAAAGTGTGGTCACTGGTAGAACCACATGTAGGCCTTTAGTCCTCGGTGAAGAATTGCTTTTATGGTAATTGTCGCTTCTGTTGAAGACAGACATTATGGCGAATGAACTGGAATGATTAAAATGGCAGCCGCAGTCCTACTTAATAAAATATGAAAATGATGGTACCAAATTCCTTTTGTGTCATGGCACAGTGCTATCATTGCAGCATCTATTTAGTGATTCAGCAAGACGGGTAATGTATACGTCTTACTTTTATGCAGTGTCTTCTCAGCAGTGACATAGTAGAGCATATCAACAGTTAAGTTTCCATACATTTTCTTTAATAACTTTGTATGGCTTCTGGCATTCACAGGGGAAAAATGTCAATGAACTGAGTGCGAACATCAGTCTTTCTTTGTTCACTGACTAGGAACTGTGTTCAGGTTACTCTAACTCATTTCAGTGAGAAGTGAATCCAGACTTATCTAGAGGTAAAATCTGCTCCCATTCTCTCTGTTCCTCATTCCCTTGATGAGGAGAAAACAAAAACATGCAGAAATGGCATTATTTTAAGACTCGCTTCTGTGGCAAGCTTAACTCACATCTGCTACACGCATTCGTAGCTAATGTCAGTGTCATCCCTTTCAAATTATGATCCTAAGAGGGGGAGAATTTGGGCTTCTGGAGTTAGACTTGCAGGTGTGAGTTTGGAGGTAATTTTATACAGAGAAAAGAATGTATTTCAGAGTGGGCAAACTTGCAGACTAGTAGATAGCTTTTGAATATATAAAACATACCAGTGTTCACCCATCAGCCTTATTGAGCCCTAGTAGGCCAAAATCTTTCCAGCCCTTCTGCAAGGGCCAGAAATTCCTATCCATTAGTAGGATCATAGGCCGTTAGTCAATTTAAACCCAGACTTTTTATATTAAAAGCCTTTCTTTGTCTGTTGGTCTCTGAAGAACCCATTTTGAAGGAGGATATGTAAGCCTCCCTAAGGATGGTACCTCTCTGGAGGTGTTAAACAGCCTAAGTTATTCACCTGAATCACCCAATCAGCACCTCTACTGGCTTTGGTTCCTGGAGGAGCTCTGATAACCCTCCCCACTAGAGTTGCATACAATCCCAGGCCACAGTGATACACCAAATTTCATATAATATGGTTCCCAAACATATTACATGTGGTTGCAATATCAGTCACATTGTGCACTTAAAAAGTTGGGGGGTGGGGAGGAGAGGAATAGTAAGGAAAACAGATTTTCCCTAATTGGTAAATGAATTGCAATGTTTTCAATATGAAGAGTTAGCATGAAAACATCCATTAGAATTGCAGATTTTGCTTTCCATTTGTTTCAAAGCAGTGACAAACATACAATTTGCAACCCTATATAATTAAAATCTTGCCAGCTTTCTAAAGAATTACAGTTCTTACAAATATCCAGAATATAACAATCTGGTGTATATTTTTTATGCAGTGTTTGTGGAGGATTAGCAGCACAACTTTAATGAGAATCGTATTACTAATTCCTTGATTTTGGGGTTTTTGTGCTGGTGAAATATGATTCTTTGGCTATTTTGAGACTTATAACTATTTGCTGGAAGTAAATATTGTTTTATGGCTAATGAAGAATATGTAAACAATTTGTCAGATGGCTATCATTTAGTGTATAAAGCTTGCCAAGCCATTTCCAAATAACAAGCAAAGAGAAGTCTAAGGGATAAATCACTTAAGGATGGCTTAAATGATGTTAAATCCCAAATTCTTTCATTATTCTAATAAATTTGGATTTTATATTGCAGTGTAGGGATTGAGAGTTATTTTGACATTAAAAACCATTTCCATACCTGGAGTTGTGGTAATTCCTCAACTTTCCCCCACCCTGCATTTCTTTCACACTTCGCCTTTAAGAACAGCTTAACAGTTTCCCTCTTAAAATATTGAAGCTAATTTTAACTGCATGTTAAAATATTTTCATAGAGGTCCATCACAATAAGTATCTTATTCTTTTGCTTCCCTTGTATATTACTGCATGGAAATGTTGATTATCTGACACTAGTTTTAAAAAACATAGGCAATACATTAACATTGACAGGTTAATCAGCCTCCCTTGACAGCCCCAATTTCACACCCACAGTGTTGTTGCAGCTTCATAGACTTCAATCCTGCAAACACTTACTTAAATATTCCCATTCAGGCCAATAGGATAATTCATGTGTAAAAAACAAGACATATTCAGAAGACTTTGCAGGATTGGGACTATATTTTTAATTGATGGGGCATTCAATACCAGCCCCTATTTTCAAACTCTCACAATTTTTTTCCCCCCAGTGTCCTGAAACCTTCCATATTTGTTGTCAGATGAAATGTGACTTAAGGGAGGTTTGGTACAATTCTCTTCTGATTGTTTATGGAAAATATTTTTCAAGACTTAAATGTTTTTTGTGAGAGGAGCATAATATTTAGGGACTATACTCGTTGGGTCATCTCATCCAGCTCCCCAATACTGAGAACAAGATTATTGAAGAATTTCGTTCAACACTAACAAACTATGTTTTAAAACTTTTAAAACAACTGACCAAAACTCTTCAAGGTGCATGAGAATCATTTTTAAAACTTAATTTTGTACCACCAAATTATTTATCATTGATTGCGGGGGAGAGGGAACCCCACATTTTGAAGCAGGAGCCATTTTGGACATCTTACAATGGATTGGGAATTTCACATATTAAAATGAGTGACTTTGAAATGAAAGAATAAACAAGGAGAAAAAGGACTCAAGAGGTCCTTCTCATGGAGTTACTGACAAATGTCCCTACATGGGGGTGGTGATTGGAGCTCAGATTCTCAGGGAAACCCGTCCCCAATGCCATAGAACTGAGAGCCTCTTCAGACATGACTTCCCTTCCACACCATTTCCCATGATCCCTCTCCTTGCTGGCAGCATGGCTTTTGTGGCAGAGTGTATGCATGTAAGTGTGTTTAAAGCAAAGTTTTTTACATCTTAATATGAAAGCTTGGTATATCAGGCAACAGCCAAAAACATTTAAAACAATTGAGTCATGCAAGTAGGTAGTAATCAATTTCTAACTTTAATTTAAACAAAGAAAATGGAAGATTAGTAGACTTGTCATTCTGCCTACAGCATCCCTTTTTAAATGGAGTGAGGAAAATTGGAGCTGCTTCTATGTAGTAACTTTAGGAGGTATCTTTCTTAATTATCTGCAGAAAGTGTCTACTGGCCAGGCAGAGCGTGTGTAATGCTTACGTCAAATCACAAAGACCATTAGTAATTAAATTGTGTTCATATGCTTTCATTGTATTTCACTTCAAGCTGATGGTGTTTAGAATGTATTCCCTATTTTTAGCCTTTTACCCTCTTTGCAGAAGGTGACTGGACTGCCACTGTTTCATATGAGTGGCTCTTTGATTCCTCTATATAATATTTGAAAAAGTACTGGAAGAGACATAGAGAGTAATTTTTAGAATAAATTGTAATTTCTCATGTGGTTCGTTGGAGGCAGTTTGAGAGAATCAAATGGAGACAACTTAGTAACAGGATAGATGTACCACAACATATTCCATTTCTGTGTTTGTTCTTGTTTTCTTGCTTGGCAAAGAATTAATAGGAAGTGTTTAGAATGGAAGTTGTTCATATTCAGTAGCTTGCAGAAGACTGGGAAAAAAACTGACTATTAAATGAAACATGTTTTATAAGGCTTGCATATTGTAACTTTCTCTAATTTTCAATTTGTGATGCACATGTTCTACGCAACTGCTCTTGAGAACCAAACTCGTTTCATGGCACATGTAACGTAAGTGAGAGCTGGAACTGATTGAAGCATTTATAGATTATAATAGTAGGTCCAAACTGGATCCTGAAATGCATACAACAGGAATGTGAGATAGCCCATTTTCAGTATGGTTCCAGAATTATCCTTATGTAATGAAAGATCTTTGGCATCTTGGAAAGAATTTGTGTGAGGGAGATACAGGAAACAGATTCAAGAGATCATTGAGGAGTTTCTGCTGCGGACAGTCTAAATGTTACTTTCATCTTGTAACCCTGT
Organism: Pelusios castaneus; assembly: GCA_007922175.1. Taxonomy (NCBI): domain Eukaryota; kingdom Metazoa; phylum Chordata; order Testudines; family Pelomedusidae; genus Pelusios; species Pelusios castaneus. The sequence goes on along the minus strand of ML685792.1, from coordinate 5,904,613 downwards.
GGGTTTTCCGGCATGAATAATATGTGGTTTCAGCATGTATTTTGCTTGTATTATAAAGTGGCAGAATTTTTAGAGTTGAACAGGGTGCATAAAGATTCTCTGTATAAACCAGCAGAATTATTCCCATCTTGATCAGGTTAAGAGCTCGCCCTTGTTTGTGATTCTTTGTTTTGTTTACTCCTAGGCGTGTTTAGTTTTTAATTTCTTAGCTTTTGTTCAAGAAAAATCTGAAATGGGCAAGGCTCTCAAATTAACCACTACAAAAGACAAAAATAATTACAGAAATGTTAATTATGGGATTGTCTCAATTCATAATGATGATGAAAACTAAAAAAAAAAAAAAAAAAACAGATTCAAACAAATATTGGATGTTTTACATTTTTCTCTGTTTTTTGAAGGGTAAAAACTAGATGTTAAACTTGATATTAAAATCCCAACCACCCCAATTTGGATTAAATGTGATATGAAAATCACAGGGCATAATTAAGATTTATGCAGAGCACATGGGTTAATTAAAATGTACACAATATTACATATTTTTGCAGGAAACAAGGTGGAATGTTGCATAAGTATATAGACTAACTGTATGTGCACTTTTAAGTAATTATGGAATGCAGTTAATGTATTTTACTATGAATGAGGTTTTAATATGAAAATTTGTTAGTGTAAATAGTAGAGATTAAGTGTGTTCAGATTACATTAGTACACAGTAGCAACCTCATAGTTAGGTTATATTCTAAAACGGTCTTAAAATATGGCATCAATCACTGGTTTTTCACTACAAGAGGTGGTCTGTTGGCATGAAATTCTACAGTGTTTTAGTTTTTATGGTCTTTAAATTTTCTATGAAGTGTGCGAGCGTGTGCGCGTGTGAGCGAGTGAGAGAACCAAAATTCTTCCAGATGAGACAATGTCAAGGGAATGCACTAAAAGGGGAAAAAAGAAGAACTTGACATTGGTAAGGCTTCTTGTATGAGGAATTTTAAAACACTAGTATGCTTTTATTTGCAAAAGGGTTGTATGGCCAGTGTAGAAAGTGTAATATCATGGGCACAGTTATACAGGCCATCTAACCTTTTGCAAACAAATGCATTGAAGTGTTTTAAAATTTCTTGTAGAAGAAGCCTTACCAGTGTCAAGTCCTTTCCCCCCTGCCCTCCCCTTTAGTGTGTTCCCTTAAGGTCGTCTCATCTGGAAAACTTAATTTTTTTTTTTTTTGAAGACTAAAAAGTGATGAGGCATAAGAGGGGTGAGGCTTGCCATTGAAACCTATCAACATGGTGCCATCTGCTGGAGAAAGGTGGGAAAGCACAGGGAGTACAAACAGAACCCAAGTTAATATAAAGGTCGACTAATACAGGAGTCAGCAAAACTGTTGCTCAGCTAGGTGCCCAGCTTCAAAGCAAGGTGCCTAGCTGCTCGGGCACCCTTCGCTGCCAATCTTCCTCCGCTTCCCCCTCCCAGCCAAGTTGGCAATTTTATTTATTGAGTGATTGGTCACCAGAGGGTGCTCCTCCAGTGCATTTTCCCTAAGCTGACTAGCTCTGCAGTGAAAATGTGGTGGAGGAGCATCGTCTAGTGTAGTGGTTTTCAAACTTTTTCCTTAGGACCCAGTTGAAAAAAATCACTTATGCATGTGACCCAACAAGCACATCTTTGAGCAATACATTCCAGTCTTTTGGTGGCAGCAGCAGGGGCGTCACCTGTGGCTCTGAGACCCAGTACTGGGTCCAGCCCTGTGGGGATTTCTTCAGCATACACAGATATGCTGACACTGTAATAGATTTTTCCAGCATACACAGACATGACGACACTGTAATTGGAAGATCACAGCCAGGTCGGACAAGGATACTTCAGGCTGCAATGGCATACTGCCACATACTTTCACACCGGCCTTGGCGTTTCAGTGTCTGGATTTCTGTGAGAATTTACTGATAGTGAGGAGTAAAAAAAGCAGTAAACACAATTATAAATCTAGGGGTTATCTAACCAATGGCTTACAGGTTTGTTTTATATAATTATATATGCACCAATTAACTGCCTTGTCATAGTTGGTGGTGGGACTATGGAAATGTATAAAAATCTTTACTTATGTATCAATAAATGTTCTTGCTCGCAATCATATTGGTTGTTTGTGCTTAACCATCCTGCATTAAACTCGACACAGCCCCATGGTTTGAAAACCACTTCTCCAATGACTTAAAGTAAAACAGCCAGCTCCTTTTTTAAAAAACAAAAACATACAAACAAACAAAATCACAGCTGGCTCCTAGGCATCAGCCTTGAACTTTTAGTCACCATGGAGACCTGGCACCCAGGTTCTGTCAAGCCCTGGTCTCTAATAGTAATAAGAATAAAAATAATAAGAATAATTAATAATAACAGCATTTATTTACAGTAAATTGGGTAGATAGCCATATCCTGAATAGAGCTGGTGCAAGATATAATTTTTTTTAAAATTTGTTTTTAGGGTAATTTTTCCCGTTATTCATCACAGCTGAAATGATATGTTCCAGTTATTGCTGGTAGATGCAGTTTTCTGCATTAGCAACTATATACTCTTCCATCAGATTTTATACTGCAGTGCATAAGGTTTTATGTAGAGTGGCTATAGTTTTGCTCCATATCACCTAATTTTTCACCTTTGCTTGTAACTATTTTTTAAAAAATCTATGAAATTAATATACAAAAACATAATTGTGAAACAGTTTGGGTTGCTACTTACACAACAAATAGCCACAATTCCTTAAAAAGCAAGTAAATAAAAAGTTATGCCACCTAACAGTTTAGTCTAACTTAGTCTTCCACTTGCAGGCACACACCTTGTCATTACTACAGTTACAGAGCGTCACAAACCACACCTTAAATTCTGTCCATTAGGGGATGGCAACTTTCCACCATACCCTCTCTGAATTACCTCTACCCCACAACATATTAAAGCACCAAACATTCACAGGTAACATTACTGGGAAAGGGTAACGTGGTGTAAAAGTATCGGCAGAAAGAAAGTGTCATAGGCTGCTGTTCCCTCACCTGGGCTATGTCTACACTTGTAAAGTTAAGTCAACTCTGTTAAGTCAACTTAACAAGGTCGACTTAAAGTCGATCTTGTTAAGTCATCTTAACAGTAGGCAAAGCCATCCACACTGGCTTTAAGTCGATTTAATAAGGTCGACTTAGAGCTATTCCCCGTCCACATTGGCTTTAAGTCAATTTAAGGCTTAAGTCGACCTTCAGAGGTGGTGTTATTAAGTCAACTTAAGCTGTTATTAAGTCGATTTAAGGAAGTGCTTAAGTCGACTTAATAAAAGCCCAGTGTGGATGCGGCTTTGTGTAGGTCGACTTAAGCATCCTTAAGTCGACCTAAGTTGCCAGTGTAGATGCACCCCTGGATTTCTTGCTGTAAACAATCTTCCTGCATACCAGTGGAAAGTCCAACACAAAATTCTTTATGTGCAGTGTGCTTTACAAATGTTTGTTCCACATGGAATAAGGCTTTTCCCAAAGGGTTTACCTAATCATGAAGCTGCATGACTGGGTGGCGAAAGAGATCTTTTTTTCCAGCCTCCTCCTTCTCCTCCATCTCTTCCTGTCTCCCTTTTAACAGTGCTCAATTGACTAGCTGAATCCCCTTGTGGCCAGTTAATCATCTGCTGTTTAATCAATTATTTTGTCACTTTGGCTCATCTGGGGTTGCTCACTAAGGACACAGAGAAGTAAGTCACCTTTAGGCTACTCATACTCTGTCACCTACAGGTTGAGGGGACAGAGTTAAGGTTGTGGTACATGATTTATAGTTTATGGTAACATTATGGTAAGCTCGTGCAGCTATAAGAAAAAAGGAAGTGAAATGTCATCATTTTCCTTTTTTGGGTTTGCATTACATATGTTGTGTGTGCAGCAACTAGAGTTGACCAAATGGAAGCTTTCTGAAAGAAAGAAAATGTTGATACCTTGAGAGAAAGTATTTGTCTATATAGACTGTTGATTAGGGTACTGACCTGCAAGGCCCAAGTTTAACCTTGATTCATGGCAAATTTTTAACCCAGGTGACTACAAATCAGGCTGATCAGCAACTTGAACATGGATCTCGTGTAGTCCAAGCCAACACCCAAACCACCAAGCTACAGGGAGTCTCTCTTGCTTGCTTTCTCTTTTGATCCCTACCTTGGATCCAAAAACCTTTTTAGACAAAAATTTCATGGCTACGTCTCAATGAAACATTTCAGTGAAAATGTTCTGACCTCATCTAATAGCAACCCTAACGATTTCAGTGCTAAGTTTTTGTTTTGTTTTGTTTTGTTTCTTTTATAGGCATTACAGGTAGCAATGTCTATAATTAAGGTTGTCTGACGTTTTCCATAATAGTACTCTTGTTTAGTTGTTGGTAACTTTGCCAGACTTCAATGGTTTGAGGTGAAATTTTCCATTCCAGGTGTCTGCTACAGAGTGTATTTTGTTTTTAAAAAACCTGCAGAAACATTGTATCCGTTTCTCAGAATGAGGCTAGGAAAAAATATGTTTTTAGGAAATAATATTTCCTAAATTTTGTTTCCTGAAGTATGGGAAAAATGTCTGTGCAGAATTACCCAAAAATGTAGTCAATGTCAATGAATGCCAGTGTTGTTCAGTATGGATAGAGTTCCCCTCTGTTTTTCAGTGAAAAATACCCAGGGTCACCTTCTTACTTTTATATCCAAGGTAACTATTGTCCACAGGGCAATAGTCTGGCTCTGCAATGTTGGCTTCTACTTGCCTCAGAGGTATAGAAAAGTCTTTGACCTTATTGTGAGGTTCTGCAGCTACCTCTGCTTTTCCCAGCTCTCAAGAACTGCTCAGTCCCACTCGCCTGTGGTTGCAGTTTGAGATTTTTAATACATCAGAAAGAAGCAAAGAAAAGGCAAAGGTCCAATTTCCAAATAAATGTTTTGCAGGCCACTTTTTAGCCACAAAAACTCTTCCTCTGGGATTTTTGTCCAGCTCCCATACCAAGACCTTAAGCGTATAATTTCTATTGAAATGTCACTATTTAATTGTACAGACGACAGTACTGAGAGATGAATGAGTAGATCAAACCTGTAAAAATGAAAAGTGAGTTATTTTGTCATTGTTTTTATTGACTCTACTCCCTCATTCCATATAACATTGTTTTATGATCTCTATTGTGCTTTTTTATTTTATTTTGTAGTTCCTAGAAGACAGTATACATATACATTGAAAATATACTCTCCCTCTCAAGTCCAAGAGACATTCTCTGCTTACAGTCCAAGGCCCACATCCTGGGAAGAACTTACGCACATGCTTAACTTTGTGCTCTTGAGAAGTCCTGTTTGAAGTCAATGGAATACACAGAGACAATAAAATTAAATAAACTGTGGGATATGTATGGTATTAGCTATATTTCATACTTGTAGAATTCCAGATGAAATAAAAAATAGCTTTTTGTAACATATACAAAACATTATATAGAATCTTGAAGGCTTTCTAAAATAAATGCCCATTTGAAATAAATATTTTGTTCTCAGGCAGAAGAAGCAAGTAAACTAAATATTGCCCATCAAAAAAGCAGCATAAAAAATTTCCATTTGTGTATAAGATAAATACGGAGAATGAAGTCAAAGCAGCATGAAAAATTTGCTTTCTTCATTCTCAGCAAATATAGAGATGGCATTTGTATGAAACAGGTGTTAGCTAATGAAATTGATGTTATAGTTTGATACTAAACAGAAATACCATATCTTCCCATGGAGACTCTATTCTAAAATGAAACTGCAAACCTCCTTTTAAAAAATTAAATAGGAGCTAGTGATGTATTGCATAGTGGAGCTGTAATTCTTCCTGTATTTCTGTTCATCTTTGATTCTTAAGTATGTGAGTTCCTATGTGTGCATAAGCCACCCCCCTGAGTGACGTAAGTTACGCCAACCTAAACAACAGTGTGGAAAGTGCTCTGTTGGCAGGAGAGCTGTTCCCACCAACATAGCTACCACTGCTTCTTGGAGGCAGATTAATTACATAGAGGGGAAAGAGCTTTCTGTTGGCTTAGAGCAGTTACACTAGAGAGTTTATGACAGTGCCACTGTAAGTTCTCTAATGTAGCCATAGCCTTAGATATTTGGGGCTGTGCCTGCAAACTCACTGAAGTCATCAGTATAGAAGTTCTACCCTTAAGGGTTCATGTGATGGGGCAGTTGCACACTGCCTAACCAGGCACACTGGCTAATAAGGGGTTAAAAAGGCCTAGGAGCTGCAGCCAATGGACAGCAGTGGTGGAGAGCCAATCAGGCCCCAGAAGCTCTGTAGAAAAGGGAGCTGCAAAGACACAGTTTGAGTTGGAAGGTTGGCTGCCTAGCTGGCTGGAGGGGTCAGCACCCTGGACAGTGTAGTGGCAGACCTTGAGGGAGTGGGGAAGAAGTGGAGGGGAGATGAGACACACACATTGAGAGCCAGGGCCTTGATGCAAGGGCCAGCCAGGTGTTGGGGATGGGGGGAAAGCAGTCCAGGGATTTTAGTGAAGGGAAGCAGCAGTGCAGAGGTTGCTGCACACAGGGTCCCTGGGCTGGGACCCAGAGAAGTGGGCATGCCCCGGTCTCTTCCCACCTCCCTCAGCCCACCGGTGGAGTGGCTGCAGACTAGTGGTGGCCATGGACTATAGAGTGGCCAGGCCTAGACAGTGAAATCACCCTTGGAAGGAGATTATATAGCCAAGTGCCCAGCCGAAGGACTGAACAGCTGGGCAAGAATTGATGGAGTACATGCTCCATACAGGGGAGCCACTTGAGCAATTCCCCAATAATACCACCAGGAGGCACCTATCTGGCAGGGAGGGCGCCAGACCCTTAGAGTTCATCACCAAAGTTTATGCATGTATGTTTGTTTGTAAAGCATCTTGGGAAACTTTGAGATTAAAAAAAAAAAGCTGTATAAATATATGCTATTATTTTAAAGGTCAACTTTCACTACTTCCTGTTTCATTTTTTTGTGCTTCTGTTATTGTAATTGTAGGTAAAGGAGCACTTAGAGCTTTTCATTCTTCTGTCTCAAAGATGTTTACAAAGGCGGGTAAGCCACATTAGATATGATTTTATAGACACAGTAAGAGGCTGTGTTATAGATCAGTTCCTGACTTCTAGTTGAATGACCTCACCCCATGACGCTATTGCATTGTGTAATTCAGATTGGCCAGAGTAAGGCCTTGTACACACTACGAAGTTATTGCGCGATAAAGCCCTTTATTGCGCGATAAGAAGCAGAGCGTACACACTTAACTTACAGTTTTTGCGCGTTAAGAGCCCTCTTGTTGCGCAAAATGTAAACCACCAAAACGAGCGTGGTAGCGTCTAACGCGGAATAGCTATTGCGCGACAGCCCGTGTGTGTACGGTTACTGCGCAATGCGAAACCTCCGGAAATGGCCCACAATTCCAATCCCATCCCTTCTGCACTTCCATCTGTACTCTGTTGCTGTGACGTCATGTTTCCTGACCTCCCCTTCTGTCCTGCGAATTTTTGAATTTCCCCACTCTTCCTTCTGGCTTGCTGTTCAGTGCTGCTGCTTCTGTGTGCCCCGCTTGCAATGTCGTCGCAGCGCAGCAAACGAGCTCCAGCCTGGACAACAGCTGAGGTGATGGATTTGATAGGCATCTGGGGAGAGTCTGCCGTGCAGTCACAATTACGTGGCAGCCGGAGGAATTTCGACGTTTTTGGATAAATATCTCAGGCGATGAATGAGAAGGGGTACGAGAGAGACACTCTGCAGTGCCGGGCAAAAGTGAAGGAGCTGCGGATCACGTACCACAGAGCCAGAGAGGCAAACCAGCGCTCCGGCTCCGCGCCGGCAACATGCCGCTTTTACAACGAGTTAGAGAAGATCCTGGGCGGCGATCCCACAACCACCCCTATTTCAACCTTGGACACTTCGGCGACAGCGTCCGAAAAGGACAGGGTGGCTGAAGGCGACAATGCAGTCGTCGACGAGGAAGCAGAGGAGGAAGAGGATGTGGACGGTGACAGCGGAGCTACCGACATCAGGAGCCAGGAGTTATTCACCACCCTGCCAGAGACAAGCTCCACGGATTCGTTTTCCACGCCTTCCCCTGATGCAACCGATGACGGCTCCGGTAAGTTACGTTTTCAGTGCTCTCTACTCTAGCAGCTACAGCTTAGTGTGTAGATGAAGATAAGGCATTGAGTACTCCTTTTCTGTTTCTTCTTTTCTATGTGTTAATGGTTTGGTGGGGTCTTACTGGCATTACATGAAAAGCCCATCAATGCATGCCTCGATTGCCAAGTAGTCGGTCCCTTTCAAGTCACTGAACGTGTACTCCAAATATCTCCAAATTCTTCTTTTAAAAGTGGATGGTAGAGCGACCGTTTGCCCTCCCCCATTCAGGGAGCCTCTCCCTTTCAAGCTCGCAAGCACTGACGCGGGAACCATGGCAGCGCACAATCCAGCAGCGTAAGGTCCTGGCTGGAAGTCAGCGACATGCAGGAGATGCATTCTTGCTTGCAGAGGCACTCTAAGCAGTGTGATATTGGCTTCTATTGCAGCCATCTCTGACACAGGCTCAGAACAAGCAATGCCAATAGTCTACTGTCCCGTGTGTCTACTCTCAGCAACCCGTCCCTCGCTTGGCGAAACTTGTTTCTGGCCCCTGGTATTCCTTGTCCTGTGTAACTTTGGAATGCGTAGGGAGAGCATCCTTACTTGCACCTAAGCGGAGTGAGAACAATTGCACCATTCAAACTGTTTCATTTTTCCGCAGAGATGACCTTCACTGGGCGGCGCTCAGCACCAGCCGAGCGTCTGAGACAGATAAGGCGGAGGCCTCACAGGAGCAAGGAAGATATCTTCCAGGAGCTGATGCATTCCAACGAGGCATCTGCGAGGGAGACAAGGCAATGGAGGCGGCAGTGCAGGCAGGAACGGAGAGAGAACAGCGAGAGGAGGGCGAAGCAGAAGGACACCCTAATAGGCATTCTCCAGGAGCAGACCCAGCTGCTGAAGACCATGGTCGGTCTGCTCCAGGCTCGCGCCCCCCCCACCCCCCCAGCCACATCTGCCGTTCCCGCCAACTGTGCAGCACTCTCCCCCCAAACAGTATTTTGATCCCCAGGGATACCCCTGGTATAACGTTACCTCAACCCCTCCCCCAATGTATGTCGTGGAGTCCCGCACCTACACCCACCTCTAGCCCCCTCTCCTTACAGCTTACGTTTCGTTTGTGTTATATTAATAAAGTTGAGACATTTGTAAATTTAATCAGACTTTATTGTGTTGCATTGTCAATATGCCCTGGGCGTATGTTGTCAAAAAAAAAAAAAATAGAGAAAGAAGCAAACAATCAGTATCCATTGATTTTTCTAAGTTAAAAATGCCAAACAAAAACAGTGATTTCAAACATTAGAAAGCAGCCTATCAGTCCCCGTTAGTGAAATGCTCCTTCAATGCCTCCCTTATGCGCACGGCTCTAAGCTGTGCCCCCCGGATACCCCTGGTGTCCGGTTGCTGGTATGCATACTCAAGACGCTCAGCCTCCACCGTCCAGGAGTTCAGAAATCTCTCACCACGGTTTTCGCAAATATTGTGAAGGACACAACACGAGGAAATGACAAGTGGAATGTTGTTCTTGTGTAGGTCTAGCCGGCCATACAGCGATCTCCAGCGCGCTTTTAAACGGCCAAAGGCATACTCCACAACCATTCGGCACCTGCTTAACCTGTAATTAAACCGCTCCTTGGCAGGATCCAACTTCCCTGTAAAAGGCTTCATTAGCCACGGCATCCGTGGGTAGGCGGGGTCCCCCAGGATGACTATGGGCATCTCGACACCCCCCACTGTCATTTTCTCGTCGGGGAAAAAAGATGCCCGCTTGCAGCCTGCGGAACAGTCCCGAGTTTCTGAATATCCGAGCGTCATGCACCTTTCCCGACCAACCCGCATTTATGTCACTAAACGCCCACGATGGTCCACCAGTGCCTGGAGAACCATTGAAAAGTATCCCTTTCGATTTATGTATTCGGAGGCGAGATGGTCGGGCGCGAGAATAGGGATGTGAGTGCCATCTATTGCACCCCCACAGTTCGGGAATCCCAAGTCCTTGAATCCAGCGATGATCTCCCTCACGTTCCCCAGGGTCACCGTCCTCCTTAGCAAAATTCGGTTGATGACTTTGCATACTTGTGTTAGTGATACACCGACGGTCGACCGTCCGACCCCGAACTGGTTTGCGACCGAGCGGTAGCAGTCCGGAGTCGCCAGTTTCCAGAGGGCAATAGCCACACGCTTCTCCACGGAGATGGCCGCTCTCATCCTCGTGTCCTTGCGCCGCAGGGCTGGGGCTAGCTCCTGACAGAGTTCCATAAATGTGGCTTTCCGCATGCGAAAGTTCTGTAGCCACTGATCATCATCCCACAGCTGCAGAACGATTCGGTCCCACCAATCTGTGCTCGTCTCCTGTGACCAGATACTGCGGTTCATGCTGTGCAGCCGGTCTGCGAAACTGATCAGAATTTCTGTTTGGTTCTCAAGGCTGTCAGTCTCGGTACTCGAGTCATCTGAATCCTGCTCTGAATCAGAACTGAACACGTACTCTATCAGAAGCTGAGCTGTGTTCACAATGCTGAACGCAGCATTCAAGATCAGAGCTGAATCCATGCTGATGCAGAAAGGGAAGTTCCGTAAAGACGGTCGTTTCAGTTTAAATTTCGCGCTCGTTGCTAGTGGCAACTGCTGGGAAGCGTCAGTAACAGAATGCACCACGGGAAATCTAGAATTATCCCATGCAGCATAGCTCGAGCCTTCTTCTTCCCAGGATCCATAGCGCGAATTACTGATACGGGGGACTGTGGGATAGGTACCCACAGTTCACTTTGTTTTCCCGGAGGACTGAGAAAAGGGGGGGGGGCTCTATTCCGCTAGAGTACACCGAGTGTGTACGCGATCTTGCGCAACAACAATCACGGAACATTTACAGCGCAACAAGCTTGTTGCGCGAAAATTCTTGTAGTGTGTACATAGCCTAAGTAGAGAGAACAGCAGTTCTGTTTAACAAGTATCTTCATTATAGCAGTGACTTTCAACCTTTTCCATATGAGGCTTACCTAACAAGCTAGCGGCGGTCTCCTTCCCATTTGTCAGTATTGGAATCCCTAACCACTAGATCCCTGTTCTACATTATTCACTGTGTCTGATCAACAGTTCTTTTCATTTTCCTGAATATTTTCTTTCTTTCTAGAATCACCTAACTTGCTATTTGTTATAGTGTGTATTTTAGATTTCTGAGTTAATATGCTATCCTAGAGGCTCCTTTTTAACATATTTATTGTCACCAATGGATAGGTAGGATACTGAAATATTGCCTGTCCAGCTTGGAGGTCCAAACTTAAAACACATCTGTGTTTCCTCTAAGGTCTGGCGGCTTGTGTGCAAAATTTTCAACCCGTGTGCAAAACTTTTTCTGAATAAATTTTTTGTGCAAACTCATGCAACAAATTATTGAAAAATATAGAACAATGAAAAATTAATAAAACTTGTTATTTAAAATGGTTTTTTATTCATAATTTAAATGTATTTTATGTTTACGTGACATAAAAAGTGAGGGGGGAGAAGAAAAGGTGTGGTAGGGCAAAAGAGGATGGGGGGGAGGACAAAGGCCATGGTGAAAAGAGAGGGGAGGGGTGAGATGGCTGGCAGGGGAGCATGGCAGGGCAGGGGAGAATGTAGGAGCATAGCAGGGCAGGGGGTGGCAAGAAAGGGAAGGGGAGAGGTGGCATGGCTGGCAGGAAAGAATGTGGGGAAAAGGGCAGGAGTGCAGTTCCCCCCTCCTCCCTAGCACCTCACAGTGCCCAGCCCCTCCACTCCTGGGCCCCTCACCTTCCGCGATCATTGCCCCCCCTTCCGGAATCCTTGCCCCCCCGCTTCCACGACCCTCGCCCGCCTGCATCCCCTTCCACAACCCTCACCTCCCCTTCCCCAATCCTCACCTGCCCACCCTCCCCTTCTGTGAATATCCTCGCCCCCCCTTGCCCTATCCTCGCTCACCCCCCTTCCGCGATCCTCGCCTGCCACGGTCCCTTTCGTGATCCTCACTCTCCCATCCATTCCTCGCCCACCCATGGCCCCTTCTGTGATCCTCAACCGCATCGGCTCCTTCCCTGATCCTCGCCCCCCATCCTTGCCCGTCTGCCCCCCATTCCACGTTCCTCACCCGCCCGTGGCCCTTTCCCTGCCTGACTGCCAGCCCCCCAAACCCCCGTGGTCCTTCCCCAGTTCTCTTGGCCCCCAGGCCCCCTTACCTGGCCGGAGGCTCGGAGTTACAGGGGTGGCCAAACCAGACTGGGAGCCGGTCCTCTGGCCACTCCCACCCTGAGCGCACTCTGTCTGAGCATGCTCAGGGTGGGAGATTTGAAAAGTTAAAATCCCCGGCCTGCCCCAATGTTTTGTGTGTGGGAGGGAAAAATTCCTGCACGGCATGGCAGGATTTTTTCACGTGTGCGGCTGCAGAGCCGCACAGCTTAGAGGGAACAGTGTCTGTGAGTATGCTAATTAATGTTGCTGTTATTCTAATGTTATGCTTAAGTTTACAGTAATTGTTCTTCCTGTAAGTAATGTAATTCATTGTGATACTACACATATTCAGATCACAAATAAAATACTCAACCTATGTTGGAATTGTACAGTACCTTTATTTTTTTTTTTATTTTTTTGTATTTGCTCCAATTCTCCTTAATATCTTTTCATTGATCTATTTAAACATCATGCTGTGTAATCTCACACAATATCCAAAGTCTATTCTATATTAGAGCTCCACCACTCATGTTTGTTATGTGCACCTCTCCTTCTTTTGGAGCATAATCTTCATCTTCCTAATATTGCATTATATGTGAGAAAAAATAGCCTAATAATCTGCTTTCTTCTCAGGCTTCATTGCCATTATCTGTAATTTACTGTTATGTGCATTTTCAGTCACCTTTTTGTAATTGCATAGAATGAATCTGTGCAAATATTAGTTTAATAGACTTTTCAAGGTAAATGGCAATTTAGTAATCTCTTAAAGCACTCAGGCATATTATGGGATGCAATCTTGTGTCACCTATTAGATCATCACCTGATTATTTTGTCTTCCTAATTGAAAGTCCCCAATCCAGTGTTGCACCGAACCCCCCCCCCCCTCCAAACCTAATTTCTTTGTGATGCTCTGTTGAAACCAAGTTCTACTGAGTGCCTTCCTTTCTTGTTAACTTGATTTTTGCTATGTGAGGGCTCTTGGCATCTTTTGCAGGACAGGGATCTTATTGTCAGAATCTTAAAACCATATCTGAATGATATGTAGCACATAAATGCTCTATCTACAGTTCTTACTCATTTTTCATTTCTCCATTTCCAACTACTTCCATGTGCCCCTGAAGTCAAGCCACTGGAGATGCATCTTGATGAATAATGTGAATTAAATTTAAACAAAATTATGAGTTAGACAGATTACTATGGGTATTGTGTGCATCCTTGGAGATTTGTTTGGCATTTAGTTTAATAATTAGGTACCTGGAATTGAGAAAATAATTGCAAACGTTTTTGTTGTGATACACTTACCTTTACTTTTTATACTATACTTTTCTTTGCGTGATATGTAGGGAAGAGTATCTGCAATGCTTCTTTTGCCCCCCCCCCCCACTCCCCACCCAAAGTGCTGGTATTCAGCCTGATCTGTCCCCGGCCCCAGCCCCGACTGTTACAAGAAGGTTACAGGACCCTGGCTACAACCTATAGCTCAGGTCCTACGGTTCGTTTAGTTCAGTTGGCACAACACCGGGAAACAAGATAAAAGATAAAAGCAAAACAGTTTTATTGAAAAACACAAATAAGAAAGCAAAGAAATAGGGAAGCACTAATGCTTACACCCCTTCAGCAGACAGGAACCCCAGTTAAACGACTGCGGGCATGAAGTGGTAGGGAACGATGACCCATGGCGGCAAACATAGCAGTTGCCCCAACAACGAGGTTCCAATTTTAGGGGGGCTTAGCCATTGGCTTTTGTACCTTTGCTTGCTAAGTGGGTAAATGGCACGCACATCTGGTTATTTTCCACACTTATTTACAACATTCCGTTGCCCTGGTCATATCTTATTGTTTTACAGAGCTTGCAAATTATGTCTGCTACTTAGTGGGTCCAAGGTACATCCTTGGTTAGTACCAGCTCTGTTTTGCTTATACACAGAGATAACTTTTGGTCAGGACTGATTAATGGCATTCACCACCTACTATCTTATCACGTCACAAGATCTTCCGTTGGGTACTACACCAGCCCCGGCTGGGAACCCAGGGCCACCGGATCTGGCCCTGGCCAGGGGCCTGAGGCTGCCACCAATGGTGGCAGGAGCCGGGGCCACATCACTGTGAAAAAAAGGTGCTGGTTCTCCATACCAGTGTGTACCGTCACAAAAAAAACCACTGGGTATTTACTTGTATTTACCCAGTGAATCTGTGCTGATGATTCTGATACAAATATGCCAGATGCAAGATAGCTATCAATATATTTCTGACCCTCCCTTTTATCCTCTCCCTGCTTCATCTCTTTGGGTCTTTGTAGATGTCCATGGAACAGCTCCACTAGACATTAAATAATGTTGCATTCCTTCACAGAAGTGCTTTCAATTGTGGCATGAACTACAGATTGAAATTTACTAGTTTCAGGACAATGCTATCCTAGTCGATTTATTCTGCAGTTGGTGCTGTGGGTTAAAAAATAACTCGCCTGTAGCCCTTCATTTCATTAAAATTCCTGGCACCAGTACTCCTACTGGATGGTTATGGTGAGTTTCAGAAGACTGGATTTCTGCTTTCTCTTTGGTACTTGTAGGCCGTAGGAGAGAAGCTGTCTGTCCTACTAGAAAAGATAGTTATTGGATGTTCTCCTTTAGATCAAAGGATAGAGCAACTACTGCTGAGTTAGAGGTCCTGGTGAATATCCCAGCATGAGTTGACCCTCACATACCTTGAAAGAAATGTATCCAACTAAAAGGATTCTCTAATTATGGAATTTATGTGCTATAAGGGTGAGGACTGCTAATGTTCTGCCAAGTGGCTTCTAGGGAGCTGCAGCATATGGGCGGCATGGGAGCACAGTATGTCATTATGGGTGGACTTTAAGGGGCAGAGCCTTCTCACGGTTTATTAGGTTGACTAGCTTTAGAACTTATTTAATTAAACTTGCTTCAAGGAGTTAATGTGTCATTCTTTGTGGAGCACATGTACAATAGCATTTACGCCGGCAAAACTTTTGTCACTCAGGTGTGAGAAAACAGCTTCCTGAGCAACGTAAGGTTTGCCGGCATAAGTGCTTATGTAGCTCTGTCATGTCGATGGGCAATAACTCTCCTGCCAACATAATAAAACTGCCTAAACAAGCAGCAGGAAAGCATCTCTCATCAACATAGTGCAGTCCATGCAAGTGCTTATGCTGGCAAAATCTATGTCACTCAGAAGGGTGTTTTTTTCACACTCCCAGCAACAACAGTTTTGCTGGCATTGTATGCTACTGTAACAAAGCCTGGGAGTTTCTTGAGCCTATCTTTAGACTTTTGCAGAGGAAGTAAGAGCAGGTCATTGGTACTGCTGGAAAGCTTTCTGCTAAGCAAATGTTATGGTAACGTTTGTCTAGATTTTGTCACTGTCTGAAGTGAAGAGATTGCTTGCAGACTGTTAAAATGTAATTGGCCGAGTATCATAAAAACAAGTATCCAATAAGACAAGTTCTCCCATTTTATTTATTCTATTTATGGTAAGAAACGTAAACCACTGATATGTCAGATAAGACTCTGGAAGTTTAAAACAGTTGTTTGAATTTCCTTCTACTCCAGTCCTTGAAGTCAGCCTTGATCTAAAAGTTAAAAAGACCTTCCCTTTTGTTATGCATGTTTGTGCATGCTTTTCCCCAAAATAAAAATAAAATCTAAATGAAAAGATTTGAGAACTCTTGATGCTTGCTCTTTTTCTCTCTAGTTTTATCCTGCGTGTTATTTGTACTTGCATCATAATACTAAAGCCTTTTTTATTTTACTCTGTAAAAAGGTGAAACACGTCTAACTTCTCTATGCTTCTGATCCCATCCATTAAATGGGGGTAATGTGGACTTTTTCACTCCCTTTTCTGTTTTGAACGTAAGCTGATTGGGGCAGAAACTGCTTCTTATGATGTGCATGAGCCTGATTTTGTTGAAACATCTAGGTACTACTGCAATGCAAATAATCATAGTACTGTAAAAAAGGAAAAACTAAGGTGACACTTCGAAACAGTGTGTGAAGTACCAAATATTTAGTGTATTTGCTTGTCTGAACTGGATTATTTGTCATTGGAATTTGTGCATCTCTTCACAGCTGGGCTGCATAGACAAGTTTGATGTCTGGTGCTTGTAAACCTGTTTCATTGAAAATGTTCCCTTTAGTGAGTGGTGCAGAAGCAAAGCCAGAAAAGAGCAAAAGCACCAACACGCTTTCATAGCTTGCTTCCTTTTTCAAAGACATTTTTACTTTAAAAATAATTAGTTATTGTATTAATTTTGCACTTTCTAATAGAAAAATTTTCATTTGTTGTTTTCTCTTGCAGGGACTTACTGAAATATGAACAATTTGCACATTTAAAGAGACATTTTGAGAGCAGAAGTTGAGAATTAACTGCTGTGAAATGTATTACTCGAATCTAGACATTTCAATTTTACATTAATTTGAAATCCAACTGTGTAAAATTAAATGTAGTAAGATGTTTATTTACTGAACCTTCTGCCTATATGGTACCAGCTGCAAACCGAGGGACTTCATTGTAATTCCATTCATTGTAACTTCCATTAGCTAAAAACTGGCTCTCACTGATTTCTCACATATCTCTTTTGTGGCATTTTTCAGATGTTGAAATGTTGCTCATAAATAAGACTCCAGAATATTTAAATAATTATCACTGATTTTTTTGGTTTACCTTTATTATGATACAGAGCTTGAAAAACATGACGAATTTTGTCTATGTTGCATTGAGGCCGTTCTGTTGTGTGTTTTATGCGTTGCTGAAGAAGTGATATAAGCAGTGCTTTTTTTGAGGGGAAAAACAAAAGTTACTGGGCTGCCGCCACAGGAGAAGACTGCTCTGGCACCATCCCCGGCTGGGAACCCGGGGATGCTGGATCTGGCCCTGGCAGGAGCAGGGGCCGCATCACTGTGGGGGGAAAAAAAGGTACCAGTACTTTGTACCAGTGCGTACTGTCACAAAAAAAAATCACTGGTTACAAGACACAGTATTCTGGCCATGTTAAAGCAACCGTGGTGAATAAGAGAGGAAAGTATTAAAATGAAATTACTCATTTAAAATAAGAGGTCATCCATTTTAAATTTAGGGCTTGATCCAGTGCCCCGTTAAGTCAGTTCATAGACTCTCATTGGCTTCAGTGGGCTGTAGATCTGGTCCTTAGTGCAAATCAGTCGAAAGTATAGGATTATTGGCCTGATCTTGACTCCTCATTAGGAATACCTCTGCTGACCTGAAAGGGGAGTTTACCTGAGTTAGAGTACAGGAAAGGTCCTAGGTGGGAAATTATCTAATAGCTGACTTACATAAATTCAGAATCTTTAACTTAATTTGAATTAGTACTCTGTTTCAGCAAACTGCAATACATTTTTCAATATTTTACACAATATATAATTGCCTTTTCTGATAGCTTGTGTTCAGGCTTTGGCAAAAACAGCTGGCAATATGTGGTGTTTAATCAACACTAAAAGAAAGGCTTGTCATATCCTCATTCTATTTTGCCTTAAAATTTGCAGCTGTTTAATATATGTAACTATTTTAATAATTTGTACCTAATTAAGACTTACTAACTTTGACTTCCTTTGTGTTGATGAAGATTTTCTGATTTGCACATCAAAGGTACAGCCAGATTTGTTCTATAACCTCTCTCTACACTCACTGCTTTCTCCAAAGAGCCCCACCACCACGATACTCCCATCGGTTTTGCCATTGTATTGTGCTCAGACCTTCTCCAGCACTGAGACAATTAATGAAACTATGTGCACTTATTTATTCAAAACTCTACTTAGGAATGGTCTTAGGCCTGGTCTACACTGCAGAGTTATGTCGATACAAGGCAGCTTTCGTTGTCTGAACTCTGTAAGTTTCTACACTATAACGTTGCTCCTACCAATGTAAGTTGCCCACTACAACAGCCTCATAACTCCACCTCCATGAGAGGTGTAGTGCTTAGGTTGATGTAGATAGGGCAATGCAGTATCAACATGTACACTGCCTTACTTACATCACCTGTTGGCTCACACAGAGCTCACAACTGGAGCCTCCCCACCTCGGGACCCACAGCCTGAGTTGTAAGCCTCACACAGGACTGACAACTCGGGTGGTGAGCCCCAGGATGGCCAACTGTCAGTGCTCTACAGTGCTTCACATAGGTACTGGAAATGCTCCTGATGAAGATGCACACTACTGAGAGGGCGCTCATGTGGATGTGAACTGCAGTGGCTGCAAGTCGAGTTAATTTAGGCTGACTTCATTTTGTAGTATAGACTTCCCCTAAGGTATTGGGTCCTCTTCAAGCAAATCAGGGAAGGAGACTATGAAACTTTTATTTCCCTGTGTACAGAGGGAACTAGGAAATGTAGAGGATGCTTCTGCCACAGGTTCAGAAGGAAGAATATATTACTTCTGTTTCTGAACTTTATCTCCCATAAAATGATATTGAAAAGAATAAATCCTCTGTAGTTTGATACTAAGGGCCTGGGCATTTGTATGCCAGGGATACTAAGTGCTCTGGCAGGATCTTCTGCTAGACCTTTCTATTGCGTTTTCATTTAAGGGTCACTTCAGTATTAGAACAGGCCACATCCCAGGATTTTCATACAGGCATTTTAGGGCAGCATAGGGAGCCACCAGAGTTATCCAGTCACCAGAAACCTATTTTTAAGGTGCCAAATGTCCTTTCAATGCTATATCTAGTGGGGCATTGAGCCTCATTATAATTTCTCCCTTGGGGAATTGGAAATGTGAAATAGCAGTCATTAGCCATTTGCTCCAGGGGTAAATGCTGTCTCTTAGAAAATAATAATGGAACACTGTATTTCCAGCTGCGGGTGACCTACTAATGTAACCGGAAAACACTAAAGGCTAAATTCTACCCTGATTTTTGTCATTGACTTCAGGGAGGGTTACGCAGGCATTAAGTGCAGGCAGGAGATACCCATAGGCACTATTGTTGGTATTCTGCACGTACTCGAGAATGAAACCCCTGTGATAATCCTGAGATTTTTTTGCAAAGGCTTTGTCTAGGTGAGGAAGAGTTTAAAGATGTGATATTAAAAAACGTTAGCTAACACGCTTTAACACATCTGAACAGTCTAATGCAGATGAGGTATGCTGCCTTTCATGTGTGCTGTACTGGTTTAGATAAAACCTAGGCTTTAATTTGACCATGTTAGCACATTTTAACTTACTCACTGCCTTGTTTGCAAAGTCTGGTGTCATCACATTAATTAGAACTTGTTAGCTAATGCATTCTAACATCACAGCTTTAAATCCTAGCCCTGGCAAGGCCTAAATGACATCCTGTAGTGGAGACTGTGGAGGATTGTCTGAGAATATGCTGTAGAAATTCTTTGGATAGTAATAATAATACTTTTCTAGTGCCTATATATTTGGATCTCCGTAATGCTTCATAAACATGGAGTCTTACATTGCCATTTTTGAGGGAGGTGGCAGGGATGTATCCCAGTTCATCTTTTCACAGAAAGTGAACTGAGAGGCCAAGAAGATGCTGGCATGTTCATATTCACCAGCGGCACCAGTTCCACTCCCCGGTGCTGCATAAGAAGAAAAGGCCAGAGAGGGGGCACTCTCCCACAGCCAGAGCTGGGGGAGGAACTCCCAGAGCAGGACCCGGGGTGGCCGCTTGAGTTCCGGCGCTCGGGACCAGCACCGTCGACTTCAGCTCTGGACAGGGGTTTGTTGAGTCTGGCACCGTTGTCATCCCCAACAAGGGTGATATTAGAGGAGTAGTTACAACTACCCTACACTCCCAAGATCTTTCAGGCGGCCAGGGACCTGAAAGAAGATATGGCTCCCTCGACCCAGCCTACCCAAGACCAGGGACCATCGGCACTGCACAAACCTACAGCACTGTCTAGAGCTAAACCCTCTATGCTCCACGGGCCCAGGTCTCCACGACACTGTTGTTGGGCTGGGCCCGAGTCCAAAAGGAGATGGCACAGCCCTCCAGGTCTCACTCCCCCCGGCACCGCCCTTTGGTGGCACCAACCGGCACTGCACCACCATGGTCACCTCACAGTCTCTCCTCTTTAGGCTCAGAGGTGGGGTCACTGACATCAAGAAGAAGCACACACCGGAGCCATACAGTGCCAGAGCCCTCTCTGCCCTCATCTCAATGACAGATGCCCCCACAGTGGCCCTTCTGGATTCCATGGGCGTACCAACAAGCTCAAGGCCCGTACTCTGGCAAGTCATATTCCCTGGCCTCGGGATCGAGGGCCTGACCATCACACTTGGCAAGTGCTCCTCCAGAGGCAGTTGATGTTTCAGACCTAGGCTCAGTTGAAGGGGACTCCCAGGATCCCAGCACCGCGAGAGGCAAGAAGGCACCGTGCAGCTCGACCGGTACTGAGGGCCAAGAGATTCCAGCTCCGTTGCAAGTTTCGTCATCCTCGTCCCCAGATGAAGCCGTGGCAGTAGCAGCCCCAGCTGCAGTTCCAGACGACTCCAAGACACACCAGGAACTGCTGCAAAGGGTAGCCTGCAACATGGGCTACAGGCGGAGGAGGTGCCACAGGATGCTGACCTAGTGGTGGACATTTGGTCCCAGAAGGCCCCGCCAGGGTTGCCTTGCCCTTATTAAGATCATCAGGGACAATATGAAGGCATTATGGCAAACCCCTGCCTCCATAACCCTCACCACCAATAAGACCAAGAGAAAATATTTCCTCCCTTCCAAGGGGTATGAGCACTTCTACACTCACTCCACCCCAGGGTCATTAGTAGTGGCTGCCGCCAATGAAAAAGAAAGACAAGGGCAGCAAGGCCCAACCCCCAAAGCCAAGGACTCAATGCCTGGGCCTCTTTGGGAGGAAGGTGTATGCCCCGGGCGGCCTTCAACTCAGGATCGCTAACCAGCAAGCGATTCTGACTAGATATGCTTTTAACTCCTGGTCCTCCTTGGATAGATTCCAGGATAAGTTGACCAAGACTCTAAGGCTGAGCTCTCAGTGCTGGTTAAGGAGGGCAAGGTGGTGTCTCAGGTCCTCCTTCAATCCGCCCTGGATGCAGCAGATGCAGCTATTCGGTCCATGTCTTCCAGGGTTGCGATGAGACGCTGCTCATGGCTCCAGGCATCAGGTCTTCCACAAGAGGTCCAGACTACTATACAGGACCTCCCCTTTGAAGGCTCTGACTTATTTTCATTGCAGACAGACTCTAAGCTCCTGAATCTGAAAGACTCAAGAGCAGTCTTGAGGTCCCTACACCTCCACACCCTAGCCCCGCAGCGGAAACATTTTAAACCACAACCTCCACCTAGGGCATACAATCGGAGGCAGGATTTCAGCCGCAGAAGGGGCCAAAATAGTAGGAGGAACAATAACGTGTCAGGCTCAGGCCACGGACGTTTACATCATCCACCATCCCAGAAAAAGAATTTTTGAGGGTACGCCCGAGGGCAGCGTACCCGTCTTGGAACTGGATTTTTCCTGCTCTATGTTCTACAACCGTTTATCCCATTTCTACCATGTGTGGGGCCGCATCACATCAAACCAGTGGGTCCTGCACACAGTAAAACTTGGTTACTCCCTGCAGTTTTTCTCCATTCCCCATATCCCCCCACCCCCTGCCGTCCCTCTTCAGGGACACCTCTCACAAACAACTACTTTGCCAGGAAGTCTGCTCACTGTTGGAGGCAGGAGCGATGGAAAGGGTCCCCCATCACTTAAGAGGAGGAGGCTTTTATTCAAGATACTTCCTCATACCGAAGGTGAAAGGGGACCTTTGACCCATCTTAGACTTGAAGCACCTGAACAAATATTTGAGGAAACTAAAGTTCCGTATGGTCTCCCTAACCTCTATCATCCCCTAATTGGATCCAGGAGATTGGTATGCCACCCTCGACCTAGAAGGGTCTCAGAGATTAAGGCGCTTATGGCAGATCCTCCCTCCATCCCCCCTCATACCGTGTTTTTTAAGGATAAGGTGCGCCTTCACCCTCACCTGGCCTTCCCCGCTAAGGTAGTGTACAGCTTTCATGTAAATCAAAACATCTACTTACCAGTACTGTGTCCTAAGCCGCATGCAATGGACAGAAAACGTAGAGTTTACACACTGGATGTTTGATGGGCGTTGGCCTTCTATTTGGACTAAACCTTTTAGGAAAACTCCCCAGCTCTTTGTGGCTGTGGCCAACAGGTAGAGGGGATATCCAGTCTCATCCCAACGCATCGTCTCCTGGATTACAGACTGCATCAGGGAATGTGACAACTTGGCCAAGAGGCTGGCCCCGAAGATCATGGCCCATTCGACAAGTGCCCAGGCATCTTCAGCAGCGTACCAATCCAGGACATTTGCAAGGCAGCCACTTGGTCGTCAGTACACACCTTCATGTCGCATTATGTCTTAGTCGACCAGGGCAGAGGAGTCGCCGCATTCAGCAGTGCAATCCTCCAGACTGCAAACATTTGAGGTCCGACCCCTCCTCCACCGGTAAGGCTAAGGGAGTCACCTAATGTGGAATTGACATGAGTAATCATTCGAAGAAGAAGGGGTTTCTTACCTGTAACTGGTATTCTTCGAGATGTGTTGCCCATGTCCATTCCACACCCGTCCTCCTGCCCCTCTGTTGGACTTCCGGCAAGAAGAACTGGGAGGGAAGAGTTGGCGCAGCCCTTTTATAGCTCACCATGGCAGCGCGACTCTAGGGGGCTCCACAGCCGACCAGGGGGATTCTGGGGAAAAAGTTTCCAGCAGCTCGTGCACACTGTGCGTGCACACCTAAAGTGGAATGGACATGAGCAATCACATTTCGAAGAATACCATTTACAGGTAAGAAACCCTTTCTTCTGTGGCATACAAATTGCATATCCCATGCCGACTTAGTTACTCCTACTTACTGTGCCGTCTTCACTTGCCTGCATCAACTTGAAGCTCTGGTTGACACAGCCTTACTCCACTTGGGGGGGGTGGAGTTATTGAGTCGACCAGAGAGTGCTTCTGGGATCAATTGAGTTGGTCTACACTGCCCGTTCAATTTTTTTCAGTGTAGGCTAAAAATAACCTCATTCAACAGGAAGAGGGTATGGAGAGGTGTTTTAAAAAGCATAATAGCCATAGCACTTGGATGACGATTCATTACTTTGGGCTTCATTCAGCATGTAAGGTAATCACTTTGCCTCCATTGCATGCTAAATCAGTAAAAATTACACTCATTTTCTGACTAGTTTTTATATACTGTATAATTTAAACCACCATTTTTATCCCTGTAGGTTTTGGCCCAGTCTTCTGTAGGAGTTGTTCTTGTTTACAGAAAGCCTGGATTTAGCTCATTATGGTCTACTCAATAAATCATAGGTAAAGTTGGAAATGGAAGTGAGGAAGCCAGCCATCTATCTACTCCTCTGATCTGACCACTAAGCCACACATGGATACTATGATGACGTGCGCTATAGAAAATCTGAAGTTAGTTCCTGGGTGTTTAGCTACCATATCTGTGGTATAGTGCTTAGCCTGTTACTGAAATGCAATGGTTTACAATAATAAACTGTTTTTATTGAATTATGTATGATGAAATCTATAGCTTATTTGCTGTATGGTCTGAAGACGCAGAATGGTAAAGTATAATGCAGGAGATGACGTGAAAACAGGATTTTATTTCCAATTCTGCAAATGATTTGACTGTGCAAGTCACTTATCCTCTGTGGGCCTCTCCATCTGTATTTCTTGCCTATGGAGTTCTAAAGCTCTTTACATCTTAAGACACTTTACATCTTAAGACAGATTTTCTTTTTAGTTTTGTGCAGTATGATTGATTGACGCTCACATTTCACTACAATTGTTTGGCCAAAAATATATTTTGGGGACATAACTTCCTAAGTAATACATGTAACACAGGAAAAATAAATATTCAGGATAATGTTGACAGTCTATAACATGTGGATAGTATTTAAGTACCTTTTATAATATGCTTTGAGTTTCTCAAAATAAACATGCTAAGTACAAATTTTTATATGTGGTACCTTGTTGAAAAACTCCAGCATACTTTTCTGTCAGTGCATTGTGTCTTTGGAAGACTAATAAATTGCTTGGTTCCTCTGAGAACAGCATCAAGATCATTAACTCCCTGGGACAGGGAATATTGGTGAGAATTTCACCCTTTCTATGGCCACTATATGCTCCTGTGCAATGTACAGAGGCTGTAAAAGCCCTCTGGCCAGCTAGGGGAGAATTTCCACCCAACAAATGAGCTGCTTAGCACAGCTATAAACCATCAAGTGTAAGGTCTTGCAGGGGCACAGGGAGGTGCACTGTAGGGACCTATCAGAACCAGGCAGGTGTTGTGTTATTGGGATTCTGGGCAATACCAGGAATTGAGAGGTCATAAGTGGCTTTATGCCACTTTTCCCCTTTTTACCGCCAGGGCTGCAAATCTCATCCAAAGTCGTCATCAGTATCTTGTCCCATTATGGGCATGTTGTCAGTTTTTAATAAATAATATTAAGAAACTGATCTGTAACTATGATGTGTTTGACATGTCAAACTCTTTTAGCCTCTCTCACACTGGCAGCATAATTTATCAAACTTGTATGTCTGAACCACGTGGTCTTCTCGCAGATTCACAAAATGAATGCTCTGTACAGCTGATCTCTCTGTTCTCTCGGTGTTAGACACATTTCTTTATGGATCTGGTACAATTTTCACTAAAGGAGCAAAAATTAATTTCTCTTTTTTCACACCTACAACTCACTATCCCTCAGGATGTTGCCTTTTATGGAAAGAGGCAGTAAAAGTTTCAAATAGGATTGTTTTACAGCAGTTGTGACTGGACCTGCTTAGATACATTTCAGGTCAGTTGGTCCCAGCTGATGCCCACTGAACGTCTGCAAGTGTTGGAATGGTCACTTGGATGCCTCAGGGCCAGACAGTGCCCCATCTCACCTTTTACTTTTTAGATTTAGATGTTCTGAGGAAATCTTATTGGTAGCACAGCTGGTTCCATAGATGTATAGACTTTTCAGAGGCAACTTTTTATGCCCCTAACATGAGTATGAGCTTTGAAATTCTAACCATTTATCTCTTCATTGCCCAGAATTTTGCATGTTTTGTTGGCAGGTGGTATGCTAAATACAAAACAGCTAGCATTATCTCCCCAAAAGACCTCAAAATTTGATGCCTGTAATTCTTCTAAGCTAGGATTCCTATTCCCATTATGAAACTCGCTTCACTGTGCATCTTGTAACATCAGCCTTTTATAAGATATATTGTATGACGCATGCTGCAAATCTTATAAAAGATGCTGTTATGCTACATGTCTCATCACACGTGTTTATTTCGTTGTCTTCTGGAGAGTGAGAGCCACCCTAGACTTTGTTCCTATATTCATGTCTCCCATTTAACTCTACCACCATGTCACCTGCAACCTAGTTAACAAATGTAGAGTATGCTGAATTAGTATTATGTCACTTTCTAGTTATTTTAAAATATGCATAAGGCCAAAACGCAATTTTAACTCTCTTGTTCTGTACTTGTAATTGTCAGGGGTGCCTATCATATGAGATGCACGTTTTGGATTGTTATAAGTGGAAATCAAATTATTTAGCCAATTTTAAAGCATGTGATATTTATATCCATTTGCTAGTCTATATTCACTTGTTTAGTTAAATCTATGAATTTATTTATCTATTTTAAATTTTTTGTCATAATATGGTTACAGAGCATAGAACTTGTTCCCTTCAAAATAAGGTGCCTTTAATAGTTTTATCAATTGTAGTACAAAGATTACTTTCTTTTATTTCCATCCAACATCTAATTAATAAAAATGATTGAATTTGGCATGAGCTAATCTCCCCCACCAGCAACAATGAACAGTCACCTAGAAACAGAAAGAAAATCATAGTAATTGGTAACGCACAATATGGTTTGCACTGCAGATCTCTAACTTTTTGAGTGCACAACAGTAAATCAGAATTTCTTGTAAGTATAATTCTTCAGATTTGCAGGAAAGAAACGGTTCTGATTCTCAACCTGAAGAAGCTTATACCATTCATTTTCCCAAGCAATTTGAAATACTGATGATTTGCTACACAGCTCCTGAAACTCTCTACCATTTTATGGGCTTTACATACAATTTTATAATCAAATCCCATTGCTGTATATGCCAGTAGCTTTATTAGAAGGTAAGGAAAACAAAGCATTTTGTACTTCAGGCACAGGAGCCTTGTAAAACACTGTGGATTTGTATACCTTTATGATATGACTGAATCTCAAGTAGGCTTTACACACAGAACTTTATTTACATTTCATGGGTTGCATTTAATTCTCTTGAGACAGCTTTTGCGAGTTTACTTAAGCAAAACTTTTATGGACTTCAAAGAGATTTTTGCCTGAATAAGTCCTGGAAGGTATGACTCCAGTGATTGCAAGTTGGTGCTGTGTTGACTGACAAAAAATTTCTGATGAATTCTCTTTCTCTTTGCAGTGTTTTAGATGATGAAGGCAGCAATCTGCGTCAACAGAAGCTTGACAGACAGGTGAGATCTTGGAGTCTGCTTTTAACGTATTTCCTTTTGATAAGCAGAGTGTGCTTAACTGGATTACTGTGCGATATGGAGACCTCCTTTCATTGACACATACAGCTGACAGAGGTATCCTACCAGAAAATTACATCTAGAAATATTAGTTCCCCAGCCTTCCAGGCGTGAGCTATACATGCTTAAGTGAGGAAAAGGAGAGGACTCTGAAGATTGCTATTTATGTTGACTTTTTCTTCTGATGGTGATTTGAATGGTCTTCATTTTTGTTGACTTAGAGTTGCATAATGATGACTTAGAATGTATTATTCCTTTTTGCAGACCATGAATGAACAAAAAATGAGAAGCACAAGGATACTGGCAGGAGTGTCAACCAGATGAGAATTAACACACAGTTTTCACAATTTTTCCTCCTCATTCCAACCAGATGTGATTTAATACTCTGTAGTGTGCCATGACCACACTGAGTCATGTGCTGTGTTGTTTATCTTTCTACCACATTCTTAAATGGCCTTCAAAAAAACTCATTCTGAAAACCTTGGGTGAACTCGTGCCCTCACTGGGTATGGCTATGCTGCAGTTAGACACCTGTAGCTGGCCCATACTAGCAGTCTTGAGCTCATGGGGCTTGGGCTGCAGTGATGTTTATTTGCAGCATAGATGTGCAGGCTCAGGCTGCAACACAAGCTCTGAGACATTCCCATCTCACATGGTCCAAGAGCTCAGGCCTTAGGCTGAATGTCTATACCACAATTAAACAGCCCCTTAGTCTGAGCCCTTTGTGCTGACTCAGCCAGCTGTGGGTTTTAAATTGGAGCACAGACATACTCTCTGAAGTCAAAGAGAATTTCACCATTGATCTCAGTGGAGTTAGGGTTTCATCACCCCTTCTCTTTAATTTCCTCTTGGCTCCCTTTCCAAGAAAGTCTAGCTCTCTTACAACATACTTTTAGGGCTTGTCTACACTAGCGTTTATGCTGGCAAAATTTTTGTCCCTCAGAGGTGTGAAAAGACACCCTGCTGAGCGATATACATTTTGCCAGCATAAGCACCAGTGTAGACTAGCCCTTATTCATCAACCCAGATGTTCTGTTACAGTTACTTCCATTGTAATGTTTACTCCACACTCACCATTCCTTCAATCTGTGCATCCTTTTCAATCTCAAATACTTTATATTTATGCCATTGTGTCTCTTATTTTAGTGTTGTTGATCCCAGGAAGATTGGGGAAATAATACCTTTTATTGGACTAACTTCAGTTGATTGAAAGAGACAAGCTACACTGAGCTCTTCTTCAGGTTTGAGAAAGATAGCTGGGATGTCACAACTGAGTACAAGATGGAATCGATCATTTAAAATAAGAAGTTAACACATATTTTAAGAGATGAAATGGCTTATTAACAGCTCTGGGATCTTTAATTCATAACTTTGTTAGATGCTAAAAATCCTGACCTAACCTCCCTCTTTTTCCTTCGGCTGCAGAGATATTAATGGGCCACTTCACCATGAATAGTCCATGAGAATATGTCTTAATTACTCCTGCTAAACCACCCATTCTACCTTACATTTAGTTGTGAGGCTTAGGGTGCTTTTCCCAGACCTAAAGAACAACTCTGTGCCACTCAAAATCTTCTCTCTTGCCAACAGAAGTCGGTCCAACAAAAGAAATTACCTTACCCACCTTGTCTCTCATGTGGCATGTGAGTTAGATTGTGACATCTAACTCATTTGAGTAGTAGCACATCACTCAAAAAGTCCTATGCAACATGAGAGAAGGCTGTCAGAACCTGGTCCTCCATGGATATTCCTCTATTTTAATCCCAACCCTTTTGCTCTTTATAATAACATCGCATTTTCTTTTTATGTGGCGAGAAGTTAAAAACAGCCCAGGTAAAAACACACAGCACAGTGCAGAAGAAGGGGACAAATTAGACATTAGATTATTATAATTAAACATTGTTAACCCTCTAGTTCCTTGGGAATGTTGAAAGTCACTGCAGTAGAGTGACACCTCCTAAATGTACATTGTCTTCCATCACATTCTAAACTTTGAAACATCTGAAGGGAGAGACCCATGCCATTGGAAAGTTAATTCCTTGCCTACTAACTTAGATGCCTGCTTTTCACCTGGTGCAATTGAAAATAGCGTGCAATCGAAATTTATCATGTATCATTATTACGCTGGGCTTGGATCCAGTCTTGTCACTTGATTCTAGTTTATTGATGATCTTTTCTTGATTTACAAAAACATATATCAGTGTTTTCATGCCTTGTGTTCTTAGTTATATTTATTCAGAGCCAGTGCTCCCATGCAGTTTGACATCCCAAAAGATTTTTTTTTTTTTTTTTTTAAATCCACATATGGCAGCCAGTAGACTGCTCAGAAAGATCTATTTTGCCTGTTTGGTACTTTCAGTAGAGTTTTAGAAAGATCTACTTTGGCCTGCATCCCAGTGTCCCATTAGACTGTGCTCTTTCCACTTGAAAATAGCACACAAGATGGACTGCCATTGCAGGAGATGTAAGAATATCTGCTGAGATTTTTTGGGAAGTTCTACAATCTGAAGTCAAATAACATTTAGTTAAGCAGAGCCTACAGAGCTATGTACACACAGATTCCCCTAGAAAAATGGCATTAATTCTAATAATAAAGTGCTTTTCTTTGTATTCCCCCAGCGAGCATTGCTAGAACAGAAGCAGAAAAAAAAGCGCCAGGAGCCACTAATGGTTCAGTCCAATGTAGACAGCCGCACAAGAACACGCAGAACGAAACATTCAGAGGAACAAGCACCGTTGGTTGAATCCTATCTTAACAGCAACAGCAGCACCATTTTTCATGGTATATTGATGTGATCTATAGTGTGCATATTTACTGCTAAAAGTTCTGTTGTATTATTGAAAAATGAAGTGAATGCTGAAACGAGAACATAATCTTTTCAATAAATGCTTGAAAGATTTTAGTTCGGCTGTGTTTGGGATGAAAATAGACATAACTAAGCAGAATTCCCAAGTAACCACTATCGTAACTTTAAAATGAACTACTTTGACAGTGGAAACTTTTAGTGTTATGTCTTCCTTGCTTGGGTTCCTGCTCTCCATTTAAGAAATTGTAATTTCCATATTTTTTAGTCTCCCCTTGAATTGGATGTCAGTATATGAAATGAGGTTGTTGAGGTTTTTGTTCAAATATACAATATGCTAGAGTGCCATAATACTCAATGGGGTAATGAAAAATGCAGCTTTCAGAGTCACCATGCTACTCAAAT
The DNA here is from genome assembly GCA_007922175.1 of Pelusios castaneus. NCBI lineage: Eukaryota > Metazoa > Chordata > Testudines > Pelomedusidae > Pelusios > Pelusios castaneus. The sequence continues at coordinate 5,874,561 of ML685792.1, read as the reverse complement.
TGTGAATAATTTTTTTATCTTTTCTGTGGAATTTATTCATAGAAGTTCCAGAATGCATCGACTACAAATAAAGGTTTTGGAATAGTGAACTTCTTTTAATCATGCTTCTGAACGCCATTTAAGCTACAGAGATCTAATTTCACATCAATCGTTCCCAATCTTTGGAACAGCTATTTACTACTTAGCCTCAAATTACTTTATTTTAAATTCTCTCTCCAAGCCTGCCATCAAACTGTTATTGGACAGCACAGCCTTACAAACCCTGTTTAAAAAAAAAAGCAAGACACTCTATTTTACAATGCCAAGTAAACCATTACATGAGGTTCTTTTTACATCTGATATTGAACAAGTAAATGAAATGGGCAGAATAGCATAATACAGGAAATGCATCAATAAGATATAGCCATATTTTCTTATATTGAGCCCTTGATTTATAAACTCTGGGGACAGTTCTTTGGGTAATAAACTATTTGGGCATTTGTTATAAGCTTCTGTCTTAACTACATTTAATTACCCAATAAAGTGGTTTATTGCATTGTAAAATCCTCTCTCAGGAGCATTACTCTTGAAAACATTGTGGGAAATACAGAAGTATCCTTTTTTGGAATAGCTTTCTTCAAGAGTATGGTTGGTGATCTCAAGATTCAGCTGCTAGTTGGATATACTTAGGTTTCAGTGGCCATTTTTAACCACAGTATTCATCTCCAGTGAAAACATTTATACGTGGGAGTGTTGGATGCATGAGAGAGCTGGGCTGTATCTAAAGAAGTATTCTGCTCTTTCCCATTCCTTTGTTTCTATCGTGGCATATACTTTAAAATAACTCTTTGTGGGAATGGTGTCCTCGTGCATAAACTGTATTTCATGGAGTAACTATAGTGGAACAATCTTTCCAGTTATGACTATTCCTGAATAGCTCCCCATGTCAACACTTCATTCTAAAATAAACAAATCTTTGTTCCAGAGTGAAGTTACTTTGATTCCAGAATTGTGTTCACATAAAGAGCTATTCAGAAATAGCTAGGTGGACTAGCTTACAGTTGTGTTGGTCATCAGGTTCCTCATAGAGACATCCTTAGCTAGTGCTGGACTTCTGCAGCTAGTTGCAGGATGACTATTACTAATCCACTGTGTAACTGGGGTATAAACTGAAGCTAAAATAGGGAAAGAGCAAATTAAGAATTACTTAGACAAGTTAAATGTCTTGAAGTCAGCAGAGCATGCCAAAATACTTCCTAGAGTACTTAAGGGACTGGCTAAAGAGATCTCTGAGCTATTAGTAATTATCTTTGAGAGCTTGTGGAGGAAAGGAGATCCCAGAGGACTGAAAAAAGGCAAATATAGTACCTATCTATAAAAAGGAGAATCGGGACAACCCAGGAAATTATAAACCAGTCCTCTTAACTTCAGTACTCAAAAAGATAATGGAGCAAATAATCAAACAATCAATGTGTAAATACCTAAATGATGATAAGATGACAAAGAACTGTCCACGTGGATTTGTCAGAAACAAATCGTATCAAACTAACCTAATATCCTAGTTTGACAGGGTAAAAAGCTTTATGGGTGGGGGGGAAGAAATAGATGTAATATATCTCAAATTTACTAATGGTTTTGATGCTGTTCCACATAACTTTCTTATAAGCAGACTAAGGGAATATAGCCTAGATGAACTTACTATATTAGATCGGTGCACAACCAGTTGGAAAACTGTACTCTGAGAGTAGTCATGCTGGAAGGGCATATTTAGTGGGATCCTGCAGGGATCTGTCCGGTGTCAATATCTTCCTAAATGATTTGGTTAATAGCATAGAGCAGAGGTTCTCAACCACTGTGCCAGGACACAAAGGTGTGTTGCGAAGAGCTGGGAGGTGTGTCTCAGAAAATTGTCAGCTCAGCTTGGAGCCAGCTTGGGGCTCCTGCCGTTTGCTGATCTCTGCTGCCTTCAACAGCCTGCTCCTGCTGCACAACACAGGCAGCTGCCAGGGCCAGATGAGTAAAGGGACTTAGGGGCTGCAACCCAGAGATCCTGAGCTGGGGAGGAGAGGAGCACCACCTGCCCCACAAAAATAAACCCAGCCCCACCAAGGCAGACTGCCAGGGCACCAGCCTGCACTTGCTTGAGTCTCCCCTTTCTCAGGTCCCGGAGTGCTGCATCCTCCAGAACGCCGCAGCCCCCCAAGCGCCACCAGCAGATTGTAGTGTGTCATGCAGCACATCATCATCTGTCAGGTGTATCACAACAGAAAAAAGGTTGAGAATGATTGGCATAGAGAGTACACTTAAAGTTTGGGGACAATACCAAATGGAGAGGAGTTGCAAGCACTTTGGAGGACAGGATTAGAATTCAAAATGATCTTGACAAACTGGAGAAATGGTCTGAAATAAACAGGATGAAATTCAGTAAGGACAGATCTGACCTATCAATTCTCATCCTCAAAGGAAAGCTGCACAACACTTTCAAAAGGCAAGCCCAGGAGTATAAATTCATTACTCTGCTACACATCAAAAATCATGGACTGAACAAAGACACTGGATTTATGGCTTATTAGAACAATCTATGGCATACTAACTCCCTCTTTTAGTCCTATGACTGCAGGGATGTTAACAGAACACTTTACCTTTATGCTGCCTTACAGTATGTGCTAACTACTTCGCTAAACAATCAGTTCCACCTTTCATTTTGTTGTGAGGCTGGGAGTTCCTTTCCCAGACATGAAGAAGAGCTCTGTTTGACTTGAAAGCTTGTCTTTCTCACTAATAGAAGTGGTTCCGATAAAAGATACGACCTTACTCACCTTGTCTCTCTAATGCCTGGTCTACATTAGAGAGTTTTGTCAACCAAAGTCAGCTTTGGTCAACAATATAGAGACGGTGTACGAACTGCAATTAACCACCTGCCAACAAAACTGTTCTGTTTTTTCGACAAAATAAAACCACCTTGCTGAAAGGTAAAGGGGTTTTATGGTTTAGTTAGGGTGATGAAGTGTCGGTGTAGACATTGCGTCCCCTTACATCATAGGTGGGGCTCTCATTCTTCTCAGTTTCACCTCTTCAGTAAGTCTAGGCGGTTGGTTCCTGCTGAGCAAAGGACAAGAAACCAAAGTGCTTCTCCACCTGCTCCCTGCGGGACAAAGAACTGTCTACATGGATTTGTCTGTGAATGAAGCTAGTGCTGGTGAAAGTACTGGAATGACAGCTTTGAGGTTCTGCCCGTAGAATGGAAAAGAACATAGCTGGCAACCATGCCCTCGTTTCTTGCGAATTGTTTAGCTCAATTAGGCCATTTTGTGGACTGGCATGTTGATGTTAAAAGCCCTCACTTTACCAGAGGTTTGCCTTTTCCTGATAATTAATCTTACTTTCTGAAGTTAGCCTGTAGAGTTCATTGCTACCAATGTTAATATGGGAATTGATTGAAAGATTAAAAAACATGTATTTCTGTATGGGCTAAAGGACACAGTGCCTTTCACTCCTAGGTCAAAGGTCAGTGGAGAGTGACAAATAATTACTAGTTATTGGGTGTTTGGTACATATGCAAAATGAGTTTTATAGTCTCAGTCCATTTCCTGAGTGGAAAGGTGTCACCAGCTAGGTCACTGAGAGTGCTAATATAGAATCTCATTGGCAGTTTTAGCAAACACCGAGAAACGAATGAGCATAACAAACTGTCCTCTGACTTCCATATTAAGAGTTTAGGAGCACTGTTTTGTTAGAATCTCTTTCTCTTGAGTACTGATTTGAGCTGCTACTTATAACAACTATATTATTTCTCCATTAGATAGCCATTGTAGATGGACCGTTTGAGACCCATCTGGCCCTAGTACAGCTCTTAAAGCTATTACTAAAATACAAAACTTATATTTTATAGCATTATTGTAGACTGATGATGGTCTACAAGTGGGGCCCTTGTATGAAAGAGGGATTTTGTTTTGTACTGTAATGACAGGTCAATGCCTTTTTTGACAGAAAAATTAGGTTTTAAAAATAGTTTAAATTCTGGGCAGAAAAATAGATCATTTGGGGCCATATACTAAGCAAGGCAATGGAATTCTTTCTATTGACTTCAGTGGGCATTGAATCAGGCCTTTAGTCTTGTGCATGATCTTGTTACGTCCCTAATCATCAAGTAAAAATTTCATCGTCCATCATTATAAATAACTGCTTAATCATTTTCAACAATGTTTGTGCTTTTCACATTATGTTTGCATCATTTTAGAAGAAAAATATATATAATTAAAATAAAATAATGTCTGGCCATTTATTAACTATTTTTTCCCCTCTCCCTATTTGTTTCCACTTACTCATCTTTCCTTCACTAGAGAGTTGCTTTAACTCTAGGAACATCTCACACCTTTTTAAACTACTTAAAAAGTTATAGTTTAAGCTGTGTTAGAACAATTTTAAGATAGATTAGATAAAATTTATAGTGGATCACTGTCCAAATAAACAGTAACGTCAAGAACCAAGAAATTACTAAGAAAGGTGCCAAGTCATTTTTATGGAGATACATGAGAGCATATCAAATAAGTATGCAAACGCCAGTGGATTTGCATTGATTTGGTAAAATACATTTATTAAACTTACTTAATTTTTTTGCTCAATACTCACTCTGGTTTCACTTGTCATGAAATAAGAAGTGTGAGAACTTTGATAAATGGACTTAATGGTTGCCTAGTAAAGTGGAGTGAATAATTTGCAATGAATAATTTATCCAGCTGTTCAGCTTCTCTTTCTGCTTGTTCAGGGTTTTTTCAAGCAGATTGCATATTCTTCAAATGAATTCATTATTCAAATAATCTTTGCAAGTTTATTCCAGAGTCTGAAGACTTCTTTACGGGTATTTAATATTCTCTACATTGTACATGTTGGTTAGTTGCGATTGAGATACTCAATGTAATTGTTTCAATTATCCAGTTGTAGCTACTGGCCACTAGTGAGCCTTTACATCTTTAAACCACTTACCTCTAATTGTCCCATCTTTAGCAGGTCCAGTCTGACAATGTGTATTCAAGATGCAAGTAGACTGAATGTCTTCTTGGCCTTGAACATAAAATATTGGGAATCTTTCAGATCCTTCTCTGAGGAAGTCACACCTCTATATTAATATGCAGGCATCTACTACTGAAATTTAGGTGCCAGCTAATTCATGTAGCTGCAGCCCACAGCAATAGTTATTAAACTTCAGGGTCTTACTAGTTAGATCAAAAGATAGTTGACATGACAGCAAGTGGTTTTCCCTAAAAAGTTCTGGTGTTTTTAGTGTTTTGATTAGTAATAACATAACATTCTAACCCATTCTAATTAAGCCACATTTTAGATTCTTTAAATGGTGTTTGGCTTAATGGATGGTCATAAATAAAGAAATATTGGAATGGCTTTAGGGACCTGACTAGTCTGAAAATAGGTCATTTGATCAATTAGGAAAACTGAATTCTACTGAATTCTAATTACAAACTGGTTCATCATCATGATGGAAGCATGATGGGAGCATTTATTTATTTTGCTTTAAATTGCTATATAAAGGCTCTATAAAATAAAGGGCCATTCTTGCCATAGTTGATTGTGCTGTGAATTACACCGTAAGAACTGAGTTTTTTAAGTTAAACCCCAGATGTTGCTTTTGCAGGATTTAGATGTAGACATGGGGCACTGAAAACATGGGGTGAGGGACAGCTTGTGAGGCTTGATCGGTGATCAGAGGTAATAGAGCTTTACTACTGGGAAATGTCCTCCTCGGGGCTGGATTAAGGGGCTTTGGGGCCCCATTGTGGGCCCCTCCACCCAGCCTGGAGCTCCAGCTCCCACCACTGTGGGCCCCAGCCTCCCATCACTGCGGGCAGGCCAGTGCTGAGGAGGCTCTGGGGCCAGAGGTTGCGCTTCACTGTTCTCCTGCCCTGGCCCCAGTGTGGCTGGTCTGTCCCCAGGGGTACGCCAGCTGGCCCTGCCCCAGGAACAGAGTGAACACACACTGGCTTGCCCTGCCCCAGGGGCAGACTAGCCGGCCCAGAGGCAGGGCAAGAGTGCCATGGAACCCGGCCTCTGGCCCCAGGACCCTGCCCCTTCCAGCCTCTCCCCCAAACCCCGCCAGTGCTGTGATGGGCTGAGTGGGGTGCTGGGGGCTGGATCAAGCAGGGGCCTTAGGGGCTGGAGCCTGGGGCCCCCTTTGGGCTGAGGCCCAGGACTTCAGTCCCTATAGCCTCTGCATTGATCTGGCTCTGGTCCTGCTTACAACGGCTCAACAGCATTATAACATTTTGTGGTATTTTTGGCTTAATGCATAGCAGCCAATATACTGTAGGAGTGGGAAGAATGGGAGGATATGAAAACAAGTAGAAAAATCTAAGCTTAACAAATCTGCCATTTTAATTTCCACTGTAGCTCTGCAATCCCTTGTTTAGGTTAACTTCCTCTCTCCACAAACTGAGATGTCAGCCCAAACCTGATGCACTTGCATTCTTCTCTGTGGCTTCATAGAGTTCTCATTTCGTTCTCTCTCTCTCTTTCTCTTGTTTTCCTCTCTGTTTTTTCTTTATGGTGGGTGCCCTGAATCTCTCAAGCAGTTCAGGAGGCCGAGCAGGAAGATGTAAAGATGGTAGCAGATGCTCAAGCTCCAAAATCAACTAAAAAACCCAAGGCAGCAGCAGCAGCAAGCTGTCAAACTGCCAGCACAAGAAAGGAGAAAAAGGGGAAACACAAAGGTTAGCTGAATGCTGCTGAATATCAAATACTGGCAAAATGCTTCTGTATTTTTAAAGATTCCTTAAATGCTTGTGATGTTGTGATGCTGACAACTGTTTAAAACAAACGTTATACAAATGCATGCCCCAGCTTGAAAAATTTGCATTGCTTGATTCTGTCTTAGTATGTACATATTGGAGTGAGGGATGGTCAAGATTTGTTATCCTAATCTTTTTGTGAAGCTGCATATTAAGGTAATCTGTATAGAAAGAAAGAAAGAAAGAAAGAAAGAAAGAAAGAAAGAAAGAAAGAATATTCATATAACCAGCACCTAAATTCTACAGAGATTTTAGGAAATTGTTGGTTTAGAGCCAGGTTACACCAATACATTTTTTCAGATCAATCTGCACTTCCAGGAATTAGACTTTAATTGCAGACATTTCTGTCCAAACTATTACTGAGTTTTAAAAGCTGTACAGATGTAAGGTGGATTGTCTGGATTTCACTGTTTTCCCTTTTCATGGATATATACCATTCTCTTCTTTATATCATAGTTAAGAAAATAATTTCTATAGCCAACAATTCTGTTAATAATTAATAAAACAGAGCTAGTTACTAATGCCAGATCCACAACGGGACTTGGGCATTGCACCTTGAACATTGTGTTGTCTATCTTCAAGGTGCCTAAAAAATCATTGGTGTGACAACTGAGCCACGAAACTAGAGTTAGGCTCCCAGGCTCTTTGTACGATCGATACCTGGGGAGAGAGGGGCCCTTAGGAATGCGATTCTCAAAAGTCTGCATAGTAAGGGTGGAGCTGCCTAAGATAGCCAAGAGAGATGCTGGTGAGGGGTGTATGTCCGAAACCCCAGCTCACTCGGGGTGCATCTACACTTGTAAATTAGGTCGACTTAAGCTTGCTTAAGTCGACTTAATTTACTCTGCGTCTACACTACACTTTCCTTAAATTGACTTAAGCAGCTTGCTTAAGTCGACTTAAGGAAAATTAAGTCGACTTTATTAAACCTCCTTTAAAGTCAACTTTAGGCTTAAGTCGACTTTCTAAAGTCGACAAGCCAGTGTAGACGCAGAGTAGCCCTAAGTCGACTCAGGGCTCTCCAAGACTCCCCCACTGCCCTCCCTGCTGGGGGGGGGATGGCACAGGGAGAGCCTGGCATGCCCACCCTGCCCTTATACCCTGCCAGGGTCCTTGTCCTCCTTTGCCCCATTGTACCCAGGTACAATGGGGCAAAGGCTGAGCCCCCTGGCACTTGGCAAGGGGTGCCCCCTGCCACCGTGGACCTGCCCAAGGTTCCCCTAGCCCCTAGAAGTCAACCTAGGCATCCAGTTTGGATGCTCTAGGTCGACTTTGTAGGGTCCCCCCTAAGTCGACTTTAAATTTGGGTGTGGACATACTAAGTCGACTTAGCTAAAGTCGACCTAAATTAACAAGTGTAGACATAGCCTCAGAGAGAGAGAGGAACCTAAGGGCTGGTCTACACTGCGGGGGGATTTTGGCAGCAATCGAAGGTAGATACACAAAGTACTTAAAATACCTTGTGCATCTCCCTTCGACTGCCTAATGCCTACTTCCCGCGGGGTCCCCACAGTGCTGTTTTGATGGGAAATGTCTTCCCATTGAGTCAGCGCTATGCTACTTACCAGGTAGATCTTAATAAATCGACCTCTGGCTAACTGGGTTTGATTGGGCACGTCTTCACAGATGCTCAGTCAAACCCACACAATTGATGCTACACTCTCAGAGGTGTCACTGACACTGTAGCCTAGCCCTTTGTTAGGACTGCAGAAAGGCCCCTGTCTCTGCTTGCGAACCGCGGTCCGCAACTGGGAACCCTTCTCCAGGAACTGAATAGCTGTGGTGCCTGAGTTGTTTCTGGTGACAATGAGGTAGGAGCCTGTCTCACACCACACAAAATGGCTGCAGGCGCAGGAGGAAGTGTTCCCACCATATAACTCTTAATTGAATGGTTAGAAAAGCCATCTAAGATGTGGAAGAACCAGGTTCAATCTCCCTTCGCACCAGAAGGGGGAGAAAGAATTTGAACAGGGGTCTCGTTCCAATCCAGAGAGTGTTCTAACCGCAGGGCTATGGGATATTCTAACATGGGGCTCCCTCGGTCTCTCCCGTTAAAGCTGTTCTACTGTGGATAAATACGTTAAGTCCATTGGAAAATGGGGATTGGATCCCGGGTCTCCTATCTCCAAGATGGTTGCCGTAACCACCAGACAATAGAATCATATTCTCTTTCATGTTCTCAATGATTCTCTGAGTATTTATCCAAACAACTTCAGTAGCAGAGACTGAGGGAGCCCCGCATTGGATGCCCCATAACTCAGTAGTTAGAGCACTCTCCTTGAATGCAGGAGACCATGGGGAAAGTAAGCCTTCATCTCCTACATCCCAGATGACTGCTGTATTCACTAGGCTAAAAGTTAAAAGGTGGGCAGCAGATTTTGAATAGGACCCAATCTGTTAGGCTTGCTCAGAATGGATGTCAGGTGAGATGTCACTCCTCTACCTATCTTCCCCAGTTCATGGATCACACTCGGGCTTAGGCAGGAGATAAGGAGATAGGCATCCCAGCATGTAGAATGAGGGAGCAGCATGCAGAAAGCAAAGTACTTGGGAAAGTTTTATCCTGAAAACTTGGGTGCCAAGTCAATTTAGCCAATCATAGTGTTAGGGGGAAAACTGAGACTTTGGAGCTGGGTCTAAGCCAAGGTAATTGTATTGGAGTTTGCTTGTACAGGCCTCACTGCCTCTCTGATACCGGTGGCCAACGTGAGTCCAACAACACTGCATATTACTTTTAAAATCACAATTATATATATATATATATATATAAAATTATATTTAAGGTTTTTTTGGTTGCTTTTTTTTTATTTAAAGAAACAGCTTCTGAACAGAATTTAAAAACTGCTGTTGGAATTTTAAAAATGGGAAAGCCAATATTTCTGAACTTCAGATAAAAATAATTCACTCCAAGGCAAAAAAATTGAATGCCAAGTTTTGCTGGTGAGGCAAATCCTCTTAAAACTTTAAAACCAGAAAGTTTCTAATGGAAGCGCTGACTCAGCCTGTAGCTGAGTGTTGTGCATGGTAGCACATCAGTCATTTTTACTATATAATTACATAAACTTTGGGCTCTAGTAATAGCCAGTTTTTGAATGCCAGATTTTGACTCCAGTAACAGTCCGTTTTCTTTATGTGGGATTTCTGGACAAGTACTATATTTTGTGCAGAAAGTAAAATATTACTTCAGTCAATTAAAACAGATGAGATTTTGACAAATTTATACAATTAAGATTGCCATAATACTAAATTGCATATAGCCAACTGCATTATACCATTTTCTGTGTTGATTTTCAGACTGTTTTCTAGTCTCTTTGCTCTGTGGGTAAAATCCTAGCTTCACTGAAGTTGACAAGCTTTGCCATTGATCTTAGCCGGGCCAGGATTTAACTCAATATTTTCCAAGGTGCTTCTTTAGCACCTAATGCTATGGGGACCTGATCCTGAGTGGGCGCTTTGAGCACTACTGCCATAAAAATAATAATAATTACAGGAAAGTATTCTTTAAAATGCCTGTTATGTCCTATGGGACAATGTGTGATGGAGAATGTTGCATTACCATTGGGTTTGTATTTGCTGGATAGCTGTCTCAATGAGAAAACATTTGCTATGTAATACAGTTATATCAAGATCGGTATGTGCTGAACAGGTTTATTGTTTCCGTCTTTCATTATCTCAGCGCCGCCAATAAATTAACACTAAATTTTTTGATCCCCAAAACCTTGCTTCTCTGTTTTCAGGAAAGACTTTTTAAAAAGAAAATTCTCAAGTGAAGAAATGTTGACATACTTTAGGAGACTGAGATCATTACAATTGTCCTAATTGCATATAACAAGAAATAGCCCCAGAATTTGTGGTAACATATATAGCTGTAGTCTAACTTAAAAACATCAGGTTAGTAAATACAACATTAATGAATTTGGTAATTTTTGCAGAGCTGTATTCACCAGTTTCCTAAGTGCTTCTGGTAGTTTTCACTTACCTGGGAGAGTCATTTTAAAAGGACATTGACAGATAGTTGAGATCTAAAATACATGTTTTCATTTTTTTTAAGAGGTTACTAAAATAATATGAACTAATAGCAGCAGAAAATATTTCTCTGACTCAAAAGACAACCCCTATTATAAATTTTAATCCAAACATTGTAACACTGCTCCTGCATGAGAACCAGAAAATGAAACTGGCTAGTATAATGTAACTCTCCAATCTAAGTTAAATATAAGCGGGGCTTCATCATGCAAACAGCTGGAATTGTTCAACTTTGACTGAAGTCTGTGTGAATTGGAAGCAGTTGCTGGTTTTAGGCACAAGCCAAGTAAGCCATGGTTTAGGACCTCACATTATGAGGGGTCTCTAAAAATGTTGGAGATAACTAAGAAAATTTATCTTAATTGAAATTGCTGTTGCTTAAATAACCTTTCATATGAAATCCACTGGCAAAATTCTGAACCTTGATCTCCCCATCCCAATCCACCCAATCCCATCAATTTCCTTTCCAGGACTGCTGGACTACTCTCCATCCACCAACCTCACCTTAGACCTCAAGAGGAGACAATGGGAGCTAGCTTACCAACACATTCTAAAGTCCCATTCCACACCACACATCATCTCCACTAATCCCCACCTTGCCACTTTCCCACCTCCATCCTCCGTGTACCACCATCATCTATTTTTTCATTACCCTTTCTGTTATACTGTAATACACTTTTTTCTTCTTTTCTTTTTCTTTTTTAATGGTATGGAGCCTCTGAATCTTGACTTAGTTTAGGGCCTTAGTGTGTCTTAATTCGGCCCTGGTTGGAAGCACACAGCTCTTCCCAGATCTGCAACTGCCTGGATCCTAGTGGCCAGAAACAGGTGAGTAAGGGATGCAGGGAGCTGTGGTCAGTATTCCAGCCAATGTTGGCTGGAGGTGTTGTCCCAGAAGTGGTTTCAGAGAAGCCCTCCTGCAGTACAGGGAGGTGGATAATGGAGTTCCAGAGGGGTAGCTGTGTTAATCCATTTCAGCAAAATAAATCAGGAGTTCTGTGGCACTTTTAGTCTTTAAAAGTGCCACAGAACTCCTTGTTTGTTATCCCCTGAAGTGAGTTCCCTATGTGAAGCCTTTTTACTCTTGCTTTGTGCAAAGAGGGTGATTTCACCAAAAGATCAACACTAGTGGAGATTAATTAAATCTTTCAAATTTCTTTTGTCATCAGTTATCACCACATTAGATGGTATTAAAGTGAGGAAAGACAGACAGACATGTAAATTCAGGAGGCCTAATTTGGTATTCAGTTAGACATGAGTAATCTTGTTCATTTAATGGGAATTAATTTAGCCCAGGATTTGTAACCTCTCTATGCCCCTTTAGGCAAAAGGATGCATGTTTGGAAAAGGTGTACTCTAAAATTACATGTTTTAAAAGTTTCTCTGACATATAACTGTAGTGAGATTACATTTCAGAGCATAGCTCATCCCTTTGTGCTAAAGAAACCCAGATTTTATGAATAATCCTCTAATTCAGAGCTAATACATTTGATTTGTACATAAGCAGCACTTGAATCTCTGTTGTAACTATTGTACTCTGGGTCTTAGATGTGCAATGCTTTTCTGAGTGGTTCCAAGAATGATGAAATGATGATCAGAACAATGTGAGAAAGATGAGCGTGAGGGAGATATTTGGCTTAATGAGGCTGCACTGAGAGAAGGCTAGATGAGCAGACATAGGATGAGACTAATTGCTTATGTAAAATTGATAGTTGCTTCAGAGTTCTGGGTTAATACATTCTGGGGTTCAGCTCTGTATAGCACAATGATTAGCAGCGTAGCCAAGAACTGTGATTGTTAGGGTCTTTCATACCTCACTATGATAGTTAATAGAGATTGAGCCTGATTTTTATTTTATTTTTCTTAAAAAAGCCACCACTTTGGGAGCAGAACTGCAGGTGAAATGAATTGTAAGCACAAACGCTAGCAGTTAATAGTACCGTAGCTACCTGATTAAACTGACTAATCTTGTAGTTAGTCATGTGAATATGAACATTTCGGCCTGCAATTAATTATTGGGTGCAAAATTGGTTTGTGCTTGGGTTGGGGAGAAGGCCAGGCTTTGGCCACTTTAAAACTAAATGTAAAATTTGTTTCCAATTTTAAACACATTAGGAAAAATCTGTCTGGTTTTACCCCCCAGTTCAGTTATGCCAGTGGGGTGCAAATTGGGAAGGATTTGTCTTGCTCTTTGTATCTGAGGCACAAACAAATTAGAAAAATAGTTGAAATCAGTAAGTAGAGCAAGTTAAGAAAAATGCATATTGTACACTTGTCAACACATTTACTAAACACAAGATTAAAGCAGATCCATAGCATATGGATCACTTGTACATCAAATACATATATTATTTTTTAGATGTGAAATTTCTATAAGTATTATAAACACAGCATTAGTGTGTCTGCTTTTCATTAAAGGCTACCAAGAGTAGTGATTAATAACTGTGTCTGCTAACATGTATTTTCCTGTGACCAGTGGTCTAATGGAAATACACAAGGAGATAAGGTAACAACCTTATTACAAATATTATACACCCATGACCTAAAACTAAAGCAAAATATATTAAAGATATTCAGGAGTAAGTGAATTTTATTATGTTAAATCCACATGTGGCACATAAATGCTTTAGGGGTTCCAGCACTGGTGCACTGTGTGTCATGGGAAACCCTGTTTGCTTTATAGTAATTTTGAAACCTAAATCTGCAATCTGTAGGTATTTCATTGCCAAAGTAAAGAACTTCCTTCCCCCCTCCCTCTCTCTCTCTCTCTCATTTTTTCTTTTACGTTCAGTTCATTCAGACTTCACCTATTGCTCTGGTTACAACCCAACAGCAGAACAGGGTTTTCTGGATGTAGTTCCATCGATCTGTTTGTCTCCAAAATGTTCTCTTTAGCAGGATGGTTATTCTGGGGTTTTGCTTTGGGGAAGGGGGTTATTTCATCCTCATTTCTTCCCTCTGTTTTTTTTTCCCCCATTTGTTTTCTGTGAATAGTCTATCCTGTCCCATCTCTGTGTAACAGAGAGCTGTGTTAAAAGAGGCTAGATGGGAACACATGGGAAGGCATCTCCACTTGTACTGGAAGAGGCTCAATTACTCCATATTTCCTTCATTGAGACCCATTTAAGCTTGGCTTCACTGGGCATAAAAGCAATGGGAGAGCAGGAAGAACAAATGGGCTCTAGCTGAGAAAATCCTGTTGTCTCTGGGCATAAGAACACACTCCAGACTGTCCTTTGGTCACCCCGGAATTTGACTGTAAGGTCTCTGGTCGCAAGCCAGCTACTCCTTGCCATAGAGACAGGGGAAGAGTAGTCACCATTGAAGTAATCCTGATCTTGTCTAGACCTATTTAGAAGAATGATTATCAGAATATTGTAAAGAATAGAATGGAACATTCTCAAACTCGCTTTTAGTTAATTTTTTTAGCTGTTGCTCCAAAAATCATCTAAAGAGAATGCACACACGTTGAACAAATGGTTCTCAAAATTCTGGCAGCTAAATGTATTTTATGAGTTATGGTAGTCCTCAAAATGGACCAGTAGAGGTTTTATTTTACACTTTTTTATTTTAAAAATGTTTCACTTCTTGGCGGAATTCTTTAAAAGCAATGAATGATTTTTTTTCTTAAACAGTTCAGTTAAAACTCCACCAGTGGCAGCAATTTTATAGAGGAAGGATGATCTTATGGTTAAATGCACCAGACTGAAACTCAGTCAATTTAAAGTTAAGGTCTGTGCTCTGCCACAGACTTCCTATCTGACCTTGGGCAAATCATGAAGCCTGATTCAGCGAAGTACTTAAGTATGTGCTTAAAGTTCAGTATGTGAATATTCCTGCTGAGTTTTAATGGTCCAACTCAACATGCCTAAGTGCTTGTCTGGATCAGAGCCAGAATTTCTCTGTTCCTCAACTACCCGTTTGCAAAATAGAAATAATAATGTTTTATTTCTCCCCAAGTGTATTACCTTGGCCTTGTCTGCACTGAATTTCACCTGCCATTGTGCTACCCAATCAGGCAGTTTTTTAAGGTGCATCTGAAGTGCCTTTTAGCATATTTCCTAAGATAATTCATGACTGTCCTATGAAGAAAGGATTATTTTAGTAAAAACAATTCTTTTAAGTTGTTTAAAAATTAAAATTAGCTAAAAGTGCTTCAGGAACTTGGGGATTTCATGCTAATTGAGTACAATAAAACTTCCTTTATAGTAAAATAATTTGTTCATCATTCTTTCCCATAATACTGTAACGTTTTTAGATCTATATGCAGGATCATACAAAAGATACAAGAACATCGATACAAGAATATCTTTTTCACAGCCAAACATTTGAGTCTGGTTTTCACAATGGGCATAATATGATTTGACTTTCTTCTGGGTAGGTCCAGTTTTTAGGGATTCATATTGTACATAGCTAATGTTTTGGAGAACCGACCCGGTGTGCTCATGTTTGTAATGTGTTTCTGCCTACATTCATTTTCAAGCAATTGTTCTTTAATGGTTGCTACTATCATATTTAATACCTGTGACTAATTTATTCAGGTGTCATGGAGAATAATATGTGAGGGTTTTCCTGTTTACTGTATGAGATAACTATATAGGACAATATCTATCTTCATATTATGTCTAGTGCTTAGGTTTTGTCTATTGGCACTTCGGAAGCCACCATACATAAACATAATATGGTTGTGCATTTTACATTTATTCTTTTTTATTTCTTTTTAGAATACATTTTTCTGACTATTTGTTGAACAATTAAAGCTTTAACACTATCATTTTAATATGTAAGTCTTTAAATTCCTGTTCTGCCTTAACATTTCAGTTTTCTGTGAGCAAATCTATCGTAACTATTTCTAGAGTGCCCATCTGCAAAATATCTAAGTTCTGTAAAATTGATAGTTCCCAACTTTGACCTTCTGAAAATTTGTTATCTCACGTCTGAACTCAAAGCTCATCTAATTTTTTTTTTGTTATTCCCAAAACAACTGCTTTAATTACAATAATTATTTAACACATTATTTAGTATTTGTTTTAATAATAGCCACGTTGCTGGAAACTCTCCAATATCAAACCGGCTAGCTCATGAAATAGGTGGAAAATATGTCAATAAAAACAGCCTGATCCTGCAGTTCTTTTCCAATGACAACTTTCACTAGTTTCAGGATTGCAACTGTAGAATCAGGTCTTAAATTCAAGTTTCAAAAAAAAAAAAAAGTATTATCAATACTAAATCAAGGGATGCTGAAAAGATTTAAAATTCTCATACTTTTGTTGATCAGACCTTTTTGAAGGTAAAGTTAGATAGGTCTAATGCCACATCACAAAGTATTTGAGAGCTTACACTGGGAAAACCGATTTGACTCATGTGCATCCTGAACATTAGGCAAAAATTCTGCATATAGCTCCCTTTGCAATGGTTACAGGAACAGCTCCACTCTTCCCTATTATAATCATGTCTTTCTTTCTACTTCAGGAAGAAAACTGTAACTGTTTCAGTCTCTGGTTGTAATATTTGTGTTCTGTGCAGAAGTTTGAGCTTCTGTCAAAAAAAAAAGGGGAGGGGGGCAGTTTAGTGACCTGGCTGAAAACATTCTGTGAAGAGTGTTGTTCTAAAATAACAATAATTAATAATAATAAATGTTATAGTTTGAGTCCTTCATAAAAGGTAATGTTTCTTGTGCGTTTGAACAGTGCCTAGAACATTGTATGTGCTACAAAAATTTAAGAAATGACAATTTCCCATATGCTGGAAATGCCTGAAGCACAGTCTATTCTTATGATCTCTGAGCTTCAACTTCTGACTTCAGATGAAACCAAGAAGTGCAGAGACATGAAAATGTCACTTTTAACCAAATTGCCCTCTCTCTCTCAAAGGGTTTGGTTAACATTTAGGTCAGATTGTAAGAATTCTACTTTCAGCATCATTTTAACAGGAAGGCAGAGACTTCTGCAACAAAGAAGCTGAATTCTGCACTTAGGAGAGGACCCTTCGCACTAAATACTTTACTTTTCTCACAGCCCAGGGTCTGCCTTCACCACCGTACCTCTGTGTTATCAAGCCACTGAAGTTACAGGAGATTGGTAACTAAATATAATTCTTTTCCTCCATGCACAATGAACCACTTTTTTGGTATGTGGGTAGAAGGAGCAAGAAGCCCACAAAGCATAGAAGATGAGAAATATAGAGGGAGTGATCCACCCTGAAACTGTAATGAATGATGAATCAGGTCTGCAGTGCTTTTGAAATGCTTTAAGAAATCAGATGAGTGACTGTAAAGCTGCCTGTTGACAAGTGTATTTACATTGTGTATGTGTATGTTGCACATACACACTCTCTCACTCTCACTTAAATAGGGGAAATCCTCATCTAAAGATGAGCTCTTCTTGAACATTTCCTTTGCTGCATTAGTCTTTCAACATCAGGCATCTTCAATTATTTTCTATATAGTATTGACCATTATTAACATTGTAGAGGATTTTGTTTCACATTTGTCTTGTCTTTTTCCTCTGGTTACATCTTCCATCTCCAATATGGAGTCAGCTCCAGGGGCAATGTTCAAAGTGTACTAACACTATCTAGTATTGCTCTGAATGCTGAAATTGATTTTCCTCCTTTTAATGTGTGACTAGCCAGTGTGACATTTATCCCAATGCCTAATAAGCAATGGTCCTGACAGCATGGGATGTGAACACAACTGTTTTGTGTGTATCAGAAAAGCAGAGCCCAGCATGATTAGACTCTACTGTATAATGTTGGCATTTAATTTGCCATTGACCAAGATCTGCCTAGAGGGAGAAATGACCAGTAGTTTTAAAAATTGGATGCCTAAAGTTAGGTTTCCGTTTGAACTTAGGTGGCTAAATAAATGGCTAGGTACTCAAAAGCAATGAGCCTTCTATTGCCCGTTAATGTCAGATACTTGGATACTCAGCACTTTTGAAAGTCAGGTGTTTGGTTTAGAAACGTAACTTTAGGTACCCATTTTTAAAAAATGTTGGTCAGTGTGCATGTATATAAGTGAGTGACATAGGAATTCCCACACTGAATTAGACTAGTGGTCCATTTACTCCGGTACCATGTTGTGTCATTAATAAAAGGCCAAGGGGTACCCAGGTATCTGGTAATGAATTGCAGCTGGTTTAACCAGTTCTAGTGTACCCCAGTTCTTTAATGTCATGAAATGTATCTGATAAGTGTCGTGTCAGGTGTCAATGAAAAGCTCATGACTCATTAGTTATTAATATTATTGCATAATGTTAAATGCAAGTAACTGATGCAAAGCTATGGCCATAAACTGAAATTATAATTCTTAAAATGTGCTTGCTATTAAGCAGGAGTTATACCTCCCTAGACAAAAGATTGTAGTCCTTGTCTCCACCCCCCTTTGAAAGACAATGAGAATTTATTTACATGATATAAACAGACCCATTAAGCTAACAAGGGGTGGAGACAAGTAACGCACTATCACAGAGGGGGAGGAGATTTAGAATTACATATCTAATATTCATATGATTACATTGGAGGGGACAGGAGCTAAATAATTTACAGGTTAGCAGAGAACCCCAGCAGGGAAATTCCTTTACCAGGAGAGTCCATGTCCCTTTCTTCACTGTTTGAATGAGCTTTATGTAGGGGTAACACTCAGAAGAATCCATTGAACTTTAAAGGAGAAAGGCAACCACCACCCCCAACTTGTCTATCAGAAGAAGAAGAAGATGGTACCAGATCTTTGACTTTGGGAGATAGATCCTGAGCCAAGAGCTCAGTCAGCCATCTGGATGGAAATTTGGTGAAAATTTTATGACCTTGAACAAAGTCTGACTTGTTTAGTTACTAGAATGTGGTTTATTTTTATTTCTCGTATAACCATTTCTGACTTTTATACTTGTACTCATTTAAAATCTCTCTCCCTTTGGAATTAAATAAACTTGTTTTATTTTTCATTTAAACCAATCCAGAGCTGTGTTTGAACTGAACTCTTTGGTAATTCAGTTAAAGTAACAAACTATGGGATATTGACTCCTTAAGGCTGCATCTACACTGGCAAATTAAGTCGACTTAAGCTTGGCTTAAGTCGACTTAATGTGCCCTACACCTACACTACACTTTGCTTAAGTCGACTTAAGCAAAATAAAGTCGACTTAATGAAAATTAAGTCGACTTTATTAAACCACCTTTCTACTCGACCTAAGGCTTAATTCAACTTTCTAAAGTCGAATTAAGCCAGTGTAGCCCTGGGGTAGCCCTAGGTCGACTTAGGGCTACCCCAGGACTACACCAATGCCCTCCCTGCCGGGGGGGGCACAGGGGGAGCCTGGCATGCCCCCCAACGGGCAGGGCATATGGACACGGTGTGACACTGTCTGGATTTAGGGAATTCCAATCACCTGATAGATTCCTTAACATTAAGGAGACAATGGTTGTTCACACCCTCCCATCTTAGGCATTTGTCCAGAAGGACACAAGTTAAAGTATGGATATAACATCAAATTCTTAACTTCTAATCGAAATAGAATTCCTAGACATAAACTATATAATCATTCCCAGCAAATTACTACCTTTCTATTGATACCAAACATGACATAGTTCCTATGGATTATAGCATTTATGAGATATCCATAGAAAATAATATCATAAATGCTTCCCTAAATCCAGACAGTGTCACACACAGGGCTCTGCCTTGCCAGGGTCCCTGTACCCCTTTGCCCCATTGTACACAGGGGGTGCCCCCCCGCCACTGTGGACCTGCCCAAGGTCCCCCTAGCCCCACAAAGTCGACCTAGAGCATCCAGTGTGGACGCTCTAGGTCGACTTCGTAAGTTCCCCTTTAAGTCGACTTTAATTTTAAGTGTGGACACTTTTAGTCGACTTAATTAAGTCGACTTAGTTAAAGTCGAATTAAAAGTGCTAGTGTAGACATAGCCTAAAGGAGCAACTAACTTTAACATTCCTCTGATGACTTGAGGACAGTGTTGGACATTTCAGAACACACTCTTTGGGGGAAATTCAGGGTTGGGGACAGAGTAGAGTCACCTTGTCAGTTGCCAACCAAGGCTGGTGGAGACCAGTGGAAGTCTCTGGTAATGCAGGTAGGATCCTGGGTCCAAAGCATTGAACCAGGGCTGACCAATAGATCGACATAAAGTGCATGCTTGTTGCTGACTGTGGCCATCCCAGGCAGAGAGCTACAGTAGCAAAGCTTTAAGGCACTTATGAGTTATAGGATAAGAAGTGATACAACTCTTCTCTGGTCTGGATTGCACCTCCAAATGCAACACTTGCCTCTGACTGTGACTATTCACCTAAAAGGAAAGCATATGGAACTCTGCAGTGCACAGTTATGAGTGTATTTGCTTATTGGAGAAATTTCTTCCTAATCCTCATCAGACAGTGATAGTTTTGTGCCTGCAACATTTTCTTTATCCTTACTAGTGTGCAGTAACTGTGGATGTTCTTAGAACACTTAGAAGAGGCTTATCCTTTTTCAGATACCATAAACCTCAAGACTTCAGTGTTATCTTGTGACAATGAGTTCCACAGGTTAACTAAGCATTGCATTACAATAATTCTTTTTATCGGTTTTATATTTCTTGTCTTTCAATTTAAATGAATATCCTCTTGTTCTTGTGGTATGAGAGAGGGTAAATAGAAGTGCCTGATTTACCTTGTGTATGTAATTAAGATCACTGTAACAACCACAGCAATTGCAAACATGGGAAAGTAAAATTTAAGAAAGTACTTGGTATATTTCTAGCTGTTTTTAATGCAGCTTAGGAGCTCCAAGCAAGGAGATGATTCTGTATTGTGATCAGTGCACTCTGTATAGACCACTCATGAACAGTTCGAACACTTCTTTTCTAAACAAAAAAGTTCAGATCTTTACAATCCCCTCTTATATGGAAGACTCTGTATGTTTCTAATAACTTTTGTTGCTTTTATCTGAGCCAGTTTCTTTTTCTTGTATCCCTTTCTGGAGATAGGATGATTAGAATGCAGTATTCCAGCTGCGGGCATACTGTTGATTTATAAATAGCATTATAACATTCTATATAATTTTCTATCCCATCCCATTTATACATTCTAAAATTTTGTGGGTTTTTTGACTGCCATTGCAAAATGAGGAACAGTTTGCACTGGACAATCAACAGTTATGCCATTTCCCTGATAGATTAATATAGAATCCTGCAATATGTAGGAGTAGTTTTAACTTTTAATTATTCCTTCTTATGTCCACTTCTATATGTATTTTAACAAAGAATTTCATCTTCCCTCATACTTTTCATTTGCTTAGCTTTGTTAGATTTTTCAAATCAATTCTGTTAGTCTTTCAAATCTACTCTGAAGTCTTCTCAGGTGCATCTACACTTACAAATTAAGTCATCTTAAGGAGGGTTAAGTCGACTGAAACTACTCCGCGTCCACACGGGGATTTCCTTAAGTCTACTTAAGCAGTTCCTTAAGTTGACTTAAGGAAAAGTTAAGTCGACTTAATAACACCTCCTTTTAGGTCAACTTAACGCTTAAGTCAACCTTATTAAATTGACTTAAGCCAGTATAGACGCAGAGTTGCCCTAAGTCGACCTTCATGGCCTCCAGATCTTCCTACCTGACCTCCCTCCCAGAGTTCCTGGCACAGGAAGAACCTGCCCTGGCCAACCACAGGGCAGGACTCACCCTTGACCACCCTGTTCCCCAGGCAGGGCAGAGCAGAGCCAGTACCACAGGCAGGCCCCATCCTGGAGCCACCAGCAAATCCTGGACCTGCTGGCCATAGGGGGGACGAGGCAGTCACTTCCCAGTTGCAAGGCAGCCAACGCAACCAGGAGGTGTCTGCCTCCATATCCCAGGCCCTGGCTGCCAAGGGCCACACCCGGGACACCCAGCAGGTCCAGGTCAAGATCAAGAACCTCTGCCAGGGCTACCGGAAGACCCGGGAGGAGACACTCCGGTCAGGGGCAGCCCCCACCAGCTACCGGTACTACCAGCACCTGGATGTCTCTCTGGGCCAGGAGAGTGGCAGCCTGCCAGCCCACACCATCAACTCTGCCAAGCCCCCCTCCCTTGAAGATGACCAGGAGGAGGGCTCGGGGGACGAAACTGTGGTGCTGGAGCAGGGGGAGGCCAGCGCCCAGCAGGAGCAGGAGGGCACCTTGCCAGCCCTGGAGCCAGCTGCCAGCCCGGAGCTCATCCCTTTCCTGACGATGGACCCAGCCTCACAGGAGGAGGGAGAGGAGCAGGTTCCCCCTGCCAAAGAAGATCCAGGTGAGGGGACATCGCGCCAGACACCTGCTCCACCTGCTGGTGAGTGCTCCCTCCCTCTTTCCCTCCCTTCCTCCCTGGGGGAAGGGCTGGGCATGCCTGTAGGACAGGGACTGCAGGGGGACATGGCCCAGGGACAGGCAGGGTTGGGGGGGAGGCGCTCCCACAGAGGCAGAGGGGCTGGGGACTATGTGGCAGGGGTGGGGAGAATGCGGAGGCAAGTGGTGCAGTGGCATGTCTGGAGTTGGGGTGAGGGGACCATAGGTGGGAGCACCAAGGCCAGACAGCATGCGCCCAACACTGGTGGCACATGGCCTCAGGAGAGACCCCCCGAGGCAGGGCTGCCTGCAGCTCACCACCATGGGCACAGTACCCGACCTGGGCAGCACAGCACGCCGGCGTGTACCAAGGCGTCTCTGTCCCGAAGGACAGGGACTAGGAAGCAGGGGGCTGGTCAGGTGACAGCAGCTGCTGTCAGGCTGCACATCACACCAGCTAATGGGAGGGACTCTCTTCTTTGCTTCTCCCCAGCAGCCCCTGTGCCCTTGACACGGGGCACTCCCAGCGCCCCAGCAGGCCTGATCATGAGGAGGAGGGTGCATCGCTCACGGGACGAGCTCCTCGAAGACCTGGTCCGCATCAGCGAGCAGACCGAGGCACGCTTGGCGATGCAGCAGGAGCAGGAAGATGCCCACCGGAGGATTGAGCAGGGGCTGTGGAGGGGTGAGCAGAGGCTGCTCGAGCGCATGCTCGACCTCCTGGAGTGGCAGATCCTGTCCCTGGAGCACCGGAGGCAGCCCTCCTCATGGGCAGGCCAAGATCCGGGGCGGACGTCTGCAAGCCTGGGACCCACTTTCCAGAGGCCACTAGCACCAGCCCCTCCCCCCGGCCCTCTTCACTCCCTCCAAGCCCCCTTTCTTCCCCCCGCCCCGACCCTCTTCACTCCTCCCAACCTCCACAGCTCCCAAGCCCCATTTTCCCTCTGAATAAAAACCCTGAATACTGTTATACAGTGTGTCGTGCTTTTTATTGGTGTGAGGACAGGGTGGAGATGGGGGGGAGGGGTGACAGGCCTGGTACCAGGCCCACTCCTCAGTGCTCCTTGCTGTTGAAGTGGGCCCTCAGCGCATCCCAGATGAGCTGTGCTTCTGCTGGACCCACTGACTCTGGGACAGGGTGTGGTCGGGCTGCTTGTACTGTACAGCGAGCCACTCGGCCTCCCAGACGCAGGGGAACCTTTCCCCCCACAGCTTGCAGAGGTTGTGCAGGCAACAGCATGCGCTGATGACCTCCGGAAGGTTGCTCTCGCCAAGCTGCAGGCGGGTCAGGAGGGCCCTCCAGCGAGCCTTGAGACAGCCGAAGGCACACTCGATGACGCTGGGGCACTGGTTGAGCCTCTGATTGAAGAGGTCCCTGCTGGCATCCATGGGGCCCATGTATGGCTTCATCAGCCAGGGGAGCAAGGGGTAGGTGGCATCCCCGAGGATCAGGACTGGCACCTGCACGTCCCTAATGGTGATGGTGTGGTTGGGGAAGAAGGTGCCTGCCTGCATGCGCCTGTAGAGGGGGGAGTTGAATAGGATCCGTGTGTCGTGCGCCTTCCCCGACCAGCCAATATAGATGTTTTGGAAGATTCCGCGGTGGTCCACGAGGGCCTGCAGGACCACGGAGTAGTACTCCTGGCAGTTGACATAGTCCCTGGCATGGTGTTCAGGGGCTAGGATGGGGATGTGGGTGGCGTCCACAATGCCCCCACAGTTGGGGAAGCCAAGTCAGGCGAGGCCGGCGAGGAGTTCGTGCAGGTTGCCTGGGGTGACGAGACGGACTATCAGAGCCCAGTGGATTGCCCTGCAGACCTCCATGATGGCGATCCCCACAGTAGCCTTCCTGATGCCAAATTGCTGGGCCACGGAGCGGTCAGGTCGCCAGCTTCCACACGGCGATGGCCACTC
The DNA here is from genome assembly GCA_007922175.1 of Pelusios castaneus. NCBI lineage: Eukaryota > Metazoa > Chordata > Testudines > Pelomedusidae > Pelusios > Pelusios castaneus. The sequence goes on along the minus strand of ML685792.1, from coordinate 5,850,545 downwards.
ACTTGTCTATGGGCAGGGTAGGTCGCGTGTCCATGCGCTGCAGAACCAGGGTGAGCTCGCAGATGAGCTCGCAGAAGGTCTGCTTGCTCATCCTAAAGCTCTGCAGTCACAGGTTGTCGTCCCAGGTGGTGAGGACAATCCGCTCCCACCAGTCCCTGCTAGCCTCCTGTGCCCTGAAGTGACGAGGCACGGAGCACAGTGCTTTGAGTGTGGCAGCTTGCTGGGGCAGCAAGGTGGGGGGCAGGCTGTCATCTTCCTCCACCTTGGTGGGCTGCCATACAGGCCTGCTCCACAGCCGAAGAAGCCTTACCACTAGCTGGCAGGTGTCGCGCAGCTGCTTGGCAAAGTGCAGGAGAAGAGGCTGGTCCATGACCTGCTCAGGCTACAAGTTGTGAGGCACAATGGGAAGGGGCTGAGCTCACTTCCTCTTTTGAAGGTGTGGCCGGGAGAGGGGAGACCTTCTCTGCTGCCATGCTGACACATTTCCCACAATGCACCCCTCCACCTCCCCAAGTCAACTTAAGAGTCTAGTGTAGACTCTCTAAATCGACTTAATATGGTCGACTTAATAAAGTCGACTTGATTTAACTTTCTAAGTGTGGACATAGCCCTCCAGTCTTATATGCACAAACTTCTCTCTGTCAAGTATACAATACTTACGTGGAATTTCAGCCCCACCAGTTAGTTGTGATTGGTCACACAAGTCTCTTTTTCATGATTGGATTAGCATAACTCTTCTAGAAGGTACTTCCGGGATAACTACTCAGAATAACCAGTTTAGCATGAGCATTGATTGGTTCATTGTCTGCAACTTTTCATGAGAAATAGCTCAGTTATTCAGATGATTACAGAAAGCAAACACAAAATATGTGCAACCATGGTGAAGCAAATTCATTTTAAAATAAAACTGAATAGTTGAGGAGGAAAAAATAGCATTCACTCAGTTCTATTTAACCATGCTTGATCATTTTTTACAGCCAAAGTTGTTATTGGTTACCAGTTCCCCTCTGCTGTTTAATAAAGAGCCTTGTGCAGCTGCAAGCTTATAGAGGCTTTTATTATTTACTATATCTCTAAATGATATTATTACAGCTTTTATTAATGTAAAAGTACATTTTTATGTGGCTGATATAGTAGACAATAGCACTAAATCTTAATAATGGAGTTGAAGTCTATTTACAATCTAATGTTGATAACTTGCTGTCCTGGCAAAAAATGAAATGATCTTTCTATAGGAGAGAACTATTATGTCCAGTGTTAGTCCTAATCAGTGATTTATTTAGAATGGATGGGGGAAAGCCAGGTAAATAGTCCCACATTGAACACCCAGCCAAGGACTGTATTGTTCTCTTCCTCTCTAAGTGGGATTTGTTCCAGGGTTCTGCCACATTTAGACATTGCTTGACCATGACAATATGATCAAATGTTAGAGAATGCACCATGATCAATGAACAGGATGCACTGGACTGAAGTCTGAAGACTTAAGTTCTATTTCTAAACCTAAGCTTAGGCGAGTTATTTCACCTTTCTATTTACCCTCCTACCTTTTGTTTATTTTGACTGTCATTTCTTTTGGGGATGGATTTTCTTATTATGTGTACTCATAGACTTTAAGGTCAGAAGGGACCAGTACGATCATCTAGTCTGACCTCCTGCAAAATGCAGTCCTCAAGACCTCACCCACCCACTCCTGCAATAGGCCACCAACCAATGAATGAGTTATTTACCTCCTTAAATCATGATTTAAGGACTTTAAGATACAGAGAATTCACCAGTAGGTGAACCATACCCTGTGCTACAGAGGAAGGTGAAAAAACCCCAGAGCCCAGGCCAGTCAGCCCTGGGGGAAAATTCCTTCCCAACCCCAAATGTGGCGATCAGTTAAACCCTGAGCACATGGGCAAGTCTCAACAAGCACGTGGGCAAGCATGTTGAGTATCTAGCATAATGGGCCCCCTATCTCAGATAGGGTCTCTATGTGCTGCTGTAAAACAAATAGTGAATTCATAAACTCATAGACTTAGGCCAGAAGGGACCATCATGATCATCTGATCTGACCTCATGCACATTGCAGGCCACAGCACTTCACCCCTCTCCTGTACGAGACCCAGAACCTCTGGCTGTGAGGAACTGAGGTCCTTGGATTGTGATTTAAAGACTTCAAGTTACAGAGAATCCACCATTTATACTAGTTTAAACCGGCAAGTGTCCCATGCTGCAAAAGAAGATAATAAATGCCCAAGGTCTCTGCCAGTCTGACCCTGGGGGAAAAATTCCTTCCTGACCCCATATATATATATATGTAGTGATCAGTTAGACCGTGAGCATATGGGAAAACATCTGTGAAAAAATTCATGCTAGTAACTCAGTGCTCTCCCCATCTAGTGACCAATTTCTGGCTGTTTTCTTCATGCACCAAGTATCTTAACTAGACAGGGTCTCTCTTTAGAGGAGTAATACAGTATAGTGCTTTCTTTGGGTTCCTGTTGACACATGAGCAGTCTGATGGGGTTCAGCCTGGAAAAAGCAAGATTCACAAAGTTGAAATGAAAAATTCCACAGGTGTGAACATGTTATAAACTTGTCCGTCGGAAGCTTTTAATGAGCATGCGGGAAGGTGTTTTAGGGTGTGAAAATCAACTTATCATTCATATTTATCATTTTTATGTGCTAAAAGGCTCAGCAATGACTGATTGGCCTACAGCCTCAGAATACACTTGGATCTTGTGGCCATGGGTATGCTACAGTCGAAGGTCTGAAGGCTAGAAACAGAGCACTCACCTAACCATTCTCTCTTACAGTGTTCACACAGAGAGAGACATACACACATTCCATTGCTTCAATTGTTCAATAAACCAGTACTGCTCTAAAATAGCTTTTATACTCGGAGCCTCAATACACTTTACACCAGCTTCAAAAGGATATATTGCGGCAGTGTCAGATATGGACAGTCAGTAGCCAAGTGACTTTGCTCGATGAACTCCCATGCATACCAATAGTTGGAACACTCTCTTCCAGGACACAGAGCTAATGTCTGATTTCTGGGAACAAATCAAAAAGCGTGCAAGTGAGTTGTTTGCCTTGAAGACTATTTTAGGCATGAAAATGTAATTGCAGATGGATTGCTGAGCAGTGTTTCTTCACTTGGAAGGCATCTAAGTACTTCTGAGTCGATCTTTGTTAGCTTTTCAGTAATTCTTTGAATAGACTTTTGCTGTTGTTTGACAGGAATTGATGGCCCAGCTGCTTTTCAAGATGATGTTCAGGAGGTAGGAAGCCAAATTCAGATTCTTACCGTTGGGCAGTCTAGCCATAATGAAGATGATGGCGAGACGATGGCTGGTGGCCAACAACAAAGCAGGCAGGACCTTAGAGTAACAATGCAGAAAAAGGGTAAGTAGCCAAAGCTACCTACTTATGTTCTTTGTTCTTTCCTCTGTTTTTTATATTGGTAACTTCTTCTGCTCCTAATGGTAGCCCAGTCCTAAGCTAAGACAGCCTTGTTCTACACCACGGGGGGATTTTGTTGGCAGTCAAAGGGAGATGTGCAAGTTACTTAAAATAACATCACGCCTACTTCTGCGGTGTCTTCAGTGCGCTGAGTCGATGGTAAATGCCCTCCTATCGACTCAGCGGTGCACTACTTGCTGGGATGGCAAGCCTAGAGACTTCATTTTCTTTAGGACCTTCCACTTTAAACCCGTTAGTAAGTAATCATCATCCTTTCCTTTGTGCTCCTTTGTGTTATTTCCATAGTAGTAATGGAGTCCCCCATTGACCCAAATAACGAAAGATCTAAGTATATTCTGGGACATGGCTTTCCCATACTGCAGTGTTATGTTGTATCAAGGTGGCAGGTGTTAAAGCTCTCATCCCTAAGTTTACAATCTAAATTGTAGGATGATAGGAATCACATAGTTAAGCATCAAAAAAGTTTTGTAATGGCTACATTTAAATTAGAAGACAGAACATTATGTGATTGTAGTAACAGTTCACAAAATTCACATCTTATATTCATCCTCCTAAAGGTGAAAATGATAGAATTATATTCTGCATCATTTCTTGGCAGCATACTTCTCAAATGTTCTGGGTTTTTTCAAGGGCAGCCCTGACTGGGAGTGAAATGATGGTGTGTGTTTTATATATATATCTGTCTCTTCCTTTCTGTGACAGTGTTATCTCTCATCAGACAGCAGCTTAGGAGAAAAGAAATCCTAAAATCTTCACAATGCTTCTCTGAGGCTATAAGCCTTAATGGCTCTGCTTTTTCAGCATGCACTCTTTGAAGTTAAAATGGCTTTGGCCAAAGCTGCTCTAGAGAGAGAAACTAGTGCTTTAAAAATATACAAATAGTCTATGAAGAGCAAAATGTAAGGGAAAACTTGACTTATATAAAATAGAGTGTTCTTTTCTAAATGCCAGATTCTTTTTTGTAGAGCAGCTCTCTCTGAGATTCTTTATCTCAAATGCTTCATACTGTGGATGTGAGCAACTCAACCTGAAATGAACAGGTTTGCTCAAAGTCTGAAGTTTCCTGGGTATTTTGATCTGAGGGACGCTATTATGACTAACAAGGTCTGACCTGTGTATTGGCTGCCCTTTAAAATAAATACCTCAGAATAGTTATGAGCCAGTCACTGCTCATTAAAGTTGGTTGATTTAAAAATTATAAATAGAGCTGGATGAGAATGACATTTTCTGTTTCACGGGAAGTTCTGCAAGTTAGAAAAAAAAATCTGTTCCAAAACAGAAGGAAAATATTTATTTTTTTAAAAAAGTTCTATGAAACCAAATTCCAAATAAATATTTGGTTTGGGTCAATCAAACATTTCATTTTGAAAAATATCAAACCTTTTTTTCTGCTATTGACATTTATGGTTTTTAATTTTTTTTATGATTTAAAATAAAAGAAATTTCAAATAAAAATTCACATTGAAATAAAAATGGAAATGTTTCATTCTGAAAATGTTAGAAAAGAACATTTTTTTTTTCCTTTTTTTCCCCCTGAAATGTCTTCGAAACAGAAAACATTTCCACATTGGCATTTTCTGAGGGAAAAATGTTGTCTGGGAAAATTTCTGACCAGCTCTAAATATAAGCCAACTTTTAAGTTAAGTCAAACCACGGGGGGTTTATTATTTTGGGCTAGTCTCTTTTTTAAAAATTTTTCCAAGTTAAAATAAAATTATAACAAATAAAACTTCTTTTAAATCTCCAAACTTTGGGAGGTTTTTTTTTTTTTTTTTTGCTTTTAAATTCAATTTTAGTTTTAAACTTATAAATATAAGATTTGATACTTTTGTCATTTCTCACCATGATCTGAGAGTTTTCCTGGACAGAACTGTTAAAACTGGCACACTTTGTAGACAGCAAAGGCATGCCTGCTCTTCATGCTTCTGGAGTACATACCCATGTAGCGCCCCTTAGAATGGATATAAATAGCAGTATGGTTGATGAGGGATGGCTTAGGGGAGTAAAGGTATGCCAGTAGGGTGTGGGCATATATGCAAGTACCTACCCTGCATTTTCTCTGCCTCTCCACTGCTATTTTTAGTAGTGCACTGTCCCATGCTGCTGGAAACTTCTCCTCCTCAGGAAAGATGGGGAAAGTATCTGGTGGGGAGAGGCAACAGTGAAAGAACTGGCATCTCCCTGCTGCAGAATCTTTCTGGGGAAAGGCTCTGGCAGCAGGAAAAGGCTGTCAGCACCCTGTGACTGGAGCCTTCCTCTGCTGTCTCTCCTCTGGCAAGCTGTTCGTGGGTACACATACCTTATATTCTGCCACCAGGGGTATTCAATGTAGACATAGCCTAGCAGTTTATGCAGGGGGTGTTTTAAATGAGAGCACTGAGATTTACAAACAGAGTCCTGTGGCACTTCTAAAGACTAACAGATTAATTTATCGCATGAGCTTTCCTGGGAGATTTAGTTTATTGATTCCTGTTGAAATCAGTGGCTCATGCTGTGTCCTGGGTGGGTACAAAGCACCACTAAGCTAGTTTCAACTCATGGAGGTTCTGTGGGATATTCCTGGTGGATGGTGGGGTTTGCCATCCCATGGAGTGAGTAGCAGGCTTGTTAGCCAGTTTTTCTCATCTCTGAATGTCCCAAGATCTATGGGAACATTTGTTTAGGGCTGAGGCTTTCAGGTGGAGGCCGAGTGCTTCTGCGCTGCTCCTTGGACTGCATAACTGCCATGTTATTGTGAATCTGAAGAACCATGCTCCTGTGGGAACCTGGGCTATGTCTACACTTGCAAGTTAGTTCGAATGAAGGAAGCTTAATTTGAACTAACTTAAGCCTTGGCCACACTAGGCATTCATTAGTTCGAATTAAGGGCTTCTTTAAGAATGCTAGTTCGAACTAGCCATGTCCATGCAGGGCACTTGCTTAGTTTGAACTGATCAGCAAATTGACCTTCCTGCAACTGACTAATTCGAATTACGCACGTGCCCTGCATGGCCATGGCTAATTCGAACTAGCATTCTAGTGGGGCCATGCTAGGTCAAATTAATTTAATTCGAACTAAAATTAGTTCGAATTAGTTAGTTCGAATTAACTAATTCAAACTAGCTTTTGTAAGTGTAGACATAGCCCTTGAGAGTAGCTGCCCTTAGGTCACTTTCAGTTTATTTACGGGTGGGAAAGGGGAAAGCCATATAGGGGCAATGGCGATTGTAGGAAAGATCATGCTCATTGTCATTAGAATTGCTTAGCCCTGGTTTGAAGCCATTCTGCTGTTTGATAGGAAATTTGTGGTGAAAGCCCAATATTAACAGATGCCTGTCTGGTCCCCTGGTGAGCACCCTACATGTCTATTTCAGTTAGGGGAAGATAGGTTAGAAAATACATTAGTGTACAGGCAATACTCCCCTGGCAAGGAGATGCCAAATATTTCATTTGATTTCCCCATCTGCTGTAAAGTGCCACAATTAAAATTATTCTCTTCCTGTGTTAAATGTTCTGGCCTTTTGATTTCAATATTCTTAACATTGACCCTTCCTTGTCAGTGATGGCATCAAAACACAGATACACATTTCCTCAGGTTTTAGCAAAAATCAGATGAAATTTAATGTGACGTTTTCAGATTTATCAATTTCATTAATGTCACTATTATGATTGTAAACATGCCAGTCTGAATAGTCTTAATTCTTCATTGTCAGCTGGAAATAAAATGGCTGTTGCTTTGAGATTTAGAGATGGCACAGATTTGTGTAATACTTCAAGCAGCAGACAAAATTGCTTTCTGGGAACAAAGCTAAAACACAAGCTTCTCTACAGCATTTTCAGGGTGTTTCCAAAAAAATGCTTAGAACCAGCTTGTCAAACATTGGCACACTAGTTACACCAGAAAAATCTGAGTAACGCACGATGGACCTAAATGCAAACAATAGCTGTTTATGTCACTGTGCATTAATGCGCTTAACCACCTGTTTTTATGCTCCAATGCCCATTTGGGACATGGAATGCAGAGGTTGCCCTCACAGATTTTGGGATGTATTTGAATGCCAATATTTCAAAAATCTTTTTTTTTCATCCCAGAGCATTTTTCCAGACACGGGGAAGAGTACAGCATTGCCATGCTTTCCTGTTCTTGACTTGTTCTTTCATTAAATCAGCCTGATCATGTCCCTGTATATAAAGCCCTGTTATCTAATTGGTGGTCAGGTTGACATTGATTGTGTTTGCATTATTTTCATTAGTGTCCTATCATTTGTTTGTCATCTGCAGTGTCCCCACCATCATAATCTTTTCAATTGCATCGAGTACCTTGATGTCACATCCTGCTCTCCTTCTAATCTCTTCAGTCATGTTAAAATCATTTCACTTCACACCTGCCATCTTTCGAAGATCTCTCATCTCTACTGCCACCAGCTTTCTGGTTTCTGTTTCATTTAATGCAGCTGCTTCCAGGCAGTAATACTGTTAGTACACTGGTTTGATAAATTTTCCCTTTGGTACTAAACATAATACTTTTAAGTCTGTAATTTCATCAATTTCTGTGCCACACTTGTGGCTAAGGCACATCTCCTTTTAACTGCATCCTTGGTGGAGCCATCGGCATTGATCAAGCGTCCTAGGTTCACATCAAATTCTACTTATTCTACGCCTTCACTGCAGCTGCGGTTCAGCACTTTATCTATTGTCCATTTTCCAAGATTCAACCACTTCATCTTTTGGCATTCATTGTAAGTCTGAGTTGTCTACACCAATTTTCCAAGGTAGCAAAGGGTTCATGATTAATTCAAATGTGTCCGCCAGTTGTCATCTGCATAAACAAAGGAGCTTAACTTTAGATCATCCAATATGATGCCCTTCAACTCATACTTAATGTCCAGTTTTAGAAAAGCAACAGTAATTCCATAGCCCCAGTTTGACAAATTGGCTTTTGTTAAATAGCTTTTAAGGTTCTTAATTGGAGTCAAAGAATGAAGAAGTTTAGTAACCACATTCTCTTCAGGTTGTAGTGAACCATGCATGATAGTGGTGAGTGAGCACAAGTCTTCAAACGCTGACTTATCATTTTGACCATATTTCCGAAGTAATAACATCTACAGTAGGAGGAACTAAAACTGTGGATGATGGGACAACAACTGTTGTATCTCTAGGGAATACTTAACAGTGCACATGCATGTACTTGACCCATGTGCATTTGTGAGAGGATGGGCATTTGCAGTGATTGGAAAGGGCAATAAAATAAAAAAATAAATTATATAAAAACTGTAGAACACAATTTAGATCAGAGTCAAAATTCAAACCTACCAATATTGCCACAAGCATTTCAGCTAGTATAAGAGTCTGTGCATTAAGCTGGTTGTCTTTGCTTGCTGCAAAATAAGTATTTTTATGTTGCTAAATACATTTTCCTGTAGAATCTTTGGGTACTTTTGAATTATATCTGTATGTCAAAGCTCAGAAACTAGACCAAAGACTCACAATGAAGAACACACGCACAAAGCACTGGTAGATTTACAATGGAACCATTTAGGATGAATAACGTGTACTGTAACCTCAGTTCTATAATTCAGTTCTTTCTCATTTAATTCACAATACTGAAAGGGAGGTGACACCAGATTTCAATGGGCCTGAGGTAAATTTGAATCTTCAACAAGGGATCATGAATATAAAGGAGAATATCTGAGAGTTATGGCAGCAGAAATGTGACTCAAAACAGCAAGCCCTTCGTCATGTTTGGGGTCCTCTCATTAAGCAAGGATTGTTTATTCATGTGACTAAGGGTTTGCAAAACCAAGTCCATGGATTTTTTCCTTTCCCAGATCCCCACGCAAATACATCTTGGTCCTCTTCCACCTCCCAATCCAGTCTTGTGGCCCTGGATCATGTTCCAGGTAAGTATAGAAGGAAAAAGTTAACTTTGCCCCTGCTGCTTATTTGGCTCCAAGGATCTGTCCTATTAACCCTTCTGTGTTTGAATTAACAATAGTGGAAATTCCTGACCAAAGCTATGGAAATTAACTAACATTTTTGAACATATGCTGTAAACAAACTGTAATTTCAGATTTGGACCAAAAATTGAAGGTGACTTCATCTATGCAAACTCATTGAAAAAACCATGCCTTGGTATATTTGCAAAGCCCCACCCATCAAGATCTTTGGCTGCCAAATCCTACCTGGTCTTCAAAGTTCCATTCCCATAGAATCCTCAAAGTTTGGGTGGGTAGGGCACTTGTGGGACTGACACAGAAGTATTAAAGTGAAATGAGTCAGTGCTCTAAGAGAGCCCATCTGGCCTCGTCTGATTTTTACATACAAAACCAGACATAAATGCAGAGGCTGAGTGCATAAATATTGCTTTCTTACACTAAGTTCCATTCCCTGCGAGATCATACAAGAATAAAAGCTAAATATTAAATCTTACTACAGTGAGGCACATCTTGGATTTTTTTAGGCCTCCGGCAAGGGGCTGCCCTCATAGATACAGTTGCAGGATTGGGGCTTTTATGGTCTTGTGTTTAAAGCACTCAACTGAGGCTCTCCCACAAGCTTCTTGAGTGTTCTTGGGTAAATCACACAATCTGTGTAAAATGGGGATAATGATATTTACCTTCCTCCCACCTTTTGTAACTCTTTTATATTTAGATTGTAAACTCTTCAGGGCAGGAACTATCTCTTCCTGTGTGTTTGTACAGCACTGACCACATTGAGACCCCAATCTCACCCAGGGGCCTTTAGGTGCAACAGTAGGAGACACACTAATCAGAGGCTGTATCCTGTTTGCACACATGTGCAGATTTCATGTTTTCACATTTCACATAAACTTGTTTGTATGATCCTCAGGCATTTCAAGCAGTATGAATTTTGATGAAGAGGATGAGGATGATGAAGACAGCTCGAGTTCCTCCCAGTTAAACAGTAACACCAGACCTGGCTCTGCAACAAGCAAGAAATCAAATAAGGTTAAGGCAGGAGTGTTGCCAGTAGATTAATATGAATTGTGTCTTTTTCAGGCCAGAAAGCCAGTGTTTTTTAATTTATACGTTTTTAAACATAGCATCTTGAGGCAGGTTTACTGTGATACATCACAAGAATCAGAGAAGCAAATAATGGGAAAGTTGTACTGGGGAGTGTCTTCTGAAACCAAAAACTAGGGATGAGTGACATGGTTTATAGAAAATAAGAACTGGCCTGAAATTTCACTGTAAAGTCAAGCCAAACATTCCCAGAAGTAAACACGTAGCTACTCTCTGAATTTTAATGAAGGGACAGAAAAATAGGTAAACTAAATATCAAATTGTTCAAATAAAAACTTTGATCAGAGTTGATGCGGGGTGGGGGAGTGAGCTTTTGGCTTTACTGTGTTACCTTCATCTGCAGTCTCTCACTCTGCTCCTGCCACTGGTACGCGAAGCGCTCTCAACTCTTTAGTATAGGCATTCTTAACCCTATTATCTCAACTGTAATCCATCCCCAAACAGCCCACTTTTCCCTTTTGTGATCTCCCAATTGTCTACCTTTTCCAGATATGGATTTTCTCAGAATTGGGGGTATTCAGCTCTAGGATTTTGGGATGGACCCAACTATAAATATTGAGCCAGATTCTGTCTGACAGTGGTTATAATTGTAACCAACAAGGAGTCCTGTGGCATTTTTAAAGACTAAGAAATGTATTTATCGCATGAGCTTTTGTGGGAGAAAATCACACCTTGTCAGACGCTTTGAAGATGGGGAACTTACAGAATGGGAGTTATGAATCTAGTTCTCTAGGGCTGCAATTGGCATAGGAGACTGTTCCACTGGCTTTAAACCAGCTGTGTGGGGTTTTGCATCTGAACAGTTGAACCCAAATTCCACCCCTTTCCAGTACCTGCGAGGTGTAAGGAGGCCAGAACGGCAGGGGGAGGGGAGACGGAGCAATGCATTATGTTGTTGCCAGCATTTTTTTTAAAGATGCTTTTTTGCAGAGCAACTCTTCACATTTTTCCTTAAAATCTTGTGTTTTCAGTCTTTCCTTTGTAACTGTAAAGTAAACATGAGGTGACCTTTCTTACTCTTCTAGGAGGCAGCCTCAGCTCCCAACCCTTCCACAAATGAGCCTGTCATAGATGTTGATGATCTGGAGGAGTTTGCTGTGAGACCTGCTCCACAGGGTGTCACCGTCAAATGCCGAATCACAAGAGACAAGAAGGGAATGGACCGAGGAATGTACCCTACCTATTACCTCCACTTGGAAAGGGAGGATGGTAAAAAGGTCATAAAATATACCTGAATGACATACCAGTTGCCTCATAGAATCATAGAATCATATGGCTGGAAGGGACCTCATGAGGTCATCTAGTCCAACTCCCTGCTAAAAGCAGGACCATTCCCACTAAATCATCCCAGCCCAGGGTATTGTCTAACCAGGCCTTAAATAACTCCAAAGATGGAGATTCCACCACCTCCCTAGGTACCCCATTCCAATGCTTCACCACCCCCCTAGTGAGAAAGTTTTTCCTAATATCCAACCTTGACCTCCCCAGCTGTAATTTGAAACCATTGCTCCTTGTTCTGTCCTCTGTTACTACTGAGAACAGCCTAGCTCCCTCTTCTTTGGAGTACCCCTTCAAGCAGTTAAAGGTTGCTATCAAATCCCCCCCTCAGTCTTCTCTTCTGTAGACTGAATAAGCCTAGTTCTTTCAATCTTTCCTCATACGTCATGTGCCCCAACCTCCTAATAATTTTTGTTGCCCTCCACTGGACTCTTTCTAACTTGTCCACATCCTTTCTGTAGTGGGGAGCCCAAAACTGGACACAGTATTCCAGATGCAGCCTCACCAGTTCTGAATTGAGGGGAATAATCACATCCCTTGATCTGCTGGCAATGCTCCTGCTGGTGCAGCCCAATATGCCATTGGCCTTTTTGGCAACAAGGGCACACTGTTGGCTCATATCCAGCTTCCCATCCACCATAACCCCCAGGTCCTTTTCTACACTGCTGCTACTTAGCTGATCGGTCCCCAGCCTGTTGGGATTTTTCCATTCTAAGTGCAGGACTGTGCACTTGTCCTTGTTGAACCTCATGAGATTTCTTTTGGCCCAATGCTCCAATTTGTCTAGGTCTCCCTGAATCCTGTCCCTGCACTCCAGTGGGTCCACCATTCCTCCCAGCTTGATGTCATCTGCAAACTTACTGAGTGTGCAATCTATCCCATCATCCAGATCATTAATGAAGATGTTGAACAGAACCGGCCCCAGGACCGACCCCTGGGGCACTCCATTCGTTACTGGTTGCCAACTAGACATCACACGATTGATTCCTACTCGCTGAGCCCAATGATCTAGCCCGTTTTCTAGCCACCTTACGGTCCACTTGTCCAGCCCATACTTCCTTAACTTGGTGACAAGAATGCTGTGGGAAACTGTATCAAAAGCCTTGCTAAAGTCGAGGTATATCATGTCAATGGCTCTTCCCGCATCCACAAATCCAGTCATCTCATCATAGAAGGCAATCAGGTTGCTCAGGCACGATTTGCCCATAGTGAATCCATGCTGACTGTTCCTGATCACTCTATTTTCCTCCAAGTTTTTCAGGATGGATTTTTTGAGGACCTGCTCCATGATTTTTCCAGGGATTGAGGTGAGGCTGACTGGTCTGTAGTTCCCCGGATCCTCCTTTTTCCCTTTCTTGAAGATAGGTACTATATTTGCCTTTTTCCAATCCTTCGGGACACCCCCCATTTGCCACGAGTTTTCGAAGATAATGGCCAGCAGCTCTGCAATCACATTGGCCAACTCCCTCAGCACCCTTGGATGCAGTTCATCCGGCCCCATAGACTTGTGCACATCCAACTTCTTTAAAAAGTCCCTAACCTGTCCTTCTATCACCGAGGGCCACTCTTCTCTCCATTCTGCATTACCCAGTGTAGTAGCCTGGGAGCTGGCCCTCCCTGTGAAGACTGAAGTAAAAAAAGCATTGAGGACTTCAGTATTTTCCACATCATCCACTACGACGATACCTGCCGCATTCAGGAAGAGACCTACACCATTCCTGATCCTCTTCTTGTTACTGACATACTTGTAGAACCCCTTCCTGTTATCCTTCACATCCCTTGCCAGCTGCAACTCCAATTGCCCTTTGGCCTTTCTGATTTTATCCCTGCAGTCCTGAGCATATTTATATACCTCCCTAGTCATCTGTCCAAGCTTCCACTTCTTATAAGCTTCCCTTTTATGTTTCAGCTCCCCGCAAAGTTCCCTGCTAAGCCACGCTGGGTCCTTCCACATTTGCTGTTCTTTCTGCACATCGGAATGTTGTCTTCCTGTGCTCTTATCAGGGTTTCTTTAAAATACAGCCAGCTCTCTTGGACACCTTTCCCCCTCAGATCAGCCTCCCAAGGGATCCTGCTGTTAGCCAAATGGGCTCGTTCTCCCCGGAGCGGGGTCAATTACCCCAAGGAGGCACAGAGATCAAGATTGAGTTTTATACAGACCTTTATTAGTCGACCAGCTGGACGGGTGCCCTCCACGACTAATGCCAGAGGAGTGACACACCGAGGCCTAGCAGATAGCAGATATATATATTATTATTGACGTCATATCAGACCACAATGATACAGCAGATTTTCCAGGGTATGAAGACGTGGGGTACATAGGTATGTTTATCAGTACAGAGGTCTGTTTGTTGATACATGTCAAACATTTCATGTTGTTCTTTTCTGACCAAAGTACTTAACAATATTTGACATAGGTTATGAAAGCAAGTCATGGGAGTAGCACAGCATAACAGCAGGAATCATTATTTTATCCATCAATTCCCCCCTTTTTATGAAAGCATTTTAAAAGCTTAATATCCCCAATCTTCAGCTTTGAGAGGGCGGAAGAGCACCATTATTCGTTGGTTTGCTATTTGAGTAGCTATTCGTCGAATCGAGGCTATGAAGCAGGGGGCAAGGCAAGCGAAAGCTAATAGAGCCAGAATGATATACAGAGCAAAGAGAAAGCCCTGCCGTATCCACTTTTGTTGCGGCAACCAGGAGGTTAGCCAATCAGTATCCCACCCCTGCCATGTTTGGACTGGGACATGGGCCAGCTTTCTCATCTCCTTCGTTAACTGTTTGACTGCTTTCCCATTATCATCTATTTGTAAGCAGCAATTAGATTCATTAAATTTTGCACACAATCCCCCTTCCTCTGCCAGTAAATAATCGAGGGCTATGTGGTGTTGATAAATTGCAGTTCGCATTTGCGTCGCCTGATCAGCTAAAAGGTCAAGCGCTTTAGCAGTTTGGTTGGTTACTATTTCTAAGACAGCTTGCAGTCTTATTATTCGATTGAGATTATAAATTGGTTCCCGGGCTCCAGTAACCAGTTCATTGGGGTTCCACGTGGCCGGTCCATAATGTTCTATAATCCTTTCAGGGGGCCACTCCTGTGTTCCCCATTTTTGGGAGCTTCCGGAGGTCAATGTGGAATCAAGAGACCATTGTTTCCGTATGAGATCATCATATACTTTGATCCCTAAGGTGCTACCTTTATGAAGAGACAGTAAAAAGAAGAGGGGTTTAATATATCCTATATAACATATTCCTGACCAATTTGGTGGTAAGCGTCGGTAAGCATATTGTCCACAAATCCAGTAATGGCCTTTTAAGGCCCAGGTCCCATTAGGGAAGGGTCCATCCCAGGGGTCGGAATCTTTTCCAGGTGACAGGGCCCATAAGCTGTTGTTTAAGCTGTATTTTGGGTATTCAAAATACAGATGATCACCAAGTCCTAATGGTCCCCCCATAAGTCCGGGTAGAATAACTGATTCACCGGCGGAATTACAATGCTCGCATTTCCATGCCCCTGCTCCTGCCTTCCATACACAATTACAACCCCACTGTGGCTGATTGGTACTAGACCAAAATTGTCTAAAGTGGGTCGTTCGGGTCCCATTTTCATGTTGCCATGCCCATCTATAGAACTGTATGACATGGTTCTTGTCAGTGGTATTATCGCGTTGGCAACCTAAGAAGAGGTAGTCATTAAAGAATTTGTCTTGTTGTACGGCTTCACACCCGTCCCCGTAATGAAGTTGATATAGCCGGTAGGTACAAGCCACCCAGGTATCATTAGTCAGTTTTACATGGGTGTGGTTCCATCGCCCCTGATATTTAGAACAATTGTATGGTAAACAATCAGCATCCCAACAATCAAATCCCGGGGATAAGGTCCATTCACACTTACTTTGTCCGACGTGCACTCCGTCCTGTCTTGTTCGATTAAGACAAAGAACACCCATTCCAGATGAATAGAGTCGCCATGGACTACTATCTTGGGCCCATATTTCCGTCCCATTACGGACCACACTTAAATTACTAACCCACCATTTGGGCTGTACGGGTTGGGCTACCCATGGCCATTCATTTAAGTCCCCTGGTCCCCCACAGACCCAACAATTACTGAGATTGAAGGAGTCTGCTATTGCTTCCCCTAGTGCTATAAAGGTATTTTCCCAGCCATAACAATAATGAAAATATAGGCTGAACAGGAGAAATACTACTTGCATGGTTGTTTCTTAAACAAACCCTTCAATCCGTCCAGTGGTTCGTATGTCCAGTCCGCAGCTTCTCCTGTGCCACCTCGGGCTTCCGATGCCGGGGTGGGCAAAGGGTCGGTCCAGTTGCTTATAGTTTCACCTGTGCCTCCCCGGGCTTCCGGTGCCGGGGTGGACAGAGGGCTGGTGTCCGCTTCTAGTGTCCCCTCGTCAGGAACGATGAACCGTTTTACCCGCGTGTGGTGTGTCCACTTGTCGCTCCCAAGGAGTTTAACTGCAGCGTGGCTGATGAGTGAAACTGTATGTGGGCCGTCCCACCGTGGTGTAAGGGGGTCATGCTTCCACTTCTTGACAAGGACTTGGTCACCAATCTGGAATGGATGCACAGGCTGGTCGAGAGGCAGAGACTGGAAAGAAGCTGCGTACTGATGTAGCTGGGATAAAACAGTCTGTAGAAGAGAAACTTGTTTCCATAAGGTATCGTTTCCTACTTCCCAGGTTACATCCTCCCGAAAGTTTGGAGCAGGGATGCGGGGGGGAAACCCGAACACCAATTCAAAAGGGGAGAGTTTTAACCCTTTTCTTGGGGCCCTTCGTAGTCTGGTTAAAACTAGGGGCAAGGCGTCTAACCATTTCAATCCTGATTCCATGCACAATTTGGTAAGGGTTTCCTTCAGTGTTCGATTCATTCTTTCCACTTGTCCTGAACTTTGAGGGCGCCAAGCTGTATGGAAGTTCCATTGTATGCCTAAGGCTTTAGACACTTCCTGCGTTATTTTTGAAATGAAGTGACTTCCCTGATCGGAATTAATAACCTCTGGTACATGGTATCGGGGAATTATTTCCTGAATTAAGGCCTTAGTCACAGCTCGGGCCTGACAATGTCTGGTGGGGAAACACTCTACCCACCCAGTGAGTTGATCCACAAAAACAAGTAAATATTTATTGCCTCTACATGGGGGCATTTCAGCAAAATCAACCTGCCATCTCTGAAATGGATATGTGGCCCAGGGCTGACCTCCCATCGGGGCTGGGGGTCCATGTCCCTTTTGATTTGTTCGTTGACAAATAGGACATGTGCTTACAATCCTGTGGGCCTCCATATGCATTCTTAGTCCTTTGAGCGTTCGGGTAGCTAAGTCCACCATGGCTGCTGAACCCATGTGTCCTTCTTTGTGCAAAAGCCGAAGAGTCTCTTTTAGAATTGGCTGAGGCACAAAGACTTCTCCTCCTGGCAGTTTCCACCATCCCGAGGGGAGCAAGCGGGCTCCTATATTTTGGGCATATTGTGTTTCCTCGGTTGTATATTGCGGGGGAGGGGTCTTACATTCAGTATCTTTAGCTAGAAGGAGCCATGTAGCCCCATTCTGTGCTGCTTCCCGTGCAGCCTGATCAGCTAGTTGATTATATTTTTGCTGTTCCATTTGAGGGGATTTACCATGCGCACGTACATGAATAACAGCAACTCGCAGTGGGAGCATTAAAGCGTCTAGCAGGGTTTTAATAAGGCCCCCATATGCTATTTTCTGGCCCGTGGCCGTGATAAATCCCCTTTCTCTCCATAGGGTTCCGTGGGCATGCACCACCATATATGCATAACGACTGTCAATGTACAGATTAAGGGTTTTTCCTGTGCCCATTCGGAGAGCTTCAATAAGGGCTACCAATTCTGCTGCTTGGGCAGACCAATTTGGGTTCAATTTAAACTTGTAGATTCCCTTGTCCTTTAATACTACTGATGCTCCTGTATACCGTTTACCATCCACTACGTAGCTGGATCCATCCACATATCCCTCTATGTCGGGGTTCGACCAGGGTATGTCCAAGAGGTCCGGTCGTGGTTTAATTTCCTGTTGTAAGACCTCAATACAATCGTGAGTGGGTTTGGACTCATTGGGGTCCCGAGGGTCAGGCAACAAGGTTGCTGGGTTAAGGGAACTGACAGGTCGAAAAGTCAAATTAGGGGCTAACAAAAGTCCTACCTCATATCTTGAATGTCGGTTGGGGTTTAAATGTTTGTCTCCGGCCCCTGTTCCCAATATTTGAGGTACTCCATGTGGGACCACAACCTCAGTGTCTCCACCCAGGGTTAGCTTTTCAGTTTCTTGTACTAAAAGAGCTGTGGCAGCAACAGCATGTAAACAAGCAGACCATCCCCTGGCGACAGGGTCCAATACTTTTGAGTAATAGCCAATAGGCCGCTAGGTTGGGCCTGATGGTTGGCATAGGAGTCCAGTTGCCACCCCTTTTCGTTCATGGACATATAGGGTAAAGGGCTTCCGTGGATCTGGGAGAGCTAGGGCAGGTGGCTGAAGTAGTGCTGCTTTAAGCTCTTGAAATGCTTTCTCCATCTCCCTAGTCCAGACCCAATGGAGGAGGCCTTCTTTGGTTAATGACTCATATAAGGGTTTCGCTTTTCCTCCATAATCAGGGATCCAGAGCCGACAAAATCCAGTCAGGCCTAAGAAAGATCTCAGTTCCCGTGGGTTTCGTGGCTGAGGGCTATCGAGTATAGCCTGGATCCGTTCCTTACCCAAGCTACGACTTCCCCGCATTAACTGATACCCGAGGAAGGTAACTTGTTGTTTAATCAATTGGATCTTGTCTTTGGAAACTTTATACCCCTGTTTGCCAAGGTAATTCAGGAGCTCCACGGTATGGTCCTTGCAGGCCGCCTCTGTTTCGGTACTTAAAAGCAAATCATCACAGTACTGCACTATGTTACATAAGGGGTGTTCAACTAGGAATGGAGCCAAATCTTTCTTTAGCTGGCTGCCAAAAATCTCGGGGGCACAGGTTAGCCCCTGTGGAATCACATTCCAGAGATACTGAGCTTTATAGTGTGTGTCCGGATCTTCCCATTCAAAGGCAAACAGCTTTTGAGAGTCCGAATCAAGGGGTATAGAAAAGAAGGCGTCCTTCAAATCTATGGCAGAAAACCAACCATGATGTTTGGGTACCTGGCTCAGAATGGTATGAGGGTTTGGGACAACTGGATAGGGGGCCTCTATGAGTTTATTGACTTGTCTTAGATCCTGTACTAAACGGTATTGTCCATTGGGTTTAGGGTATCCCTATGATCGGGGTATTGTACGGGGATGTACCTTCCCTAAGCCACCCACACTGTAGAAACTTTAAAATGACAGGTTTTAGCCCAATCTGTGTTGCTAATTTGAGGGGGTATTGATGAATGCTAACCGGGCTGCTTCCTTCTTTAAGCTTAATCTGTACTGGGGAAGCATTCCGTGCTCGTGCAATACCCCCTGTCTCCGCCCACACCTCGGGATTAACCCTTGACATTACATTTTGGTTTGTATCCTGTCTGTCAGAATAAAAGTCTCCCGCACCCATCAGAGCCATTACATAATTAGAGGCTTGTTGTTTAGGCAGCCTTACTTCAATATTTCCATTGTGAAATGAGATCTCCGCCTGCAATTTGGTAAGGATATCTCGTCCCAACAATGCAATGGGACATGAGGGGTGACAGACAAACTGGTGGGAAATTTGATGGTCTCCTACCTTTACTAAAAGGGGAAGGGTTTTTGTTAATACCACGTTCTGTCCTTCAATCCCTTGAACAATAGTATGACCTGGAGCCCTACCGGGCGGTGCTGTCTTAAGGGGGAGTAAACTTAGGGCAGCCCCGGTGTCAATCAGGGCTTCAACTCGGCGGTCCCCTACCTTAATTTGTACCGTGGGATCCAGTCTAGCAGCTTGCGCCGCTAAGAGGGGCCGCTGGGTCCCCCGGCCTCCTCATTGGGGAGACCCGTTCAATCCCCCTGTAGTGTAAAGAATCGGGGGTGGTACTGCCTCACTCCTGTGTCTTTGTCTTATCATGTCCCGGTTGGGACATTCATTCTTCCAGTGTCCTTCTTGTTTACAGAGGGCACACTGGTTCTGTCCTAAACGGGGACCCCGTGTCTTTCCTCTGTCTCCTGTATCTCCATACTGTCTTGGTCCCTTCCGCTTTTCACTGTCCTTGTTCCCTGTCCTTAGAGCTATTGCAAGGGCCCGCGCTCCCTTTTTCCTGTCCTCCTCATCTCGTCTGTCATACACCTTTAAAGCAATTTCCAATAATTCCTCTATATTCTTTCCTGATGCACCCTCCACCTTTTGCAATTTTCTTCGAATGTCATCGTACGACTGGCCGATGAAAAGAGGGATTAATACTCGTTTCCCATTTTGATCCTCTGGATCCAAGTCAGTGTACCTTCTACAGGTTTCACACAGGCGCTCATAAAAGGCTGCTGGATTTTCCTTTTTTTCTTCTCTTATGTTATATAATTTGGCCCAATTAGGGGTTTTCCGAATGCAACGCTTCATACCTTGTACTATTGCAGTGGCATACCTCAGATGATCCACATCTTTATGGGACCACATCGGGTCCTGTTCGGGCAAGACCGCAGATGCTGCAAGTTGTGGATACGCCTGTGTGGCCCACTCACGGGCCTTTGACAAAACCATCCGTCTTTCGTCGGCTGTTAACAAAACATTCAAAGCAACTTGCATATCCCCCCATGTTGGGTTATGTGCTGTTATTAACATTTCAAAAATTGCTGCAAGGGGAGCTGGATCTTCAGAGAAGGGGGGGTTCTGCTGTTTCCAATTATATAAATCACTTGTTGTGAATGGAACATAAATCATGACCCGTTCTCCGTCATGCCCTATTGTTTCACGTAGGGGCATCTGATGGTGTATGTTATCCTGGTCCTCAGTGTGCAGTTGACTCCTTGTATGCTGATACACACCCCCCTGTGTCGAAGGGTCTGGGCGGGTCTGAGGCAATGGCTCAGGCGAGCTTGTCTTTTTTATTATTACGGGCGGAGAGCTGGCATCTCTTGCCGTCCCCTCATCTAGGTTCCTCAGGCTAGGGTACAGCGGAGGGGCCAGGGGAGGGGGCCATACATAATCCGGAGCTGGTGGGAGTACAGGCAGTGGGCATGGCTTTTTAACAGGAGTACCAGGTTTTCTAATCGAGACACGGGCCATTAGCATTCGAATTGTTTTTCTTCTACACGTTTGCAACCATGGAGGGGAATTAGCCACCAGATCCTGCCAAATGTCAATATATGGATACTGGTCCCAATGTCCATCCCTGGTTACAACGCTATGCACTGCTTGTATAATATCTGACTTTAATGTACCCCCATCTGGCCAAGCTACTCCAAATGTGGGCCATTCAATTGTACAGAATTTTATCAGATCTTCCTTGCACAGTACTACACCATAATCTGCCTGTTGTCTAAATGCCTTCCAATTATCTAACATACAGCCTAAGGGTGTCCCTGCATAAAAACTTTGAGTAGACCCCATAATATCAGATACTTTTAAACATACAGAGTAACCAACTTCTATATATATAGACGAAAGAAGTATAGAAAGAACGGATTATCAGGCAGTCGGCTGACCTCCCTTGCGATCAAGATATCCTGGCCACCGGGTTTCCCTTTGCAGGAGTCCTGGAACGGCTGGAGTCAGCTTAAGCCTTCAATATCCCCTCACAGTCAAACAACAATCTCTAAATGCAATCTATACTCTATAAATCAAAGTAAGGAAGAAGCAGGCCTGTTAGCAGCATAAAAGTAAATAAGAGATGAGATCATCGACTAAGAGAAACACAATCAATATGCTCACCAAACATAAGAACCGCTCCATACAACACCTACACATATTGGCAGAGTCTCATATATATGTAACAGTCATAGATTATAACAAACCATTCAATACATCACACATTCATACAGACCACCTACACAGTTCCGTTATCCAACCCACACTTCGGGGGCGTTAATCCTCAAACCCTAGAGGTAAACGCACTTACCGCCTGGAGTGGCCGCGTCCGGCTCTGGGGACTCGGAAACCGATGAACTCAAGGCCTCTGTGTCCTGTGGGACCCTCTCTAAAGAGGACACCGCCGCCCCAATAGGCCGAGGTGGTCCGAGAGCACGAGCTGCACAATCAGCTCGAGGTGGCCACTCCTCTCAGTACCAGCTCACTAGCCACCGGTAGCGTTAGCGCCCTCTACAGGGAGGGTCCCGGCGGAGTCGCCAGTTGTTAGCCAAATGGGCTCGTTCTCCCCGGAGCGGGGTCAATTACCCCAAGGGGGCACAGAGATCAAGATTGAGTTTTATACAGACCTTTATTAGTCGACCAGCTGGACGGGTGCCCTCCACGACTAATGCCAGAGGAGTGACACACCGAGGCCTAGCAGATAGCAGATATATATATTATTATTGACGTCATATCAGACCACAATGATACAGCAGATTTTCCAGGGTATGAAGACGTGGGGTACATAGGTATGTTTATCAGTACAGAGGTCTGTTTGTTGATACACGTCAAACATTTCATGTTGTTCTTTTCTGACCAAAGTACTTAACAATATTTGACATAGGTTATGAAAGCAAGTCATGGGAGTAGCACAGCATAACAGCAGGAATCATTATTTTATCCATCACTGCTCATCAGTTCCCTAAGGGAGCCAAAATCTGATTTTCTAAAGTCCAGGGTGTGTGTTCTGCTTCTTTCCTTTCTTCCTTTGATCAGAATCCTGAATTCTACCATCTCATGGTCACTGCTGCCCACGTTGCCATTCACTTCTACTTTTTTCCACTTCTTTATCTTACTATTTGGCTTTAAAAGAGTCCAGGCCCAGCAGTTTACAATAGTTAACAGTTGAGGCTCCTTGCTCTTTGAGATTGAAAACCTTCTGCTTTCACTTCCTTTGGAGGAGCCAGAACAAGGTAGAATTAAATATTAACAAAGTGTGTCAGGTTTAATTATTTAAACCATAAATAATGGATTGAAGAAAGAAGCAGTCATTTTGCCTTGCTAGTTTTTGCCCATTTTTGCTAAGTCTCAGGTGTCTGCTGAGGACGCTAAACCTTGGAAAGATTGCTCATTTATTTGTAGGATGAGGTCTTAGATATTCTTTGACATTCTAGAATGTGACATTTTCTGCATTCCTTAGGTATTTCTGTTAGCTGGAAGGAAGCGAAAGAAGAGCAAAACTTCTAATTACCTCATCTCTATAGACCCAACTGACCTGTCTCGAGGTGGAGAGAGTTTCATTGGAAAGCTAAGGTAAACATTTAAGCACTCAAGATAGACTGGAAGGAATATATGTTTTCTTGACAGAGTATTCAGTTTCTTTGCAATTATGATCACTGAAAATTCTGTAAATGAAAAAGAGGTCTTACTCTTAGTTACAGTCTTGATTATATTATGAGAATTTAGGCCTTGGGTAAAATTTTCAAAAGTACCTAAGTTTGTTTTTCCATTTTAAAAAGTGATTAAGCACGTAGGATCCTAAATCTTACCGCAAGGGGACATGTCTTTTTAGTGTATTTAGCAGCGTTCAGATGTGGATAGGTGTGGGGGGGGGAGGGGGAGAACAGCTGAAAGCATCTAAGCAGGTAAGGTGTCTAACTCCCATTGATTTAAAAATCTGCACTTAGGTCCTTTTGAAAATATTACCTCTAGTCTCTTGCCCTTTAATAAAAGTCTTAAACTTCATTATTTGCAAGTGGAGGGAATCTTATTGAACCATGTGCTTCTTCCCCCTCCTTGCCCTTTCCCCCAATCCGTTATCGGTGTACACTTCTTGTGTCTCATTTTTATTTAAATGTAAGGTTTTTTTATTATATACATGTACAGTGTCTAGTGCAATGGGGCTCAGGTTTCTGGGTACTCCTACAATGCAAATACAGAATAATAATAAAGTTCAAACTATATTTTCCCACACATTATTTTTCTCACTGTCATTCAAAGAGGAAAGGAAGAAAGTCTGATATTGTTAAAAACTTTTATACATCCACGCAGGGAAAGTCATTATCTGTTATGACTAACAACTAGCAAAAATTAGATGCAATATTAGAATTGGTATAAATGAAAAAAGTAGTGTAAGAGAGTCACTGGAATGTTTGGTTCTTCAAAGCAGGACCAGTAACAGGGGCAAGCAATTAGGGTAGGCACTCACTACCAGAGTGGTGAGGGAGGAGCAGGTAGCGCATTTCTCTGACAGCTTTTTTGTTTTGTCTCATTGAGTGGTTCTTTGGCTGCTTTTTGCTTGGCCATTGAAAATATGCTGAAATGCTTTCAGCCCTCGGTGCCAAAATATTTATTGAAAACCTGTATCAAACCTGGTATAAATAGTTAAATGGCTCAGGGTGGAGTAAAGCTTTCTCATGAATGTTGGATCTTTCTTTCTTTCTTTCTTTCTTTCTTTCTTTCTTTCTTTCTTTCTTTCTTTCTTTCAATTTTGAAAGAAGCAGACAGAAAAGTACCTATTTATTGTTCTAGGCACCTTTGGTAGAATTTAAGAAAACCATCTAACTAAAACAGCAACGAACCCAACAGCAGCTCTCAACAAAACTCAGCCTCACAAGTGTCCTGATGTATACATGATAACCACCATACATGATACTCAAATGATTTACTCTTTCTAACGGATGATCCACATTAAAAATGACATTGTACATTAACTAGAACTATACAACTTCTTTTATATCTGATTTATTGCCTCAATCTTGGTAGATTACTGGAATTCTCCCAGCCCAGTGCAATAATAGGGACAGTCACTATAACATGCTTCTTATAATATCTTGTTTCTGGGGTGGGGCGTGGGGGGAAAGAAAAATGTATGATTTCAGATGACCATTTTATTTATAGTTAACAGAATATAATAATAGAATAGTGGTTTTGGCCACTTGAGGCTCTGCTATGAGAAAGGATCAGATTGTTCAGGCTGTATTGTTGATAAAAATAATTTATCTTCCTTTTTTTGATAGATCAAATCTTATGGGGACTAAGTTTACAGTTTATGACAGTGGAGTAAATCCAATGAAAACAACATCAAGTCTAGAAGCAAGTAACCTGCGTCAGGAGCTAGCTGCTATTTGCTATGTAAGTATTGCTTGCAGACAAAGGCTGCAAGGAGTAGAAAGTTAATTTTCGAAATATTGGACCTGTTTTTCTTATCACTTACATTGTGTGGCAAGGCGGTCTCCTCAGGGGGCCAATTGCCCAGCAGCCGATGAATCTCCCGGCAGTAGAGGCCTGCTGTAAACCCAGCCCCAGTCCCTCTCCCTCTGTCAGGGAGGTCAGGGAGCCCTGGGCTTAAGCCCAGTGGGTCCCCTTTCTGATAGTTTCCCCAGTGGGCTGGGCCTGTGCTCCCTCCACAGCTTCCCAGCTGGGTGAGGGGGAAAGCTCTCCCACTAGCCCCAGAGAAGCCTCAAACCTCCTGGTGGTTCCCTTGTTTTTTGTTTTGTTTTCCTCTCCTTCACAACCCACACCCTTCTGGCAGGGCAAGCTTCTTTTGTAGACCTGGCATGGCCCCTTCATTGGGTCCAGGTGTCTCTAATTGCCCTGCATTGACTCCACAGGGAAGAGGGCTTTTAACAGTCTGGGGCTCACGTATCTGCCTTGGACTATCCTCTGGTAGCCATCTAGCCTCATTTTATCACATATCCCCCCCTGCCCAACATTATGGGGTTGGGCTACTTGGGTCGCACAAGAGTATATCTGTGATAAGCCATCTGCATTACCATTTCTATTTCCCGCTCTATGTTGCACGCTGAAATGAGACAGCTGTAGGGACATAGACCATTGTGTTACTCGTGCGTTTCGGTCTTTGTTGCGGTGCATCCATTTTAAAGGGCATGGTCTGTAACCAGGGTAAATTTTCTTCCAAGGAGATAGTATTGGAGGGCTTCCATGGCCCGTTTTATGGCAAGGCATTCTTTTTCCACTACTGCGTATCATTGTTCCCTGGGAAGGAGTTTTCTACTGAGGAATAGGATCGGGTGTTCCTCTTCCCCCAGCATTTGTGACAGGACTGCTCCCAAGCCGACTTCCGAGGCATCTGTTTGTAGTATGAACTCTTTCGTGAAATCTGGAGCTATCATCACCGGGTCCTGACACAGGGCGGTCTTCAATCTACAAATGCCTCTTCTGCCTGGTTAGACCATTTCACAATGTCGGGGCCACGAGCCTTTATTAGATCTGTCAGCGGATGGGCTCGAGTGGCAAAGTGGGGAATAAACCACCTGTAGTATCCCACAATCCCCAAAAATGCCCGGACCTGTTTTTTTTTGAGGGGTCGGGGCCAACTTTGTATTGCTTCTACCTTGCTCAGTTGGGGCTTCACCACGCCTCTCCCCACAATGTACCCCAGGTATCTGACCTCCGCTAGGCCTACCACACACATGGTAGGGTTTGCAGTTAGGCCTGCTTTCCTCAGTGTGTTCAGTACGGCTTCAACCTTCTCGAAGTGCGTGTCCCAGTCCGAGCTATGTATTACCACGTCATCAAGGTAGTCTGTAGCATATTCAGCGTGGGGGCGTAGGAGCTTATCCATAAGCCGCTGGACAGTTGCAGGGGCTCTGTGGAGTCCAAATGGGAGGACAGTATACTGATACAGCCCGTCGGGTGTAGAGAAGGCAGTTTTTTCTTTGGCTTCGTCTGCCAGGGGGATTTGCCAATACCCCTTCATCAGGTCAAGAGTGGATAAGTATTGTGCCTTTTCCAGTTGATCAATTAGTTCATCTACCCGAGGTATTGGGTAGGCATCAAATCTGGATACTTCATTTAGTCTCTGGAAGTCATTGCAGAATCTCATGCTGCCGTCTGGTTTAGATACTAAAACAATGGGGCTTGACCACTGACTATGAGATTCTTCAATTACTCTTAGCGCTAACATCCACTTCACCTCGGCACAGATTTCCACTCTTTTTGCCTCTGGTATTCGGTATGGTTTGGCATTCCCCTTTACGCCAGGGTTGGTAATGATATGGTGTAGGGCCTCAGAGGTTCATCCTGGTTTTTCAGAGAA
The DNA here is from genome assembly GCA_007922175.1 of Pelusios castaneus. Taxonomy (NCBI): domain Eukaryota; kingdom Metazoa; phylum Chordata; order Testudines; family Pelomedusidae; genus Pelusios; species Pelusios castaneus. The sequence goes on along the minus strand of ML685792.1, from coordinate 5,823,735 downwards.
TACGTCCCAGTTCCGTTCAATCATCTCCATGACCTTGGTATGCTGTGTGGGGGTTAACTCCAGGGATATCCTCACTTGGCCCTGGCTTCCATTTTCCTGGGATAGTGACTCTAGAGCCACCATGCATGCATCCCAGTCTTGCCAGGGTTTCAGAAGGTTTATGTGGTAAATCTGCTCTGGCCTCCGGCGGTCAGGTTGTCGAACCCTATAGTTGACTTCCCCTGGTGCTTCTACCACCTCGTATGGTCCCTGCCATCGGGCCAGGAGCTTGCTCTCTGCGGTGGGTACTAACACCATTACCCGATCTCCAGGCTGGAACTTCCATATCCTCGCTTGTCGATAATAATATGTCTGTTGGGCCTCTTGGGCCTTTTCTAAGTGGTCCTGTACTATGGGGATGACTCGAGCAATTCTGTCTCGCATCCATATTACATGGTCAACAATGTTGCATCCCGGGTTGGGCTGCTCTTCCCAGTCCTCTTTAGCGAGGTCCAGAATGCCCTTGGGGTGCCGACCATATAACAGCTCAAAAGGGGAAAATCCTGTGGACATTTGCAGGACTTCCCTAATTGCGAATATCAGGTAGGGTAACAAAGCATCCCAATCCTTCCCATCCCAGCTTACAACCTTCTTCACCATGCTTTTAAGTGTCCTATTGAAGCGCTCCACAAGGCCATCAATCTGGGGATGATAGACAGAGGTCCGGAGGGCTCGTATGTGGAGTAATGTACACAGGTCCTTCATCAGCTTGGACACGAATGGGGTTCCCTGATCTGTCAGGATTTCTTTGGGTATTCCTACCCTCGAGAAAATTTGAACCAACTCCCTTGCTATTGTTTTAAAGGTGGTATTGCGCAGGGGGAATGGCCTCTAGGTTTCGGGTGGCGTAGTCGAGTACCCGAGTACATGTTGATGCCCTCGGGCTGACTTTTCCAGGGGACCTATCAGATCCATGGCTATTCTTTCAAACAGGACTTCGATAATTGGTAGGGGTACAAGTGGTGCCTGTAAGTGTGCTTGGGAGCTGTGGAGTTGGCATTTGGGGCACGAGGCACAATACCGTGGAACTTCCTTATAAATCCCAGGCCAGAAGAATCTCTGAGATTCGGTCAAGGGTCTTGTCCACCCCGAGATGCCCCCCAAACAGATGGCTGTGTGCTAGATCTAACACTGTCCTCTGATGTTGCCGGGGTACCAGCAATTGTGCCACCTCGTCCTCCTCCTGTGTGGGGACAATCCTTTACAACAGGTCCCTCTGGATCACAAAGTATGGGCCAGGTCCTTTAGTTTTTCCTTCCACCGGGACCCCATTTACCTCCACCACTTCTTTCCTGATATTCGCATATACCAGATCATTGGCCTGGGCTTGAGCAAAGTTTCCCAGGGCAGGCATGATGTCCTCAACTTCAAGGGGACCTACTTCCACCTCACCCTCTGGGTTGCTTCCTGTAGGCTCAGCTTCCAGTTCACCATTGCCTGGAGTTGTCTGGCTGTCAGCATGGGGGTCTTGCCCTCCTACCAACACGTTTTTTGTCTTCTGGGCCAAGATCCGTGTACCCAGTCTCTTGTCTGCCCTTCATTCTCGGCGGGTCTTTCGTGGTCTTCCTGGGGCTGAAAAGAGGTCCTGAGAAAATTCAGAAAAGGGGAGGGAGAAAGTGCCATCTGCGGGGTATTCCATTCTGCTCGGGGGTGTGCTATCCGGCTCCGGCTCTGGCTCCAGCTCCCCCCCCGGGATCAGGTCCCCAAACCCTGGGAAGTCCCTGCCTATTAGGACAGGGTATGGCAACTTTGGGACCACCCCCCCTGCCACCCTCACTGTGTTTCCCTGCACCTCAATCTGGACGGAGATAGTGGGATAGTAATTTACGGTGCCATGCACACAGGTTATGCCAGTGCATGTGGCCTGGCACAGTTGGTCATGGCCTACCAGCTTTCCTGAGACCAGCATCACAGTACTCCCTGAGTCTACCAATGCGGTGGTTTTAATTCCACTCATTTTAACTGGTCGGGTGTATCTATGTGAGGCCTCTGCCACCCCAACCAGAAGGATTAAGTTGCAGGAGCCAGCCTGCTTACCCAGGCCATACTGCATGGGCTCCTCCACATTGGGACACTGGGCCACTATGTGCCCCAACTCACTGCAAGCATAACACCTGTACCCTACTTGGGCTACCCCCCTATTTTTCAGGCTACCAGGCTGCGGTCTGTTGCCCTCTCCCTGGGTTTCCCCAAGTTCCCTCATCGGTTCAGGCCGCTCTCCAGCTTCCCTTCTCCCCAGTATAGGTCTGCCCAGGGCCTGAGCCCTAGGGCCGGGAGCTGGCCTTTTGTTTGGGCCCCCTTCTTCCCAAACGGCCCGGGAAAGCCCCTTGGAGGCTATCAGTGTCTCAATGAGGGTAACCAAGTCATCAGAGGAGGAGGGGTCATTCCGGCTAACCCACCCCCGCAGGTCCGGTGGGAGTCCCCTCATAAATCTGTCCAGAACCAGGATTTCAGTCATTTTTTCAGTGGTGTGGACATCAGGGCGCAGCCATTTCCAGGCGAGGTGGATCAGGTCGAAGAGCTGGGATCTCGGCACCTGGCCTTCCCAGTACCTCCATTCGTGGAACCTCTGGGCCCTCACAGCGACTGTCATCCCGGTTCTCACAAGTATTTCTTCCTTCAGCTGAGGGTAATCTGAGGCAGCCTCAGCAGTCAGGTTATAGTAAGCCTCCCCACACCGAAACGGGGCAAGGATGCTAGCCCAATGTTCCCAGAGCCAGGCCTCTCTTAATGCTGTTCTCTCAAACATAAGCAGGTATGCCTCTACGTCGTCATCTGCTGTCATCTTCTGCAGGTAGTTATTGGCCTGTAGGGGGCATCCCCCCTCAGGGCCCCAGGTCGAGGTGGTCAGGGCCTTCAGCAGGTTTAGGACCTCCTGTAAAGTAGCTCGGTCCTGAGCTGCCTGGCTAATTAGCAGCTGATTTGTCTTCTGCTGGACCCATATTGACTCCTACTGGGCCACTGCCTGGACCCACATGGCCTCTTGTTGAGCAGTGGTGGCTTGCACCAGGTCATCCATTTTGGGGCTGGTTTACTTTGCCTTGGGTGGGTTCTCAGCACTTGTAGACAGTAATCCCTCCCCTGATACTACATGTGGCAAGGCACTCTCCTCAGGGGGACCAGCTGCCCAGCATCCAATGAATCTCCTGGCAGTAGAGGCCTGCTGTAAATCAAGCCCTAGACCCTCTCCCTCTGTCAGGGAGGCCAGGGAGCCCTGGGCTTAAGCCCAGTGGGTCCCCTTTCTGATAGTTTCCCCAGTGGGCTGGGCCTGTGCTCCCTCCACAGCTTCCCAACCGGGTGAGGGGGAAAGCTCTCCCACTAGCCCCAGAGAAGCCTCAAACCTCCTGGTGGGTGGGTGGGTGGGTGGTTCGTTGCTCTGCTCTGCTCTGCTCTGCTCTGCTCTGCTCTGCTCTGCTCTGCTCTGCTCTGCTCTGCTCTGCTCTGCTCTGCTCTGCTTCACAACCCACACCCTTCTGGCAGGGCAAGCTTCTTTTGTAGACCTGGCACCGCCCCTTAATTGGGTCCAGGTGTCTCTAATTGCCCTGCATTAACTCCACAGGGAAGAGGGCTTTTAACAGTCTGGGGCTCATGTACCTGCCTTGGACTACCCTCTGGTAGCCATCTAGCCTCATTTTATCACAATTGGTATAAGTCAGCATTTGCTCCCTGAACTACTCAGTCTCCCACTTTCAAATTCTTTCTTAGGAAGACCAGGAAACGTAGCAGGAAGTTAGAGGTAAGAAATCATCTTTGCCTCCAGCCAAATCGCCATCTGCCTTTCCCCTCACCTCTAGTCAGAAGATCTCAGATCTGTGGTACTATGCGGATAGAATGCTTTCAACTCCTTTATGCATCTTATGGGAGAGGCCTTTCTCAGTGGAAGTAGTGGGGATAAGATTCCCACACCAAGACATGATCAGTAGCAATGGCATCCTGGAGTTCGTATCTATGATCTGGTGAAGTTCATAGGGAATTGGGCAGGTAGGTCTGAAACAGTCACTCAGTAGGAAAAAGAGAGCACTTGTGTCCCCTTGAAGGAACCATGAGCATCAGGCCTTTTCTTCTTGTGGCTCCTATGTGATGTGGACTACCTAGCCACAGCTGGGGAACACATATGCATTCCTTCCCCCTAGCTTGAGGGGGTGAGTGTTGGACTGTCAGAAACAGTCTATCTGGAGTGATGGGCATTTCCTCCACCCATTAGCCCACCTTTTTGTTCTGGTATCTGGATGCTTCAGGCCCGTCCTTTCAGATTTTCAGCGAATACCTTTAAAATCATAAACCCAAGTATTTGACTTCTATTTATATTTAGACTTCAGTTTCACTGTGACTTACGTCTGGTAAATTATTTTTACTGAATTGTGTAGTGTCGCATTCCTTGTAGCAGAGTAACTGGACTGCTGCTGCAAGCTGGGAGTAGGAGTAAAAAAATTAAAGCAACTTTTTAGATATTTTAAAGAAGAGAAATATGCAAATTATAAAGTATGCAAATTGAGGCATTGCATCATTTGCATGGAATCACCAGATATTTGGACCATCAGCCCTTGCAGGTAAAAACCGCAGTGTAGTCAACAGTTAATATCCACGGGTGTCAAACTAATGTAAGTGAGATCAGAATCATACCCACTGTTTGCGAGACTGGCTAAAACAGATTAATGAATTTGCTTATATAGCTATTACCATATGTATGTGTTTAAAACTTGCACTTATATATATAAAAATGACATTTAGTTAAGACAGTTACTTGTTCTGTTGATCTTTTAACATTTCAGAAAAAAGTTACTAGATTTGCAAATGCACTGTGGTTCTGAGCACAACACAAAAGGAGATCTGGGTTGGATTCAATTAATGACAGTGCCCGTCAAAGTAACAGTTGTTGTTGGTACTGATTGTAGCACAAATACAAAAATACCACAGAGAGTTCCCAAAACAACTTTCTTCTGAAGTGGCCTTTTTAAATTCCAGTCTTGAGTTTTCTTTGAGCAAAAGTTAGCCATTGTGTCAAACATCTGAGGTGAAACGTAAAAAGCACTGCTATGCACCCAACTCCCTCTTAGTCCATGCATCAAGTCCCAATCTGAAAAAAGCTGTGTCTACCTACTGAATCTGACCAGTCGGTCTCGGGCAAATCAAAGACTGGCAGAAACTTCATTGTTAATTGTGAGATAAATGCACTGAAACCCCAAACTGTGGCTCTCCCCTCTGAGTTGCGTTCCCAGCACTGTGGCAGATTTAAGTTCAAATGCTAAGTTTCAGTAATTGCTCTTACTCATTTGTACTCTCACCACAGAGCTTCTGATCATGACGGCAGAATAGGTGATTAATAAATCTGCAGCAGCACCTAAAGGCCAATTTCAGAATAGCTGTGCTTTTGGGTGACACGCAGAGAGGTCTGGCTGATCAGTAAGACTGTTTGCCATGCTCACCACTTGCCCGTTTAGGTTCTGAATAGCACACAATTCAGTTTCACCCAGACTCTGTAAGCTCAGATAATAACCAAAAATATGATCCGGTTCTCATTGTAGTCAATGAAAAGACTTCCAGTGACTTCCCTGAGTGACTTCCCTGTGTGTTGCTTTAGCTCTAAATCACTTGCACAGAGAGGGAGCTTTTATGTAGTGAGAGTTTTGGTCTTGTGCATGTGATTCAGCTGTAAATAAAGTCCACAAAAAGGGATCAACGTGTGCAATCCAGATAAGAAGAGAATGAAACCAAGGAAAGATAGTGGGTACCATGTATCCAATTTTTATATTCCCTATAGAACTATTTGCATGCAAGCAGCTTGGATGTATAGTGCATGGTTTTTATTATTATTATAATAATATCATATATTAAATTTACATTGCATTTGAAAAGCCAGAATATGGACAGGTTCAACACTATATTGATTAAATACACAAATCACCATTATACTATCCCCAGGAAAAGCACAATGATCAGGTAAAAGGCAGATGATCCATCACCAAACACACAGGAGCACATCTTCAACTAATTTAACTTACTATCACTCCTTTAAAGTCAACTGATCTATTGCCATTTATAGGAGCCGAGGATCTGGTCCATAGATTCTATTTTTGAGCTTCTTCACACCAGTGTAAATGAGTACTGCATTACCATAAATGGAGTTACAGTGGGGTGAGATCAGATTTTGGTCCATAACCCCAAATAGTACTAGTCACAGTCCTGGAATAAAAATATGTTTATACACAAAAACATTGAGTGGAAGAGAATGACAGAGGAGATATGGGAAATTGACTTTATTTGGTTGATGATGTGTTGGGAAGTTCTGAGCTTAATCTAAGCTCCCTTTGCTTCTCTCCTTGTTTTATTTATGTATTCCATGTTTATGCAGAACTGAATTTTAATGATGCAGCTTGCTGTTGGCAGAATGATGATATCCATTGATATACCCTTTCATAAAATGTTTGAGTGATTTATTCATCAACTGGTATAATTTACAGTGTGAAATGAGTACTTTCCTCCCTACAATTCCCTTTTCATTTAGCAAAAGTGTTAATTTACTAGAAATTCTGAAGACTATGTTACAGAAGTTTCAGGGGGATAATATATGCTTGTTGCGAGTAATAAGATACAGCATTAGTGTTTAATTCCAGCTTTCACAAGGTCTCCAGCCACACTGGTGTCTCAGCGGATTGCATATAATACAATTGCCGCTTGAAAAGAAATCCTCAAGACACTGAATAGCAAACCAGTGTTGTCAATAATTAGTGGGTGATAAGCATAGGCATGGGTCTGTTCACAGAAACTGGCTCTTGCAATGTTATCTAAACTCTCTCTGGCTTGCAAACGCTGTTGGCAAACATATTAGTTTGGGCATCACTGTGACACAGGCATTGAATAGAAATTCCCAGATGAAACGATTACCTTATTTTTACTCTGTCAGAGACCTTGAACATAATCATTTTGTAAAATAGGCAGAAAGCTTCCAGCTACTGTATATTGTCCTGACGACATAAAAAACCACCTATGTCTTCTGTATCCAATGGGATTTGCCCAGTGTGACTGAAAATCTTTTGCAGGATTGGTAGAATTGTAATGTTAAATTCCCTGGAATGTTTGTTGAAATAATTGGGGTGATTTCAGAGATTTGGAGTATGACAAAGACTTCATCTGTATGCAAGAATTTTAGGCCTAAATTTTCGAAAGTGACTATAGAAGTGAGTGTCTTAATTTTGGGGTTCCCAACCTGAGATGTCTTAAAGGGCTCTGGTTAACAGGGGAGTCATCTCAGCACTGTATGAAAAACTAGACCTTTTCTAATCATTTCCACTTGTGTACCCAAAAATGAGGCTCCAACATGATGAGTCACTTTTGAAAATTCCCACTGATTGAGCTGTCCTAGAGTAGACAAGGCTCTTCGCACCTTCTGCTCAGGGCCAGGTTAAGGCCCTGGGAGGCTCGATGTTGCCCATTCTTCTGCCTCCCCTTCCCCCAGCAGTGGCGCCCCAGCTGGAGGAGGGGCAGTCTGGCCCCACCAATGCTGGGGGGTGGGACCTGAGGCCTGCAGCCTGGCCAAAACTGGGAGGGGCTTTGGGGCCCACAGCCCAGTGGCACTGTTGTGGGGCGGTGTTTGCTGGGGCCCACGGCCTGGCTGGCACAGGGGGTAGAGGGGATTTCCAGGGCTGAATGGATTCCAGGGCCCATGGCCCAGTTGGCACTGTCGGGGAGGGGGGCCCGCAGCCCAGTCCGGGGCCCAGCCAGCAGCGCAGGGATCCATGAGCAGTGGGGACTCCCTCCCACCACTGGAATGCTCAGTGATGTGTTGTACGGCCGCTGGGCATACGGGCGGGGTAACTATAGGCCAAGGATGAGGGGGGCAGAGCAGTCAGAGTTGTGGCTTGTGCAGTGCTTGTAGGCCATCCGAACACAGTGCGCTCCAGGGGTGAGGACTCACCCTCCCCTCCCCTTGGGAGTGCCATGGGCCAGGTGCCGCGGCATGATGGAGGCAGGACAGGGTGAGGGCAGCACGCAATGGCAGAGTTGGCCAGCAGAGCAGAAGAATCAGGACCATCAGGGTCAGATTATTGTGGGGCTGTGGAGACCCCCTTTAGTCCGGGGCCCAGGGCTGCAGTCCCTATCGCCCCTGCGATAATCCAGCCCTACTTGTGGTGTCTCCTTGGAGTAGCTGAACTGATGGCAAAACCTGCCACTGACTTCATTGAGCAGAAAGATAGGGCCACCATGGATTTTGAGAAGTTCCAGAGGGGTGGCCATGCCAGTCTAGTTCAGCAAAACAGACAAGGAGTCCTGTGGCACTTTTAAAGACTAACAAATTTATTTATCACATGAGCTTTCATGGGAGAAAATCTCACTTCATCAGATGCTTGAAGATGGAGAATTACATAATGGGAGGCAAATAAATGCAGGGAAATGTAAGTTATAGGATCAGGCCGGACACTTTCAGCAAATCAAAGCAGTTGTTTAGATTCAAACTGTGTGGGCAGCATGTTTGAAGGAGGGGAGGTAGAGAGAAGAGGTAGATAGAAGGCAAACTCACCTATTGTAACAAGGAAACCAAGTGATATCCCTATTTAAGCCCAAGGCAACGTTGTCAAACCTGCATATGAATTCCAACTCTGCAGTTCTCTTTGAAGCTTTGATTTGTAATTAATTTGCTTAAGTACAGCACTTAACATATTGTGACGGGGTAGGCTTACCCCGCACTGGAAAGGCCAGCCAAACCCTGTGGGCAGCGGAAGCCCCGCCCCTGAAGCCCTGCCAGGCATGCTCAGACTGCTGCCCTAGTATAAATGAGGGCAGCCAAGCTCAGTCAGGGCCAGCTGGCGTGGAGGAAGGATGCCTGCTGGAGGTTCCTGAGGAGGAGCCACACCAGCTCCTGTGGGAGAGCAGTGGCAAGCCAGGGAACCTGGGAGGACCGCAGCCATTACCTGCAAGCAGCAGGTAGCACACACCAACCTGAGAACCCCAGAACGCTGAGGAGTTGCTACTGGAGCCAGCTGAGGGAAGGGACAACCAGGAACTCCATGAGTGAGCTGCATGGAGGAGCCGGGGAGGAAGTAGCCCAGGGGGCCTGGACGGGGTTGGACCGGGTGCGGTCCGCATTACAAGCCAGTGTGTTGTGGGTTGGATCCCCACTGACTTGGTGCTGAGCCCTCGGCACCAATAGGGCCCTGGCCTGGGGCTCGGTGGAGCGGGAGGGCCCAAGCCTCCCTACCCGGGGGGCCTTCTCCCTAGGGCAGTTGCCCTTATATTTGACTTTGTATTGACTCTGTGGCCACTAGGCCAGACTGCCCTGAGCTGCAAGGGCTGCCTGTTAATTGCATTGACTGTGGCTCCCAGGCCAGACTGCCCTGAACTGCAAGGGCTGTGTATTGATTGTGAGGACTGCCCTCCTGATCTACAACCTCGAGTTGCCCCCACCCGGGGGCACCACGGAGGGCTTCCCACGTGACACATATCTTCCATGGAGTGAGCAGGGAGATTGAAATGTTCCCCTATTGGTTTTTGAGTATTGTTATTTCTGTCATCAGCTTTGTGTCCATTCAGTCTTTTGCACAGAGACTGTCCTGTTTATCCAATATATAAGGCTGAGGGGCATCACTTACACGTGATGGTGTATATCGCATTGGCAGATGAGCAGGTGAATGAACCCTTGATGGAGTAGCTTGTTTGGTTGCGTCCTATCATAGTGTCATTTGTGCAGATATGTGGACAAAGTTGGCAACAGGGTTTGTTGCAGGTGTATGTGCCTGCCTTAATGTTTCTGTTGTTTGGTCTGTAGCTGCTGGTGAGTATCTGTTTAAGATTGGGGGCTGCCTGTAAAGGAGGAGAGGTCTGTCTCCCAAGGCTTGAGAGAGTGAGGGATCATCTTGTTGGATAGGCTGTAGATCTTTGATGATGTGCTATAGAGGTGATGACCTCCACGTGATGACTAGTAGCATTCTGTTGTTTTTTCTTGGACTTCTCTTGTAGTAGTTATAGTAGTTTCAAGAATGGCTGGATTTTGAGAATCCCTAATACCTGAGGGCAAGTAGGGACTAAAAAGAGAACCAGATTACTGGTCTATTTTGATTTTGGTAGTTATCCTCTTAGAAGCTCTTGGATATCACGGTGATGGGCATCATTAAAACCTGGGTAGATAGAGAGCAAAGTTACATGCACTATAAAATACTGTGTTTTGCATGGACAAATCTTGGTGCCAGTATTTTTTTTCTCTACCGCCTCTGCCTCTGCAACTTAGGAAACCTGCCTTCCTGATAGCATGTTTGTTTGTTTTTATCATTTTCATCTCTAAGCCTAACATAGCTGAAGACTTTACTAATCAAACCAATACTAACAGATGCTCACATTGGCAACTCTTCCTCTTTTGCTTTTGTATTGACTGTGAAATGAAAGGAAGCTAGGCTCTCTCTCTCCATTAAAATGTGCATCTGCATTTAGGGGTTATGAAATTATAACTGCAATTTATTGTGATACCTAATAGTATCCAGGCATTCTGATTATGTCACATTCATTTCTTATTTTCACCTGCATTAATGTAACTGGCAGCCTTCCCTGGAAGTTTTGTCATAGGGGGCTTTGTGGCAGACGTATATATTTCCATTTTTCTTGTTGCCAGATCTTTTAAGACAGAGAATTTGACAGTTATGATCAGGCTTTTCTATTGGTTTTTGCATGGACTAATAATAGGCTATTGACGCTTCTTTATGCTGTGGACTAAAGAACATAATTTCCAAGATTAAAAAAAGAAGCATTACAAATACTTGTCTAAATTTCTTTTAGGAAACAAACGTCTTGGGATTTAAAGGACCTCGCAAAATGAGTGTGGTCATACCAGGAATGAATATGGACCACGAAAGAGTTTCTATCCAACCACGCAATGTAAGTCACAGTGTCTGTCAACAATTCAAACTACTTAAAGATGTTCTCTTTCACCTAGGATGGCTATGTTTCTATTTCTGAAGGGTTGGAAGTTAGAGATTTGTACTGTGTTTGTACCAACACTGTTACGTGACTTTATTTTTGTTTTTATTTATCCTGGTTACTGAAAGAGAAGGGTGACAATGAGGGTGGCATGGTTGAAGCTGTTAACCCCCTTCCCCATCAGTGAGTGCTAATCTGAGGTTTTGGGTGTGATGTATGCAGGAACATGAAACGCTTCTTGCAAGATGGCAGAACAAAAATACAGAGAGCGTCATTGAGCTGCATAACAAAACTCCAGTCTGGAATGATGACACCCAGTCCTATGTTTTAAATTTCCACGGTCGAGTTACACAGGCTTCTGTGAAAAACTTCCAAATCATTCACGATAATGATCGTAAGTATAGGTCACCAAGCTAACCTGGTTGGAAACACTGGTTTGGTACATAGCCTGACACTGATTCTGCCCCTACAATTCAGATTAGATTGTGGTTTACACCAACTGGGACAGATTTTGTACTGTGCTCACTGGGAGGCGCAGCATGAAAGGTATGGTGCATACAGAACAGGCCCCCAGTGTAAATTAGAGTGGCACTGGTGGCTGTGGTAATTCACAGAAGCTCCTCTGGGCTGTTAATTGACTGGACAGTCTCTCAGGATTCCCTATTGCACTCAGCACTGTGCTATTCCCTGGCCTGCCCTGGCAAACTCCTTTACACCAGGGGAAATACTACCCCAGCCATTTGTGGCTCTTTTCTGTCTCCTCTCTGCCCTCAGTGTGGAACATAGGGGCTGAAGTGCACTTGGGAATTGGGGGCAGAATGAGCCCCATTATGCATTCATCTTTCACGGGCATAGTTGATAACACAGGACTCTGTTGTCTTTCTACAATAGACTAATACGGCTACCCCTTTGGAATTTGACCTTCACCATGATATATCAGACCAGTGTCTTGTTTAGGAAAGTGAGGGTGTAAAAGGCTTGGCAAGAGTTTGCCAAGGCTTCTAAAGCTCAGCAGTTCCAGTCCTCCCCATGGGAATAGCGTAACGTGGTAATTTAGGCCAGGAGTGACTTGCTGACATTCGCACTGAATAATTTACCTTTGCAGTGCTTCTATGTCAAGTGTGTACAGTCACAATAGCAGAAAGACAGCACAGTTATACTCATATTCACCCCTTCTCACACTCTTTCGCCCAGCCCTCCTTGCCTACTTGCCCGTCTGACCTGCTCTTGTTGAAGCCAATGGGAGCAGAATTAGATTCTGTTTCATACCAGTGAAATTCTCCCCTTTGCAAAGGGTCAGCACAACCTCTTGTGCCGGCCTTCTACACAGAGGTGAATTTCGTGCTTATGAACACAAGGAACTAGCGGCCTGGCCTTTTTAAAAAGAAAATCCATTGATTAGCTGGCTAAAATTTTAAAAGAAAACATGGAAAGCCTTTTCTCCTACAATTTGTCCTCATTCAACTTGTCCTCATATGAATAGCCCCACTGAAGTCGTGACTACTTGCATGAGCCAATGATACGGCATTCAATCCATCCACCCTGGGGTCTCTTTGGGATGGTGGGTTGGTATTGAGCACACATTTATTCAATAAGGGCTGCAGTCAAAAATTACACTCTGTCACTTTTATTACAGCTGACTACATAGTGATGCAGTTTGGCCGTGTGGCTGAGGATGTATTCACCATGGACTATAACTACCCAATGTGTGCACTACAAGCCTTTGCTATTGCCCTCTCCAGCTTTGACAGCAAATTGGCTTGTGAGTAAACAGGAGTGGTAGAGTCTCCATAAAGCTGAAGCGGTATGCCACAAGGGAAAACAACTTGATTCCAAATACTCACTGATATCATTTATGTTCCATGCAAAACAGGCCAGGTAAAATTCATTTTTGGAAGGACCACCATATCAATGGGGAGAAAATAATTGGAATCTTTTAAACATTCAGGACATTCAGGAAATATTGTTTTATCTGTTATATATTTTTTTGAAAGTGGCATCAAGTGTCTGTAAATAGAAGTCCTGTGTGATATTCTTAGCTATGTTATGGAGATGTGCCATGATGTACTGTACCATGGCTCAAATTACACCATTACAGTGGTGTGTCTTTTCTAAATCCATGAAAGCTATTTCAAAAAAAAAAAAAGTCTGTTTTTATGTTTAAGAAGTATTCAGAGGCTGTTGTCATACCTCAAGAGTGTGTTGAATACTTTGAATTTTACATCACCCAACATGGAAGAAAAGATCACCAAAAAGATGCACTTTTTGAACAGACAAGGATCTTATATAATATAAAACCAAGTATGAGGGTGAAAGCCCTATATTGGACTCAACTTGATTTATTGTTGTTATTTATGTGAGGAGCAGGGTCATCTTTAATTGTAGTAGGAGAAAAAGGAGAAGTAGCAAGCACAAATTAATGTTGCACAAGTCACTTGAATTCTACGGTGTCATTTTTTTTTATGTTTTAATATTGCCTTGCTTTTAATTTTCCTTGCAAATGAAAACCTATTGGAATTTTAGAAAGGGGAAAAATTCTGAATGCCAGCAGTTTGACATGCTGGATCTTGGGAATTACATCCTTATATATCACTGTAGCAATTCAGAAATGTGTTTTTGTGTCAAGCGATATAAATATTTGGATCTACTCAGAAAGCTGCATCATTGTTTTAACCCAGTTGTGCATATGGTCGAGGAAGGGAGTCGAAATAATATATTAAATTAGACTGGCCTTTTGTGATTTAAATTTTGAATCCTGTGTTTTGTCAAACCTACAATAACAGACAATTTTTATATTTATTTCTCATTGTAAAAGTGTTTGAAATCTATTGAAACCTTACATCACATCATAATGTAAAAGTGCCAGCTACTGAGCTAAATTTGGCTAGGCAAATATAATGTACGTTACAGACAAGCTGGGTTCATGCAAGACATACAAATAGCTTAAAATAGGATTTTCTTTTGTTTTATCTTTTCTGATAGGCTTGGAATATAGCGACAAATATAATTTCAAAATATAAGCTCTATACACAGCTTTTTTGCATTATAAACTTCTCAAAAGTCATCAAGGAACCACTGTGAGCAATGTGTAAAACCCTGTTTAAAAATAATGGCGATCATAAATCTTACTTCTATTGTCCCATAAAATAATATTACACTCTTGATAGTTTGAGGGTATCAGAAGAGCATTAAATATTGGAGGAATATTTTATATTGTGCTTATTAAAATCCTTTTTTTTATCCTTTATAGCATATCTACATTATATAACCAAAGATTTTTTTTAATGAGAAAATGAAATTAGATTGCTTGTCTCAGCTTCCGGTCCCTGTGCGACTGTAGGGGACAGGCCATTAGGACAGATTGTGCCATTTGGACAGTATGATTTCAACTCGTGAGAGAAATATGTGTAATCTGCACCTCTGCCTCCAGGTTTCCTCACAGATATAGGGACAAGGAGATTTCAGTGAACAAATATGCTTACAGTTGGATCATTGTTGCTTGGTTTACAGCTTCATTTGAAAGATTGTTTTAGGGGCAATAATCTCATTTCAAATCCCACTGAAATAAGTGGTAAGAGGCCTCCTGGCTTTTATGGGGGTTGTTCACCTCAGGCCCTACCTATCCTATCTATTCTAAGCAAAGACCGAGGCTGCCCTTCATTTTCACTTTTCACAAAAGAAATATTTTCTTCCAGGAGTATAAAATAAGAACGAGATTTCCTCATTTGTGAGAAATGAGCAATCCCTTCAATGAATGATAAAAATGGTAATCAACTGTGACTTCCAATTTTCGTTATTTACCACTTCGCTAGTCTTGAGACCATACAAGTGGGTGTGTTTTCTTCTCCATCAGCTGGTGAGTTCTTGCACCACATGCGACCCACTCTCAGCCCTTGTCCATTATCTGATTTGAATGATAATAAACAAATAAATGGCATTTGTGGAATTGTATGACTATTTCTAAACTCCCTCACTATTTCTAATACTAACTACAGCTTTGGTTCAGCCCATTAAAAAGATAAATACAGTTTGTGAATTTGGATCTGGTTTGGATTTCCAAGGTGTGGAAGGTGTTGGAATCTGAATCCTGAACATCTCCAAAGATATTGATATACCTAGAAAATGACATGTAGCATTGACATGTATTTCTGTCTATCTGCAAAATCCACTCAAAAGAATAGAATGTCTTAGTTCATTTTCTTTTAATTGGACCAGGAAATGGTCTGTAAGCTACACCGGAAAGAACATTGACTCCGGTCTTCCTAATGCTTAACAGTACTATATAGGGGTACCAACTAAGCAGTTGCAAACAGAAATTATCTTTACACTAGACATTCGTCACTAGAAAGTGAATATCTTGTATAAAGAAGGATCTTCATCACGCAGAGCACTACAAAATCATCATGTAAAATAGAAAAAAAAATGAAAAAAAAAATCTGAGACAAGTGATTCAGCAAGAAACACCAGCTATGAGCATCACCCCCTCGCCTTTGTGTGACATACTCAGTATATCAGAATAAGGTTTAACTTGTAAGATTTTTCAGTTCTACATACAAATTTAGATGAGGATTTTCAAAGGAGTCTACAGGAATGAGGTTCCCAAATCTCACTGAAATCCTATGTCATTTTTGTAGGAGTTTAATCTAGTGTCCTTGACTCTTTACCCACGATCTTGCCTGATGATTTTTAAGGAAGGTGCTGTGTTCTGTTCATCCAGTTGACTGCCAGCTTCTGCCCCAAAGGTGGCTGCATTTCAGTGACAATATATTTGTGAAATGCTTTGGGATATTTCATGGTGAAAGACACTATTATATATGAATATTTTTAGGTTCTAATTCCTTCTTTCCCCAGATCTTTCATTCTTGCCATCTTGTTAACTATGCCGATTCTTTCTCAAAAGAAAAAGGGGAGGGGGGGCACAATATCTGAGGTTGCAGAGGGCCCAAGAAAGTACATATCCCTTTCACAAGATATCTGCCTTCCCAAATAGCCTGTTCAACAGATCTCCAAATTAGATTTGCTGGTAGAAACATCATAGAACCTATATCTTCTGGAATTCCTTCATATCAGCAATTAACAGAGCATAAACCTTGGCCTTTCAGTATAAAAATAAGAATGATAAGGACCAATATCAAGTCATATAATTCCCCTAAATGTACCAATGAGAATTTGGTTAGAATTGACTTCATGTTGTTTTTACTATAATTACTGAGGATTTAATCTTGCTTCTGTTATTAATTTTGGCAGGGAGTCATAGAGAAACTTTGCCTAAATTGCTTGTAGGCTAATATCCTACTCTTTAATATGACTTCTTCATTTAACTTGTCACTTTAAATAACTAGATTATTAACATCAAATCATTTCTTTCTGTCCTCTATCCAGTTTTCTTAATCTCTGATGTTCTCCTACTGTTGGTCCTCCTTTTCCTCTCTCCAAGCTCTTTATCTTTTATTTTAAGCCAAGTGTGCTTATTTTGGCAATACTGAGAAGGAGCTGAATAGTGCCCTCAGGTGCACATCCAATGATGACCCCCACAAAGGGGCGTTTTCTCTGACTGAGGATTGAATTTGGCTCTTGGGGCTTACAGTGAAGTAAAGTAATGCATTAAGAGGCAAGTGGATACAAAAAGCTTGTCTGAAATATAATCTGAATTTCAGTTGTTTTAGGAAACACAATAATAGCAGTTTCCAAGCCAGTTATAAATCGGTGGG
This sequence comes from Pelusios castaneus, assembly GCA_007922175.1. Lineage (NCBI taxonomy): Eukaryota > Metazoa > Chordata > Testudines > Pelomedusidae > Pelusios > Pelusios castaneus. The sequence goes on along the minus strand of ML685792.1, from coordinate 5,807,080 downwards.
CAGTAGTGTCCAGAAGCCAGGAGTTTCTGTTATGAAAATTCTCTTTGTAGGATCATCTTATTTGTCCTTTTCGTAGGGATGAAAGTGATTCTGTAAAATGCACCCTGTCAGTGCTGCTAAACTGAGTCCACATTTTAGAAGCTAACTGTCATCCCACTCTGCTCTGAGGGAATGAAGGTCACTTGAAAAAAGACGTGTGAAGCTTCATTATACAATAGTAATAACTAGGCTTTTATTATGAATTCTGAAGCAGCAGAAATCCAGTGTTTCCAATTTATTTCTGCATGAATCATTTATTTTTCAAGTTGCCTAGCAATAAATAGTATTGTGATGACCATTATGATCCAGACCACTAAGATCACACAGACAGCACCATAACTCACTCAAGAAAAACATTTTTTGTATGCACCGTCAAAAGGAGTTCAGCATAAAATCCTGTATCTCAACACTCCCAAACTTTGGGGGTTTGGAACCTGATTGTGGATCTGGAGCCAAATTAATGCCAACCTTTCTTTGTATAATGCTGAACCAAAGCCCTGGCTGCAATGCTTCTGGCCCAGCTTTGGCTTTTCATAAATGAATTTTCAGTGATCTGCAACCAGCATAGATAGTAGTATGGGTGAGATTTTCAAATGCACTCAACATTGGATCCCAAAGACAATCTCATCATGTATGTTCACTGCCAGTTGAAGAGAATGTGATCGGTTGAGCCCCTGGATACAGAAGTGCTTACATAAATACTTCTCAGTGTGATCGCTTTCATCTTAGCAACTTTCATAGCATTAATTTATTATTTGTTTTACAGCAGTGACCCACTGTACTGGATGCAGTACAGACACGGTGTAAGAGACAGCCCTTGCCTACACTGATTATGTTAATAGGATAGGATAGGACAGTCTTTCTTCCTGATCCTGCACAGGGCTGTTGGACTCTCACACCTAAACTGTGTAATGTTCGGGAGATGTTGAGAGAGTTTGGGTTTGAAATCAGTGGATCTCTGCACAGATAAGTCTGCCTATGCTATTCTTTTGCAGGACTGGAACATAATGCTGTCAGTTTCTAGACTGGCTGAAAATACGTTGTCTTGTGAATCTATTTTTTAAAAAAACAAAACACTTTTTTAGACTGAAGTGAGTCTCAAATTTCTTGTCAAATCTCCATAAAGGACATGTTTGTGGTTATTAGAAAAACGTTGCTTTCGTTTCTCATATATACTTCAGTTTGGCCTTAGATCTATCTGCCGATGAAGACCATACACATCATTACACACCAGTGATTTTCCTCTAGCAAATAACCTCTATAACATCCTCTCATGCACACTGCTCTCTGAAAATACAGTCTGTTCATTTGCTTCGATCCAGACTAAAGTCCCTTTTAGATTTCCTGATTTGTAGCCACCTAAAATTAACTGTTTTGTTGCATTTTTAGTGTTTGTTCTGATACTGCAGCTGGCTGATAGGCAGGAGAAAAAGATTTGAAAAAATACTTTCCATTTTGTTTTTGTTTTTCAGGACCTCCAAAATATTTTGCTTTGTGTCTGCTGAACTCAAGCTCAGTAGCTGACACTCAGAAATACATATCTACTCTTGTGTTGTAAGATGTATTTTATTTAACCACCTAGAGGACATGAATATTTCTTTTTAGATAAGTGCATATTTGTCAGAACCCTTACTAAGAAATCTTGAACTGAATTTTCTTGATAGCCTGTTTATTAGGTACAGTATATTGTTTTTTGTCAAATTGCTTTATGTAGATGATGCACTCTTGGAAAGTTAAGTTAAATTGTTGAGGAAAACTTTCTACCTGTTTTATAATTTGGTTGGCCAGTAATTGTTCTAACAATTGCCACATAATGAGGAAGTTTTATGTAAAGTTACCATAGCACTTTAAAAAATACACTTATAAAACCTTGCTTGTACATAAATAGGAATTTTTCTTAAAGTCCTGCTTTAGAATCAGACCCCACAGGTCCTGAGAGTAACAAGTTACCTTGCACATGTTTGTTGATTGCACACCTCTTGGAAAATGTACTCCTAAAAGGTAAAATCTGTATTAAAATTGGCCTAAAATTGTTGTATTATCTAGTAATTAGATCCTATGACTGGGAAGGAGAAGGACTTGGGTTTTAGTCTCATGCTGACTCACCATGTGTCTTTGAGCAAGTCATGTAACTGTTTTGTGCCTCAGTTTCCCCATGTGTCAAATGATGATGAGAATTATGACCTACTTCCTAGCTCTGTTGTGAGGCTTAATCAGTTGACTGCTTTGAGACTCTCAGATTCTATTTATGTGCTAAGTATTAAATTTAAGTTGATAATGCTGGAAACATAAAGAAAAGAGTGAATTATTATCTCTTACCTGTGCAATTTAGAGAAACTTACTAGCTAACTAAATTGCTTGGGTAAAATCCTTGCCCCATTGAAATCAATGTGAGTTTTGCCACTGATTTCAGTAGGGCCATGCTTTCATCCTCAACGTACCTCAGAAAAATGCTGAGTCGGAGACATTGAGCAAGCAACACAATACAGTTTTCCTTGTTTCAAACTGACAAATAGTTGTATATTAGTATACATTTTTAGTCATTATAAAACCAGCCTTCCTGAACACATTGCAGTGGCTCTTTTAATCATGTTGATTGTCTGTCCTTTATTCATGTGGCCCTCTGGGCACTCACTGTTTATGTGGCAAATTCTTTTGCATACTTTTTTGTTTGGATCATCTATTAAGAACTGTTGTTACAATAGTCAGTTGGTCTGTGGTGCATGTTTAAAAACAATGAGATTTGTGTGAACTATGTCTACGAGTGACATCTGACCAGTATGGGATATTTACAGTGCAACTTGCTTCTGATCTATACACATGCATATGCTGCTTCTCCCTTTTAGTTCTCTCTCTCCAGGGTCCTGCAGATCATTGAGGAATGTCACCAATAACACTAATGTGTAAAACAAACTTTCCCAGAGTAACAGAATGAGAATGATCAATCATATTTACTTCTTAGTGTTAAGATCTGGTTGATCATTAATATTTGTGCATATATTTAATTTAAATATTCTTACAAACATTAAGGCCCCGATTCTGCAGTTGTCTGGCACTGTATTTGTGAGCTTTTGTACCCAGACATAATCCCATTGACTTTAGCCGCAGCAGTCTGCCAGCGTGCAGACAATTGCAGAATCAGGACCAAGAACTTAAAGGATGGGAGTTTCATAATTGCCTAAGAGAGCTAGAGCCAAAGTGCCAAATCACCATATTGACTGCTAACAAACACACAACTGCATGGTTGGTTTGATTCTTCAAGGCTATCCTGCACTGTCTCAGATACTGATACTATCACTTTACCCTGCATTGGGCCTTGAGCCGGGGGGGGGGAGGGGGGGAGAAATCACAATAACTGTTGTAATGCAGAAATACCCCCAAATGTATGAAATGTGGATAGATTTTTGTACTGTCTACACCAAAAAAGGAACACTTTTGAAACATGTTTGTCAGTTATGGCTGTGGCCCATCCACCTTATAATAGGACTGTTTCTTTCCAGCGTGGAGTGGATAGACGACACCTGAGTCTTGTCATTGGCCAAAATGCTGTTCCCTAATAGAGAACTGATTTCCTGCCCACCCAGAAAGAAGAAACCCTATTATAATATAGGTTAGCCTCACACACTTCTAAACATGGTTATTTTTCTAGCATGGAAGGTGATGTGACTTAAAACTTCCCCAGCGAAAAAGATGGGGCCCAGATAAAGCTGTGATTTCTATGTAGCTATAGACACATCAGCTTGGTTCTACTGAGAGAAAGCTACCTTTCGTAGGAGCTTTCTTTGCCAGTCTGTGGAGATGCATGGTAGCCAGTAGCTGATGGTAGTCACTAGCTGTTTTAGGGTTAGTCAGTGGTAGTCAGGAGATGTTGATAGTCAGTAGCTGTTTTAAGGTTATTCTAGTGGAGTTCCCATTACAAATATCTGATCTCTTACACCATACAGGCCCATTTTATGATGTGCTGTAATCTCCTTAGTTCTGGACGTCAATATTTCCATGCTACATGCAGGTAGGTTTGTAGTAGAGGTGGTCAGAAAAGTACAACACTTTCACAAAACAACAGACATGATTTCTACTACATTTCTTGGACCTCCTTCTGTGCCTAAGTTTTTGACCAGTTCCAATTTGGAGTCTGAGTGTTGGCATTAGCAAATTAACTTCTCATTCAAACTAAAATAAGGATTTATAGACTTCATCACAAAGTGCTTAGCACCATGCCAGCTGTCTGGCTCATAACTGCTACCTGCCAGCGGTCCCATTGCTGGCAGCAGGATGCACACCAAGAAATATGAACCCTGGTATCCAGGAATCACTTTGGCAAGTCTTCAACTATAGCACAGCTTTGGAAACTCATCTGATCATATTCTTCTTTCACTGAAAAACTTCCTTTTGTTGTTTTTCTTGCACCAGTGTTCCATACATTTTAGGGTCAGTTTATGTTATTTTAAATGTCAAAGCTCCTAAACAAACATCTAGGAAATAATAACATTATGTAGCATTTCACAAGGGCTGTACAAGTCAGCTAATGAAGCCTAAAAACAGCCCTGGAGGGATAGGTAAATAGTATGATCCTTTTATTGTTGGTAGGGTATCTGAAACACTAAGTTAAATGACTAATGCTAGGGCAAACAGCAAGTCATTGACAGAAACTGGAACAAGAATTCCAAAGATCTTGGTCCGGGACCTGTGCTCTAATGAATAAACTACAGGAGACTAACCTCTGGGTGGAAGCACTCAGTTTTCAGGTCACACTGAGGACACTAACCTCTTTCACTTTAACACTGAATCTTAGAAAAATCACAACTCTACCAGTCCTAGAATTTCTCATTAGGAAATTGAAAATCATATAAAAAATCCACCTTGAAATACTTTAATCCCATTAGTCCTGTTTTTGCCACGGCAAAAGTCTTTATTGGGATGGTTATTAATGTAAATAGAGGAGGAGGGCCGTGCTGTATGTGGAATGGTCAGTAACAGAGGAGTTAGGAACCTTCAACAGTCCAGAGGTCATTTTTTTAGGGCAGGGGTTTTGCAGAACAGTTTCTGAATTGTATTGTGGTTCTCCACTATAATGTAGGTCCTACTTTCTCCTTCCCCCCACTGTGCCACAGGACTCTGTTTGTTTTGCTGAACGAGACTAACAAGGCTCCCCCTCCAGAACAGCTCAGTGATTGTAGACCATAAGGCTGCTATTGCAGACTGGTGGTGAAATGGCTGAATGACCTATAGAGGATTCTTCATGCTATATGGGAGGAGTTAGAAAATAATAATGCAGTTTACCAATTTGGCCTCTTCCCATTCCTTCTCCATTGTAGAAAATCATTGATTTTAGCACCATTTTTTAAAATCGGGTGTTTTGTTTTGTGGTTGTCTTTGTGTAAATGTCAGGAAATGAAAGGCTGCTCAGCAAATAAATTAAATCAGGTCAGACAAATTCTGCCTAGTAAGATAACACTGGAAATTATATTCCGTTTCTAACCCTTCCAATTCTTTCCAAGGTTTAATCTTCTTACGCTGCAAATATAAACCCATCATTTACTGGTATTCTTACCATCTGAATCTGGGTTCAGGCGGGGCATGTCACCGAGTCAGCATTTTGGAAGATTTATAACAATGTTTTGCTACAAAGCTGAATCCAGGGGGCAGAACCTCAGCTGCTGCAAATTGTCATTGCTCCATTGAACTTAATGGAGCTAGAACAATTTATATCTGTGGAGGAGCTGCCCCCAAGAGTGTGTTATATCTGTGTTCAGCACCATAGACCAGTCTATCTTTTTTGGAATAGTTAGAGCAGAGAGTGAGGTGGTCTCACTTGAAATCTTCTCTTACAGCCTTATTTACACATGCTAGTTGGATCACTAAATTTCTGATTTGGAAGCCCTGCTTTTCTCTCTTCATCCAATTAATTCCCTCTTGCTTCAAGGTTCTATGAGTTAAGCCTATCTAGACGGGGCACAGAAACAATACTGGGATTTGTGCCCATTGTAAATGATTCAATTGGACTTGAATGTCCCATTTCAGATGCTAACAGTGAACAGCTTGCAAACAATCTATGGCCAAGAATGGTTTGTCGAAATTGATTAGTGAGTAGTTTTGATTAGTGTATACTTTTGTGAAAACCCTAAACAGCCTCTAGAGAATTCATCAAAAGAATTAAAGAGGCTAAGTTAAATGAATGAACTGCTTACTATAAAGTAAACTCTCAGCTCTAGTCCTTCACCTCTGTCCGTATTTTGGCTCATCATAATGGAGAGTATGGTGGAATTGTCTAACTCCACCTCCCTGACTCTTTTGAGGGTCAATACCTTCTGACTACATCTAGGGATGTGTCAAGTCGTTAAGGCATTTGATGACCTTATTTTTGGTGTTGGTTAATTTGCCAGATTGTGCCTTGCACTGGTGCAATTCAAGGTAGCTAATGAACTTTAAAGCCCTGAATAGTCTCTGACCAAGATACTCGAGTGCATTTGTAAAATGGATTCACCTTTCCCTTATGTGCACAATTAAGATCTGCTTTAAATACTGGCTTCCTCAGATATATTGTCCAGGCACAGCAATGGATCACTGTGAATCCTCACCTCTGGAGTCTGCTTCTTCTGGTGGTGTTACAGAGCCTGAACTGAAGATGCTTAGAGCAAGATGTAGCTCATACCAGTACAATCAGGCTTTAGAATGGCTCCATTATGACAGAAACTTCTGGGGTTTTTTAACTGCTTATCGGATAGATCAATATGTCCTTTTCTCTGCTCCCCACCCCTCTCCACCGCCTGCAAAGGGCCTTATGTCATTCATAGCAATGGTCACTATGTAAGAAAACCACCCATCTTATCACAATTGAAGGATATTTAGCATTAAGAAACGCAACCGCTGTGTTCTCTGCCATCATTCTTGTGTGTGTTTCCTTTTGTATGCTTGCTTCCTGCTCTAAGTACAGTAGCACATTTTGTATGCTGGCAAGGTTGCTGAAAAGATGTGCCTGAAACTGTAAAGAAAATGCATTAATTGTATTAGATACATAGTTTCTCTGATGGTAAAGAACAACTTCTCGTGAAAGCAACCAATTTCGACTCGTGGCTCTTTAAGGAGGCTAACATTTTCAGTTAGTGTTCTATATTTATGTGCTGCACACCACTGCATATACGGACATAGAAACTTAAATCTCCGTTTTCTCCAAAAGGATTCCTTTGTTCTTTCTAATTCCATTGGGTTCAGTCTTCTGGCCATTTTTTCCTGGAAGAATGAAGACACAAGCAGGCGTGCCAAGGAAATAAGAACGAAACCCATGTATAAATGCTGGACTGTGTCATTTTGAACACGGGGTGGTGTACAGATAACAGAATGAAAGCCACTCATTGATGAATAACTGACAATCAGTGTGATATCTGTGTCCAAGTGTTGGCGTGCCATTTATTGCATTTATTGGAAACCTTTTCATGATAATAAAAGGCATCCACATCTATTGGACAGTGCTAAGAAGAAATATTGGAATTTGATATTTCTTGATGTTATTTGATGATCATTGGTGGGATGATGTCATGTTAATGAGAGAGCATGGGAGCCGTTCTCCTTATATTATCTGTTTCTTTATCTGATTAGTGAAAAAGTGTCATCTCCTGTTCAAATTTTGTAGAGACTTGTTTGTATTTCCCCAAAGCCCACTGGAGTAAATGAGTTTTTTCAGTGATTTGAATGGGCTTTGGTTCTGTCCTCTATACTGTACCCACATGTGTGCCTCCATAAAGATATCCCTGTGGGGTTTTTTTCCTATGTTTATTTCTAAACTGGGGTGGCCTTGACTTAGAGAAATCAAGAACTACTTACATAAACACACTTTAAAATAAATTGGACATGAGAGACCAAATTTAACATCCCAGGCGACCTCATTAAAGTCAAAGGGGTTATACAAAGAATATGCCAGTGCAGAATTTGGCCAGTTCTATGGAATGTGCCTTAAAATCATGACACTACATTGCAACCAATGGTGATGTGGAATAAAACTAGTACTATAAGTAGCTGCGCATGTTGGAGAAACTAGACATGTCACACACCCATACTTTTCAGAATAATACTGAATAATCTAACTTGCACTGCAATGCTAAATCACCTAGGAGGGTTCCTTGAAAGTAAGGAATAGAAATAAGAAACTAACAAACCTTTTTGCTGCATGTTCTAAAACTGGTAGGAGAAAGAAATGTTTGGCCTTTAAGTTCATTTTGTTGGCATTTTAATGCAGAAGTTGTCTTCATGACATTTAAAGGACTTCTTTCAAAAGAGACTGCTGGGACTTCAGTAAAGTGACATGAAAATAAGGGCATACCTATGTTTTATATACACATTATGAAAAGATAGCACATGCAGCCACTAAATAGCTTTTATTTCGTCATTTCTCCAACATTTCCCAGTATGTTTTATATAAATGCACAAGAAATTTCAGCAGGTGGAACTTACAGTTTGATCACATTTCACTTCTACTGTTTACACTATTAGAATAAACAGTGGTAGTAACGTGTTTGGGGTTAATCTTTGCAAACTGTCTATAAAGGGATTCAGTCAATTGAACATCACTTTTCTGTTTTATAATCTTGTACTACCATTGCAAGTAACATCAAAGCTAACTGAAAGAAAAAGGAAAAAGAAAAAAAATGTTTTCAATGTGTTTACCTTGCGGTTGCGGGGGCAATGAGGTATCCCGTCAATCAGTAAAGCCCTAGTCTTGCATTGATCCTGCCCTGACTTTCTCTGGGGCTCTGTGCATGCAGACATCAATGTATGTCTCATTGCAGGATGAGGGCTTTCATTTTCCCTGTGCTGAATCGATTCTTATAAATATAAACAGGGGAACAGAAAAAAAGTCACAGTTTTATTAAGGGATATTTTGACATCCAGGACACGCTTTTTAAAGACAGATCTCAGAAAATGGATGTTTTTGCAATTTCTCATTTTTCAAAAGTTCAAGCTGTTGTTGACTCCTTAAGCTAAAATAATGCTTCCAGGCACTGTTGGGGGTCAAGCTAATGACAGTGTGAAGCATCTGGTGTAGGGTATTAGATGTTGACTCAGCTTTCTAGGTTTTCTTGGGGGCTATTTGCTCTTTAAGGAGGATTAATCTTTGTTTCTGATTTCTGTTTACTTACTTCCAGAAAGTAGTAATTGTAGGTGCTACATGTTCATTATGTTTTTTTGTTGTTGCTCCTATAGAAGGAACAAAGTTTACTAAGAGATCCTTTTCCCACAGTAAACATTTTCTAATTCATCACTGTGCCTTTCTTAAAACAAACCAATGAGTATACAGTAGAATTTGACTATGTTACTGTCTGGATTTCCTTTAAATTATGTGGAGGAATCAAAAAAGGTAAATGATTAGAATTGGAAAAGTGTCTGTCTTAATCTTAAGAAGAAATATTTAACCAATCATATTTTTTTCAGAATGCCTAGAATGTGATACGTCTGTTTACACAAGACTGTCTTGTCCTGTTTTGAGTGGTCAGGCATCTTATTTTTGTTCAGAACTGTATGGAGTTTTAGATAAATCTGCAAAAATGTGCTTTTATGAAGTAAATTTTTAAAGAAACTCTTTGGTATTCTGGAGCAAATGTATTTATCAGTCTGTGTAAGAACTAATTTGGTATTTTCACAATTGCATTGTGTATGTGTGTAGAGATTACAGTGTTTGTCCATACAAAACATCCGCAGAAAAATTAAACTTGAACTGTTTCAAACAAATTACTTTTTTTTAAAGGTAAGGAATCTCTTCTGAAATGTCTAGCATCGTAATAGCTAGAAAAGTAGCCGGGCAGAAACATAAACATTCCAGTCATTTGTCAGTGAACACAAGGAATTGAAACTCTTGTATAAGGTGCAAAAGCCCCTTCCCTCCCCAGGTGAAGGGGAGAATGACCTCAAGAGAATCTAACTAGCCTGAAAGAGGCCTGATTGGCTGTTGCCCTTTCTATTACATATCTAATTGGGATCACCTTGAATGCTACACAATCCAGAGGGAACAGATTGATTTGTGTCTCCTCTGCTTGCTGCTCATTGGCCCAAGGACTATGCCGACCTGTTTCTCCTGGCCAGAGGCCTCACACCTTCAGCCCCCTGCAGAGTGCCGATTGGTGCAGGCAGGAGAGAGACGGAGCTAGGCCCGCCCATGCAGCCTACTGTGAGGACACCAGTGGGCAGGGTGCTTGGTGCCTGCTGGCACTCCATTTGTTTGAACCTTTTGTACGAAATGAAACTAAAAGTAAATCAAACCACCCATTCAATAGCGTTAAAATAAAATATAAATATGCAAAATAATATAACATTCACCACAATCTCACATAAATCACTACGAACAATAAAGTTTATGAGATAATAATGTGGCAGTGTGAACTGTCACTTGGGGGAGAAAGGAAAAAAACAAAGCAGCTGACTCCAATTAACCACTCCCCTTAGAGGCTGCTGAGAGTGGGAGGCCTCTGTGTCAAAATCAGCCAGGGAGGAGGGGAGGTAATGCCCAAAACCCTTGATAGGCTGAAGGGGAAACTGCCCAAGAAGCTTGGCAGGCTGAAGGGGGGAAACAGCCCCAGAAGAGTAGGAGGAGAGGCAATCTTCTAAGAAAAAAGTCACTGAGTCTGGGGAGAGTTGGTGGGGCCTCCCTCCCTAGGCAATTCTGAACTTGCTAGAAAGGTAAGTGAACTTATGGGGAAATGGAACTAAAGATTCTGGGTGCAAAGAGAAACCAAATACTGATACTCCCCTCTTATATGCAATTACTAGTACAGTCTCACTCGCTCTCTCACACGCCCACTTCCTCCCATCCCCCATTGGTTCGGTAACAGTTAAGTCATCCTGGCCCAACAGCTTGGTGACATTTGGCGTTGAGGGGTTTGGGCTTAGCCAGAGGCCTGAGTCACTTTAGTGATTGTTTGCTGAATTCCCTTACATTTCTGCAAATCCCTTTTTTTTTCTCACAGTGGCAACAAATTTAAATTTAAAAATGTGGCATTTCCCATGAAGCAGAAATTCTGATTGTCGCAAACCATCAGGCTTCCTGCAGTGAAACAATTGCAACAGCTACCTTGAGCTATGTGTCAATGCACTTATTCTCCGGTCTAATTGGTTAAGCATTAAATAGAAGATTTGGGCTTTGCTTATGCTACAGATGTGTTATTTGTTCTTGATTTGCTGCTCTGTATATACCATTTCAAATGTGTCAGTGCTGAAATACCAGATATAGAAATGGACCATTATAAATATCTTATCGGGTGTGTTGCTAGTTGTCAAACTGGGAGAGATGAGGGCAGACAGAAAGGATTGATTGTCTTGTTTGTGTAAAAGGAATACCTTACAGAGAATCATATTGGACTGTCCTAGGGCCCAAGCGTATGCTGTACTTTTTACAACATGGAAAAGAAAGAAACCCAACAAATGAGCCTTAAGGAGTGATGCAGGTGGAAAATTACTTGTGTTTTGACTGCTGCCCAAATATCACCTCATTAGGTCTATTTTTAGCATTATGTGTCGCCAGCGCTGATCTAATAACCCAGACTTCATTTTGTAGTCTGCTCGCTATGCCTCTTATTGCTGGCAGTGGTAAACAAAGTCCCAGGACTAGGTAAGTGTATGTTTTTTATTGAAACAAAAAGTTTCATTTAAGCAAGACACTGGCTACTTATTTTACTTGTAACAAAATGTGTATTGCTTTAAATTCCTGGTGTGGGGAATGCACAGGCTTGTATATCAGTATAGTACAGCGATGAATGCTTCTCAGAAATCTCAAAGCATTGGCAAATGACCATAATTGTGCCTGGACCATGCCAGACTACCTAACACTTTCCATTATAAGACCCTATTTTCAGATGCTAATATAAATATATATTTATTATAAGCAGAAACCAGGTCAATTATTGTAACAAAAATTAGCTAGGTGAGTACAATCAGTTCAGGACTATAGCCCACAGCAGATTTTCCATTGAAGTCAGAGGGATATTTCCACTCTTCGCAAGGACAGAATACAGCCTTTATGTAGTTACTAAACTTCATTTATTGTTTATGCAGCACCTTATTGTGTCACACACAGTGAGAAAATACGCTGCCTTTCAGTATCTGGCCATGCTCATGTTCTAGCCAAACCACACTTTCTTGTGTTATTTCCATTAGGGAGAGTAGATCACTCCCATTAGTTCTTTATGTGAGGCTTTTCCAGCTGCTGTCTGGCATAATCTTTAACTCTACCTGTTTGGAACGTAAAATGGACTTCACTTTCCAAGACAATCCACCTGGCACCTATACAAAAAATAATATTCCTTTGAATACATTTAATTTAAATACATTCTCTATATGGACAAGTACAATATAATTGCAGTTATTTGAAAATTATCTCCACCCCCCCGTAGAGCTATGTTGGTTATTCACCTGCTAATAACTGCTCACTTCGCCGCTGAGTGCCAATCAATGGCTTTGTATTTGTATAGTGGTTCTGAGTGGTTACTTAATCTTGTTTCAGCGCTTTAGCAAAAACAGCTTTGCAGGGCAGTGACAAAAAGAAAAGGATCTGAATTTGGATCTAAAGCAGAACCCACAGATTCTCGAGAACTCTTTATTAAATAACATCAGCATTACTCTCTTCATTCTCTGTATTTCATTCATTATTATTCATGATTCATTATTTCATTCATTGTGTTTCTATTATGTAGCTGAAATTAGGGGCCTGATTTTCCCAGGCTGGTAGCATCTTGTTTCAGGCAATTTTGTAGTCTCTGCACTTGTAACTTGCAGATTCTCTGATGCTCCAAAGAAGTGTTTCTTGGCAATTTTGCTTTGATGTCTCATCTTCTTCCTGTTCATTCAACATTCTGTCATGCTCCAGGGCAGAGAATGCTTAAGGCATTACAATTTTGGTGCTCCTCAACTTTTTCTCATTATTTGTAGAAGAAGCCACTTTTATTTTTTGTTTTATTACCCAGCTTTCCCCACCATACAAAGAATGAGCACACCTTGTGATAAATTGCATTTATCAAGCCTAGTCATCCATCTCTGCCAGGGCTACTCCTAATACCCTAAGTCTTTTCACCATCTGTCATCTTTTGAAGAAAATAAATTAAACAACCTGACAGTTGTTGCTTTTCTTTTACCCCTCTCCATCTACATTCATCTGTGATGATCAGTCCTGAGCCAAGGCAGGTTTATGAGGTTCATGAGTTAGGACTATTTAGAAAGGAAGAAACTTCTTTCCATAAATGGTTTTTGGTTTTAGTCATGGGAAAGCCAAAGTGATAAGATCTCAAATGTGTCATTGGTCAGGGATTAACTTCTGTGCTAGCCAGGCCTTGGGCCAGCTCCATTAACTACTGAAATACTGTGTTAGGTATTTTAAAGAGAGATTTCTATATTCACCAGTTATTTCTCTCCTTTTGAGGTCCAAAGTTAGGCCTGGCTTTATGGAGAATTGGATATGAAAACAGTACCACTGTATTTCAAGTAAAAAGCCTTTCTATGATGATTTTGCTTTGGAAATACAGGGCATACATACATAAAATAAAAGCATGGTACAAAAATATTATTGGCACATGTTTGAGCTACCCTGAATAATTCATTACAGTCCTTACTTGTCCTCACCATCAAAAACTTAGGACAATAAAATCTTACCTTTCACATCATTGTGTATGTAATACATACAATATAGTACACATACAAGTAGATGCTGACTCTGTTACCAGAGTAAAAGCTCTTTATACAAATATTCTGACATGCCACTTAATAGTTTGTGATGCACTTATGTAGTACTGCTCAAACAAGCTCGCTTTCAGATTATACTTTTGGTTCTCACATGGAGCTGAATTGACTTTATTATTCTAAAGAACTTCCTGCATTTTAGCATCAATGCTGCATTAAAAGAAAATTATCCCTAAACTTTGCATGTGGAGTCGTTAGCCAATTTACATATTTTGTTTTGAGATCTATTGCAACCCTCAACCAAAAATCAAATAAAAACAGAGACCTTTTTAATTCACAGCCATGTATTTATGAACAATGGGATCCTGAATGTCATAAGCACACTCTTGCAGACGTTATAATTTTCTAAAGCTAAATTTCATAACCTGATGAAAAATTCTTCGGCTTATTTGGAAACTCAGCTGATCTCTTGTTCTTCATGGTGCTGTTTGGGTTCCTGCTACAACAAAAGAGTAAAATGCACCATGTGCTATATCAAGTCTAACAAAAAAAAAATTATTGGTGGGAATCCTGTTTAGTCAACTATATGATGGATCCCCCAACAAGACTAAATTCGTTGGTCTGATAGCTCCTGAAAATAGTCTATTTTAACAGCCAGAAGCGACCACAGTCCTGTGGCTTCTCCAGTTCCTCCCAAGAGTATTTGCTTCTCACACAACTGTTAATTTAAAAGCATTGCTGCTCAAGCTACAGGGAGAAGAAATGCCATTGTACAGGGAGGGAACCTCTTCTAACACATTTCCTAAATTAAGTGGCATAATGTCTTGAAAATGAGAACAGTGCCCTTTTCAGCTGCTGGGCTGAGTGTAGACAGACAAGAAACCAAGCACCTCCTTAGAAGATTTGTTTGCAAAGCACATGACAGTGTTATCAGGCAGGGAGCATGAACCAACTTCTGTTCTGGTACCTGATGTCACCTGCCTTTAACGCAGCAGCTCAAAACTTTGTTAAATAAGAGAGGGGAAAAAACCTTCTATAACAGCACAAAGCAGCTAGCAATTGCTCCATGGGGACAGATGCAAGCCCTGTAGTGAAGGGGCATCCACAAGTCTATGTGCTAACCACTCCTGGCTTAGGGCAGGTGCTCAGGGCTGTGCTGAGGCCAGGAGTGGGCATGATTAGTTGTGCTCCAGCAATCCCCAGCCAGCTGAACAGGGCCTAGAGGGAGTACTAGCACCAGCAAACCCTGGCTTGCTCCAAGTTATTGCCGTGGGGGAGAATCACCTGCTCTTCATTCTCTGAGTGAGGCCTGCTCTAAAAGTCTGAGTGCTACAAAAACAGTTTAAATTAGCAAGAATTGTAAATGTTGTCACAAAAACCTGTAGCAGGGCACAAATTACAGCCTAATGCTGCATTTAGGGAGTGACACCACAACTCTGCTGGCACAATAATTCTGCTCTAGGACCCCTGGTTTAGATTTTTCAGAGTCCACATTACAAACAACGCAGGCATGTAAAATTCATGGTAGACCCCAACAGCAAGCATGAAGCACTAGCATTCATGAGTGCCTGGATTCCAGTCACACACAGGTGGTGATCATCCAATCTCTTAGTAGCTTCAGTGGCAGGGGCAGCTAAGGGTCATTGCTAAGCCAGTGAAGACCAGCGCAACAAGAGAACATAGGTGTTTGCAATACTGAGCTTCACTTAGGTCTTAAAGTTCAGGCGCCCAGAAAAATCACTTGGATCCAAAAAGCCTGAGTTAAACACCTAGGTGCCCTGGGACATAAGGAGAGAAACAGGCACTGAAAAATGGGACTACCAAAACCCAGCATGCTGGGCAGCTCCTCCTTAAGCTTGCTGGTGGGAGCTAGATGCCCACCTCTTGTCACTGAGCCACCTTCCCCTCCCTCCCCCACCAGGCATCAGGTTGGTGAGTAGGTCTGCCTGCAATCTGCAGTGGAGACTCCCTCCCATGGCGCCAGGCATCTAAATCATTTATGTGCAAGAAAGATCAGAGGTGGTGGCGGCGGCGGTGATACCTGTCTTATAACACTTAGCCCAGCATTTAGGGCAGTGGTTCCCAACCTGTGGCCTGGGGGACCAAAAGTGGCTCATGGAGGCTTGCAAAGTGGCCCATGGCTCCCCTCTTGCTGGCTGTGGAATGGAGCCACTGCTAAGGACCCAGGCGGAGCACATTTTCGTGGGGCTAAAAGACTGGTGCAGGCTCCTTGCTGCAGCCAAAGGGATGGGAGATCAACACTTCCCTCCCTGTGGCTGTAGCAGGGAGCATGGCAAAGTGCTCTGCCTAGATCAATAGGTGCAGGGGGCCTTGCTGGCAGGGCAGGATTAACTGGCCTGGGGGCCCTGGGCTGCCCCTGCCTGTGGGGCCCCCCTGCCTTCCCCCCTGACTGCAGGGACCCCAATCGCTGGGCTGGGGCCAGAGGGCACTCCCACCCCAGCCCTGCTCTGGCCAGTCATCCAGGGGGGTGGGGACTGGGGGGGCCAGCTGGCACGCGGCACAGGGCCCTCCAACGCAGTTGCACTGGAGCAGCTGCACTGAGCCAAGCAGGGACAGATTATTGGAGGGGTTTTAGGAGGTGGGAACCTGGGGCCCCCTTTTTGGCCAGGGCCTGGGTCTTAAGCCCCTGTGATAATCCAGCCCTGCCTACTAGAGCAGAGGGAGAGGAGATCAGTGCTCCCCTCCCCCAGCTCTAGCACAGAGCAGAGTGCTCTACCTGGGACCATCAGTGCCGGGGTCCCTGGTGGAGCCCAAGGCAGGGGAGCACTGATCTTCTGTCCCCCTGACTGTAGATGGTAGCCAGTGCCTAGAGGTCCAGGTGGAGTGCACAGGGATACAAGATGTGTGCAGTTTCCCTGATGCAGCCAGGCATCCTCCTCATTGAACTCCTTCCAACTGGCTGCAGTCGGGGGCGGGGGGAATGTCTGCTGGCAGAGACCAGTGGCCCTTCAGGGTTATAACAGTGATATCTGTGGCCCTCAAGCAAAAATGCTGGGAACCACTGGTTTAAGGCAGAAGTTCTAGAGGAGTTGCCATGTTAGTCTGTATATAGCAAAAACAATGCAAGTCCTGTGGCACCTTAAAGACTAATAAATTTCTTCAGGCATAAATTTTCATGGGCTGCAACCCACTTTGTCAGATGCATCTGACAAAGTGGGTTGCAGCCCACAAAAGCTGACACCTGAATTGATTTGTTAGTCTTTAAGGTGTCACAGGACTTGCATTGGTTTAGGGCATTCACCTGCAATGGGGTGCAGGGGTGGGAGAGGACACACAAATTCAGCAACCCCTGTATGGGGAGGTGGGATTTAAATTGAGGATTCAAGCTCCTGAGGTTAGTCCCCTACCCTTTGGCCTAGGGAATATTTTCATCTAGGTCAATCAAGCACCCCTGTTGAAGCTGTTTCACTTTGTACAGCATAGTCTGTTGCTCTATGGCACAATAAATGAGTCGATAACCCGGTGGTCAGGGTGCTTACCAGCAGTGTGGGAGACTCACAGGCATAGCCTTGCTAAAATGGCTAGTTAAGTAGTTACACAAAGGAGAAGAGCTTCAACAGGACATATGGATCCTGAGTACCTTATAGACATCTGGGCCTGATATGGGCAACACAGACTTGGCTTCAGCTCAGGCAAACTGGGAAGCTGAACTCAGTCTCTTCCTTATGCACTGGTTTGTGGGTGTCCACCTGCACTGTGGCATCCTCTGGGGATATCTAGCAGTTCAGGGCTGGTAGGTGCAATTGATAGGCAGGAAAATGCCTCCTTTGTAAAGCTTGTGAGCTAGACACCACAGCTAACAGGCAGAAATTTAGGTGCCAAGAAGACTTTACGAATGAACACAGAGTTCGGTGGCAGCTCAACAGGAGGTTTGACTTAGACACTTAAGTCTCCCCTTGGAAATCCTATCTTTAGCAGCCAAAGTTTGGCTAGATGGTAGAGATTTTGTTTGCATGGACCACAATGTATAGGCATGATGTCACCAGATCATGTGATTTTTGTGTGATGGCTCTCTATGCAGCCAACCATCTGAGAGAGGAGAGTGGAGGAAATACATTTAAAACAAATCACGCTGATTTTTCACAATTTTTTAATAAATAAAAGCCCCAGTCCCTTTTTCCTGCTCAGTGTAGCTGTTGTGCCTTGCAGATGGTTTTGAAGTTTTACTCTTAGTATCTGTACGGCCATGCTAGCACTCGCTCTTCAGGTACTTAATAAACTTTAAATGCTAAAGGAGAAAAAATCACTCCTGGAGTACATTGAAGCACATTTCACTGTAAAGTTTGGTCACCTATAAATACTATTGTACAAACTTGCAGGCGAAGATTTGTCTTTAACCCACCTACCACAGCTAAACCTTCTTCAGAGATGCTTATGCTACGGTTCTCTGCAAGCATCTGACAAAGTGGGATTTTTTCCCACGAAAGCTCATGCGATAAATAAATTTGTTAATCTTTAAAGGTGCCACCAGATGCCTTGCTTCTAGTTAAAGAAACTGAATTGGGAGTGGTTCAACATTTCCAATTCATTCTTTAATATTAGAGTAAAATTGCACTAATTGGACTGGTGGAGAAAGTGACTGAAATTGTTTTGATAGGGAAAGGGGCATCATGGGGGAAAGACTGTTATAAAATGCCTTCTGTGAGTTTCAGACCCCTTAGGAGTCCTCTGGCCATTTTCAAGTCTCACTTTCTATTATGAAAGCCAAGTCAGAGGCAAGTTAACATTGTCTGGTTTCTGCAAAGGTCAGCTAGATTTGCAGGTAGTTCCTGGGACACATACAACTGCTCAGAAAGTAGTCAAACTATTCAAGGCATAGTCAGAGAAAGAAGGGGCCCCAGAGAGTCCACAACACTTTACAATGAATGCATTCAAAAATACTCCCAAGTAGATTCCAAATAGAAGAGGAAAAGAGTTTGCAATGTTTTCTCTATGATTTTTTCCTTTCTCCTACCATGGACTGTTTTCACAGTAGGAAGCTATCATAAATAATGTACAATGTAAACACTACAGTACACTTTGTGTGGATTTTAAATTTAAAGAGCCACATGATAAAAGGCAATCAGCCATGTGAGCATGTGCAGTCCTGAGACACTGTTTTCCTTCTTAGATGCGTGTAGGCACTTGGCCGAAAATGCCCCAGCAGTCAAGAAATGCACACGCTGTTGCCTTGTATATATTAATTATAGTGACAGCAATGTAGTTGAAAAAGGAATTGGTCTTTTGCGTTGTCCCTGCAGATCTCCTAGCCAGTTAAATGAGGTGTTAATTATCTCCTAACAATAATAATAATGATCTTAAACAATCTGATGCAATGGTTTTGTTTCCATAACTAATAGCTGTCAAAGTCATTAGAATTACGGAAAGAGAGAGCAGGGATATTTGAACAAAATCATCTTCTGTTCCTAGTCATAGCAGTCTCTAGTATGCAAGTGGAGAAGGTAAGTAATGGAATGATTTAAAGAGTGCCATTAGATTTCAGGTCAGGTGGCGATGGTGTGAGCATTACTAAGGGAGTGGAAATAGTGTCGGGAGCCAGAGATGGAAAAGATAAGTGTGGGTCAAGAACAAAGTGCAAGTGTGGGAGTATGTGGAATTTTGCTATCACCATCAAAATAATACCCATCAACATAATAAAGGTCCCCATCACTCAAGTCCCTTTGCATTTCGCCTTCTCAGTGGGCCGACTGCATCTGAATCATTGGCTCTTTGGTTTTTCAGTCCTGCATTTTCACTGTCAGAATCCATGGAGAGATCCTCTTTGGCTGTGTCTTCTGCCTCGCTGCAGCTGTCAGTATGGAACCCAGCGTTCTCTGCTATGACTGCAGGATCATCCTCTTCATAATGACAACGATAGCACTCCTCAAAGCTCTGGCTCTGATGGGGGACTCTACCTTGGTCACTGAAGCTGACCTGCCAATCCCCATTCGGTCCCGTAGCGTGGCTTTCACACTCTGTAGTGAGATGAGACAGTAAAGTTTCACTACACAAATAATCCTCATCTTCCATAGCCTCCATTCTTTCAGCTATCTCTTCAGCAGAGGGCTGGTTCAGATCAGGGTAATCCACAAAGATTGTGTCCTGTCTACGCTTGAAGCAAGCAGAATTATCATAGACAGGATAGGTCTCTTCTGGATAACCTTAGGAACAAAAGTGACATGAGCCTTAAAATATTAAATCAGATTTTAAAAGAAAGTCTGATACAACCACCGTGCTGACAAATCTGGTCCAGGAATTTAGAGCTTATCGTACGTCATAAGGAAGCATACTTAGCTTTTACTTTGCTGAGGCTCCCAAAAATACAGCTAATTTGAATGAATACTACCCCAAATTTTTAAGGATTGGAGTGAAATCCTGGCTTCTTTGTAGTCAATGGCAACATTCCCATTGACATCAGTGGGGTCAAGATTTCAATCAGATTTTCAAAAGCACTCCACTTCCACCACTGGGACTGGATGGAGAGCCGTGGTAGCTGCTGGCTGGTGATCTTTTGAAAATCTGGTCTTAGATCTTTTTTTCTAAATACCTCAGTTCCTCTCTACAGATGCACTTCGACAAGTGGTTCTTTTGCAGATCATGACCCTACAGGGCATACCAGCCCGTTGTCGTCATCGTCCCCCCTCCCGCCGGCCAAATCCAGTCCTCTCCCCAGCTCTCTGTGACACACTTACTACTGTGCAGCGACACAGTAATGTGCCCCAACACGGTGGAGAACTGCTGATCTAAGACATGATTTGAAGACCTCTGGTGTAGAATTAAACAGCATCCATTACAAAGCTGGATAATTAGATACAACCTAATGTTAGTCTTGAAAGTGGAGCTTGAGACTGCCATTTATATTTTGAACTATTCTGAATGCTTCCTAAGGGGCAAAAATTAAATCTACGGGGAAGGGGGCTGAAGCACAATGTCGGCATGATGTTTTAAAAACAGAATTGTACAAAAATGAGAAATCAAAATGAGTTCCAAAAGCAGAAATTTAGAAAGCCAGGACTCCTGGAATTAATTTCTTCAATTATCTTTACACTATTAGAGCAAAGAAACAAAACCAAAATTAAATAAGTATGGCAGAGCCAGTGGGTCTGATTTCCAGTGGTATTACACTGAAGAAAATAAAACCTGGTGCTATTAAGAAAAACAAAAAAATAAATCTGCCAGCCAAGCTAAGTAGCAAATGGAGTCTAGTCAAATTCATACACCAATTCTGGCAGCTATCCATGCAAAGTGAAATGCTAGATAGTTCAAAATCCATTTGCTCATTATTATAATTGGAAAAGTAAACCTTCTTGTAAACTCTTCGAGGCCACCTTTCTGAAAAGAAATGAGGATATTGTGTAGGATTCTGTTTGCACCTGGGGAAAAAGAATCCAGTTCTGGTAAAACTACTTTGTTCATATGACAGGGAACAAATAAGAGACCTCATTTACCTTCCCAATCCTCCATATAAGGAGCTTCTTCAGCTTCCTTTTCTGGGGAGATGCCATCTATGAGTTTTCCTTCCTTCATGACCCTAGTGATCTCTCGCAGCTGCTGGAGCAACCGCTTTTCCTGGTCTGTTGTAACATTTTGGGCCCTGCTAGAAAACATCAAAGACCAGTCTTGAGGCGTCTGGGTGACAATAGAACCAGTAGCTATTAATATGTATGTACACTAGAATGATAACAAGCAAGAGGGATAGGCGAACACCATACACAAACTAAGGTTATGGAGTTACTTGGGTAATAGAGAATGCAGAATGGTAATCAAAAAGGCTTTTTTTTTTTTTTTTTTTTTTTAATAAAGTTGAACGAGACTTGTAAAATCCTTATTTGAGAAATTACAGGAAAAATACATGCCCTGTCATGTTGCTTTATTCAGGAGCTACAATAAATCTTAAAGTCCATATGACACAGTGGGTGCATCTACACTTACAAGTTAGGTTGACTGAAGGAGACTTAAGTCGACCTAAACTACTCCGCGTCCACACTGGGCTTTTATTAAGTCGACTTAAGCACTTCCTTAAGTCGACTTAAGGAAAAGTTAAGTCGACTTAATAACACCTCATTTTAGGTCGGCTTAACGCTTGAACGGGGATTAGCGCCTAAGTGTTAAATCGACTTAATAAGGTCGACAAGGGGCTATGTCTACATTTGAAAAGTTAAGTTGACTTTAAGTCTACTTAAAGTCAACCTTATTAGCCAGTGTGTGTGGCACTCCATAAAGCCCCCTCATTGACAGTGTGGGCAGGCTCTCAAGCACCTCCTTAATGGTTGCTTTAATGGTCCTGATTTTGTAGTGGCCAGGTAAAATATTTGATTTGCAGACTGACAGCCATCACTAATGAGCTGGCTAGCATCATAATAATCAAACAGCACAGGCAGGACAGCCCTGTGTAGGGGAGGGCCTAGGGGCAGAAACATTAGGAAGTTTCGAGTTTAACCTTAACTGTGGCATCTGGATTGTGACGGAGGGGGAGGGGTGTACGGTTATTTTAGGATTAAGTCAAATGTGTGGTGTATAAATTTAATTAATTTATTGATAACAAATAAGGAGTCCTGTGGCACTTTTAAAGACTATCACATTTATTTATCGCATGAGCTTTCGTGTGTGTAATACCACATGGTTCATGCATTTGACAAAGTGGAATTACACCCATGAAAGCTCATGAGATAAATAAATGTGTTTAATCTTTAAAGTGCCCCAGGGACTCCTCATTTGTTTTGCTGAACTAGATGAATACAGCTACCCCACTGGAACTTATCATCATTTATTGATATTTCATTATTCAGTGAATACAAACTCTTTATCATTAGATGTACTTAACTATAATGGCACAATCGCACAGTAATCACACAGTCTTTTCTCCTGTGGCATTAGTGGTCAGGCAAAAACATGGTGAGAGGGAGAGCAACTTTTTAATGTGCCCCCCGCAGTTGGATGAAACTAAGGACAAGGCTACACTGTTGGGGGCAGTGCCAACAGCGTAGCATCGATTATGCCTGTTCGATTGAGCATACGTAAAGACACGCTCAATCGAACTCAAAATTAGCTGGAGGACGATTGGCTAAGACCTACCCAGCAAGAAGCATAGCACTGATTCAACAGGAAGACATTTCCTGTCGAATCAGTGCTGTGGAGACCCTGCGGTAAGGAGGCGGTAGGCAGTTGGAGGGAGATACACGAGGTATGTAAGTACTTTGTGTATCTCCCTTTGATTGCTGTTGAAATTGTCCCGTTCTGTAGAGAAGGGCTCAGTGACTTGTTTCAGTTGTCAGCTACTCCCATGCTGATTAAATGCTTTGAACAGAAGGGCCTTTTTTCTGAGCAAACTCCTTTTGTTACTGTCTTTCTAAAAAAAAGAAAGAAAAAAGACAAACATACAACGCAGCTTTGATTTTTTTTTTTTAATATTTTTTTTTAAGTTTGCCTTGTTCTGATACCAGTTATGCTGGTGTAAATCAGGGAATCAGTGGAGTTACACTAGCACAAAAGCCATGTGAAATTAGAATTGGCCAACTGGCTTGTAACACTGTCAGTGTGGTTAGGGACTGTGGCCCAGGTGCTGGTCTCAGTTGCATGGGTGTAACTCCAGAATAAGCCCATTGATTTCATTTGTAGTACTCTGGATTTAAACTGTGTGACTGTAACTCAGGGACTGCTTTATGAAGGCTGGGGTGTGCAAGGGTACTGGATCCCCTGGGTATAGGATAGGCATATGAGTTTACCAAAGGGTTTCATGGAAGGGCTTTAATGAAAGCCTGGGTAACACTGATCAGCATAATCATTGTGCGATATATGTATGGCAAATATGTGAGAGGCAGAGAGTGTGTGCGTGTGCGTGGGCACATGCATGCGCAACACACACTAAAAATTGTTCTCGAGGGCTCAGAGTTAAGGCACAGAGGGGTAGCTGTCTCAGTCTGTATACAGCAAAAACAACGAAAGTCCTGTGACACCTGAGACTAACACATTTCTTCAGGCATAAGCTTTTGTGAGCTGCAGCCCACTTCATCAGATGCATGACATGGAAATTACAGTTAGGAGGTATAGAGTTAAGGCAGGTCCCCAAAAGGTGTACTACATACTCCTGTTAGGCTGCCAGGAAGTGATGTTTATGCTTGAATGCTGTATGGGTCCCAGTGGATGCCCATTTACAGTCTGAGAAAATTGTTAATTGATAAAGTGCAGGGACGGCAGGAAAAAACCAGAAGGGTTTATGTTGTTTAGGAGCAAATTGCCACAACTCTAGGCCTCGCAATAAAAGGTTCTCAGGCCATCCTGGCTGAAAAAGGCTGTGAGCAAGAGTTTGGAGATAAGCAGTACTTTATTCGATAAGAGGGCATCCTGGGAGGTGACTGTAGGCTCTAGAACATGTGTTATGATTTTATTTGGTGTAACCCTTTCTCCCACTTTTTCTGTTTGCTGTCGTCTGAATCGCTATATTAGTTAAATAAACTTACATTTGCTTTTTCTATAAACAATCTAAGTGCTGTGCTGTACTGTTCCTCTGGGAACAGCAGTCCTGGTAATGTGGATGGAGCAGGGGCTGAATACTGCAGTTGGATGTTAGTGGCGTGTTAGTGGTGCCTGTGGCTGGGAGAGTAAGGGAGCTGACCACTGGCCAGCATAGACGAGGCTCTCTCTCGCTATGGGGCAGGGGTAGTGAGATGCCCCACAACCTTGGGAACCTCTGTGTAGCATCAGAATGACTGAGATCAAAATTTGGCCCCACGAGTAAAAGAAGATATCATTTGTAAGTATTCCTGTAAGATGAATGTCAAACCTAACAGATTCAGAACCTGAAAGCAGCACACAAGAGGGGAGGCTGGGTGCTCACCGTGTCTCCTTTGTGCCACACACAATTTCCACACTGTTGTATCTGCTTTGGGAAAGATGGAAGCTGCAGGCACAACCTGAAAGCTCCCAGGCATGGGCCAGCTGGCTGCTCAACAATATGCTATATTTTTTCTTCACTGCCACTGCACATCCCCAGAAGACATCTGTACTCCACTCACTCCACGCAGTCTGACAGTAGAAAACATGCAGGAGTATTTACAAATCTGATGGATCTTGCTCCTTTCTCATTTTTACTTTGATTTTAACAATGGAACTGACACTTCATTAGCTCTGGTTATGTTCACCAACAGTGAGCAGTAGTTCTAACAAATCATGGGGAACTTCCAAAAGGGAATTAACCAGTCTTGTTTATACCATCCTGATCCGACATGGCATAAATCAAATAGGGCCAAATTCCACCTCTGGGTGTCTCTGAACTGATAGCAGAATTTGCTCCATAAAATTGGTCTGGGTCTGAGATGACAAGTGATAAATATATGAAGTGTGCAGTTGCGGAATATGACTACATGTATTTGAGGTGAATGTTATGTATCATGCTATATTAAACGGGTAGTGGCAATCATTTACTATTTCAGCTGTGAATTCCTAGCCCAATCCCCTTCTCCAGAAACAAAAATATGTAAACTGAATAGATGTCACCTGTAGCTTGAGATGGCAGCCAGCCCCTAAGTGCCTCCGTGAACTTGTGCTACGGCAGCACTAATAAGAGATGTTCAACACTGTATACAGGGACATAGGTTTTGGCTATTCGTATTTTAAACTCTTGAGTAAGGTTCTATACTGTGGCTATAAGTGAAATTCACCCCTGTGCAGCAGGGCAGAACAAGGTCTATACACTATTTATACCCACACCAAAGCCTTCAAACTAAGACATAAGTGAAACAAACTCTGCATACGCTGTTTGCTGGTCTTCTGCACAGGGAGCTGTTCACACAGGATACACTGAATGCCTGGACACTGCACAAGAGGAGGAGGCAGACTGTTTGCAGTGGAAGAAATGATCATTTCATAGTGCTGCAGTAGTTGGTTCTTGTTATGCATGGTTGTAGCTCCAGAAGAGCTATTACAATTTATCATGTCAACGAAGCACATGCCGTGTTGTGGGGTCCCAAAATGCTCATTGGCAGGTACAGCAATGTGTTTATATACTTACACTGATATCATAACAGTTCCTATGGAGCTATCACGATTGCAATGAAAATACATTATCTAACTTGGTTTCTCTTATACTTCATTTTGGAGCTTTTGGTCTTCAGCCTCCTAAAATATCACAATTAAAGCACAGCTATAGGCAGAAGGAAGACTGTAAAAATTGCTTGATGTATTTATTCCCTCTCAACTTCTGCAGTACATTTGTTCAGGTTATAGTAAAGACAGAAGCATTTTTCTAAATGCCGACTCTAGAAACATGACTTCATAATTTACAATGAAGTTGGATCATTTCTAATCTCTTACATAACCAACAGAAATAAAGGCTTTGCAGCAGAACATTAGCTTTCATTGATACACAAGCCAGAATAAAATTCAGCTCTTTAGCTGCATTGACTCTGCATTTTTGTAAGGAAAATCAGATAGCTTCTGTCAAATAGGAATCAGAGACCTAGGGAGACTAACTTTCCACAATGAGTTTCCCAAAAACAACACTTGGCTTAGCATACAGCTGTATCAAATAGATATTTGAGCAGATTAGTGCTCACCTGAGTGGAGCCACGATTTGTTAGACAGCCAAGTTTAAAAAGCAACTCATGGAAGCAGATATACTGAATGCAAACATACCATTTTTTACATTCTCTTTGCTAAACAAAAGCAGAAAGAAAACTACATATAAGGTATGTCTACACTAGCAATTTAGGTCGACTTAAGGAGGCTTAAGTCGACTTAAATTACTCCCTGTCTACACCAGACTTTCATTAAGTCGACTTAAGAAATTCCTTAAATCGACTTAATGAAAGCTTAAGTTGACTTAAGAACTACCCATGGATGGTGTCGACTTAAAGGTGTCCAGGTCAACTTAACAAAGTGGACTAAGTCGACTTAACTTTAAGTCAACTTAGTCCACTTTGTTAAGTTGACTTAAGGTCGACTTAAAGTCGACCTTATTAAGTCAACTTAACAAAGTCGACTTAACTTTTTCTACTGTAGACATAGCCTATACGACTAAAGCAAATTTAAACTGCAAAACTGTGTCAAATGAAAATCCAGTTCTACTATGAAAAGTAACTAGCAAATGCCATTTCTTACACTGTATAGCCGCTCCCTGAATCATTCAGTCCTGTGGCACTTTTAAAGGTTAACACATTTATTTATCGCATGACCTTCTGTGGGAGAAAATCCCACTTCGTCAGACGCTTTGAAGTCTGACGAAGTGGGATTTTCTCCCACAAAAACTCAGGTAATAAATAAACTTGTTAGTCTTTAAAAGTGCCACAGGACTCCTTGTTTGTTTTTGCTGAACAACACTAACACGGCTACCCCTTTGGAACTTTAAAAGGAAGATTTTACTCCTATTTGCTGCACTCATTCTTGCACAGCCACACTTCTTTAGGAAAGCCAGAGGGCTTCTTTGCTAGTTGGTATATCATCAATAGAATTCTTAACTAAATTCCAGTTGTAGTGCCACCAGTTCACTCTATTATACAATCCCACTGAAATTGATAGTTTTGTACAAATGTTTACTGTGGATATGCTATGAGGGCTGCACAGGTTTGAACTTTTCCTGCTGGTTATGGTGCTTTAGTCTGAAAGACCCTAGCTAGACCTTCAGACAAAGCCGGAGTTTGCAGGACTAGCATGAAGAAAAATCTTTTTTAATTGTAACCAGAGCAAATTTGATATGTAAATCACTTTGCAGCGGTCAACTGCATGTGAAGTTCTTGCACAATATATTGCATGTGCTGCTAGGTAAAGCACAGTGAGGTGAGTTAATGAATATTTTAAGCCTTCTCTCTGAGAATTAGAGATAGATTCAAGATTATTTATCCAGTATTTTTGTGGATTAACATGCAAAATTCTCAGAATAAAATGAAGGGTATGTGAAGGTGACAGATACCGAGAACCTGAATTATTTTATTAATAAGGGAAATTAAAATATTTTCCTGTAAACAGTCTACACTGTGAGACAAACCAGGCATAGATAATGAAGGTAAACTATTTTCTAGAGCAACACTTCTCAACCAGGTTCCGCCACCCCCTGGGGGAGGCCCACAAGCAGGTTTCAGAGAGCCATGGGGCCCTATGGGTGATGCCTGGTGCCGCTGCAGGGATGAAGTCAGATGGTCAGAGATGCAGGGTAGAGGCCCTGAGCCCTGCCTCACCCAGGCTATGTCTACACTTGAAAAGTTAAGTTGACTTTATAAAGTCGACTTAATAAGGTCGACTTTAAGTTGACTTAAAGTGGACCTTATTAAGTCGACTTAACAGAAGTGGACTTAACTTTTCAAGTGTAGATGTGGCCCCTTTTTGACCTTAAGTAGTCAACTTAACGTTTTAAGTCGACTTAAAAAGGTCCACCTAGGCACTACTCCACATCCCCACTGGCTGGTCAACTTAATAAAGTCGACTTCAGTGCTAGTTCGAATTAAAATGAGGTGTTATTAATTCAAATTAACTTTTCCTTAATTCGACTTAAGGTGCAGCTTAAGTCAAATTAAGGAAAGCCCAGTGTAGATGTGGAGTAAATTAAGTTGACTTAAGCCTACTTAAGTCAACTTAACTTGTAAGTGTAGATGCACCCCCAGAGCCCTGAGTCCTCCCCAGCAGCTGATGGCTGAAGTCTGGAACCTCAAGCCCCTGCCCACCGATTCTGCACTGAAGCCCTAAGCCCTGCAGAGCTAAAGCCCCAAGCTGCCTTACACCCCATAGCTGAAACCAAGGAACCCCAAGGCAGATACCCCTCCTCACACAGTGGGCCCTGGAGTTTTTATAGGATTTGGGGTGGAGGGGAGGGGCTCTGAAAAAGAAAGATTGAGAAACCCAGTTCTAGAGGAACTGGGTTAATAAAATACTTCACCTACAGCATTTCTTTAAGTATGGCTTCCTATTTCCATTCTCACACTGAGGTGGAAAACTTAATTTGCTAAGAAGCCAATTCTGGCAATAAAAATAAATTTGATAAAACAGTTTCCTTAAACTGGAATGAGAAACTAACTCAATTGCCACCATTTTGATTTTTTTTTCTTTTCATTCTCGCTTATTTTCCAAAGGATCAAAATCAGTACGCCTGGACAAATCAGTCAAAATGCTACATGAGAAGAATAATTTAGCCTGAAATGGTGGCTGGTCACTTAAATACCAGAAAACAGTTATATGAATAAAACATCTCTTGAATTAAAACTTAGCAAAAAATTATTTAAGATATGCTGTACATTGAACAGAATGATGAGATGAATATGGGAAGAATATTTGTGGAATTGTGTCTGGAAAGATTTTGCACATATTGCACTATTGTCCCCATATTATTAAGTAATAGTAAGAACCTGGAAGAACAACAGAGATAGCTCTACAGACACATGGTTCTTTGTTTTCCATCATCAGAATCTCAGAAAAATTCTCAGCAATCAAGGAGATTTTGCAGTAGCCAGACGGTCTACATTTAGAAATGGAAACAATGAAATACGATGAATGTTAAGAAGGCTCTGATTCTACTTGGATGCTATAGTAAATAATAACTGCATGAGAGAATTCACAAAATGGGAAACAATTGTAGTCTGTTTAAGAGGCAAGGTTGAGGCTTCTGAGATTGTTTCAAATCTTTGATTCATTATGCCCTAATCAGGTACTGTGTCTATCTAATGCTGTCACCTCTTTCTTGGTTTAGACATTATTTTGTCTAGCCCTCTTCCTTCCCAGATTTCCTTTACCTCCCTCTCTGTTGACACGTACTAAAAAAAATTCCTTCTATTCTTTTAAAAGCCTTTAGAAGTCATTCTGTCTTCTAATTTACTGCCCCATTTACTTACCATATTTTGCCACAACTTTGTTTTCAGTCTCTTGATCTAATTACCTCCCTAATTCTCTTCCAAGAAATCAGACCTCCCCCATGTTTACTGAACTTTACTGTTCAACCCAGAGATGTATGCAG
The DNA here is from genome assembly GCA_007922175.1 of Pelusios castaneus. NCBI lineage: Eukaryota > Metazoa > Chordata > Testudines > Pelomedusidae > Pelusios > Pelusios castaneus. The sequence continues at coordinate 5,777,448 of ML685792.1, read as the reverse complement.
ATGGGTCCACCGGGCAATCTAAATTTGAATAGAGAAACAAGTTTTACAAATCAACCCTATTTTTTACTAAGGCCTGTGATGCTATCTGGATCTAGGGGACCATTTATGATGATATTTTGTATTAATATCTCATAATTGCTATAATCCTTAGGAACTATGTCATGTTTCTCTACAGAGGAAAAAGGACATTCAATTGTCTAAGCTCCTACATGCCACAAGGGACCACACCTGTGATACTCTGGACTCACCCAACAATATTGTTAATCTATCCAGCTATGCACTCAACCCAGCAGAAGAGTCTGTCTTGTCTTGAGGACTCTTTCTGCCCCCCCCCCCCCGCCCCCCCAGGCACATGATACAGTTCTGTGGTGACCTGGAAGCCTACTTTCGCCGTCTCCAACTAGAGGAATATTTCCACCACACTACTGAACAACACACTAACCCACAGACATCGTCCTTCCAACGTAACAAGAAGAAGAATTCTGCCTGGACCCCTCCTGATGGCCGTAACAACAGACTGGACTTTTACACAGAGTGTTTCCGCCAACGTGCACAGGCTGAGATCGTGGACAAGCAGCATCATATACCTCACAACCTCAGCCATGCTGAACGTAATGCCATCCACAGTCTCAAAACCAACCCTGACATTATAATCAAAGAGGCTGACAAAGGAGGTGCTGTGGTCATCATGAACAGGTCAGATTACGAACAGGAAGCAGCCAGACAACTTTCGAACACCACATTCTACAAGCCACTACCCTCTGACCCCACTGACGAGTACCATAAGAAACGACAACATCTGCTTAAGAAACTCCCTGAGGAAGCACAGGAACATATCTACACAGACACACCCCAAGAGCCCCGACCAGGGGTATTTTATCTACTACCCAAGATTCACAAACCTGGGAATCCTGGACGCCCCATCATCTCGGGCATCGGCACTCTAACAGCAGGATTGTCTGGCTATGTGGACTCTCTCCTCAGGCCCTACGCCACCAGCTCTCCCAGCTATCTCCGTGACACAACCGACTTCCTGAAAAAGCTACAATCCATCGGTGATCTCCCAGACAACACCATCCTAGCCACTATGGATGTAGAAGCCCTCTACACCAACATTCCTCACAAAGATGGACTACAAGCCATCAGGAACAGTTTCCCAGATGATGACACGGCATACCTGGTAACTGAACTTTGTGACTTTGTCCTGACTCACAACTATTTCAGATTTGGGGATGACCTATACCTTCAAGTCAGTAGCACAGCTATGGGTACCCGCATGGCCCCACAGTATGCCAACATCTTTATGGCTGACCTAGAACATTGCTTCCTTGAATCTCGTCCACAACTGCCTCTCCTCTACCTACGTTACATTGATGACATTTTCATCATCTGGACCCATGGGAAAGAGTCCCTGGAAGACTTCCACTGAGATTTCAACAATTTCCACCCTACCATCAACCTCAGCCTAGACCAATCCACTTCCTGGACACCACCATATGTATAAGGGATGGATGCATTAGCACCACCCTCTACCGGAAACCAACTGACCGCTATACATACCTACATGCCTCCAGCTTCCACCCAGCACACATTACGCGATCCATCATCTACAGCCAAGCCTTAAGGTACAACCGGATCTGCTCTGAGCCCTCAGACAGAGACAAACACCTACAAGAGCTCTATCAGGCATTCCAAAAACTACAGTACCCAGCTGGAGAAGTGAAGAAACAAATTGACAGAGCCAGACGGGTACCCAGGAGCCGCCTACTACAGGACAGACCTGACCTAGAAAACAACAGAACACCACTGGTTATAACCTACAATCCCCAGCTAAAATCTCTCCAACACGTCATCAAAGATCTACAACCTATTCTAGAAGATGATCCCACACTCTCTCAAGCCCTGGGAGGGCGGCCTATCCTTGCTCACCGACAGCTCCCCAACCTGAAGCAAATACTCACCAACAACCGTACAACAAGAACACTAATCCAGTAACGTATCCTTGCAAAAAAACCCGGTGCCAACTCTGCCCGCACATCGACTCCAGTGATACCATCACAGGTCCCAACCACATCAGCCACACCATCAGGGGCTCATTCACCTGCACATCCACTAATGTGGTTTATGCTATCATGTGCCAGCAATGTTCCTCTGCCATGTACATTGGCCAAACCGGACTGTCCTTACGCAAAAGGATAAATGGACACAAATCCGACATCAAAAATGGCAACTTCCATAAACCTGTAAGAGAACACTTCAACCTCCATGGACACTCAGTAGCTGACCTGAAAGTTGCCATACTCCAACAAAGAAACTACAAAAAACAGACTTCAGCGTGAAACTGCAGAGCTGGAGCTGATTTGCAAGCTTGACACAATCAGACTGGGCCTGAATAGGGACTTGAAATGGTTATCACACTACAAAAAGTGATTGTTCTGTTCACACATTTATCAACAGGTGTGAATAGGCCCCATCTGCTCTCTGAACTGACTTTGCCTACACGTGCCCTCCTCCATCCTGGCATGTGTATATATATACCTCTACACTGTGATTTCCACTTCATGCATCTGATGAAGTGGGTTATAGTCCACGAAAGTTTATGCTGAAGAAAATCTGTTAGTCTATAAAGTGCCACTGGACTCTCATTGTTTTTTGCTGTACAACAGACTAACACGGCTACCCCTCTGGAAATAGAAAGGTAGTAATTTGCTGGGAATGATTATATAGTTTGTGTGGGAATTGCATCTGTATTAGAAGTTAGGAATATGTTTGCTATATCTATATTTCAACTTGTATGATTCTGGGAAACTCCCCAGACAAGATGTCTACAGCCATTGTCTCCTTAATGGCCCATTAAGGAAGCTCCCAGGTACAATGGGCCCAGGGAGAAACCTGTTGAGCCACTAGGACTTGAACATGTGACTCAACTCCATTTTGATTGGAAAGAACTCCACACAGCATGGAGAAGGCCAGAGGTGATAAAAGACAGCAGCCCCAACTCCATCTTGTCTCAAGTCCACAGTCTACAGCCAACACCATCTCTGGAACTATCCCTCTGCGACTGGACAAAGGACTGAGGCCCACCCCGGTGATGGGTGTTTACCAGAGGAACAAGTCTGCAAACTGCTTTACATGGACTTTTCTTTTCTATGTATGTGATTCATTTTGACCCTTTAACATCTCTCATACTTTGCTTCTTTTCATTTTATATTAAACCTTTAGTTGTAGTTACTAAAGGATTGGCTATCAGTGTGGTATTTTGGGTAAGATCCAAACCTATATTGTTCTGTATGCTGTGGCTGGCCCTTTGGGGTCAGGAGAACCTATTTCTTTAAGGGACCGTGCAGCTAGGTCGGAGCCATAAGAGCTGGAGTGCAATAAAGGGAGCTGTTTCTATTTTGGGTAGATTTCTTGGTACCTGGTTTGGAGAGCCAGAAGCCCATTTGTGACTGATAAGGAAATTGGTTTGTGTACCACCCATGTGCGTTTGGGGAGTTTGGCTCCCAGTTTTGCAGCTTGCCCTGATTTTTGCATGTCCAGGAGGGTATCCCCGGAGGCCCCAGTCACAAGTCCCAAACAAAAATTCCAGTTCAAAACCCCAGCTTCTGAGGCTTTCTCAATCTGGTTCCCATTCACTTCAGTGGGTGTATAAATCATTAAAAACAAAATTACAGCAGTCTAAGTTTTGGGTTTTTTTTATTATGATTCTGGATATAAAGATGTAAAAATAAATGGGAACAGAGTCAAAATGGCCTTTACAATTTATTTTTAATTTTTGTAACAATCTCACTATATTCAACTTCCATTTTACTGCCACAGGGCTGTCCCTGGGTGGGGTCTAGGGCCAATCAGGCTGTGGGCCTCCCCGCTCCCCCACCCCAATCCACTTCCCTGCCCTGCCCCTGGGCCAACTGTTCCGCCCTAGGGGTCAGAGGGGGCTGGCCCAGAGGCCAGGCTCCACGCTCCTGCCCCTCCCCTTGCCTTCCACTTGTGACCGAAGACAGCGGGGTGGGGGTGGAGGTGGGGCAGTGGGGAGACAGCGGAACCACGGGGCCCAGCATGGTCGTCTTGCTTGTCCTCCCCTAACGACAGGCCTGTACAGCCAAATACAAATCATGTCTCTTGGAGTGTTTTTAAGTAATTCAGATTTTTTATAGAAGAGTATGCAATCATTATTTCAAAATAATTTTAAATATATTGTATATGTTCATAAGTTTTGTACAAAAAATTGTGAATTATAAAAGAAAACACACATTTAAAAGCACTGATTTAGCAATTTTTCTTTTTTCATATTTGCTAAGTGGCTTTATAAGCCAAACTGGTGGAAATTGATTACTGGAGCAGATTAATATGCAGTCCTGCCCTTAAGAAAACATTTTACAGAAATTTTAAAAAGCATCTGCCTAAAATATAACTGCATTATTGCTTTATAAAAAGATCCAGAACACTAGACGCTATCAGACGTTATCAGTTGTCTTGGATTGTATTCAGACAGGACCAGCCCAACCACATGGGTGAATTACATGGGTGCCTAGGGCCCTGGGCATTAAGGGGTGCCAAATTAGATGTGTTGAAGCAAACCTTGCAGGCCTCAAACTTTTGCTAGCAACAGCATGACTTATAGAAGAATGAGGGAAGTGTAAAGATAAGAATGAAATGGTCTGAGAAGGGAAAGAAAGAGCCGATTCCTTTCTCTTGTCAGGGTCAAAGTGTCCTAGAATGATAAGTTGCCACTGCATTTAGTTTTTGTCTTGTCTTAACTAATTTGTAATTTTTCACTAGCAGAAATGCTGCGTTATCTCTATAAATATCTGCAAAATCTGCCTGTGAGCAGAGCTCATTTGGCCGTACAGGGGACATGCTGTCAGTTAACTGTCTCTCCCTGCAATTGCTTGAATAAAGTGGTGCGTTGCTGAATCCTGATAACAAAGGGTTAAATTGTTTTCTTCAACAGATGGAACAAAAATATTACCTCTTATAACATGGGGGGGGGGGGGCGGGGCTGGCACTAGGCACAAGCCAGTGAGGCACTGGCTAGGGGCAACAAAAGGCAGGGGCTTCGGAAAGCTGGACCCTGTGCTCCTGCCCAGGGGTCAAAGTATGCCGGTCCAGAATGCCCCAGAACGGCCCACAAATTTAGCGGGCCAGCATTCCAGGGCCCAGAAAAGCCAAAGACTCAGTCAGAGCACTTGTTTTGCCCTGTCCTGCTGTGGCTAGGCAGAGGTGTTTCAAATTTCCCGGCCTGAGCATGCTCAGACAGAGCGTGTTCAGGGCGGGAGTGGACTGGCCAAGGAGCGAATCCAGATGCCCCTGCAGCTTCTCCAACCAGGTAAGGGAGGGGAGAGGAGTGGGGAAGGGGCCTTGGGGGAGCCAAGGAGTGGGGAAAGGGCTGCGGAGGGCCCAAGAAGCGGGGAAGGGGCTGAGAGGAGTGGGGAATGGGCCACGGGGGGAGGGGGGGGTGAGAAGAGCAGGGAAGGGGCCGAGGAGCGGGGAAGCCTTGGCTCCCGGCAGAAGTGCGGCCTTGGGTCCCTGGCCAAGGCTGGCTCCCGACTGCGGTCCCCAGGCTACTGCTGGCAGGAGCTCCCTCAGGGTTTCCCTCTTGCCATTGTCATGCCACACCTCATGAGAATTGGGCAGTGGACAGCATCCTGTGGACTGGGTCCTGCCTTGGAGTGGGGTTGGATGGTTAACATCCCATGAACAGAGGCATGACTCCTTTCTGGTGAGGCTACTCGTCTAACTGGAACCGAGAGCTCCGGCAGAGTGCGCTGTGTCGTTGGGGGGGGGGGGGGGGTGTGTGTGCTTAGGACACGCCTAACCTGGGTTCTTATTACACAGCATCCTTGTGGCTGATTCCCCAGCTTGGGAGACAATGACAGCAGGCAAAGGGGTATTTCAGAGGACCTCTTGAGTCTTTGTCACTAAGAACTCAATGCAGATTTAAACCAAAATGTCCCACTCACTCTTTTGTCCACTGTGATGAAGATACACACCTAGGCTGTGGCAGACCCCAGGGCACTCCCCCCCCCCTATTGGGGGCATGAACTGGGGGCTCCTGCCTTGGAAAGAATCACTGATGGGTGACCTATGTTAGCTGATGGGGGGGAGGGAGGGTCCTATCTCACAGCTAGAGCCAGATTAACCAGCCTGAGGGCCTGGAGCCCCATTGCTGGGAAGGGGGGGGGGCCTGGGGTCAGAGGGCACACCGGCCTCGTCCTGTTCTGGCCAGTGGGGCCTGGAAGGATGTGCTGGCACAGCAGAGGCCATGCAGTGAGCCAGCTTGCCCCCCCCCACCCCAACCGCTGCTCCCCCTGGGCAACGCAAACAGGAGCTGGCCCGCCCCAGTCTGACCCCTGGGATGGGCCACCCAACACAGAGGGTGGGGCAGGTACGCCCCACTCCCAGCGCTTACAAGGCAGGAGCACCTGCAGCATGCTTGCCCTGCCAGCATTCAGCAGAACTGGATTATCAACGGGGTTTTAGGGTGTGGGAGCCCAGGGCCCCTTTTTGGCTGGGACGCGGGACGTAAGTCCCTGAAATAATCCAGTCCTGCCTGTAGCCCAGTGATTAGGGCACTGCCCTCTGCTGCCTGTGAGCCCTCTACAAAAGCCCGTCGTATCAGGTGGCCAGGGAAGTGCACAACGTAAGACCGGCCAGACTGAGGCACAGCAGTGATCCTGCCGTCTGTTGTCTGACAGCGCCCAGTGATGCTGCAAAGGCAATGAGGAGCAGAGGGCCATTATCAAGCAATCTGTCCCCTGGCAACAGTGATGTACCGAGGTTACTTGGCGCCCAGGGGACAAAATCACATTTGGTTCCCTCCCCTCCCGCCAATGCTTCCTTCGTCGTGTGCAGCCTCCTGGAACGACGCCTGCTCTGTGCAGTGGGGGGCTGTATAAGGTGGGGGGGGGAGGCATGAGTCATGGGGATAAGGCAAATGTGACAGCCCCCAAGGTGACAGACAGTGTCATCCCCCCTGTCCGGAGCCAGAGGCCGCAGGGCGACCGTGCCACTCCCCGGTGCTGGGGTCTGTGGGGGTGGGGAGGGGAACAGGGCCAGAAGCTGCGATGCCCTCTCTCCACTTCAGAGCAGCAATGCTGGCTGCCTTGCTCCCTGTCAGCCACCCTGCTCGTGGGCAGCATATGGCTGCTGCTTTTGGGGACGGCCCTGGAGTGGGCCTGTTCCAGGGAGTTTTGGCTTTGCTGCCTCCCCCACCCTACACCCCCAGCACCAGGGGCTGCAGCACAGTTGCCCCGCTGCCTCTGGCTCTTGCAGTGGGAAGGCAGAGGAAGTGCCAGTCCCCCAAGCCTGGACCGGGACGTTTCTAATCCGGCCCGGGTGCAGGGCTGGCCCAGGCCCCACTCTCCCCCCACTTCAGCCCAGCGCTGATCACCCCCTGGGTCTGTATGCCACTGCCTGGCACCCAGTCTCTGCATTGGGCACACCGCGATGCACGTGACTGCGTCCAAATATTTTGGCTACTAGCCACTGCTGGCCCTATCTGCCATCAGCTTTCTCATCCTTTGTTTTCAACCCACTTGTAGTTTTGGCCCTCATAATAGCAACCAGCTCCAAAGGGTCACTGTGTGTTGTGGGAAAAAAGTGCTGACTTTTATTTGGTTGAACAGCTGCAAAAGCCGGGTCTCAGTTCTTTTGTTACACTAATGGGTGAAGAAAACAAAAAACCAGAGTCCTGTGGCACTTTTAAAGACTAACAGATTTATTTAATGGCATAAGCTTTCGTGGGAGAACAATCCAACTTCGTCAGATGCTTTGAAGATGGGAGAATGGGAGGAAATTAAATGCAGGGAAGTGTATGACATAGGCTGTAACAGCAAATCAAAATAGGTGTTTGTTAGGATTCAAACACTGGGGAACAGCACTTTGCGGTCAAATCACCTGTTGTAATGAGAGAAAAATCCACAGTCCCTGTTTAACCCCAAGGCAACTGAGTCAAATTTGCATAAAAATTCAAGTTCTGCAGTTTCTCGTTGAAGCTGTGATTTGCTATTCATCTGTTTCAGCACAGATGTTAGCAAGTCGTCAATGGAGTGAGCAGAGAGATTGAAGTGTTTCCCTATTAGTTTTTTGGTGTTGCAATTTCTGATGGCAGATTTGTGTCCATTTATTCTTTTGTGCAGAGAGAGACACTCCTATTTGTCCCATATATACGGTAGAGGGGGCATTTCTGGCACAAGATGGCATAAATCACATTGGTGAATGAGCCATTTATGGAGTAGGTGGCTTGATTTGGGCCTGTGATGGTGTCTTTAGTGTAGCTATGAGGGCAACATGGTCTGTTGCAGGGATATGTTCCTGCTTTAATGCTTCTGTTGTTTGTAGTTGCTGGTGACTATCTGTTTAAAGTTGCGGGGCTGTGTGTAAGCAAGGAGAGGTCTGTCTCCCAAGGCTTGAGAGAGTGAGGGATCGTCTTGAAGAATAGGCTGTAGATCTTTGATGATGTGGTGAAGAGGTCTGACTTGGGGGTTGTAGGTGATGATCAATGGCGTTCTGTTGTTTTTTTTCCTTGGGTTTCTCCTGTAGTAGTTGATTTCTGGGTACCCGTCTGTCTCTGTCAAGCTGGTTCTTCACTTCTGTGGGTGGGTAGTGTAGTTTTAAGAATGCTTGATAGTGATCCTGAAGGTGTCTGTCTCTGTCCAAAGGATCGGAGCAAATGCGATTATATCTTGACTGTAGACAATGGATCGTGTGGTGTGTCTTGGGTGAACGCTCGAGGGATATAGGTAACTATAGCAATCAGTAGTTTTTGGTATAGGGTGGTCTTTACATGCCCATCACTAATTTGCACTGTAGCGTCCAGAAAGTGGATCTCCTGTGTGGAGTGTTCCAGGCTAAGTTTGATTGTGGAGTGGAAATTGTTGAAATCTCTATGGAAATCTTTAAGGGCATCCTTACCGTGGGTCCAGATGATGAAGGTGTCACCAATATAGAGTAAATAAAGTAGAGGTGCTTTTGGAATGAGACATAAGGAAGTGTTGCTCTTAGTCAGCCATAAAGATGTTGGCATATTGTGGGGCCATGCGGGTACCCATAGCAGTGCTGCTGACTTGAAGCTCTTCAACGCGATCTCTCACTCGCTCAAGCCTTGGGAGACAGATCTCTCCTTGCTTACAGACAGCCCCCCCAACCTTAACAATCTGACGAAGTGAGATTTTTCTCCCATGAAAGCTCATGCGATAAATAAATCTGTTAGTCTTTAAAAGTGTCACAGGACTCTGTTTGTTTTTCTACAATAGACTAACACAGCTACCCCACCCCACCCCCCCCGAAACTTAACGAAGGGGTAAACTACACATCCTTATACCATTCATGATTTTACAGATCTCGTGCTTCTTCATCCTTAGGCATGGCTTTCCCAAGCTGACCTGGAAGCAGGGACACCCTCCTCCCCATAGCAGAGGTAATGATCTTAACACACAGGATATAGGTTCCCCAGGAAGCCCCACCACTTTTCTTCCCCGCTGTCCATCTGTGGGGTCTTCAGCAGGTGCCTAACAAGTTGGCACAAAAATGGGTCAGGAGCCTAAGGGGATCCCTGGCCAGGGGCTGGCAAGCAGAGGGTGTCATGTGGGAGGTGGGAGTCTCTGACTTGGTTTCCTTACTCCATTGTCCTGCCTGAGATGGGATCAATTACAGAGAATTGTTTCTTGGGTAACTGGCTGTTGAGACTTGCCCACATGCTCAGGGTTTAACTGATCGCCATATTTGGGGTCGGGAAGGAATTTTCCCCCAGGGCTGATTGGCCTGGGCTCTGGGGGATTTTCGCCTTCCTCTGTAGCACAGGGCATGGTTCACCTACTGATGAATTCTCTGCATCTTAAAGTCCTTAAACCATGATTTAAGGAGGTAAATAACTCAGTCATGGGTTGGTGGCCTATTGCTGGAGTGGGTGGGTGAGGTCTTGAGGCCTGCATTTTGCAGGAGGTCAGACTAGCTGATCGTACTGGTCCCTTCTGACCTTAAAGTCTATGAGTCATTGGAACAGCGCTCTGCAGTCTCTCAAGTGTGAGCCCTGGTCCCCAATGGTGGTGGTAGTCTGAGGCAGACTGGTCTTTGTAGCGGATTGAAGCTGTGCTGCTTTAATTAAATAGTCATGAGGGAAAGGAGGACCTGAGAATCTCTCTGTGGTTCAATGGCTTGGGTATTTACCTACTATCTGGATTTAATTCCTCTCCCAGCTTACTGGCAAAGGATTTGAATGGGCATCTCTCTGCTCTTGAGTAAATAGCCAGTCAGTGGTCTGAGAGATGTTCTGGTAGGCTCCTTGACCTTTTTTGGCTGATGCTGTGTCACTTTCATGCCCTAACCACTGAGCCATGGGTTGATGGACTTGTGGTTTGGAAGAGTGGGTGCCATGTGGGTGGCTTGGAGATGCTTCCTTTGTTCTCCCCGAGAAAGGATTGGAAGCATGATTTTTTACATCCCTGGTGAATGGCTGGGCTAGGAGAAGCATTAAGGCCATGATGCATGGGCTCCCTTGCTCTTTTCTATTGAAGCTGATCCACTTGCATTACAGAGCTGTTAAGCAAAGGAGGCCTGGTGAGGATCCCTGTGTGGTACGGTTGGTTTGAGCCTTCTCTATGTTTGCTGATATTGGATTTAAACCTTGGTTATTTAACTGTCAAGTGAATGGTCTAGGCCCTCTTCCAACATGCTGGCACCCTCAGGGTTTCCTCTTGAATGTGGGCCACTGTCATTCCATGCCTAAATGGGAACTGGGTGGCAGGTAACACCCTGAGTCCTCTCTAGTCCTGTGGACTGGGACCTATGCTACAGCCAAAGTGAAGGCTGATTCAAATCCCGCCCCCGAGTAGAAAGCTGACACTTTTCTGTGGAGGCTGCATCTCATCAACTACATATTAACTGAAACAAGACTCCTGCAGAATGCCCTGTGCTGTGAGGGTTAGTGTGTTTGCCTCAGATACTGCTACCCCCGGCTCACATCCTCCACCTGCCTTGTGACTGGTAGCCTGCTGTGAGAGGAAAACACCACCCCTTGTTGCAGGAGAAGGGATATAGCTTGATGACAGCTTGATTCTTTGTCATAAAGACTTAATGCAACTTTACACCAAAACACCCCACTTGCTCTTTTGTCCACTGTGATCAAATTACACACCTAGACTGTGGCGCACCTCAGGGCACTCCCCTTTGCTGTTGAGGGGCATGAGCTTGAGGATCCCACCTCATAGAAGAGAGTCACTGGTGGGTGACCCTTGTTAGGGCCCCTTCCCTTTCCCAAGTAGACAGTGGCTCCTGAGAAAGACAGGGGGCTCAGACAAGAGTAGACCACCATAAAGAACAGTCACCACAGAGGCTGGAAATCGCAGTGCAAACCACTGCTGAACAAGCAGCTGGGGGATTTGAACCCCACTTTCCAGCAACCTTAGGGAATAGCCAACCCACTGGACTAAAGAGTAAGACTTGCTTTCAGCCTTGCCCAAAGCACATTTAACTAAACTGAAACAGCTTCACCAAGCAAGAGAGAAGGAGGACATCCCCCAGGGCTACATCACAAAGATGAAGCCCCTTCCACCAGGGTAGGCTCTAACTGGCTGCTTTCACAGGTCAGGCACAACACCTAACCACTAGACCACATGCCAGCCTTTGTCCACATCACATTTAACTATAGTGGAATAGCATCAACAGGGAAGACAGCAGGCCCCCCCGCCATTGCTAGATACAAAGGACAAAGAGAATGGCACCGGGACACTTTAATCCTGCAACTGCCCCAGGCACCTAGGCTAATCACCAGACTATGCAAGTGATGGCCACCTTGGCCTGGGCCAAATCACATTTTCTTAATGTGGGACAGATTCAGGAGGGCAACTCTGTCATCACCACACAGCACTTCTGGGGGAACTTCATAATACCCCGAACCAGGACTTGAACCTGCAGCAGTTGCATGCTGTAGTATTAACGAAAGATTATGTAACGGTAATAGCCAGTAGATGGCAGAAGTCGTATTTTAGCCCTGCACGTGTATAACAATTCCCAGATACTGCCTGATTGATGTAGGGCTGGTACTGTTGAAATGTGTCTTCCCCCTTTATCAATGGGGATTGGAATGTCTTTCCTCCCTCACTGGTGGGAACCAAGGCTGTTATTCTTTCTTGCAGAAAAACAAGGTAATAATTCTAATGACACTAATCTAGTCACACTAATGACTAGGTGGGAAAAAAGTTAGTTGTATGTGTTAGCATGTAAAAAAGTGTATATAAGCTGATGCTCAAACCCCTCCTCTTTGGAACTTCACCGATGGGACAGCTGCTGTGCTGATCGCCTCGGATCATCGCTCTCTAAGCTTCTCACCTGCAGCCGCCTTGCTTGGGGTTCCCGTCTGCAGAAGGGGCGTAAGCATTGGACTTTCTCTCCTATTCCCTCACCCATCCCCCTCTTGCTTGTACCCTATTAAAAGTAATTTTCTTTTACTCTGTACATTGCCTCCTTGGTGCTGTGTCTACTGAATCCAAAAGAACCTATAGGGCCTGAGCTATTGGTTGTAGCCAGAGTCCCACTACACATGCCAAGTACACAACCGAACCATTGTCCCATGGATGAGATGGGCTGCAGGCAAGAGGAAATGTTCAACTGCTTTTTGATCAGTGAGTAACAACTTCTGCAGGAAGGGACTACCTGACCACCGTATGGTAAGCAAGCCCCATGCAGGGGCTGCAGGAGAGCCCTTTTCAACACCTTCACCCCACCCCTCTTAGCCTGCGACAAGGGGATTTGACCCAGCAGCTCCCACAGCCCAGCCACTTCAATTAAACAGCCATGAAGGAAGAGGGGCCCAAGAATCCTTCCGCAGTTCAATGGTTTGGGTATTTACCCAGTATGAGGGTAGGGATCAAATCCTCTCTCAGCTTGCTGACAAAGGACTTGAATGGGCATCTCACTACTCGAGTAAATATCCAGTCATTAGCCTGAGAATAGGGCCAGCCGAATCATATAGATGAACTATGCAGTCACCTGGGATGCCAAATTAGACAGAAGTGATTTTCTTTAATTAAAAAAATATTAATATATTATCTCTTATAACAGGAGAGAGAGGGGCACCACAGCCACAGTTTGCCTAGAGTGCCAAAAATCCTTGAACCAGCCCTGTATTCAGAAAATTCTTTGGCTACAGAAGATGATGGATTTTTTAATTTGCTTCTGAGCCTGAGACATTTTCATGTTCAGTTTGCAGACATATCTGTTTTTATCTTCCACATTACATAGTATGGGGCAGTGGGGTGCTCCTTAAGAAAACTGACGTTGGGAAAAATAATTTAATATAGAACTTGAATAGAAAAATGTGAACAATAGAGCAAATATTATGATGCATCAAATAGAAACAAAATTACTATTTAAACATATAAAAGAGGTTTACATTTTGATAAAAAACAGATTTTCCTCCATGAGATAATCTAATTTATCTAAACAGAAAGGAATTCTTTTTTAAATTCCTGTAATGTAAAACATACCTGTTACTGTTAGGTCCTACTCTATTGATTAATTTTTCCATAGCTTCCTCAGTCTCTCTCAGCTTTTCTTGTAGTTGCGTAAGCTCATAATCAGCTGAAAAACAAACACAATCACTAGCAGCTCTGAACAATTATTCCACTAGTATTTTACAGACTGGTTATCTCAGTATATGTACCAAGCCAGACTGGATACAGGGGGATTTAAGAGCAGATAACCATAGGGTTAATGGAAACATTCTCTTTCACTTCCTCCAGGCATAATAAAAGGAGCACAGAGATGTTCGCAGAGGTACAAGAGATGCACAGAATGTGCCCTCTTTGAATGGCTCACAAGCAACCACTTGATATTTAGATTGAAATGATCTGACAGAAAAAAGTATCCTCCCACCCCCCACACACCTTATGTGCTAAAGGAAAATTAGTGATATATTACCCATAGTAAAATTGACAGTTCTCATGGAAATTCTCTCTTAAATTCTTGTGAATAAAGATTCAAAACCATTCAAGTTAATACATTAACTGCTCTCAGATGATGTCTGGCCTTTTATGATATGCAAGGATACAGGGAGACAGTTCAAGGAGCTTGCACCTATGCACAAGAGCCAGGCACAACCTGGGTGGGGGAATAGAGCCATAGGCTCTGATTCACACTAACTCATCCAAAGGGCTGCACCCCTTGTAAGCATGGTGGAACTGCAACTGCAGCATACACTTCCCTAGTGCTCACAGGAGAATGGAATATGGAGGGGAAGAACATACAGGAATTAACAATGTCTGTACAGTACCTGCACCTCTCTCTTAACTTACGCATATTTCCCCCACACCCCCAGAGAGCTAGCCAACTAACTCTGTTGGTTGGCATGTGTGCATGAGGAAGTCACATAACCTGGGCACCACATGCTCTCAGGTGGCAAGAAGGGAGCAGTCTATCCATTTGTCTTATGGAACACCTAGAGGTTCCAACCAAGAGTGGGTCCTCTATACCATATACTGTTCAAACATGTAATGAAAAACTGTCCCTTCTTCAAAGAGTTTACAGTCATGGCTGCAATTCTGCAGCAACCCTGACTCCACAAAGAATCTGCTTAATTTTATGCACTATGAGTTTTCAAAGCTTTTGCATGATTGAGACCTACATAGACACGTAGACATAGGGTGGGAGGGTAAACAAAGGCAGAGTGATGTAAACAGAGATCCAAAGGTCACAGAGCACATTAGTAGTATCACAAGTATTCAGGTCTCCTGACTCCCAGTCCAGTGATCTATCCACTATACTGCCTCTTCTCTGATTAATGATCATTGCTTTAGGAATACAGGCTATGTCTACATTAGAAAAGTTAAGTCGACTTTGTAAAGTGGACTAAGTTGACTTAGCTTTAAGTAAATAAATAAACTTAAACTTAATAAAGTCACCTTAAGGGTTACTCCATGTCCACACCATCCTTAAGTCAACTTAAGGAGTCAACTTAAGGGTTAAGTCGACTTAAGGGCTGCGTCTACACTGGTAAATTAAGTCGACTTAAGCTTGCTTAAGTCGACTTAATTTACCCAGCATCTACACTACAGGTTCCTTAAGTCGACTTAAGGAAAATAAAGTTGACAATTAAAATTAAGTCGACTTTATAACACCACCTTTCAATTAGACCTAAGGCTTAAGTCGACTCACTAGAGTCGACTTAAGCCAGTGTAGACGTGGGGTAGCCCTAAGTCGACTTAGGGCTACCCCAGGGTTACACCAATGCCCTCCCTGCCGGGGAGGGGGGAGCACCAGGGCAGTCTGGCATGCCCCTCCGCCCCCGTGGACCTGCCTTAGGTCCCCCTAAGCCCCTAGAAGTCGACCTAGGCATCCAGTGTGGATGCTCTAGGTCGACTTTTTAACTTCCCCTTTAGGTCGACTTTAATTTAAAAGGTGTGACAATGGAGAGAGAATGTAACAGACAGTCTGATAACTGTCCAGAAGATACATATTCAGACAAGGCATTTAGCTGTGAGAACTTTGCCTCTCAGTTTTTAATATTATCCTATACGGAAGGCTCCTTTTGGAGCTAGGTCCATTTTGAAAAAATCATTTGATTGTTTTGGCCTTTCAGCAGTTGGGTCTGATCTAAAATTCAATTGAGTCAACAGAAGCTCTCATTGCTTTCAGTGGCCTTTGGATCAGGCCAATAGTCAGTAGGTATCATTTGTTCTAGGTTCTTTGTTCTTGCTTTAAAAGTGTAAAATGCTGCCAGCCATATACAAGTGCTAATTATTATTATTACTGAAAAGGCAAGGTGGGAAAAGTATTTTAACTTACTGGAACTTTAAGTCATGAAGTTTACTTTTTTACATGTTTCATTGGCAAGTTTCATACATGATTGTTTTAGGACTTTGCAAATTCCTTCCATGCTTAAGGGAGGAAGGAAACTCCCCTTTCCATCATTAGCCCTCAATGTGCAGAATGGGTATGGAGGGTCCCATTGACTTTTATTTTGCCCACATGCAATGAATTGCAGGATTAAGGCATTATGTTATATGAAGAGATGACAAGACACAGGATGTCAGGTCATGGAGGAGCAGAAGCTGCCTTTCTGAGCCTGCTACCTCCTTTTTATTAAGCAGAGCAAACAACTTACATATGATCAAAATAAGCATTCCTGTGCAAAAACATAACATAACAGGATACAAGAACATAACAAGTTCTTTCAAGGCCTTTTACGCAGGGATAAGAAAATAAGCTCTGTTGATTACATTTCTAGCTGAAACCTTGAGAAAGGGAGCTGGGACAGGGAAGAGAATAAATCTTTCACTATCTCTCAATATACTCAGTGTTTTTTCATCACACTCTCCCTTTCCCCCTGCCCAGCATGTTTACAGGTGGACAGCTCGTGATCATGCATCTAGGTGGTCCAGGTGTGCCTGGACGTGCCGTCTCAGCATGAAACACGGGCCATGAATCCCTACAGTTATATAGTGCCACTTTGGTGCCACGTGGACTGAGGACTTTTTAATGTGTATTGAATGTTTGTTTTTTTATAGGTGGAGTGCACTGTATACTACTAATTAACACTGGTTATATGGTGCTTTAAAAATTATGCAAGAGGACCAAAGAAAAGAGAACAGACACTTTTTGTACTATATTGTGTTGCTCCTACTCTTTACACTTTTCAGTTTTTATTGCAAACATGTCATTCCTTTAAAGGTTTTGATTTTGCACATTCATTTAGAAATTGATTGAGCAGTATTTTGCTTTACAACATCTGCTCTCTCCAACAGCAATGCATAAGATAATGCTTGCTGCTCTATTTTACTATTTGGCATTGAAGGTTCCAGAACAAATTCTGGGAAATAACTGGTTAAACCTACTATCTAACATCAACTTTACATGGAACAGCAGTTTTACAATGTGTCCAGATGACAAAGACATTGGTCCAACTGTAGAGGGTTATGGAGGTAATTTTGAATCAGGTGGGAAATAATACTTACTGATTTTCCTATTCATGTTTCCAGGTATAACTGAAGGAGACTTCTGCGCCACAGTACTGGTTTTCCCCTTAGATGAGAGCTGTAAATGAAAAGATAACTATTGTAGGAATTATAGCAACAGCAATACAGAAGCTCCAAAGGTTTCAAACCAAGAAAAGGAGGGAAAGCTAAAATTATGCTAGACACTAACCAAGGAAAATACCACCAGAGGAAAAAACCAGACAGCAATCATGAAAGAAACTATGGTAACCTCACTAACTAAAAACTATCACATATTTATAATCAATGATTTTTGTAGCAAAATTAAGGATTAACTAATAAATATCACATGTAAATTAAAAAAATAAGGGCCCTATCCTACAATCCATTCATAAACAGAGCACCCAAGACTAAAGAGGGCTTTGTTTGGGCAAACTGACACTTAAAAATACTGGGGGAAGGGGGAGTTCATTCCAAGCTATTTGCCTTTCTTTCCTTGGCAAAAGTTTTCTGCCATTTATCTGTTTCACTGGCTTTGCACTAACACTGTGACAGTAACACAGATGTCATCAGGACCTACCGAAAAGTATATGCTCTTCAGTCACTCTCTTTCATCTGTATAAAGGCTGGATGCTGTTTAACTGTGCTTAACCAGCCCTGTCAATGTGCCCCGTTTCCTGGCCTGCAGAAGAACTTCTGCCATTCTTATCCTGAGACTCTCCTGAGCAGAGATTAGCAATTGGCCATAGATACAGTTTGGTTTCTGGTTCACCCCATCTAGCGGGAGACGCAATCTCCTCTGTACAGGTTGACACACTGAGTGACTGGAATCAAGGCAATGCCCGTTTCAGCTCACCTGCTCACAGTCAATCTGGGCTGGAAGGAATATAATAGCACTGCAGAGGCTGCTCTCCAACCTGATTATTATGCAAGTGAGTTAGTTCATGTAGGGACACTTATGGACAAGTAGTATGAGCTACAACTTCCCCCCGTTTAAGTTTCTGCAATTAAATATTAGGCATTTCAGAGTACCAAGTATTCACAAAAAGTTTAAGCTAAGTGAGAAGTGTTTAAGATGTGATTTTTTTTTTTTTAAACTTATCTTTGCTCAGCTGGGAGACTGCGAATGAAGCTCCACCGGTTTACATCAGCTAAAGATGTTTTACTTATATAGTTAAAATAGATTTAACTATTTTTCTCAGACTTTGGGGAGAAAAAATTTGCAATATATGCTAAAAATACTAGGACCTAAATTATAGGAAGGCCTACACTGCAGGAGCTAAAGCCATACAGTCACATCCTCATTGCTAAATTTAGCAAGCTAGCACAGTGGTCAGAGTGGGTACATCTACATATGCTGGAAATTACATCCATGGCTGTAATGTAGACACATCTTTAATTATAGGGGTTGGCTGGTTGCTATTGCAAAAGCTATCATACCGAATATACACATTTGTCATTATCCCATAAATTGCTGACTCACTAATTTGTATCCTTTTCTGAGCTGGGTTGAACTAAAAATATTTTCATCTAAATTATTTTTAAAAATAAGCCCAAAGTTAGCATTTTTAGGAGATTTCTGGGATGAATGTGGTTTAAAAACAAACATTTATTCTTACCTTAAACAGAATGTACAATATGTATAAAAGGATTCCAAATCCATAAATGGGTATGATCTGCCCCACAAGACCTCTCCCACTGCCACCTCCTCCACCACCCTTGGCCTTTGCAACTGCCTCTGCCAGGTGAGATCTGGGAAAATTGGCACCAGAAGACTTGCCATCAGAGGACATCTGGTGATGCATCATCGGTGGAAAACGACTTGTCTTCCCTGAAAAACAAGATGAAGATTTTTCTTCTGTTACTTTTTAATGCATTCTGAATGAACATGAATTGTTGGTAGGCATGGTTGGCTTCATTTCTGTATTCTTGTTTTAAAGCATCACATTTGCACTGATGGAACAGTAATGTGCTGAAGATAAAATTGTCGACTGCCTTTCCAATAATTCATTATGTGCAATACTGTCAAATAGATAATCACAATTTCTGTCCTCGAGTTACAGATAAAGAAATAGAGGTAAGGATATTAAAAAAAAACAAAAAACCCAAACCGAGCTAGAGAGATAGGTAACTTGTCCAAGGCCATAAAACAAATCAAGATGAGTGACAGGCTTAGAACTCAGAAATTCTTGCTGTGTTCTAAAGTGGTGATTTTCAACCTGAGGTCCACAGAAGATGTCTAAGATTTCTAAAGTGGTCTGCCCCTCCAGTCAAAATTTTTCAGGGGTCTGCAAATGAAAAGAGTTGAAAACCATGGCTCTAAAGGCCACTGTCCACACATCTCTTTCCTGAGACAGGCCTACGTCTGCCACAGAATATGTTAGTGCAGACACAGTGCCAATGTACTTCCAGGAACTCTGCAGGAGTCCATGCAAGTAGATCCTGTTGCAGGATTGAAGGCTTATTTGGCACAGTGAAGGGTGCTGGATTCTTTCCAACTCATGTAAAAAATAAATATTTATAGTCTAATTTTTAATTTGAGAAAGGTGTTGGGTGCACAAAGTATTTACTTACAAAGTATTAATGGAGAGAGTGATAGATAGCAAGAGCAAGACAATATAAAAGGGGGGGGGACAGTAAAGACAGGGCCCCATGTATTCTGCTATGCCTCAATCTCAGAAATTTGCTGTGGTATTCACTCCTTGCTCCAGAATTGGCTACAGAGTCTGTTTCACTGTTTAAGAAACTACATATTTCTAGCCTTCATGGTTGTGGAGATAACATTGCAAATGTGAATTTAGCGTAAATTGAGGAACTGATGTCTACCTGAGGCTGCAGGGGACTTGAAAGAATAATTTTGCAAAGGGTAAACTCCCTCATTTCCCTGGGGACTCAATAAATCTTGTGGTCATGGAATTTGGTATTTTTATAAGACACCACAGAATTCATCATTTTTTTCATAGAATTTGCCATTTTGCTGCATCAGGTGCCTGACATTTCTGTTTCCCTGCCATGCCTGCAGTTGCCTCTTGCTCTCCAATTTTCTTGACAAGGAAAAGTGAACTGAATTTCAATGCTGCCACTCTACATTGCTCCATGGAACAAGGCAGCCAGGAGAGGGGAGCCAATGTCCAGATGGAGAACTAGAGGAGCCAGAAAGCAAGCTGCTGAGCTTGGCTGCCTGATGAACAGTGCAGCAGCCAAGCCTGGCAGCTAAGTCATTGAAGCTGCTATAAGATCCGCACTTCCTTGACATACTTCACTGAGGAAGCTGGTTCTGAGCCAAGCCACCTGGATATTGCACCTGGCAAAGTTATGAAGATAGTTTACCTGGAGCACACAGCATAATGAAACTATGGATGAAATACTGATGAAAATAATTGTTCATTAATTATTACATTCTGTGAGTCACAGCTGAGTGTTTTTTTGCAGAGCGTGGAATGAAGTGTATTTCATGGAAATGGAATAAATATTACATTGAACTAAGGGGTGCTTGCCCCAACGTCCCACTGAGTCAGACAGTATGCGGGACCCTGAGCATAGATGATGAATTACAGTGAGTAGAAATATTGCTTTAATTAGTGCAAGATATAGGAATTATTTTTAAAGCCCTTTGTGATGGGTTGCATCCTGTAATAGGATGTATGTGTCTTTCTTGTACACCTTTGCAATGTAGTTGTATGGTTTTATGCAAAATATGTCATGCAAGGGCTTTTTGAATGCTCATGACATACCCTGTGTTATTGTTATGGTAACATGTTTCCTGCAGCATCATAACTGTGTACGAGTTGTGAAACATATATCCATGTATTTCCCATAGCTCAAGTGGGAGCAGATGAACAGAGCTGTCTTTCCTCACATATGCGGTGAAGAAGTGCTTAATAAAGTCAAAGCAAATTAAGCTCCCTGGCTGAGAAGGAATAAGATCAGCAAAGGAATCACATTATCCCAGGGAAGGAGAGGCCAAGCAAGATTTTGAAGAGAGAAAAAGTCACACTTTGAACTGGTTGAGGCTTTTTGCCAAAGAAACTCCATCTTGAAACAACTCCAAAAGACTTGCACCTATCCACATGGCCAGAAGGACTAGGCTGCAAAACAATCATTAGCCAGGCATGTGGGAAGACTGAAATGCACTTCAACAGTAAATTGCATGGTGACAATATCCAGAGTGGTAGCCATGTTAGTTTAGTCCGCACTTCCTTGACATACTTCACTGAGGAAGCAGCAAAACAATGAGAGTCCTGTGGCACCTTAAAGACTAAAAAATTTCTTGAAGTATAAGTTTTTGCGGGCTCCAACACATTTTGTCAGATGCATGAAGTGGAAACTACAGTTAAGAGGTATATATACACATGCCAGGGTGAAGGTGGGCAAGTCAGTTCAGTTAGGGTAGATAAGACTCGTTCACATCAGTTGATTAGAAGGTGAGAATGTGTGAAAACAGGGACAATTACTTTTAACCTTTCCAAGTCCCTATTCAGACCCAATCTAATTGTGTCAAGTTTGCAAATCAATTCCAGCTCTGCAGTTTCACACTGAACTCTGCTTTTGAAGTTTTTCTGTTTGAGTATGGCAACTTTCAAGTCTGCTACTGAGTGTCCACGAAGATTGAAGTGTTCTCCTGCTAGTTTATGGATGTTGCCATTTCTGATGTCCAATTTGTTTCCGTTTATTCTCTGGCTTAAGGACATCCTATCCACTATGGATGTACAAGCCCTCTATTCCAACATTCCACATAAAGATGGCCTACGAACTATCAGGAACAGTTTCCCTGATGATACACAGCACACCTGGTAGCTGAACGTTGTGACTTTGTCCTGACCCACAACTACTTCAGTTTTGGAGATGATCTATACCTTCAAGTCAGTGGCACAGGTATGGGTACCATCATGGCCCCACAGAATGCCAACATTATGTCTGACCTAAAACATCCCTTCCTCAAATCTCATCCCCAAGTGCTTCTCCTTTACCTACGTTACATGGATGACTTTTTCAGCATCTGGACCCACGGGAAAGAGTCCCTTGAACAATTCCATCAGGATTTCAACAATTTCTACCCCACCATCAACCTCAGCCTGGACCAGTCCACACAAGAAATCCACTTCTTGGACAATACAGTATGAATAAGGGATGGACACATTAACACTACCCTATACCGAAAACCAACTGACTGCAATACATACCTACATGCCTCCAGCTTACACCCGGGACACATTACATGATCCATCGCCTACAGCCAGGCCTGCTCCGATCCCTCTGGCAGAGACAAACACCTACAAGATCTCTATCAAACATTCCTAAAACTACAGTACCCACCTCGAAAAAGTGAAAAAAACAGATCGACAGAGCCAGACAGGTACTTAGGAGTCACCTACTACAGGACAGACCCAACAAAGAACTCCACTGGCCATCACCTACAGCCTCCAGCTAAAATCCCTCCAGAACATCATCAAAGATCTACAACCTATCCCAGAAGATGATCCCACACTCTTTCAAGCCTTGGGAGGCAGGCCTATCCTTGCTTACAGACAGCCCCCCAACCTGAAACAAATACTCGCCAGCAACTGAACACCATACAACAAGAACACCAATCCAGGAACCTATCCCTGCAACAAACCCCGTTGCCAACTCTGCCCGCACATCGACTCCAGTGATACCATCACAGATCCCAACCACATCAGCCACACCATCAGGAGCTCATTCACCAGCACATCCACTAATGTGGTATATGTTATCATGTGCCAGCAATGCCCCTCTGTCATGTATATTGGCCAAACCAGACTGTCCATATGCCAGAAAATAAAAGGACACAAATTGGACATCAGAAATGGCAACATCCATAAACCAGGAGAACACTTCAATCTCCCTGGACACTGAGTAGCAGACTTGAAAGTTGCCCTACTTCAACAGAAAAACTTCAAAAGCAGATTTCAGTGTGAAACTGGAGAGCTGTAACTGATTTGCAGACTTGACACAATCAGATTGGGTCTGAATAGGGACGTGGAATAGTTAACACATTACAGAACGTAATCGTTCCTGTTTACACATTCTCACCTTCTAATCAACTGATGCGAATGGGCTTCATCTACCCTAACTGAACTGACTCTGCTAACACTTGCCTTCCTTCACCCTGACAGGTGTATAGATACCTCTCAACTGTAGTTTCCACTTCATGAATCTGACGAAGTGGGTTGGAGCCCACAAAACTTATGCCCAAAGAAATGTTGCCACAGGACTCTCGTTGTTTTACAACAGTAAACTTTAGCTTAGAATGTGTGTTATTTTTGTTTGGTAGTGATAAACTCCTTGACTGACTAGTTAATTGTGCATTGACTTGCTATATACTCACTTAAAATCATGTTTAATCAATAATCTGGTGTTTGTGTGTGGATTTTAGAGAGGGAATGAATGTGTGGACACTTAACTTACAGCAAAGGCTAATTGCTTATCAGTTTCTTTGTTCTACTAATGGACCAGATACCTGCACAATGGAAGTTCCTGGTGTGATATCTGGGAGGTGGGAGTGCTTGCAAGGGAACTGTCCCGAGTGACAAGTGAGCACACTTCCACTGCTTGGGAACAATTACACACAGGAGGCTTATGTTGACTGATCCAGTCGTGGGGGTCCACCTAACAAAGTGGAGTAAGTCTGGGCCCAGAAGTGGGTGATCCAAGGAGGGTGATCCAAGCAGCACACCAGATTGCAGGAGGGGAATATCAAACCCTTATTTTAAAAGTTTAAGCAGCCGCTTTGGCACTGCCCAAATACCTGGTTCCTGACCCAAAGGGTTCTCAGTTTAACACAGCACTAACAGCTCTTTAGGAGTTACTATAGTTCATTTTAGTGAATTATTAAAAGTGTATCTTGTAAGACATATCATCTTATTTACAAGAATCTTGTAGCTACAGCTGGAATGTCTTGTAACAACAGGTTGCTATGGAAACAATTATAATGTCACATACAAGGCTCTATCACTTCAGGTAGCAGGAGCACAAAAACTCTAAGAAACAGACCTCATATTCATTAAAATATTCTTTATAAAGGACAGTTGTTGGGTGGAGGGAACAGAAATGTGTGACAGTCAGAACTGTTTTTAACTTGATTATTTTTTGACATTTTCCATAAAGCATCCACTATCCTTCAAAAACTTAAATGTAAATAAAGAAATAAATGCCAGGCTAAAGAACAGTGTCAATTTGAAATCTAGTCATTTTCAAAAATAGAGTTGAAATAGTTTCTGATATTATGCCTACCGCTGAGTTTCTCTGCCAATTTTTGTAATTTTAAATAATATTTTATTTAAAAAAACAAACCCACTTCCTCATTCCTTTCCTTTGCTGTGTGAAAAAACCACACAAACAATGGAGGAAATTGACTACACAGGGGAAAGTGAAACTGATGGAGTACCAGCGCTGTCAAAGCCACAGTAAATAAGAAGAAACATGGAGATACTTTTCCTTCAATCTCTTTCAGCTCTAGTAATCTTTGGTGCCAACAGTAGATAAAAACTGACAGAAATGCAGTGATTTTTCAAGGTCACCATATCTCGTTAAAAGATGCAATTTGACTCAGAATCAACCTACCTTAATGATTTAATCAAACAGCAAGAAGTCCTAGCCGCAACATGAGCATACTACACAAGATCTTTCTGTGCAATAATAAACAATCATTTTCACTATGTAAAGTACTACTGAACTTAGTGCAGAAGTATTCTGTGTGTTGCAAAACGAAGCCATAGAGCTGACACAAAAAGTTATGAAAATTAGTTTTAAAAAGCATTTTTTCACAAATACATAGCATGGAACATCATTTCATATTGGATATTATTTTAAAACTCAGTGTTTCCATATTAAGCACTTTTGTGGAAGGACAAAGGGAAAATACAAACAATAAGTAAGTTATGCAGTTGCCTATCTCGATGGGGAAAACATTAAAAATATCTTGATCTCCCGCCCCCCCCCCATGTTTTTAAATGTGCATAGAGACAATAGTATGTATGCTAATTTAAGCCTGCCCCTTGAAACAGCTCCCTTTGATTTTGACAATTACGTACTCAAATGGGTGTAAATTCATGTGAATTCAGTACTTGTGAAAGACGCCTGATTGGCAGCCTTAGAAAAAAGAATTCCTCTATTCGCAGAACAGGTACAACTTACATTCTTGTAGTGTGAGCTTCCTCACCCAACTTCATTGGATGAGAAGGTAGTCAGTTTCCATGCTCATTCACCTCTCTGTGGAAGCCGATAAGATTACCAATTGGTACCACTGTACTGTGTTTTATGATATGGGCAGTCATCCATGAACAAGTAGACTGAGACCATCAGATGTCAAAAAGGCTGCTAAGCATCCATCAGACAATAAAAAATTAAATTCACTGCTGTGCTTGGCTGGATTCAAACTGGGGATTAGTGAAAGCATTCCAGATTGTGTTACCAAACTCCCGAGCCAATGGGTCCTACTAGTTATACTACTCACGTTATTATTTCAAATTACTATTCACATGTTAATTTAATTTCACCAAGTCTCTTTATGCCACCCAAGAAGGTGGATATTTATTATTAGTTGCATAGCCCTACTAGTGTGCTAGCTGACTTACAAAAAATAACACGCAGAAGACTGCTGCCCTGAGAGCTTTCAAATGCAAATAGTATCTGAAAGAAGGGGTGGTGAGGATGTATACAAAGCAGGGCTGTTGACTGAGAAGCATACATCTTTTTAGTCCCTCATGTTTGTTTGGATTAATTTCATCTTCTTTTAGTCTCTTTTTCAATTGTTAAGCTCCCAATTTACCTTCTCAACACCACTCATGATTTTGCACTCTTTGTCAGGTCTCTTTTCTAAACTATCATCTCAATCTTTTCAGGTCCTCTTCAGATAAAAGTTGTTTATGTCTAATTGTTTTTGTTGCCTGTCTTTGAACCCCCTGCTATTTTTGCAACATCCAATGACCATACTGAACCCAATAGCCTGTGTATTGTGTATTATTGGTTTATATAACAGTATTATAACATTGTCAGTATTTTTCATGCTATTCCTTATATAGTCCAATGTTGTTTTGTACACCGTAGCTGCACATTAGCAAACTTTTCATTGAGCTATCCACATCGATGCCCTTTCCTGAATTGTTACACTTCTTTTAGAAGCCAGGACAGAAAAGCTAGAACAAACCAGGAAGGAAGTACTTACTCCCTCAGATATTCTGCGACTACCGTCAGTTGCAAAAATAGTGATGAGACACAAGAACATCTTTGACCTTAGGAATACTAATTCTAGCACAGTGAAAAATCTACCTTCAGATTATACTTTTGATGATTCTTTATAAAATTATGGGTTGCACTGGTGCTATTTATGCTTTTCTTGGGGCTTTTCATTATAGTGAGTAACGAAAACTGTTTTTCAGACAATCACTGAAATTAAGAATTTGAAAAAAAAATCAGATCATTTAGTACATCTCCCTCCTATTTCCTACAATATTTTAATGGGTTTTTTTCAGTCTAGTTTTATGTTATAAACCAAAGTGCTTCTATCGCTTGCTTTTCAAAGATCATTCTACAGACATATGCACCTCACCATTCAGCTGTTTTTCTTGATATTTAATCTAATTTTTTTCTAGTCACCACATTATTTTTATTACTTTCCTCTGAACTTTCTCTAATTCGCCAATATCTTTGTACAGGGAACTGAATGCATTATTCCAGCTACAAGCAAACCAAAGATGATGCCCCTCTGCCTCTAGGAAATCCAAATTATGTGAGCCTTTTTACAGACACTTTACATTGCAAGCTGATGTTTAATCACTGATCATCAACAGGCCTTTGTTTATTTCAGCATTATTTTCTAGGTTTTCAACTCCCACTGGATCTG
Source organism: Pelusios castaneus (assembly GCA_007922175.1). Taxonomy (NCBI): domain Eukaryota; kingdom Metazoa; phylum Chordata; order Testudines; family Pelomedusidae; genus Pelusios; species Pelusios castaneus. The sequence goes on along the minus strand of ML685792.1, from coordinate 5,750,652 downwards.
TGTTTTTGTTATTTTCTCCCAGTATGTCTTGTTTTATTTTCTGGGCACAACCTAGATCATTTAGGCTATTGTTAACTATATATGCTTTTGATAAGAGCAACGTGTGTAATTTCTCCTCAGGGAGTGTATTGGACAAACAGTATATATTCAGCTATTTCTTATATAAACCCTGCTTATGACTGCTTCTTAGAAAAGGGCTCTTTCTGTGTTCTTAAATGTTTAAAGTTGAAAAACAAATCACAGTAAACAAGATGTTTTAGGAATATTCCTTATGAAATTATGTCACCAAATGAAGAGCCCAACTGAGCACAAGAAGCCATTCTAGTGGATTATGATTGCAGAGTCAGGGGCAAAGACGTAAATTGTAGCCCAATTACTGCAATACTTTAAAAAATAAGTTCTTATTGTACATAAAAGTAATCATAATTATATGTAATGTAAAATGTTAGTTATGAAAACCTGGTATATTGATAACAAAATCAGAAATAATACTGGAGTAGGAAACTAAACAATGTAGGTGATTTAAATTAATTTTTATTTCATATGACACTTCAAAAGCAAAACATAAAAACATAATATGTCTTTCAAACAAAGAATGACAGAACACAATGAATGATGGGTACTGTAATTTGACCTTCCTTTCCATAACTCAGGCAAAACTTACTACACACATTGAGAAATAAAACTCAAATGAAACTCGGAAGATCTGATGAAAAGGTTTTTGGGAGAGAAGAAATGTAAATCATGTCAGAGATGGGAACACTTAGCTGCTACTACACCTTTGAAATTCCACGGAATACAAAAGAGCTCTGAAATGAGAACAAGAACAGGTGAGATGGAAAAACATTTGGAGGAATAAAACTTATAACACGTTTCAGTCCATAAACCACCAATGTATTTTATACAAACTTTACACAAAAACCACCATAGAAATGAAAGCTGTAATCTTGGTGGACACTATACTGCATGATACTGGGACAAGAGAGGAGGGAATTTCTGACCAGATAAACATGTTCTTACAAAATAGTGCAATGAAATAATTATTTCAATTTACAAATGTGCAGGTGCCTTAGTACTTTACGCACAAAGCTTATGGATCTCTAAGTCAGTAGCAGAATCAAATAATTTAGCCTACAACTCCTATATCCTTGCAAGAGATTCACTGCCCACGGTGCCTTTTTAAGTTGATGGTGTCATTTTGACCTCTCTCTACTTCAGTTCCCTCATTCCTAAAATGGGGATGATGCTGCTGAGTGCCATTGTGATGATTAATGAAGTGTGTGTAAGATGCCTTGAAATTCTGCCACAGAGGACACTAAAGAAACACAAAGTGTTAATATGACTCTATGCAAACAACAGTTTTTTCAAATGCGGAATCTAAGCTTTATTATTGCCTGCTAATGCAAAACGCAACTCGATAAGACAATCTTGGAATTATAAACATTATCCACTGAAATGCACAAAGCTCCCACTTGTAAGCTCTTTGGGACCAGTTCTGCCATGTTCGTGCACCACCTAGCACAGAAAGGCCCTGGTTCAAGATTAGGGCTCATAAGCAGTAGGTAACACAAAAAATAAATAATAATATATGCCTGCAGCTATGGCTTGGGCCGGGATCAGGCTACTCCCAGTCTAAGGCCACATCTACACTGACAGCAGTAAATTCGCTGTCGTCAGATTGATCTTTCTGGACCGACTTAGCAAGCCGTTAAGACCCACTAAGTTGATCCAGAGATCGACTTACTAAGCCCCAGTCTAAAACTGCAGGACTTTGTCAGCAGCAGTTGATGGGAAACACACAAGGTACGTGAAATACCTTGTGTATCTCCCATCACCTTACTGACTTCCCACTTACCTCCCGGTACACACTGCGCTAAGGTGATGAGAAATGCCATCCCGTCAATTTAGCACTACTCCCACTACAGGGCTGGAGTTATCGAGAGTTTTCCACTGTCAGTACAGACATGCCCTCACTCCGGCCCCTCAAGTGGCACAGCGCTGCATGGATGGGAGCACGCAGCCAATGCCTGACCTGGCCCAGCCCCTACACAGGGACCCCGAACTGGGGCAGGTCATTTCCCTGGCACCCCAAGGCCGACACAGAGCGAGGGGGGAGCGGTGCCTAAGACGCCGGAGGGGGCGGTTCAGCAGCACTAGTCCCGAGCAGGGATGTGAATGGCCGGTGCAGGTGCCTCTTACCCTCGGGCGGCGGCGCGCTGCCGGGCTCCTGCCTCCCGCCCCGGGACAGGAAGGTCTTAGGCAGGAGCAGGGAGACGCACAGCACCAGGCAGGAGACCATCGCCACCTTCCGGACGGTCGGATACGCCATGGCCGGGCCGGGCCTGGCCACCCCCCGCGCGCCTCAGCAGTGGCCACAGCCGGTCCGCTCAAGCGCCCCCCGCCCCCAGCTGAGCGCGCCGGAATACACCGCGGAGCGCAAACGCATAACGGAATCGGCTCCCGCAGAAATAACATCCGGGCTCTCTCCCCCGACGTACTTCCGGCGCGTGCCACGACGGTACAAGTTCAGCCTCAGCATTGACGAGCCAGAGAGAGAGAGAGCGCGCGTGAGCCCGCGGCGCGCATGCGCATTAGCCACTCTCGTCTAGCTTCGGTCCTCCTCGGCTGCTCCAGCTTGGGGGGTGGGGGGTGATTGGCGAGGCGAGGCGAGGCGCAGCCCCCCTTGCTGGGCGGAGCGCGCGGGTCCTCCGCAGGGACTGCAGTCCGCTCAGCGTCTGTGCTCTGTCAAGTGCGGCTCCGGCTCGGGGCTCCTTCGCTCCAGCCTGCCTGCGTGCCACATCCAACACAAACCGGGCGTGTTTGGTGTCCATTCCGCCTGGCTCCTTTCATGTCTACAAAGTCTCAGCGAAGTGCTGTGGCGGGGGCAGCTCCTGGGGGTCACTCAGTAATAACACATAACCTAGTGCTAATTGCCCTTCGGGGGTTAAAGTGCCACAGGACTCTGTTCTTCTGCAATAGACTAACCCGGCTACCCCTTTGGATGTTTTAGGAAGTAGCCCTGTTAGCCTAGTTCAGCAAAACAAACAAGAAGTCCTGAGGCACTTTTAAACACTAATAAATTTATTTATTGCATGAACATGTGGGCAGGTTCCCACTCTTTACCCACAAGATCTCATGCGATAAATAAATTTGAACGATTGTCCTGGGCTATGTCTACACTGGCAAGTTAGTTCGAATTAAGGAAGCTTAATTTGAAATAATTTAAGCCATGGCTACACTAGGCTTTCATTAGATCGAATTAAGGGCTTCCTTAATTTGAACTAATAAATTCAAATATGCTAGTCGAACTAAGGGTTAATTCGAACTAGTTAGTTCGAATTAACCAATGTGGCTATGTTAGTTCTAACTAATTGCTTAGTTTGAGCTAACCTGCCCATTGAACTCAGTGCAATTCGCTAATTCGAACTAAGCAAATGCCATAGTTCGAACTAAATTTTGCTAGTTAAGTTAATTTGAACTAACTAAAATTAGTTTGAATTAGTTAACTAACTTTAGTAAGTGTAGACATAGCACTGGATCTCAACATGGGGATCCCAGTATGTTGGGGGAGAATTATTCATGTCCCTTGCCTACCTGTTCCCTATCTGCCAGTCCCCAACAAAGTTTGGAGAATAACAATGCAACAGGCAGGTGGCACTCTGTCATTTAACAGCACCAAGATAGGGCATAACCAGGTTGCTGAAGATGCAACTCCTTGTGCTGTTTCTGGACAGAACTCACTGAGCTGCAAATTTCCAGTGGTATGTGTAGGTCCCAACAAGGTCCAGTATTAGTGATGCTTTGACTACGGCATTTCAGGACCAAAAATAAGCATAATTCAAAACCAGAATCATCCCACAAACCACCAGTGAACCCCAGCCTTCTATTCTAGGCTTGTCTCCCAAACAGTCTGTGCATCTGCCAGTTCTCACCCCAGGATTTGGTCATCCCTTCCAGAAGAACCAATCAAGCTGGCAAGCAAGCACCATCTCAAGCCTGCAACCATGTTTCTCTCCCACCAAGAGAACCAGAGTTCTGTTCTTCTTGACCAACCCTAAATTAGGCTAGACCGTCTCCTCCCCCTCCACAGTTCAGATTGGGTGCTGGTGTAGTGGGATGGGGGCTAGCTGGGTCCTTCCTTTTTATTGCTAGTGGAGAGCCTGTCTGCCTCCTTAACCCCCTCATTGCCAACGTGGGGTCTCAGGCCCAGCAGGCAGGGATCTGTGAATTTTTCATTCCTTCAGTTTTAATAGGCGGAGAAAATTATGCGGGATGCTATAGGATGTAAAGTGTTTCCTGTGAGCTGCTGGGTGTCCTTTGCTCTTCTTTCATATCAGTAGGATTTCAGGGGACACTCAACAATACTCAGATGGCTTTGAGCACCTTTCAGGATCTGGCCTTGAGTTTTCTTTAGAGGAAATAAGGGAAGCATTAGTTTTGAACACAGACATTTTGTATGTAGACTATATGAGGAAAAGCCTAAATTTGGGTATATCATCTTGGATAAAAATGCTCTAAATTTCAGAATCTAGTAGGATATCTTGTGATTTTTAAAGGGTTTTGCAGCATCTTTATTTAAAATTCATTATGCTGTCAACACTTAATAAGGCTATTGCCACTTATGCATAGTCCATTTTTGGTGACACATCAGTATACATAAGTACATAGCCTATAATCTTGGTTAATTTGTAAATTGTGGATCCAAAATTCTCCTTGCTGTAATCTTCTTGTAGAAACTTGCCTTCAGAAAAGTATGATTCATAGTTTTTTGAAAACTTGAACTGACATTCTACTAAGTATTTTGTTGGATGTTTAGTACATTTTTGAACCTGTGCATTTGGGGAATTTTATACATTTTTTTTCTAACTGCACCAAGAAACACTCACTGGAAAAAGTGTACGTTAGCTATTTGCCCTAGAATTTCAATGCATTTTACCATTGGTGCGCTTCAGCCACTATTAGTGGTAGCAGTGCAAGAGTAGACTGGCCATTGGTGTTTAAAAATACACTGCTGTCTAACTCCACTCAGAACAGATTTTGATGGCCATAGTGATTCAAATTCCAGCATCTGCTTGGCCTTTGTCTGCTCTAGCACTGTCATTGATACTAGCATAGCTGGAGCTGCTGCAGTGGAAAAAAATAGCAGAAAAAAAAATCTAATTCAGACAATGCCTTATTTCCTGGATTCCTCTTCACTGTGTATTTACTGAATTCTTCTATGAGTGCATTTATTTAGACATAAGGGAGAGACCTAGAAATGTGCCAAGACGCACTAGAATTTTTAAAAGTCTGGCCCACTTATTAAAAGTGCCAAAATAAATAAATAACTGTAATGTGTTTGGAGTGATTTTTTTTGAGAGGAACTCTGAAATCTGCATTGATAAATGTATCCTAGTGATTTAGAATTTAAATAATTTTATAGCTATATAGCAAAGTCTTTGGATCAATTCTTGGTATTTATTTTCTTTATCTCTGAAGATTAAAAGGTAATGTCCACTCAACAAAATGCCTTAAGCTTAATTAAAAGTTTAATATATGAGATGACCTGTAGAATGAGTTTTTGTGGTTACAAGGCAAATATATGGTATTTGCATTTTCCTGGGTAGAGCTTATTGAAATAGGTTCAAACATTGTGCAGATTAACTACATATAATGGTTTAATATACATGCTGTGAAATCTTTGAAAGCTTGTAACTTTTGATTTTCAAAACTATTGGAATGCAGCTTACATTTGCATTTGAAGTTATCTTTCCATGGAGATGAAAGTCATTTATTGTCCCTTAAAAGTTAGCTCTCACAATTTTCTGTTGTTTACTTGAAACAGGTATAGTCATTCTAATTTCAAACTGTATAACAGCTTTGTATGTGGAGCCCAAACAAATATCTGCCATAGTAATTTCAGGATAGCCATGAGATCTTGCACTAACTTAGAAGAGTCATCTACATAAGGGTGATGTTTCTTAGGGCAACAAGCCTTTACCATTCAGAAGCAGGATCAGCCATTACAAACAGGACATCAGTGGCATTATCAGGGCCCCGTATATATCACCATTATAACTCTATCTTAGGACATGCTCACAAGATAAAGAGTGGAGCCTCTTGTAATAGGTCAGAGGCAACTAACAGCACTCTGACACCTGTCTGAGCATCCCTAGTTGTCAACTGCACTGTTAGCAATCCTGTGACTGTTATTGGATCAGTCCTGACATGGGTAATATATGGAAAGTCAGGGGCTTCCGCCACAATTTCATTTAGCAGCATGGAGCAGAGGGTAGTATCACTGAATGCTAGTGGACTCTTCTTGAGGTAAGATAAGTAGAAGGAATAGAAAATTCCTGGCAAGGGTGTCTTGTTTTCTAGCTTCTCTTTGCTTTTCACAGCACAGAGGAATGGAAAGACCCACTGTGATCTAAAACAGGTTCTCAGCCTTTTCCTTCCTCCCAACATGCTATAAAAATTCCACAGCCCAGGAGGAGGGGAAGGCATCAGGGCTGGATGGGAGAGGAATTGGGGCTCTGGGCTTCAGGCACTGGAGGCAGGGGGTACTAGAAGGCGGGCGTGCTTGTTTCATTTCATCATATCTTATAGGCCATTTAAAAATTTTGGCCTAATTTTGCTCTTATATAGCAGTGTAAATTAAGAACAATGTCCTTGAATTCAGCAGAAGTACTGATGTAAAGTGGCATGAGTGGAAAAAAAGACGAGGCCCAGTATCTTCCATGTTTTACTTTTTGGGAGTGCTGATTTATCTCTGTAGTCTACCAGTGAAACTTTTTCAGATTTGAAAAGAGTAAAGCTAGCCAAGATGAGTGGCCATGTAGAAGAGAAAAGTCTAAAACTAAAAGGCCAAATCCTGCAATAGTTACTAAGGCCAAACTCCTGTGGAAATCAGTGAGAGCCTTTCCTGAGTAAGAATGTAAGGCCAAATCTTGGAGCACCTAAATACCTGTGATAAGCTCCAAAAATCTTAAAAGCTGTGGAAGGGATAGCATCAGTGTACTTACTGCACCAGCAGTGGTTGCTGAGAACAGCTCCATAACTGATCTCTGCAAAGAGAATATTGTGAGTAGGGCAGAGGTATAGTCAATGGATTAATGAACTGTTTGGATCCACTAAGATCCCCATGTAGGGATATCTATAGGTTATATATGTGATGCTGTCTGGATTTAGGGAAATATTTATGATATTATTTTGTATTAATATCTCATAATTGCTATAATCCATAGGAACTATGTCATGGTTGGTATCAATAGGAAGGTTGTAACTTGCTAGAAGTGATTATTTTGTCTGTGTGTAGGCATCATATCTGTATTAGAAGATATGAATGTTAGCCGTATCTGTATTCAAAATTGTGTGATTCTGAGAAATACTCCAGACTGCAGGGCTGCAGTCATTGTCTCCTTGATGGCCCATTAAGGGAGGCACCGGTACAATGGGCCTGGGGAGAAACCCACCCAGTGAGTCACCCAGATTGACCATGTGACTCAAGTTCATTTTGATTGGAAAGAACTGCAAACAGCATGGAGAAAGTGAGGGGATAAAAGGCAGCAGCCTCAACTCCATCTTGTCTCAAGTCCCCAGTCTACAGCCAACACCCATCATTGGAACTATTCATCTAAGACTGGACAACGGACTGAGGCCCACCTGAGTGCTAGGTGTTTACCTAGAGGAACAAGCCTGCAAACTGCTTTACATGGACTTTAAATCATTTGTATGCATGTGATTCACTTTGACCCTTTAACATCTCTCATATTTTGCTTCTTTTCATATTAAACCTTTAGTTGTAGATAATAAAGGATTGGCTATCAGTGTGGTATTTTGGGTAAGATCCAAACCTATATTGTTCTGTGTGATGTGGCTGGCCCTTTGGGGTCAGGAGAACCAATCTCTTTAAGGTACCGTGTGGCTGGGTGGGAGCCAGAGGAGCTGGAGTGCAATAAAGGGGGCTGTTTCTATTTTGGCAGACTTTTTGTGATAACCGATGTGGGGAACCAGAAGCCTGGTTGTGACTGATAGGCAGACTGTTTTAAGTTCCACCATCAGTGTTTGGGGAGTTTGGCTCCTGGTTTTGCAGTTTGCCCTGATTCTTGCACGTCCAGGAGGTCATCCCAGGAGGTCTTGGTCACAATATATATATATATATATTTGTCTTGTGCCATATTAGAGTTGTACAGGGAGCCTGGACTGAGTATTAGATCCTTAATCTCTTCCACTGAGTAAAGCCTATTGTCATGAGGTTCTCTTCTTCTCATGTTAGGAATTGAAGGATTTGACCTCAAATGAACAGGAATGAGACTTCAAGTTCCTTAGAGGCTACCTGCTTTCAAGCTACCTGATGAGCCCAGGATCATAAAAAGTAGAGTGATGGGATTCTACAGGGTAAAATAGGACACAGAATGAAGGCAATGAGTGAAACTGGCTAGCGTAGACTATGTTCTGGCAAGTGGGGCGGTAAGGACTTTTTCACTCCACCTTCTTTGCCAACTTCCTTTGCTGTGGTTAATCAGCAGCGAGAATGTTAACACTTGGATTCTGTTGGGCTCTTCTGTCACAAAAATAAGGAAAATAGTCTTCGGCTCCAATTAATTAAACAAACGGACATAAATTCCCTGCTTAAATCATACTTTGCATATCCATAATCTCTGCACTACATTTTATGTATACTTTACCCTTTGGTAAAAATTTGTGAGCATAAAAATGCTTTCTCATATAATCTTGCTAAAGCACACTCTTACCTATAAATATTCATACCACTGCCAAAACATTTGCAGGCTTTCCCCAAAGGTGAAATATGTGTAATGTACTTTGCCTTCTGGGTATAAATATTATCCAATACATTTTGGTTAATATGAATACACTAATTATTCTTGTAACCCTTTTAAAAAGGGTCATCCTCCTGATGTGAATTTTTTAAAAATGTAATTACAGTAATTGGATACTTAATCTAATTAAAATTGGCTTTATCTTTAATGGGAATTTTTCTAAAGAGGCAGAATGACAATTGACTTTTTGATAATCACTGTTTTCTTTCAGCTGGAGGATGCATTTAATATAGTAGAAACCAGAGCACATGGCCTCTGTACCATCTGCCTGTCACCTTTAGAGCTAGTCAAACTAGTGTTTTTTCCATTACAGGCAAAACTTTCACTCTAAATTATAAGAAAAGGAATCTTTAACTTTTATGATAATATTGATTTTCATTGTGGGAGAGAAAGTTATTTAAAAGCATCTATGTACAGCTGACTATAACATAAAGCCTACCTTAAAGCATATGTCTTATCTTATAATACAGACGATAGGATAAAGCAGCTAGATACAAAGGACGCTGTCCTGATATTGGTTTGGTGCGGTGTAGGGAGGCACAGTTGCTTCCGTCTGAGCCAGTGGGGGAGGGACCACTCTCGGCTCCTTAGTGGGCAGAGCCAAGCTGGGCCCACCCCTCACTCTAGAAACTGAGAAGCAGAACAGAAAATGTAAGAGGCGGGGTCTCCAGCTCAGTTGGGCCAGAGCCAAGAAAGGCGTTGGATACCTCTCTCTTGCCACTGGCCCTCAAACTAGGGACCAAGCTCTACCAACTGCTGGCATCAAAGTGCCTGCTGGGACTGCTGTTGGACAAGTACCTTGAGGAGCCGCTAGGACTGCTGAGTGCCCTGAAGAGAGAGAGAACCTTTGGACTACAGAGTCCTATCCCTGGACAGTGCTAAGAAGTAGCCCAGGAAAACTGGTTTTGCAATCAAAATGCAAATCAGCATGTTTCAGCAAGATCCCCACTGACCAAATGGTGGGATTTCCTGCCACTGTTAGTGCCCTGGGTTGGTACCCACTCAAGTAGGGTGGGCCTGGGTTTTCTTACCCTCTGCTGACAACAACACCTTCTTACCCTCTGCTGCTCAGCCACAGCGCTGGGCTAAAGACTGCCTATTGTCATGGGTGGCCCCCCCATGGTGTCCTCCTGTGGCAAGCCATGCTATAAGTGAACTTGTTTCCCCCCAGTCCATCCATAAAAGGAACATAGCCTCATTATCTGATAAAAAGTCCACCCCCAAACATAATGTATTTGTGTACACATACAATAGTCCATAGAATCCTCAAGGTACAACTGCTCTCCCAAGTCCCACAGTAAAACAGAAAAATACCGTGCTTTTCAGTTCCCCTCTCCAAGGACATCCCTTCCAGGTTATGCACCCATAAACCACCAGCACTCAGTTCCCTGTTTCATTCTGCCCTTGTTCCAGGGTCCCTCGCCCCCAGCCATCCACTTGAGTGTGATCAGTCTCATGACTCTTTTGCCTAAAACATCATCTAATGATCCAGCCCTTTTCAGCCCCCCAACTCTGGCTATCCAGCTGAAGGGTGTCAGGAAGCTAGCTCCTCTCCACCATACTCTCAGGCAGATCCCTTTTCCTTGATAGCCTTTTATATGGCTCATGTGCCTTTTCTTAATCCCAGTTGGCAGGCAGCTGACAAATCACTCCACCCTGCTTGCTCTTAAAGGGCCAATCATCTGTGACAGTCCCACAACAGACAGTATGTTAGATATTAATTAAACTTATCTGGGGGTCCAATTTTTTTTCCAAGTGCTTACATTTTTTATGGACTTCAGTGGTAGTTCTGGGTGTAAAAGAAATGAAGGACAGCACCTTAGCTCATAGCCAAAAGGCCCAAAGGAAGTAGTACAACAGCCATCTGAACATGATTGGACATATGTAAACTGGATACCTGTAAACTGGCAACTAGTTGATGTCAACAAAGCTACACTGATTCACACCAGTTGAGGTTATGGCTCCGTGTTTCTAAAAGTGTAGTTTCTACACAGTGGGAACCTTGCCACATACTTGCATATAAATTCTTGTTTTCCTCATTGTTCATTTCTAGAATCTCTTTGTTTTGCTCCTGTTGATTTCTCACTTTTAACCTATGCTGTACATTATATTCTCTCACGGTAGCGGGAAGCTGTGATAAATTGGGAGCTAGAGCTGGGTAAATAATGCACAATGAATAATGTATCCAACGAATCAATCCTCTCTTTCTGTTCACAAGTTTGCTGTGAGCAAGCAGATCACAATTTTTTCATGCAACCCCCATTCAGCCACATAGAAGTTACACTCAAATTTACTTATTTGAAATTATTTGCCAAATAATTTTTGGAAATAATATTTGGTCTCTAGGTGCTTTGCAAGCAGTTTGTTGTAAGTATTCAGAATCTGTAATGTGTTAGTTTTGATTTGACACATGTGCATATGGCAGGCTTCCATTCCCCATGGATGAGATGTTTCTTTTCCAGACAGGGTTCCTATGTGAACACTCCTGTGAATTCAATATATATTTTTTTGCACATTTTCCAAGCTCTCTTCTGAAATTTTTAGCAAGTGCCATGTCACCTTCAGGCCTCTCACTCATATTGGGGTAGATTGTGCCATTTAGGCACAGCCATGTGTTGGGGACAGTATGGGACAGCATCATGCCAGAAGGAGAGCTGAAGGCATTCTGTTAGGACTCTCTGGTGCATGAGAGGAAGTTCATACTGCAGCACCCATCAAAAAGGAAAGTATACTTCTCCTAGCCTTGGCAAATGGCCAACAGACCTAGCTGGCTGATGAACTGTGCATTGCATCCATGCAGCTGTGTGCTTTCTGGTCCCCCATGACACCTTCAGGGCACTGTTAGAGTAATTAAGAGGCAATTCTGAGCAACTGCAGTTCTTCCTGGTTCTCATGCAGCCTCTTACATTCATGACATGCACATAGAAGTTAGAGAAATACTCTTGCTGGGAGGTTGCAACATAATATGTCTTTATATCTTATAATTCAGGAACTCAAAACCAGAGAGAGATAAATGAGGCTGCTCACTAAAGCAAAGAGGCACAACTCATCCCACCTCACTTTAAGCTGTCTGTTTCCAAACTGACTGTGCTCCCAAGTTTTGCTACAGAACCCTTTAGTTTGCAAGCAGGACCCAAAACCCATCCTGCTCCCAGCTCTGAGCGTGACAACTAGCAATTCGAACACAGTCCTCAACACACTACACATGGGTGCAAGGACAGCGGAAGAGTCTTACTTTGTTCCCATCACTGTGCACCCACATTAGGACCTGCCAGAATCTACACCAGTGTGGTTCTGGATTCCGTGAGACAACTGCCCACTCATTTCCGTAATACGTATGAGTGGGAGAGGAGAGAGGAAGCTCTATTTGAACATTAATATTATTTGTAAGAACACATCCAATTTTGCTTATTTTAATGATGTACACAGAAGGCAACTCCATTATGTTTTATATCAACAAATACTATCTTACTGTCTTGGCTATTAAAAATTAACAGTTTTCCCCCTATGAAGTGCCTTGTTCACAGTAAGCTTGGTTCACATACAGCTAAAATATTTGCAAAACTGCTAGTTCCCCAGAAGATGGCAGTGCCAGTATGGTAAACAACCAAGAAGCAGCGCATCCAAAGGTGATTGCTTTGTAATTTGTCAGCTCAGAACTGACATATAATATGTTTTAAATATTTTTAAAAAAGACAGGTGATCAGATAATTATACTTCAATGTCCAAAGCAGTAATGATAGCACTCATTACAACTTTGAAGTGTGTGTGGTTTACAAGGGTTCACAATAAACTTTAATCCATCTGAATGGAAACAGGAGACAAATTAGCAGCACCTCATTTCTATCATGTAATTATTTTAGCTACACATTCTCACATTGTATGTAGAATCTTCCTCTTCACCTGCACCCAATTGGCATTGTAAGTTCAGGCATTACAAAAACTTATGGTAGCTGTCAAGCAAAACTGAACATTGAATCCAATTTCGGGGGATGAAGTAACACTTCTGGCCATGCTATAAGACCTCAGCTGAATAAACGTCCTGAAAACAAATAAGTATCAGAACACTGCACGAGGTGCAATAACATGCTAATGACATTGCTAAACAGATTTCAGTATGCTAACTACATTGTCTAAAATATATTCAGTCTGCTTTCATGAATTGTGCAAGCTGATGTCTGCAGTTCTTAGGTTGAGCTTGATTTCTGATTATTTTTTGTCATGTAGCATTTATGTTATAACTTATTTTTAGTAAATCATATGTAATCAATGAAAAGATCCAGAACTGATTATGCTGCTTTTTCCATTTATTTATTATATTTGTATATGTTTATAACCAAAAGACTTTTTAGACAAAAAAAAAAAAAAATTAGAAACCATTTCAGTGGACAGAAAACTAGTGAAGAGAGATTCCACACCTTATAAACAGATTCACACAACATTCACCCATTTTATTAAGATCTTTTGTTTGAGAATCAAAAATTAGGAAAGCCTGTGTTAGACTTTCTCTCTCTTGATCAGAAAATCATTTATTGGGCTTCAAGGAGGCCAGGCAACTGATTTTTTTTAAAGTGCTGAAAGTTTATACAGCTACACCAGTTCCAACTAAGCCTCTTGTAAGCACTCATGACATAGGTCCATTTGCCTCAAGGAGTCATTTGAAGGGGAGAACAAATTTGGTCACTGGCAGGCTGTCATGCATTTTCCTTCTCCATGGGGCAAATATACATATGGTTCATTGGATCTTCAAAACACCCCTGCTTTTTGTGGGACAATTGTCAATATTTAAGTGCACTAAGGATAAATAACTTGAGCCCTAATCCATTAACTCCCATTGAAGTCAGTGGAAAGATACCTATTGGTATCTTCTGTGGAATTCACATCAGGCCCTTGTATGTAGATCAACAAAGGTTGGAAATGTTAAGATGTAGAATCATAAAATGCCTGCACAGTGTAGGCCAGCACAAAGGAAATTCAAGTGTTCTTGGTCATGGGGATTTTGTCAGTGTATCTTAGGAAAATTTCCACAGCCATGTTTGTCAGCATTCTTAGGCAACTCTGTGGGCCAAAGTCTGCTTTTCATCATACCCATGCAACCCCCACTGATTTCAATACAGTTACAAAGGTGTAACGAAGAACAGAATTCAGTCAAATGAAATCAGTTTGAAATCATGACTGTGGATTCAGACCTTCCTTTTGACATTAATAATGAAGGACATATTAATAAGTATATAAGGAGGATTTGCAGGACAAGCAATCACGTCTACAGCACAGCAACACACCCAATGGCCTAACTGTGGCAGATAATCCGAAACTGGACTCCACAGCCTCACAAGCCATAACATTTGCATCCTTCATATTAAAAGGCATTAATTGCTGCTTCATGCTACTCAGGGAAGTACCGTAAAAGCTGGGAGTGTGAACACATTGGTAGTGTCATAAAGGAATTTTTAGCTGCTAAATTGGGAGTTACTACAATGAGTAATTCAAATATTATTTCCCCTTGCACTTGCCAATTTTGGATTTCATAATAATGCTCTTTCCTAGAAAACAGAAATAGACGGTTAATTAATCAATCTCTTTCACTTAAACATCCCAGAAATATTACAATCAAACTGAAAACAGTTAAAATTCAAGGTCAAATAAGTGAGTCTTAAGAAAACAAATAGAAGGAAATTCCATAAACAGAAGTTATAGAACCATGTCGTCTCTGTAATGAAGGAAATCTGATCTGGTACAAAAGATTGTCGGTGGTGAGGTAAAGATTCAGTAGAGGTGATACATGTATTTGTATAATGAAATCTTAAGCCACGTTTCTTTTTTTCGCAGTGTTGGTGGAGATCCCACAAGTGATGGAAATGTTGGTTCTCATGTCTGCATTACAAGTCTGAGAGAAGTGGCAGGGAATCCAAAAGTCATTGTAGAGAATTGCAACATTAAACAGGTGTTTCAGTGTCTTGTGTGGCATTCATATAGGCCAACATATATCACAGCATAGAAAGGCTTTCGAAATGGTGGCTCTACAATCAGATATAGGTTTCAGCACAACGTTCCATATCAAAGTAGCTTCAAAGTTGTGTGTCCTAAGAGCAGGCTAAATAATGCAGCCATCACAGGGAACTACTCAAGAAGGAAATCAGATATCCACACTAACACTATCCATTGTGTGACAAGTCAGTCTTGTCGGCATTCAGGCTGAGACAGTTAGAGGACATTCAAACCACAATTTTGCACTGATAGTATGTGGCTCAGAGAAAACAAACAGTGGGTTGGCAGAGATCAAAACAATGGGCCAGCTCCTTAACTGATGGAAAACTGCATAGCTGAAGTCAATGGAGTTGCTCTGATTTTCATCAAGCAAGGATCTAAGCCAGTATATCTATGTGATATTGTTTTACTATGTAAGTGACACAGAAATCTGCAGCCATGTCAGGACCCATACTGTTCAAAGAACCAAATGAAACAGAATCTAAACTAGAGCTCTTTAGCTATGTCTACACTAGAAAAGTTAAGTCAACTTTTGTTAAGTAGACTTTAATAAAGTCGACTTTTAGTCGATTTAAAATCAACCTTATTAAAGTCGATTTAACAAGTGGCAACACTTTAAGTCGACTTAGTCCACTTTGTTAAGTCGACCTAACTGCCCTTAGGTCAACTTAACAAAGTGGACTTATGCATCCACACTGGGCTTAAGTTAACCTAAGGAAGGGTTAGGTCAACCTAAGGAGGCTTAAGTCGACCTAATGAGTGGTAATTATAAAGTCAACTTAAGCTTTCATTAAGTCGACTTAAGGATTTTCTTAAGTCAACTTAATGAAAGCCTAGTGCGGACACAGCTTAATTTAAGTCGACTTAAGTCTCCTTCAGTTGACTTAAATTGCCAGTGTAGACATAGTCTTTGGACTCTTTAAACAATTTGAACAATGCTACAAGTGTAAGGTCCTGCAGTGAAAAACTGAACTCAGCAGAGAAATGAGATTTAGATAAGACCAGAACAATGCCAGATCAGTTTGAAGATGTGAAACAATGTTACAAAGGAAATTGGAAGTTAGATAAAGAAGCAAATGAGTGAGTTTCTCCCTGAAAACCTAGCCTTCTCATGGATAGAGGGCAGTATTGCTGTTTCCAAATAAGATCTGGATTCTCTGGAAAAAGGAAAGGTTAACAATATAGCAGAGTATTAGGATCCAAATAGTTCTAACACTGGTAGCAGGAGATCAGGTGGTAGCTCAGAGCATGTAACAGCAGCAAGATCATATAAAGAAAACTTACTGCATGAGTGAACCGGTAAGGGGCCATAAGCACATACATTCTTAGCCATCCACTATCTACAAAATATTATTAGGAGTCTAAGGAAATACCATTTAATCATTTTTTCAACCTATGCCTTTGAGGATTTAGGAGAACATCAGTGATTTTAACTAAGATGGCAGACCAGTTGGTACTGTCATATCTTGCACTGGAATACCATTCGTCCAAGAAATGGGTAGATGGCTATCCATACAAATATCACTATACAGCTCAGACATTCAAAGACAATGGCAGATGGGGTTATAAGTGATGTTTCAGAATTTTTCAATGGAAAGAGCAATGGACTAAGATATAGGAGACCTTGCTTTTATTTCTGATTCTGTCGTTAACCTTCAGTAAGATTTTATGCAGGTCACTTCACTTATCCGTGTCCCTGCTTCCCCTCTATTTAGACTGTAAATTCTTTAGGGCCTAAACTGATTTCTTTGTACCTGTTTATATAATATGATTTTGAGCTTGGCTGGAGCCTCGAAAGGCTGCCATAATAGAAATAACTAGAAGTCATCACCATGGGTCATAAAGGATATGTCTATGGAGCAATTAAAGAATATAGGTTTTTGGTGTTCAGGCTCTGGGGCTGTTAAATTGTTATGTAGACATTTGTGCTAAGGCTCTGGACTTTGCAGGCGGAGAAGGTCCCAAAGCCTGGGCTCCAGCCTGAACAACTACAAGGCAAATTTTAGCCCTGCAGCCTTCGCCCCACAAGTCTGAGTCAGTTGACCCAAGACATCCATGGCTGTATTGTAGGTCTGATTCCAGTGTAGACATACCCAAAAGGAGCAAGAGTAGCAATAAGATGCCTTAGTATGGAACTGTAGACGCTCATTATATCAGTGAGAGGAACAGCAGGAGACAGATTTGAGGGAAGTAAAAGGCACTGGGACCAGAATATACTCCTGGTAAAGTCAGACTCCAGAGAAAGAGAAAAATTAATTAAATATTGATCAAAAAGGGTAGAAAGTGCTAGAGTAAAATTTTAAATGGTAAAAGCTAAAGAGATATCCAAATATAAACCATGACTTCAATAACTGTCCTCATTAGCGCTCCACACAAAATCAGGGACAGCTCAGTAATGACCAAAGGCCAAATCCTGATCCCACTGAAGTGAATGAATTTGATGGAAGTAGAATTTGACCTCAGTCAAGATAAGTGAATAGTAAAATATGCTCAAAGGACTTAATTTCACTCTCATTTATGCAGGTATAAATCAAGAATAACTCCACTGAGGTCAATGGAATTTATCTGCCCCAAAACTGATGTGAGTTCAGATTCAACACGTTCATTGATAAAATCTAAGTTTGTTAAGTGGGTGATTCACAGACAATTTCAAGAGAGGAAATGTGGGAGAATGCTAATTGATCTAAGAAGATAAAACATTAGGTGGACAAGAGCAACCCAGACAACATGCATGGCAGATAAAGAATTCCCTGAAGACGGTAGCTCACTAGACAGTTAGAAGAGTTATATTTCTGATATTAATGGAATGTGTCTGGGGATATATATATTTACTGTATGTCCAAATCATAATCAAAGTTATTAGTATCTTGCAGCAGTAGAGACTCATTCCCAAGGAGGCTGTGTTGTGCTGCATCTCAGGAGGAGCAAACAGAACAATTCACAGCTTTCCCAGGGTGAACACACTTCCCATTCAATACTGGGATCTCCCAGCAATAATGCCACAGAAGTTATTTGAACTGGAGCATGCAATATGACCAGCAAAGCTCTGGTAGGTGGCATGAAAAATGCCAGCATAATTTCAGGAGTCAATGATGAGAGAGATACTCAGTAGAGGAACTAGAACCAAGAAATTTAGCCTATTGGAGATGTATGGGAATAGATGCGACAACGCATTTGTTAATATATTAAACCAGAAATACAGAGTTAGTTACGTTTATCCTAAGTTTGCTGCTTCTGCCAGCATACATCCGAGTGGCAGCCCACAAAAGTTGGGAAGTCCACCAGAGAGAGAGAGAGAGAGAGAGAGAGAGTGTAGGCACGCATTCATATGTGGGTTGGGAGGAAAGGAGAGATGTGAGGAGGTGCAAAGAAAAGCTGTTAACATCTCCCTCTGCTTGCGGCTGAACAAGGGGAAGTCCAATCTCAAAAGAAGGTGGCACCATTGGATCCAGGAAAAGGTCATGGGAGGCACCATTTGGATGAATCTGTCCCACTACTAGAGAAAAACTGGCCATTTAGACTAAAATAAGAAAGAGTGAAACACTTTTTGCAACCAATAACTAATGAACCATCCAGCTAAACACCAGTCAGTTGTTAGTCTCAATGGCAGTTGTCGTTATTCACTGGAAAGCAATGGCTCTCACTGACAATACGTATGCCTGACAGCTGGGTATTTCACACACTTGCAGACCAACAGCTGCTGAAGACAGTCACCAGTAAGAACTACTCTCAAATCCAGGAGCAAACAAATAGCCTCACTTCCACCAGCACCAGCAACAGTTGCTTCTTCTTTCCAGTCAAGCACAGCATTCAGAAAATTATCACAGACCTAATTATACCCATTTCTTCTGTTTCTGTCAATGGTGTAGAAACAAACAAGTGGATCCGGGGCAGGAGAT
This sequence comes from Pelusios castaneus, assembly GCA_007922175.1. NCBI lineage: Eukaryota > Metazoa > Chordata > Testudines > Pelomedusidae > Pelusios > Pelusios castaneus. Next base: position 5,731,943 of record ML685792.1, on the reverse strand, counting down.
GTTGAGAGATGGAAGAATGTACACATTGTAATGCCTCCCTTTACACAAGTTTCACAAAAGCCTCTCTCTTGTGCACCACAGGGTTGGCAGTCCATGGGTTGGGAAAGGTGGAAGTGGGGTAGCAGGGCATTCACTCTCTTCAATGTTGTCTCCCCCTCATCCAGCCCTGCTGTGACTGAGAGAGTTAAATTATTGCTGATCCACTTCGTGACGTTTATTTCAAGTGACAGAACAATGGCATTAGCACTAATATACACAACTGTCCATGCACATACAGACCAAATGAGCCATAATGATGGGTAGTAGGAATCAGACTCATCCATTACCATGTTTCTATATTAATTGTTTGTAAGTTGCTATTGTAAACTGAAATCCAGCATCAGTACAAACACTATCTGATGTTATACTGAAAAAGAATTGGAAAGAGCGGATCTGAATCCTCACAGCCTTTGTAACTCCACTTGCCAGTACTTCTAGCTGTAGCATGTTTAAGCTAGTATTTTAAAAGTGGGTAACAGGCATTTTCAATGGTTTAGCTGTATTATGGAATATCATATTAATAATCACTTATTAAAAGAATAAGGTTGTAATTTTTGGTGTGTCCCAGCAGTAAATAACATTTGTACAGAAATACTGCCCTAAAATATCATATAGAAAAACATCCTGTTTAAATCATGTCTTACGTTAATGTACTGAGATCTCCCCCATGCAATTATTTCTGACACAAATTAGTCAAGATTCATATCTGTCCTAGTAAACAGCAGATTGTTTATTTGGATAAATATTTTTCCATTTCTATATGGTATTATCCTTTTAATATTTCTGTTTATTACTCACAGTCTCATCTTCATTCAAAAATATGCCCCCTGGAGTATTGTTGGGGAGATCACTTGCTGTGCCACATGGTTTTATTGGTAGCTGGGTGTCTTTCTTCTTAGAAAATCAGCCTCAATATATTGGTAATGGCAGCTCTACTGCTCCCGTTTCTATGAAATGTAGCCATAATATTTATATTTCAATATTGGTGATGTGTAGCTTCTTGATGAAATTCAATTGTCAATACAACATCATCCTTTTTCATAATGCTCTTGCACTCTCAGGCTATGTCTACACTTGTTAATTTAAGTCGACTTACCATGTCCACACTTAAATTTTAAGTCGACTTAGAGGGGACCCTCCAAAATTGACCTAGAGCATCCATACTGGATGCCTAGGTCGACTTGTAGGGGCTAGGTGGACCTGGGACAGGTCCACAGTGGAAGGGGGTGCACCCCTTGCCAAATTCCAGGGGGCTCAGCCTTTGCCCCATTGTACCTTGGTACAATGGGGCAACGGGGGACAGGGACCCTGGCAGGGCATAGGGGTAGGGTGGCCAGGGCTCTGCCCTGTCATTTGTAGGGGCAAGCCAGGCTGTGGCTGTGCCAGCCACCCTGGCAGGGAGGGCAGTGGGGAAGTCCTGGAGAACCCTAAGTCGACTTAGAGCTACTCCACATCTACACTGGCTTAAGTCGACTTTCTAAAGTCGACTTAAGCAGCAAGTTGACTTAAAACTAGGTTTTATAAAGTCGACTTAATTTTTCCTTAAGTCGACTTAAGCAGCTGCTTAAGTCGACTTAAGGAAAGTGTAATGTAGACGCAGAGTAAATTAAGTCGACTTAAGCAAGCTTAAGTCGACTTAATTTACAAGTGTAGACGCATCCTCAGGGACATAGGGCAGCCACCGATTTCCACCATTTATTTCAGTCTTATGCTGGTCTAATCAGGCTTCCAAATATCATATTGATTGCTTTGGCTTCTTTCTCTGTTGTTTTGTGTAGTGTTTCTCTAGGTTGCCCTCTTTTCCTCTTTCCAGATGGTCTCCATAATTCCCCTTGCCATAGAAGTTGTGTTAGTGGCATCATTAAAGCAAGTCCTAACTACATCCATCACCACCATCATCTTACCATATTTGATACTTTAGTTAGGCTTGCTCTGTTTAGGATTTTTGAAATTGCAAGAAACATTTTCTAATGGACTCTGGATTTTACAAGCATTTATTTTACAACGAGTTGATCTTCTTATTCATTTCTATTGTAGATTTCCACGACTCTGCTCCATAAAGGAAGACAGATGTTATGCTGGTGTTAAAAATTAGTATTTTTGTGTCTGTGCCAATGATGCTACTTTTTCAAGTTTGTGAAATATGCTGTCCTTAGGGCTAAATCATGCAGATCACTCAGTCACACAAATGGTCCCGATGACTTCAGTGAAATTATTCGCATGTGTAACTGCTCAACAAAATCAAATGGTTGCAATTTCTGGCTCTTACAATTTTTAAGTAAATTTTTATCAGTGAGCTAGAATAATTGGGGCACTTTCTCACCCCATTTAGCAAATTCTTTACTACCACAGTAAAGTCATCCTATTTAGGCACTGTGGAAAATCCCACCCAATAAGTCTTTTACTCATCAGTAAGGGTATGAGACTCTAGAATGTTTAAATATAATATTTATAACAGCCAAAATGATATTGAATAATGTAATGGTCTGCTACGCCACTATTAACATGCTCTAAATATATAATACAGCTAGCTAATGAAAGTAATGAAAAGTTGCAATATCAGCATATACTTCTTAATAACTCTTTTTTGAAAAACCACTTAATGCAGAATTGAGATCAACAATTATTGTAGCCACATCAATTTTTGTCACTGGAAATTATTAAGTATATGGTATATGTACAGTAGTTATTTTTCATTGAGTCGTAATTTTATGGTCCCGTGTTTGGCATAACATTGGTAAATACTCTGTGTAAATTATAAATCTGTTCAATGTGTCATAAAATGACCCTTTAAGAGAGTGAAATTTAAAGGAGCATTTCAGAGACTTGAATGACACATTGCATTTCTTTCTTCCCCCACCATCACATCCTCCACATTCTTGATGGCATGGCACACTGTTGTTCTGCCTAACTTTGAGGATCACATCCTTTCTACATTTTCAGAATGTGGCACCTAAGGCTGTGTAGGGCTCCATGCAGGCAGAAGGTTCTGCTCTTTCATCTCTGAATGCAGGCATGGTTAATTTATTTTGTGCATGCAATTTTGAAAACACAGTGATTTGTGTGAGCAGAACTGTATGTCTAAGTGATGGCTGCTATCTTTGTAGAAACCTGGAACTGAACTGGGCCTCTCTAGAGGTAAAAGTGTGAGTCTCAGCAGCTTGAGATAAAGAAAGAGTGTTGCCAATAGTGGACTGTAACCAGGATTGGCCCAAGGGTTTTTGGCACTCTAGTCAAACTATGACTTTGGCGCCCCCTGCCACATGTTATAAGAGATAACATATCAATATATACATTTTTTAAAATTGAGAAAAAATTCACTTCCATTTAATTTGGTGCTCCTTAAAGCCTGGCAACGTAGGTGACTGTCTAGTTCACCTATATGGTTTGGCCGGCCCTGACTGTAACACATTCATATCTTTTATGAACTGGGCACTGAGCGAGGACACTACATAATGAATAGTGGGTTACACATAAAGCTAGAGTTCATTTTGAGGATCCTTTGAAAACATGGCTCGAACTGGCTAAGGGAAGAGGTTATCATTGAGGCTATGTCTACACTAAAAAAGTTAAGTCGACTTTATTATGTCGACTTAATAAGGTCAACTTTAAGTCGACTTAAAGTCAACCTTATTAAGTTGACGTAACAAAAAAGTTGACTTGACTTTTCTAGTGTAGACATAGCCCCTTTTCGACCTTATTAAGTTGACTTAACACTAAATCGAGTTAGGTGCTAATCCCCGTCCACATTGGCTTAAGTCAACCTAATAAGGTCAATTTAAGCATTAAGTCGACCTGAAATGAGGTGTTATTAAGTCGACTTAACTTTTCCTTAAGTCAACTTCAGGAAAGCCCAGTGTGGACGCGGAGTAGTTTAGGTTGACTTAAGCCTCCTTAAGTCGACCTAACTCATAAGTGTAGACACACCCTGAGTGAGGTACTGTTTCCCAGCCTGGCCAGCATGGAGAGCTGATCTCCTGTATTGCAGTATATAGAGCATATGGATTTGAATGGAAATTTTATACATTCATTCACAATAACTTTTTAACGTTCCTTTACACTATTCACTATGACTACCTTAATAGCTCTAACCCTCTGAAAAATCCATTATATACTGGAAACAGTTCACACCTCTTAGAGCTTTGGTTTCAGGCTGTCAGCAGATTCAGGCATTTGTCTGCTCTTCTGTTTTTAAGCTTTTTTTTCCATCTACAAAAGCTAGAAATGGACTTAAAAAAAAAAAAAAAGAATAAAAGCTGAGAGTCTGATGTAGTCGCATGAGTCTAGGAACTGGGGCCCTAGCCACTGGCCTGCAGTGTCTATGTGTTAATCTGTCCCTCTGCACAGATTCATAGTTCAAGTTACACACTAACCTCTCAATGAGTGCATCTATCCACAGTCATTGTAAAAAAGGACAGTTTATAGATTAAAACACAGGATATAATGGGAGGATAGTAATTTCAATTATAATACTTAATTGGACATAAGGATTCCTAACTTCCTTTTACTTTCTTAATTGCTAATATATTTAAGAATTATTTTATCCATAGTCCATGATATAAAAATTACTTGACATTAGCTCATTAGTTAATTAATTATAGGAAAAATATTGAATCTAAAAGTAAAGTCAGGATCTATATTTCATCTTGAGTAAAAAGAACGCTCTGTTTATAGTTAAAGTTATATTCAAGGGGTCCAATTCCCACTGCCCTGCATCTTGGAAAAATGGGCAAAGGGGCTGATCCTCAGTCTTCTTATGGCTTCTTTGTACCACTCCCAGGATTTTTTGCCAGTCCCTGCAGTATGGGGCATGTTCAGGGTAAAGGGGTATGACTGAAACATTCCTGTCTTCCTTAGGACCATTACAGATGGATGTGATATATGTCCAGACCCTGTTCTGCTTTACAGTAGGGAATGATCCAGCCTTTGGTTGGTAACTTAAAGCCACCTTTCTCTAGACTCCCACTCCTACACCAAGTACAGACCAGCCAGACTGGTGGATCCATAGGCAACACTGATGATTTAGCTAACCCTGTCACCCATAGCAAGGCTACATAGGAAGTAGTAGGAGCTGAGTCCCACATTCCCTTCCTCAAACAAAGAAGCAAGCCTCTCCGCTGAAGTCAATGAGACACCTGAGATGAGCACAATTGTGCAGAATCAGTCTCTGGCTGTTTCTTCCAGGTAGGAAGACCACAGAACATGACAGGGAAGCTTGCATTCCAATCTACTGTTTATTTTCCCACCATAGTGTTTTAGCTGATAAATAAAACTCTTATCCCTTCTGTTGCCATCTACTGAGCCACAGTTTAAATCCCTTCTTTGCTAATATCATCTACTGACCAGAATGTCCCTGCTCTTTTCCAGACATTGAAAGACTGAAGATTTCATTTTTTCACCTGCAATCCTTACAAGTTGAGCATGACTTTTGTTGGGAGGGCCTCCCTTTCTTTCTGATCAGTTGTCCACTGCCTTCATGTTTCCAGTTCTAATGGCAAAATAATGATGAAACAGTGTCTTTACTACCCGAGAATAGTAAAGCATCTCCACTGGAAGCAAACAATGTATATTCCAGCTTTCAATTTATTATCTGTGGAGAAACCCAAACTCCAGTTTTTTGATTCATGCTAATTATCCTGCTGAAAAATGCCTTTTTTTTTACCCTATTCTTTGTTCTTTTTCTGTCTGCAAAGATAAGCTAAAAGTAACTTTAAATTACTATTTCACCTCCTTTTAAAGACAAAAGTTAATATTTTCTGTTGGAAGTGGCATTTGTTTGCACCATTTCTTTCTCCAGCCCCACCCCCTTCCACCTCTTAGCGTTTTCATGATATGATTTATTGTTAAACAGAGCATTTTCTGCAACAGAAAAAAATGGGAGGGGGGGAAGAATGAACCAAACTCCAGTGACTATTCAAAATTGTAATGCTTCTTATCACAAATAATTTTTAAAATGCAAGAACCTCAAATTGCAGCTAGGAGGCCCACTTGAGGGATCAGTTAAATTTACTCCTTTATCCACATGCCAACTCTGACTTCAAAAAGACTTTATTCCCAAGGATAAACAACCCAATATTTGTGTAATATAATTAAGTGAAGGCATCTTTAAATGTCATACCAGCTTGTGCCATGCTTTAAATTGTTATGCATCAACAGAATTTAACGAGATGGCCAAGGATCCTGCTTCCTGTGTGAATGCGATAAGCCACAAATACTGTATAGCTCTTTAATAGATTGCCAAAATAAAGCATTTTGTATGCAAATTATTCATGGAGTGGCAAAGCTAATATAGTGCCAGAATTACGCCCACTGGTCCTCTGCAATTAGTAGCTAAGTTGAAGTATCTTCAAACTGCAGAATTTCTTGCGGTGTCTCTCAATACTTGAAACATCTTTTCATTTATGAACATATGAAATAGTTGCTTTCCTTTTTCTTATAAGTTTTCAGGTACTTGTGCTTTATAGCATAGAGGTAGCAACTGCGATATAATCTGAACAACTGCATAGAGACAATGCAGGAATTAAATACAACATTGTGATAGCTTGCAAGAAAGTTGAAAAAGATTGATTGAAATAACTGAGTCCTGCTAACTTAGGCTTAAACTTAATAATAAATAAACCCCTGCACCCTGCAAGAAAGAACAAAGAAAATAAATGTAAACAGCTGGATCTCAGTTTCTGGAATGCTCACAGTGCCTCACCTGATCCCCGCTTTAATCTCTTTAATATTTCTTCTTGTCCAAGAAGTATCTATATGATGCTAATTATTTCAGAAGAAAACCTCCTTTTGCGTAAGTCACACAGGAAGGCAGACACCACAAAACACCAGGTTACTGAAATCATTTAACCTAGAGATTAATCCCTCAAGAAAGCTCTCTCAAGTTATTCTCTCACAGCAGACTTGCATATAAAGCTATCAATAGTTAGGAGTTTCTAATTTAAAGTTAACAACACAGAAAGCCAACAAGTAAAAAGCATGTTATTCATTAAATGCTTGTAAAATTCTGTTGGTTTTTTTTAAACTTCATCTTCTCTGCTGAGCACTGTCAGCAAAGAACTTTCAGAGAAAAAAGAACACATTTGAGAGTGAACTTTCAGTGAAACATTCTCTTCATATTTTTCAGCTGTCTGAGATCATTTATAAAACAACTTGTAGGGAGAAAAATAAATTAAAAAAGAGGAATTGTTCCTCCATGGAGAAACATATTTAGAGGTGGGGAGAGCCTAAAAGAATAGAATAGGAAACTGTTAAGTATTCTAGGCAACTTTCAGATTGTTTGGTATCACTTATTATATTGAGTTAAAATTAGACCTTGTAAAGTGCTAGATAGGCAGGTAGGTAGTACTGTAGATCATGTTATTTTCTACAGTGTTAATGCTGACTGTATTTTTCATTTACAATCTAATCATCAAAAGAGTATATTACATGTCAAGGGTCTGTGACAGTGATTTAAAGAGTCTGTGTCAAACTGCTTGGGCCTAAATGGCCTTTCTAAACTAACCTGGAAGATTTACTATCAACTAAACAAAAAATCTAATTCTGATCACAACTATTTTATAAAATTTTGTGGAATGCCATAAACAACTGTGTTCACTCCAGTGAATGCCAAAAGTTGTTAGAATGGTTCAAACATCCCCATCTGATCTTCAGGGAGGAAGAGGATAAATTGCCTCACTGTGGAAAGCTCTAATCACTATAATTACAAATAAAATAAAATAAATAAAAAGATTGATGGTGCTTTTTACCCTTTGAAAGCTATTGTGCTTTAAGATCAAAATAGTAGAAGTAACTGTCACCATAGATCATCTTCCAGACAAAATCAGATTAATAGATTAAAGGTGTATTGGCCCAAGCATCTCTATACATGCACATATGGGGCCTCCAAATTGAGAGCTGAATAGCAAATAAAACCTATGCTGTCATGACTCTTTAATAGATTCTATTGGTCAGGGTCTTGCATTGACAAGTTGTCATTGACTTGGTTGAAAAAATGGCAGCCAATGAAAATCAATCTTCTGATGCTCCACTGCCTTAAATACCAGTAGAGCAAACAAACAGCCCTAAACAATACCGCAGAAACCGTATATCAATTACGCTAAATGCTCAAGCATTTTTACTTCACAGCCTGCAACATACAAATGTAGTATTCTCACTGCTGCAATGGGATGATAATGGCACTGCATTGTTCTAAGACATCTGGCAGCTAGATAAGGACTGCCTGCACTTAGATGATAATGAAAGTGGGCAGACTTAACATTGAGATTTGAAAATTTCTTGGGTCTCAGAAAAAGGTTCTATTAAGTCCACTGACCCCAATTGAATATTAATTAGCTAATTAACAGATTTATTGTTCCACGCAATTTCTGGAGAGGCTATTTTTTTTCAAGTGCCATTATTTTTTTTAAATTATTTTTTGCATTGTGTATAATTGAATCTTTGCAGCTGCTAGCATCTTCCGCATGATTTGTCAAAAAAAGAAAAAGAAAAAGAAAAAAGAAAGAAAAGCACTTATATAATATATAAAACAAATGTTTTCAATCTCTTTGGTTAATGTTTGGGGAAAGAGGGGAAGAAGGGGAAGGAGATAGCTGATTTATGATATACTTTACAGATTTATTTATTTTAAAAAAGCTTAACTTAAAAATGTCTACAATCTTTTTCTTCTCCTATGATGATTCACTGGTCTATTTTTTAGCCTGAGGTTACTACAGAGTGCATTCATTATTTCCAGGAAAGAAACAGAAATCTGTTTCCCTTCTTTCTTTATACACCCCCTTCAATATTTTATATACAATTTCCCCCCTCTTTTCACCTTATTTGTTCACTTCTCTTTGCCCAACATTTTGTTACTTCCTGCATCATTACTGAAAGTGTTCCACTACTTTGGCAAATTGATGTTTGTTTGTTCAGGCATTGCTCTTGCACGGGGTGACTTTCTTTTTCCTCAGCCACACTCAGCCCTTTTCCACGCTTAAAATTTAGATCAACTTATCTACATCACACATCACTCCCCTGAGTGCTGTAGTTATGCTGCCATAACCCTCATTGTATGTGTGACTACGTTGGCAAAATAATTCTTCCATTGACCTAGCTACTACTAAGGGAGGTGGATTACCTACATCAAAGGAAAACAAACAAGGAGCCCCGTGGCACTTTTAAAAACTAACAAATAAATAAATTTGTTAGTCTTTAAAAGGGCCACAGGACTCCTTGTTTGTTTTAGTGACCTAGACTAACACAGCTACCCCTTTGGAACTTGTCAACATACATTAATGGAAAAACCCCTTCCACTGATGTTGGATGTATCTACGCTATGGTGCTACAGCAGCATGGCTGTACAACACCATGGCTGAGCCACTGTAGTACCCATAGTGAAGACATGCCATTAATCTCCACTGGTTCAGAGGCCAAAAGCTCCAAAAGATCTCTAAACCCTTAAGTATTGGTGAGGAGAGTTAAGTTGCCATGCCACTTTCTGGGCATGTTGTGATGGTTTTTATTCCATTTCTTTTACAGACACTATTCTGAAACCACCATATTTAACTCAACAAGGCTAATACATGGCACGTGAGTAGTGTGCAAAAAGGCATGCATCAAATACGCATCATTGTTAACCCTTAAATTATCATTTACTTAATTAAAATTTATTTCCAAATAGCCAGTCTTAAATAAACATTGCTTACCAAAATCATCAATCAAGATATTCTAAGGAGGGCATAAAGTTCAGTGGAACATTATAAGGAAGTGTGATATTACCCATTGAAGTAAATGAAAGAAAATTAAAAAGGACTTTGCAGTGGGGAATAGACAATACAAGGCCCAATTGTTAAACCTGCAGGACTAGACAGTGCAGTCAAATTCCACCAAATCAAGTACTAATGTGCCTAAGTGATGATCCGGCCACCCAACTGTGGAATTTGCATATTCTGTATAGGTGCTACTGTTTGAAAATTGGGTCCTGCGTCTCCCCGAAAGGGTTTTTGGTACGTTTAGAAATATGTTTCTCTCTCTCTCTCTCTCTCTCTCTCTCTCTCTCTCTCACACACACACACACACACACACACACACACACACACACACACCTCTAACTTGTTTTTAAGGCTTATTTGTTACTTTTTAAGTATTAAAAACAAAACCATTCTTCAACTGGCTCAGGTAGACAGGATGAATGCCAGTGTTGCATGTCTGATTATTTTATGGATTCTCATGATAGCTGAATATTTTCTTAAAGTCCCAGCTCCTAGAGATATACATGGGTGCGGAGAAAAGCTTGAAAACACAATCAAGTGTTACCTAAAGGCTCCAAAGCCCAATGTCAAATACAGAGATCCCAAAATGTATTATTATTTGAAGCCAATCTCACGATTTTTTTTGAGGCCTGACTAATTTTTCAATGCTTAGGGATGGCAGTACTAAATTTCTTCAGCTAACATTATTGTGGCTGCTATTATTGTACTCCCTAGAGGATAAGTGAGGGATTAGGGTCCTTTGTAATAAGCACTAGGACAGAGGATTTCAAAACAACCTAAGGGAGCTAGGGACACAACTCTCACAGACAGTTAAACAAGCTAATGGAGTGGGGGACCAGGAACATTCAAACTGGGTGTGTTGCATAACTGAGCCCTTGGCCTAGTCTACACTTGCTGCACTTTTCAGCAGCAGTTGACAGTAGATACGCAAGGTACATAAAATACCTTGTGTATCTCCCGTCGACTTACAAAGAGCTTGTTACACACTACAGTAAGCTGACTGGAAATGCCTTCCGGTCAGCTTACCGATACTCCAGTTCCGAGGCTGGAATTGCTATGGCGATTTCCGGATCGATTGAGTGCGTCTTCACAGACCGCTTAATCGAACCTGGAAGATCGTGCTGACGGCGGCGATTTTGCTGCCGTCAGTATAGACCAAACCTGAGTGTCCATGGTCTCAGTAGTTATAAGTGGCTGGCAGCCTAATCAGCGCTCACAAGGGGTTCTTTGCTTGCTTGTTTGCTTAGTGGATTGCTGTCAGGTTTTCAATTTGATCTGATTAGATTAAACTGCAGCAAGGAAGTTTTTAATGAAACAAGGAACAATTTCAGCTTGAAGCATGAACAACTCACCCTTAGTTTTATGCAGTGTATGATGGCACCTGAAAACTTGGGCAATTACTTCTTTGGATTTCAAAGCATAAATTCTGTACCCATTTGATTCAGACTGGTAACACTATGTGGCCTAAATTACAGTTTGCTTAACTTCTTTCCTCTTCTAGTTCCCTGTGAATTAACATTACATTAATGCCACTTTTAGGCTCTTATATTGGCCACAGGATGTTTTGGTGAAAACATCATCACCTCACTGAATCAGGTGAAAGAATAAATTGGATCTGAGACTATAACACAAGATATTCATATGTTTGACTATTTTTCCTATTTCTGGGAAGGAGCATGAAGGAGAGGTTAGAGATGCTCAAATACTATGGTGATAAGAACTATAGATGATGGACAGCTAGACAGACAATGGAGAAGAGCACGGAAATGGATTCTCCTCATTCATGTACCCTGGCTGGGATAATTTAGGGGGAGTGGTCCTGTTTTTTAGCAGGGGGTTGGACTAGATGACCTCGTGAGGTCCCTTCCAACCCTATTATTCTATGATTCTATGATTCTATGTGCTGTGCCATCCCTTTGCTTTGTGGCTATGCACAAGTCTCTCAGGCCACAATATTCAAAGCACTGACTGATTTTGAATGCCTTCACTTTTGGGTGCCCAACTTGAGACCCATGAAAAATGGATACACCTAAATCAGGGCTCACTTTTGATCTTCACTTCTCTGTCTATCCATTTTTTTCTTTCTAACACTTCTATAGCACCTACCTATCCCGTAAAGGTGTTGTAAAGATTGATGATCACATCTCTGTCAAGCCAAAGCCAGAAGCCAAAGGGCTCTAGTCTGCACCAACAGGAGTCCCCAGAGGCTCTTGAGCTGACTGAGCTGGAATTCCTTCAGGCATGCCAGGAGACTCCATGCCAGAGTGTCTTATATACTCTCCCTTTGCACATGTTTATGCCCACTCTTTGCTATGGGAGGAGGGCTGCACCCTTCTTGGCCCACTGGGGAGGCTAGCAAACTCAACAGTACTATTGCACTCAGGGTAGGGTTTGAATTAGATTGTTCCTGGCCCTCAGCAAGAGTGGGATATTGACCAAGTAGTTCTCCTAATCATTTACATACCTGAGCGGGTCTGGGAATAAACCAGCATTAGCCTGTGAGTCTCATTTGAAAACCATAGGTAGACATACTTCTTACAATCTAAGGCTACAATTTGGTGAACTTACACACATACTTATCTTTATGTACTGTGAGTAGTCTCACTAAGTCAATGAGGCTACTCACAATGCATAAAGTTCTGCATGTGTATACATTTATAATATCAGGGCCTAAAAATGTATGTGTCTTGTAGAATTTAGCAGGTAGGTTCAGTCCCACAGTATCTGAAACAGTTACACTGCATTTCCAGAGGTATATTTATCCATTTCTAAAACATATAGCGTTGAGAAATAGAGAACAATATAATAGCCATTAGTGACAGGCCTAAACTACCCTCATTTAAATTTGGATTTAAATGTCAGCCTTCCCCGTCCTTGAAGTTTGGAAGTGTCTGGATCCGAAGCTTTAGTTTTATCCATTACAGAGGGAAAAAAACAGCTGCAAAATTCAGATCTAGATCTAGGTACTACTAATCCTCACAATACTTTGGGTTGTCTGGCTCTGGACTTTTGGTTTAGGTCCATCTCTAATAATAACTTAGGCTTTGATCCTGCAAGGAGATCTACATAGACATAGTAGTCAATGGAACTCTTTGTAGGCACAAAGCGATACATACATGGTTTTCTTGGCAGGTCCAAGTCATGCAAAACTGCTCCGTAGGGCATTCATATTATGAAGGCTCTAGTTCGTTTCTCATTTTGATGTTTTCTTTCATGTCTATAGTCTGGGAAACCCAGACATGTCTGATAGCCAATTAGCTTATTTAAAATATTAGGTAAAAATTATAGGGAAATTGAACTTATAAGAAAATAAAAAATACCAAGAAAGATGATTTCTGTTTATAAAAATGTAAAGAATAGGAAGAGAGATAAATATGTCACTGGATTATTGAGATATGCAAGACTGTCAGTAAAGACCCTGTGCTAGACTCATCAAAGGGCTGGTGGATAGTATTTCATACTGACTTTGACCTTCTACTCTAATGTAATTACTAGGATCATTTTATAAAGAAACAATTTAAATAACTTTTTTTTTCAGAAAAGAAAAAAAAGCAAGCCTTTTCCATTGCTGGAAACTGGAAAACAAAATGTTTGATTGAGGTCATCTTGACATCCATTAGTGTGATAAATGAAGTGGAATTCAAGGCTGTTCCATTATCAAGGTTCATTTTCGTTGTTCAGATCTGCGGGTTCTCTCTCTCTCTCTCTCTCTCTCTCTCTCTCTCTCTCTCTCTCTCTCCCCCCCTTATTTTTTTTTTTATTACAACATGGCCTCAGACTCAAGGCTGATTACAATAATTACATTTTCTACCCATAATAGTACAAATTATTCAAAGAGTTATTCAGAATGTTTCAATGTCAGCATTTAGATAAATGCTCATTCTTTCATAGGGATTTCATTTTTTTATGCAGGAGGTTAGTTAGTAGCTGCAATAACGGTATAGCTGTCAGAAAACAGTGAATTTACATGCCCAATAACTACATTCACAATTGTTTGGAACTCTGCATGCCAACACAACCGAATGGAATACTAGATAATTTATAATTATTCCCCAATAGAAGGAGAACAATTATACTGTGTTCAGTATAAAATGGCCATTATTTAGCACAATTTTTAAAAATTATTTGAACAAAATGCCTATCCATTCCAGGGTCATTTTCTTCATAGTTCTAATTAGATACCCTAGGAATACAGGATGCGTAAATTTTAGCCAGCAAATGTATTTATGGAATTTTAATTTGTTTCTCATATGTATATTTCTTTCTCTGCCATAAACCTTGTAAGCTTTATCTCAAAGGTTTTTAATCCTGAAGGCAAAAAATAGAAAAGTGATAGTTGTACACAAGATAGCTGCCATATTTTCTGGGTAGCAGCAAGGCACTCACTATATGTTACTCCTTTGTTATCATAACAATTATTGCTGTGTGGTTTAAAAGTGACAAATTGAATCCTCTCTTGAAAAGTTTTCCTTTAAGAATAAGTAGAACCTCAACAAATTGTTTGGGCAAGTTGGGTCAACAGGTTCTGCATAGTTCAAGGCAAGAAGCCCAGTTCAATTCACACCAAGGTTTCTGGAAGTCTTTCCATTGACTTTAATGGGATATGGATGAAGTGCTGAGACAGAGAGAGATAGGCACCAGAAAAGCATCCAGCCCTGCATTTATACTGTATAACTTTTATTCACTTTTGGCTTTTTTTATTTAAAAAAAAAAAAATCCCCTTGAACACAATGGAAATGCTCTGTTGACTGCTCAAGAGAGGAAAGGACAGAAGAAAATCAGAACAGCTTTTGAAGTGTTTAAAAACATTCATTAGAAATCTCACAATGCTAAAAATAAAAAAATAGATGTGTCCACAGAGGCAGCACTGTCAAGAATGAGAGACATCAACTCCCTTGCCGGCCATACTCTGCTTCCCAAGTGTAAGAAGAGAAAGGGAGCAGTAGAGAACTAGGGAGAAGGGAGTCTGTAATTCTGAACGAACAGGGTCACTTAGTAGATACCTAGTGCTTGTAGGTCTCAAGCCCACTGAAGTCAGTGGGAGACTTTAGTACCAGGTCCTTAATCTCCAGCCAATAATCTTCTCACTTTTCCAACCATCAACTCATTTATTTTTGCAACACATCCTGAACTATAATGCCAGATCTGAGTACACACCAGACTCTGGAAAAATGTGGCTCAAGCACATCTCTTCTTTTAATACCCCTATCAGCAAATATTATCACCCCTAATTACTGATAGGGAAACGGGAAGAAAAGTTAAGTAAATTGTCCAAAGCAGCTAAGGGATTAAGTGTCAGATCCAAGATTAGACAGCTGAAATTCCTGATGCTCAGACCGCTATACCACACTCTTTTCTCTCAATTTTAAGTGCCTTAAGAAAGAATCGTTCTGGGAATTATTAAAGTGATTTTTACTAGTGTATTTCACATTATCAAAGAGAAGAAGAATGTTATCAGTACAGATACAAATCTGAACTACTCACCTATTGTAGGACAATTTCTTCTTCCTCTGCAGCTGCTGATCACACATAGCTGATGGTGTCAAAGGCCCAGCAGTCTTCTTCTTGTCCTGAGTTCTTTCTGACTCGACTTCCCTGCATTTTGCCTGAATAAGTAAAATTTGGCCTGCCAGGAGTCTTTGTAATAAAAGATTATAACTGGAGTGGGATTTACCATTTACCAGAGAGTCCCGCCAGCCTCCCTTCAGGTTCCTAACATGGGATGATCATCTAAATACAGTCTCAGTGTCTCTATCACCAAAACTGCTCTTAAGCCTTCTGGCTGACATGCTATTTTTGACTCCAATTGTTATAATAACCACAATCGTGGGAAACTCAGAAGCTATGGTTCAGAATACAAAACTTTTCTTTGGCTCCAGTTCGTAAGGGATTCAGCTCTACCCTGGGACAGAGCACACACAGGAGGCTGGTGTGGACTGACTCAGGAGTGGTTGGTCATCTGGCAAGGCATGGTGAATTGGGTTTCTGGAGTGGGGTTCGGAGGGGAGGAGGGTCACAGAGGCACACCAGACCAGTTTTGGGATCAACCTGTCACAATGGGCTTTATGGTGACCTTACTGAACCCAGTGACAAAACTTCCTTTGACTTCAGTATGAGTGAAGATCAGGACCTGTATATGTTGCTTAGAAGAGAGGGAAAAAAGGTGAACAGTTTTTGCTTGTTGTAAACAAAACGCCAAGCCACAAGAATATAAAACTGCCACAAAAATAATACCTTTAGCATTAATAGATATGGCTATGTCTACACTTGCACTTTTAAGTCGACTTAGTGTGTCTACACTTAAAATGAAAGTCGACTTAAAGGGGAACTTACAAAGTCGACCTAGAGCGTCCACACCAGGGACTAAACTGATGAGCCATTAAGGACATAAGGAACACACCCATTGTGTCCTTAATGGCTCATCAGTTTAGTCCCTGGGACCATTATCCCTGGTACATTCCTAAACATTAAGGACACAATGGTTTGACACACCCACCCACCTCTCTCAGGTATTTCAATATAATAACATAAGTTAAAGTACAGATAGAATACCCAATTCCTAACTTCTAATCCAAATAGAATTCCTAGACATAAACTATATAATCATTCCCAGCAAATTACTACCTTTCTGTTGATACCAAACATGACATAGTTCCTATGATTATAGAGCATTTATGAGATATCCATTGAAAATAATATCAAATGCTTCCCTAAATCCAGACAGCATCACACACATGGCTCTGCCCTGCCCTTTGGGGGGCATGCCAGGCTCCCCCTGTGTCCCCCCCCCCAGCAGGGAGGGCAGTGGTGTAGTCCCGGGGTAGCCCTAAGTTGACTTAGGGCTACCCCATGTCTACACTGGCTTAATTCGACTTTAGAAAGTCGAATTAAGCCTTAGGTCGAGTAAAAAGCAGGTTTAATAAAGTCAACCTAATTTTCCTTAAGTCGACTTAAGCAAGCTGCTTAAGTCGACTTAAGCAAAGTGTAGTGCAGACGGCAGAGCAAATTAAGTCGACTTAAGCCAAGCTTAAGTCGACTTAATGTGCCAGTGTAGACGCAGCCTATGAGACTAATAGCACCAGTTAGATGTATTGGTTTGGCCTCCATTCCCCAAACCACCATACATACACCATCAAGTAACTCCACTGAAGCCAGATGTATAAATTTGTGCTAACTGAAAGGAGATACAATGGTTCTGTTAATTCTTCCACAAATCTCTGGTAAGGCGCTGTGGCTATGTCTATACTTGAAAAGTTAAGTCCACTTAACAAAATCAACTTAACTTTTGAAGTGTAGACATAGCCCCTTTTCGACCTTATTAAGTCAATTTAACACTTTAAGTGGACTTAATGAAGTGGATTTAGGTGCTAATCCCCGTCCACACTGGTTTAAAGCAACCTAATAAGGTCGATTTAAGCGTTAAGATGACCTAAATCGAAGTGTTATTAAGTCGACTTAACTTTTCCTTAAGTCGACAAGGAGCTTAAGTCAATTTAAGGAAAGCCCAGTGTGGACGCGGAGTATTTTAAGTTGACTTAAGCCTCCTTAAATTGACTTAATTTGTAAGTGTTGATGCACCCAAATTTGAATGTGACCCACAGCACTTTTTATATTGCACTACTGGAGTCCTTTTCAGACCGGATGTAAACAAATAAAGGTCTTTTAAAGTCAATAAATCTGTATATGCTTATGCAAGGTCTAAATTTGGCCCTGGAGCTTCTGAGAATAGAGAGTCAGTTTCTGTTATAATAATATTATTAATTGTGTTGAATTGTGCCAGGTCGTGTGATGGTTTTGTGTTATGGACATATTGGGTCAGATTCAACCCTGATAAAACTCAGCTGCCTTCATTAGAATGTGTCACACTTGAATTATGGTATCCTTTATCTCTGACACAGTGGTTAAAATAAGTCGTTCTGTACTGCGCATCCCTTATTGGAAAATGGCTAAGGCGTACAGGATGCAAACATTGGTCCTGTTGCATTTTTTCTTGATCTGGTTGAACTAGGCAGCAATGATGCTGATGGCGTAGTATTAGCTTTGCTGCAGTGTTTGACAGCACATGGGTTCACGGAGGAATTTCTCAAAGATAACTGGATTGGTTTAGGTGTAGATGGAGCTTCTGTCATGTTAGGCAGTAAGGCTGGTTTGCCACAAAATTAAAGACACGATTTCCACTTTTGATAAGTTGGCATTGTTTTAATCACAGGTTGGAATTGGCCATGGCTGATGCTATCAAATGCTGCAGTGAAGTTAATCACTTTAAATCATTTGTGGATTCAGTGTACGCTCTGTACAGTCGCCGAGAGAGAGAGTTGGCTGAACGTGCGAGTGATTTTGAAGTCCAGCTTAATAGGATTGGACACGTACTTGATGTACATTGGGTTGCCTATAACTGCCACACTGTAAGAGCTGTTTGGTAGTCATATGCAGCCCTTCATAGCCACTTCTTGAAAAAAATCAACTGATTTCTCACTAGAAGGGAAAGATAAAGCAGATAAGGATAAAGATAGAGGGCCCGAACAATATGGGAAGGGGGCCCAGAGATTAGGAGGGTTCCGGGGCCCGTCAAATTATACTTTAACCACTGCCCCCCTCTTTTCTACCCTCTCCACCATTTCAGGATTGAATGAAGCCTGTAATTCAGCATGGACCTTAAGTAAAACCATCCAGTTTCACCAGGTTTTGCACCACAATGATGTGAAAACTGAACTTCAATGGAAGACAACATTAATCATCCCAAGTCTGTGTGTAACTGGGCTCAAGTTTGTAACAAGCCTGAAACTAGACAAGTAGGTTTTTCTCTGTTTTGTTTTTTATGACACATTTCTCATATATCTTATTCTAATCTCTCTGCCTAAGAATTTGTACCACACCCATCATCCTGGTCTCTGAGTACCTAAAACATTTCATTAGTCCTTTTCTTGAAAAGGAAGACATTAAGTAGAATTCAGGACTCAAATGATTTACTGAATAAAAATGGTGACATGTAAAACTAAAAGGAGTTGTAGAAGTTATCCCAAAAACAGATCATCTCATAGCCAAAATCTGAGACTGAGGAAGAAGTGGCCACACTGGAAAAGGAATATGCTATATTGGAAACAAAACTAAATGATTAAAATGCCACCAGAGTATTTAAAGGAGAAATTTGCTCCATGTGCTGTTCTGTCTGATGAACAGCAGCACTTGAGGCTGGTTAAAGCTCAAAAAACAAACAAACAAACAAACAAAAACCAACCAGTATCTGATATATGGTGTCCAGACACTTTCATGATAAGCTCCCTAGAAAGCCAAAGAGGCATTAGACAGAACTTTGCCCATTGCGAAGATCAAGTTTTGCTGATGAGTCAAAAAGGCAAAGTTATTGCATATGGTGTATAAATACATTTGTGTCCATCTAATTAAAATAAAACTAACCCCATTTCACAATCTTCTATGATGCAAATTGTCAGAGTGACTCAAGGGAAGAACATGAGAATGGCAGCTGCAATGATGTCCTACTGATATTTTAGCCATGGTTTCTCCAACAATATGCCTCCAGCCATTTGCCTGTGATAACCCCAGGCTATATATGCGACAGAGACTGTAGGGAATCCATTCATTTATTTTTCCATTTCAGTAAAAACTTTCTCACAGCCATAATGGAGGAAGGAGGCAGAACTACTTAGCAAACAAACTTAATAAGACTAAGTGACTCCCTGGAAATGTTTATACTTTGTCCCTTAGAAATGTTTATGCTGTAGCAAAGTATTGAACTTATCAGTTTAAAAGAGGGTGGTTTTCTTAGTCTGGGAACATTTGGTAAAGACCTTTCACTTTTTTGCAGTCTGGTCCATTCCAAACACAAGGATAAGTCATCTTTGGCAGAAATAATTCAGCAGTATCCAGAGCACTGATGTGCTTGCTGGAAGGAGCCTTTTGTTAAATATTTGCCACCAAATTGAAGGGAGGATTTGGGGAGATTTCCTTGCCTCTGATGGAACTCATCCCTCTCTGGATTCTGTCAAATCACCCAGGCCAGAGCTGACTTATCCCTAAGGCTCAGAAAATACTGATATACGGCCAATATTTTGCCTTTGGAATGGACCAGCAGTTTTTTTCAAAAAGCTTTCCTGGAGGATACATCTAAGACACCCCCCTAACTTTATGTCCGTGACCCTTTTCCTTCGTCACCATTTCCAGCTGCACACTATGGTGTTCTAGCAATATAGCAGTAAAGTCTTTAGGAATAAACTATTCATATTTCCAGCATATGCATTTCATAAACATTTTATTGCCAAGTGGTGGGAGCTCCCTTCTGGATTTATGACAAATCATTTTTTTACATTGGAAAACAAATACAGAGATTATTTCACTTGCTCATTTCTTCTTCCCTCTTTGACTGTGCTATGAGGTATACCAGAGGCGCAAATTTTGTAGATTCCTCTTGGTGGCAACACTTCCATGATCCAAAGAGGTTTGGTGTACTGATTTGAATCCAGGGGCAATTCAAAATAATGGAAAAAAAGTGTCATAGATTCCTAGATTTTCAGGCCAAAGGCCATTATGATCATCGAGGCTGACCTGCTGCATAACACAAGTCATAGAATTTTACCCAGTACTTTCTGCATCAAGTCTTTCTTTCACCCATCCCTGCTACTGTGAAATAGTGTCACCATCTTTTTGCTCTTGGTCTGAGTCAGTTGCTAGAGGACAGGTGTCCCCATCGCAAAAATTCTTTGACATTGAGAGCCTGAGTTGGCACTCAGACTCTTGTTGTCCAAATATAGCAAGGTCTTAATGACCAGTGAGACAGAACTACCCTCTGAAGATGGTTCCTGTAGACAGATACTGGTGGTGCAATTTGGGGACTGGGGAATCATGCTATGTAGTAAATAGAAGTGCTTCAGTCTCCAGAGCTTCCAACCTTCTGCCTGTTGCTAGCAGTAGTTTCATTACAAGCAACTTACAAATGAGTATAAACCAATCAGGACAAAGATTATGTCTCCATATATATATGCCTCCACAGTGCTGAGCACAGCTTGGAGGCTACTGTCATATATATGATGATAAACACAAACTGCTGACCCAGTTGCAGGATCTGATAGATGACAGGTGATCAGGGAATGGAATTAAGTAAAGAGTGCACACTCCAAGGGTCAAATCCTGCCCCATCCTCCAGAAGGCAGGAAGGACTTTCTAGCAACAGACCCTGTATTTCTACTACGCAAGATCAAGGGGATGCACAGGGACTCCCTGCGTTGCTACATCTAAGGGAGGGTTGAGGTGGACATGCAGGAGGTGGAAGCAGTCATTTTCTTTCTTCCCGGGGAGAGAGGAGGATGGTGAAGGCACTAGGGCCATGTAAGGCCAGGCCAATCTTTAAGCCAGTTCTATCCCCATTCAATGTCTGGCCCAGTTACTTGGGCTGGAAGCTGGGGTGTGGATTGTTACCCAGTGTAGTTATCTAGATGTAAGCCTGCAGATTCCTAGAGAGCCACATACGTGAACCCTGCGATAAAACAATTGTTTTCCTTTAAGAAACCAAATCACACGGCATTTATTTAAGTGTAATGTTGTATAAAACCCTCAGGTATGGAGCTAAAAAATATGGTCGCACAATATTTCAAGTGTTGTGCCCTGTATAAAGTGACTTGCCCCTTAATGCCAGGTTGCATAAAATCTATATATGCCAGCTTACTTGTATAGTGATACTCAAAGGGATATATGCATGCCCCAATTTGCTTATAGCTCATAATCTTTAAAGGAAACTTTAAATGTCTTCCTCAGATAATCCACCCTTGGCTTTGATTTAAGATGACCATTGTTCTCCTAGGATATTCAGAGTATTCTGACAAGGTGACATAGCGGCACAGACTACAAAATTCTCTCCAGATGAGGTCCTAATTAAACATTATATTCTACATAAGGCAATATGCATATTTCCTTAGCTACTTTGTTTAAGGCAACTTGAGGCCGAGATCATCCTGTTTCCTTGTGTCCAGATGACAATGAACATAAAAAATGAGATAAATCGTTGAAAAATTGCAGCTCAGTTACCAAAACCTGTTTCTGTTGCTTGAAGAAAATTTTAATAAATAGTAAATAAAGAAATAATGCTGATAATATAAAGGGCGCTGGGAGCAAGGGTGAAGATTGTGTTCTTAGCTGTCCTCCTGGTTGAGGGTAAGGGGCCAAGCAAGGCTCTGTGCACTCTGAATGCATGGCTGAACAGCTTGTGTTGGTGAAGGGCTTAGGCCTCCTTGACCAGAGGATGCTATTTTGGGAAGGACTGCTGGGAAGACAAGGGGACCACCCGACCAAAAAAGGGAAAGAGTCTCTTTGTACACCAATTTGCCAACCTAGTGAGGAGGGCTTTATACTAGACTCAAAAGGAGCAGATGACAAAAGTCCACAAGGAAGCATAAAAATGGCTAGATGTTGGGGACACAAGGAAATTTACAGTATGATCAGAGAATCATAGAATAATAGGGCTGGAAGGGACCTCACGAGGTCATCTAGTCCAACCCCCTGCTAAAAGCCACTCCCACTAAATCACCCCAGCCAGGGTTTTATCTAATAGGAGCCACAAGAGGGAAATCAGTGGGGAAATCGGCTCAGCATCTTAGATGTCTACATATAAATGCAAGGAGTATAGGGAATAAACAGGAAGAAGTGGAAAAAATAGTATAGAAGCTAAATTATGACTTAATTGGCATCAAAGAAACTTGATGGGCTATATCTCAAGACTGGACTATTGGTACAGATATGTACAGTCTGTACAGGAATGACAGGCAGGGAAAAAAAGGAGGGGTCACATTATATATCAAGAAGTTTTGTTCTGAAGTCCAGAAAAAGGTGAGAAGCAGACCAACAGAGAGTCTCTGAATAAAGATAAAAGGGGGAAAAGAAGTAGTGAGGTTATGGTAGGGGTCTGTTATAGACTATCAAATCAGAAAAAGGTGATAGATGAGGCATTTCTAGAACAAATAAAATAAATACCTAAAACACAAGACCAAGTAGTAATGGGGGACTTTACCTACCCAGACATCTGTTGGAAAAATAATATTGCAAAATACAAATGTCCAATAAGTTCTTGGAATGTATTGGGGACACTTTCTGTTTCAGATGGTGAAGGAAAGTAATTGGGGGACAGCCATTTAGACATAATTCTGACCTACAGGGAGGAATTGGTTGCAAATCTGAAGGTAGAAGGCAATTGGGTTGAAAATGATCACAAAATGATAGATTTAATGGTTCTAAGAAAAGGAAGGAATAAAATGCAGCAGAATACAGACAACAGACTTCAAAAAGCAGACTTTAACAAATTCAGAGAAAAAGTAGGTAAAGTCCTATGGATGAAAATGTAAGGGATAAAGGAGTTCACGAGAGCTGTCAGTTTCTCAAAGAACAATATTAAAATACACAACAGACAAATAGCTCTTTGAGAAGGCAAGCTAAGAAAAATAGTAAGAAGCCAATATGGCTCCATCAGGAACTCTTAAATGATCTGAGAATTAAAAAGGAAATCTACAAAAAATGGAAATATGGATGAATTGCTAAAACAATAGCTCAAGCATGTAGGGAAAATTATCAACAAGGTTAGGCACAAAGGGTACATCCACACTGGAGCCTTAGGTCAACTTAAGGACTGTTAGGTCGACCTACAGACCGCTGCATCTAGACTGGGCGCCTATCAAGTCGACTTAAGTGCTTCCTTGAGTCGACTTAATAACACCACCTCTTAAGGTCGATCTAAGGCTTAAGTCGACCTTATTAAATCAATTTAAGACAATGTAGACGGGGGATAGCCCTTAAGTCGACCAAATTGGCCTCCAGGCCCCCTCGCAGAATTGCTGGCCACTCCTCCGTCGACCTAGCAGTTGCCAGTGTGGACTCAGGGCTGTCGAGTCTCTAAGTCGACTTAACAAGGTTGACTTTAAGTTGACTTAAAGTCGACCATGGTTAAGTTGACTTAACAGAGCCTCCAGTGTAGACGTTCCCAAAGGGTAGGTCCGCACTGGACCCTTAGGTCAACTTAAGGAAGGTTAAGTTGACCTACAGACTCCTGCATCCACACTGGGCTTTTATTAAGTTGACTTAAGCACGTCCTTAAGTCGACTTAATAATACCACTTCTTAAGGTCGACCTAAGGCTTAACTCGACCTTATTAAGTCAATTTAAGCCAGTGTGGATGGGGAATAGCCCTTAAGTCGACCTAATTGGCCTTCAGACCCCCTAACAGAGTTCCTGGTCACTCCTCTGTCGACCTAGCACCTGCCAGTGTGGACACAAGGCTGTCGAGTCTCTAAGTTGATTTAACAAGGTTGACTTTAGGTCGACTTAAAGTCGATCTTAGTTAAGTAGACTTAACAGAGCCTCAAGTGTAGATGTACCCAAAATGAGTTCTGTCCCCTGCTAGGTGTAAAAGGCAATAAGAGTTTCTTTAAATACATTATAACCAAGAAAAAGATGAAGGCAAGTGTAGGTTCCCTACTTAGTAGGGAAGAAGAGTTGATAACTTGACTTAACTGTTGACAAGCAGTCTGAGATGTCTAATGCCTTTTTTGCTTCAATCTTCTCTAAAAAGATGAATGCTGGCCAATTACTCAATACCATTCCTCAGAGCTAGGGAGAAGGAACTCAAGCAGAAGTGACAGAAGATGTTAAAGAATATTTAGATAAGTTAGTGTTTTTCTAGTTGGCTGGATCTGATGAAATTCACCCTAGGGTACTTAATGAACTAGCTAAAGCAATCTTGGAACCACTGGCAATTATATTTGAGAATGGATGGAGTATGGGTGAGGTCCCAGAAGACCTCAAATAAGGGAAAATAAGACCTGATACCTAGCTTTTAAAGGGGGCGCAAAGAAGATCCAGGGAATTATAGACTGGAACGAATTAGTAAACAATCAACTTGTAAGCATCTACAGGATAATGGAGTTATAAAGAATAGTCAGCATAGATCTGTCAAGAACAAATCAGGCCAAACTAACCTAATTTCCTTCTTTCACAGGGTTACTGGGCTAGTGAGTAGAAGGAAACTAATAGATGAGATATCTTGCTTTTAGTGAGGCTTTTGACATAGTCCCTCATGACATCCTCATAAGCAAATGATGGAAATGTGGTCTAGATAAAATTACTATAAGGTGGGTGCAGAATTTGCTGAAAAACAGTACTCAAGGAGTAATCATCAATAGTTCACTGTCAGACAGGGGGAGGAGGGGAGAGAGAAGGGACATGTAAAATAGGGTTGCATAAGGGTCAGTTCTGCATCTAGTAGCATTCAGTATTTTCATTAGTGACCTGTAGTAATGGAGGGAAGATTATGCTTATAAAACTGGCAGATGATCCCAAGCTAAGAGGGACTGCAATCATTTTGGGAGACAGAATTAGAATTCAAAATGATTTTGACAAACTGAAGAATTGGTCTGAAACCAATAAGATGAAATTCAATAAAAACAAGTGCAAAGTAGTTCACTTAGAAGGAAAGATCAAACGCATAACTACAAAATGGGGAATAACTGGCTTGGGGAAGAACTGCTGGAAAAAGATGTGGATCGCAAATTGAATGTGTCAACAACATGATGCAGTTGTGAAAAAGGCTAAGGAACTAGTATGTATTAATAGGTGTGTAATTATCCTGCTTTACCGGTGAGGCTTCAGCTGGTTTACTGTCCAACTGTAGGTGCCACACTTTAAGAATCATGTGGACAAACTCAAGAGGGACCAGAGGAGAGCAACAAAAATGATAAAAGGTTTAGAAACCTGATCTATGAGGAAAGGTCCCCAAACTGGGCCTCTGTAATTTTGAGGCAAGAAGTCTGAGGGGAGGACCTGATAGCAGCCTTCAAATATGTTAGGGGCTGTTATACAGAGGACAGTGATCAATTGATCTTCCTGTCCTCTGAAGGTAAGACAAGAAATAATGGGTCTGCAACAAGAGATTAAGTTAGATATTAGGAAAAACTTTCTAACTATAAGGATAGTTATCTTTGGTAACAGGCTTCCAAGGGAGTTTGCGAATCCCCATCACAGGAGGTTTTAAAAAACAGGTTGGACAAACAATTATCAGGGGATGGTCTAGGTTTACTTGATCCTTCCTCAGTACAGGGTGCTGGACCTAATGATCTCTCACACTCCTTTCCAGCCTTACATTTCTATAATGCCAATGATAATAATTTAACATTTAGTTTCTATTATTCAGCTCTGCAGCACTCAGGCCTGATCTACACTGCCACGCTAACTTGACAGGAGATACACAATTTACGTTCAGTAGAATGCACATCTCCCATCAACTTACTTACTTCCACTTACTATGGCATCTTCACTCGTCTGTGTCGACCAGAAATGCTCTCCCTTTGAGGTAGCGTTATTGATGAAGTAGGATTTCTCCCACGGAAGCTCATGCGATAAATAAATTTGTTAGTCTTTAGAAGTGCCATAGGACTCCTTGTTTTTTTGGAGGGTTGGAGTTACAATGTTGAAGGGAGAGCACTTTCAGGATTGATTGAGCAGGTCTCTACTGGCCGCTTAATCGATCCCGCTGTATCGCTCTGTGGGGAATCGATGCAGCATTTTCAGTGTAGAGAAAACTCAGACTCTAAGATTTTGAGTAATCACGTCTAAAACTCAAATGCATATTAATGTACCACCTTCTCTCCAGCTGCCACCTTTGCCAATATGCCCCCACACCACAAGTCCACTGTCTGCCCTTCTCCAATGCCACTTTTATCTCATCAACCGCCCTCCCATCCAAAACGTCACTCTCCAAGGCCCACTCCATACCCCCTGCACACACTATCCTTGCTCCTCTCCCCATTTCCCAAGGTCACCAGCCAAAACACCATTGCCACCCCATCTTCCCTTCCCCTTACCTCGAGAACAGGCAGGAGGAAGCCAGCTACTGTCCTGCCAAATCCAGCATCTCCAAACAAAGAAGAGTTAGCCCGGAGTCCAGGCAGGTATGGGTAGGAACTGGATTTTTCCTTTTTGTGAGAAATATTACAAACTAATTTTGTTGTTGTTGTTCTAAAAGAGAGCAAAAAGCCAAAACGTTTGAAATGCCCTGCAAAATCAAATTCAAGGAAAAAAAACTGCTTTGGTTCGATCAATAGGTTTTGTTCTATTTTGACTAATATATAAAATGTAGCACAGGGCATGGTTCACCTACCGGTGAATTCTCTGTATCTTAAAGTCCTTAAATCATGATTTAAGGAGGTAAATAACTCAGTCATAGGTTGGTGGCCTATTGCTGGAGTGGGTGGGTGAGGTCTTGAGGCCTGCATTTTGCAGGAGGTCAGACTAGATGATCGTACTGGTCCCTTCTGACCTTAAAGTCTAAGTCTATGAGTGTATGAGAAAGAGTCATTTCTGGAAAGGGAAAACTGAAATGTTGCATTCTGAAAAGGCTGACAGTTAAATGGTACAATACTCGCTGCTTCCACAAAAGGTTTCTGTTTCAAGAGGACAGCATTTCCTAGAAGGAAAAATATTTAACTGGAAAATGATTGACCAGCTCTAGAGGAAGTGAAACTCATTTCAGAGATGATACTACATGGGAGCATCCTGTTTGCACAGCCGGGTAGCAAACTGTCCCCTAGAGGCAGCTGCAGTACAACCTTCTGCTCCTCCCAGCCCAACTTCTCGGTTAACTGACCAGGGGCAGGAGATGCGAAGGAAGGATGAGTGAGTGTTTTGAGGGCTGCTGTTGCCCTATGTAGCCCCAGGCTGCTCTGTGCACCTCCCTCCACTCCAACTGGGGCAGGAAGAAGTGGCAGTCTTTTTCATTTTTAAAAAAATCAGTTCAAGAAGCACCCTTCTAAACATACTATCTGTTATCAGTCTACTTACTGCTAGGCTGTCATACGTAGGAATCCCTGGAATAATGGCACAATGGTTAGTAAGCAAAATACCATGTCTGCTTATTAGTTGAAAAAAGTACAGAGGTATCTCCCTGCCCCTGCTGCTGATGTTGGTGTTACCTGCTGTTGTGTTGCCACCTGATTTGAACACATCTCTCATGATACTAGGCATTTTTCTTAGGGGCCTGGAACATGGATTCATGTGTTTATGTGAGAATCTCAGTTTTGTTAAAAAAGCTAGTACGTTTCTAACTTTCATGGTGGCGGAACAGAGCTTGAAACTGTGATCCTGAAAGACTCCAACACCAGAAGACAGACGGAGAATCCATCATGTATTTTTAGAAAGAAAGAAAGAAAGAAAGAAAGAAAGAAAGAAAGAAAGAAAGAAAGAAAGAAAGAAAGAAAGAAACTTGTGATTTTTTAAGCCAATGCCATGATGTTGGGGGACCCAACTCAGGATTGACATTTGACAGTACTGCTAGATATTCCATTCCCTGCAAAAAGAACAACAGACACAGCTGTGAACTTCCTCGCAGAGCTGATTGCTGAGTCAGGGTCCTCCTTTACTGGCAGAGCCATACCGTTTGGGGCCGTTTTTCCCAATGATGTTGCCATAGGACAGCTTCATTCAATGTCTGCAACAAGACCTTCACAGTACTCCACCCAGACCTTCTTTCTGAGAAGCTTGGCTCTTAAAGGCATAGTCCCCAATAGCACAAATGCTAACGAGCACTCACCGTTCTAGCCAACCATGTAACTCTGCTGCAATAGGAAGTGCTGTGTCTTTCTCTCCTCTTGAGATTCACTGTTACTAATATTTAGAAAGACAAATCAGCTTGTATTCAGTGGAGTTACCATTACAAGTTTTACTTTTTAACTTCTAATCTACCTCATTCTATCAGTCCTGCATTATACATTTCTGGACAATGACTTTCTTTGCTAAGGAAGTTTGGAGTGGAATAAGGTTGAAGGGAGAAAGGAGGGTTTTATGCACTCAAAACTTTCCTCATGTCATTGTGCAGGGCCTAATAGCATAAAGAAAACTTCTCCTTCTCTCTCTAGCTTGGTGAAGCAGTGATCTCATCCCTCCCACTATACACCTTCTTCGCTTGTATAGCTTCCCTGCCTCTTCCAGGTCCAAGGCATATAAACGAACACAATGGTAGTGTCCTAGCTTTCTCAGCGCTCTTTTGCACTAAGACAAAGTCTTATATGGACTTTCAGCTCTATAGACCATGGCCCCCTCAATGGGAATCAGCCAACCCTGATTAAAACGCCAAAAACTCTGCTCTAGCTAGCACATTAGGCTCATTGTCTCTTTTGAACAGTTACTTCTTCGGCTGTTTTCAAATTATGGTGGAGATTCTCAAGTGGGACCTCCTGGGAAATGACAAGACATTAAAAATGAGCAGTGAAAAGCAAAAGGCAACAGGATGAGTAAGTTTGGTTTAGGTGTTAAAGTAACACCAATAGTAACACTAATAATAGCGCACAATAGCCATGCAGATAACCATACTCCCTACAGTAACGTGAACAAAGCCACAAAGTGCTTGCTTGTCTTTTTCTGGGTTATGGGTTGGAGCAGTAAAAGGAAAAGCATTATGAAAAAAGACTAGATTGCTCCCTTTTTTGACATGCTGGCCTGTTTATCACACACTAAGGGGGACCAATTTTGTAGGAGCCCCTTTTTAAATTACTGGCATCACTTGCTTTTAGTGTAGTAAATTGGTACAGTTGCCAAAAGAGTCTGAGAATCACTGGGCTAACATACTCCTTTAAATGAAAAGTAGTTTAAAAAATGCTTGATATTACATGGGAAATGAAAACAGATATTGTGTCAATTTTTCCCCCTCTATTTAATTTGATAGTCCCAGAAAGAAGGCTCTTTGCCAAAAGAGCACCTCAGCCTAATATTCATATAGAGAATTATATTAATGTTTCCTGTAATTTCAATATCGGCAACAATCTTTTTTCTTATTTTCAAATATCTGTATCATTATTCAGACAAGACCTTTCCTTTTACAATCTACCTCCTCTTTTCACCATTTCATGCAACAGAGTCATTATTCTCTGCCTGTAATGTTACAGTAATTTCCATGGCATCAGATTGTAATGATACAAACATTGAGTGGATAGGTAGAAGGAGGATGAGGAACAAAGCTCCTGTTCAAACATGAATTGTTCAATAATTAGCATTAATGAGGAGGGAAACGCAGCACATTTCATTGAGGGAAAATTAATCTTTTAAACCACTTTTAAGGGTTGTGTCAGATTTGAAATAGCTCAGTTGAAGTACTTTGTAGAGGTTAACTAATTAGCTCTTTTCTAGTGAAAGCAAAGGAGCGGGAAAAAGGAGTCATTTAATAAAATGCAGGGAATTATTGTTGACATGAGTCGCAAACAAAATGTAGGATAACAATGAGTATCCACAGTAACTTGAATGGTGTAAACAGGATAGCCTTTATAAGTGATATAGCTAGGCTATATACAGAAGGGGTCAGTTTCTTGACTGATATAAATTAATATAGTTCCACTAAAGCCAAGGAACTGTATTGGTTTACAATTGCTGGTTTATATTTTGTTCTGATTTGGGTTATTTGTTTTAGGTAAATTGTGGCTCATTTTTTAGAGCAAAAAGTCTTTATTAGGGTTTCAAAATCTATTTGAATTTTATAATTATACTAAGAAAACGTGGCTCCAGCTGATACCTCGCACTTCTGGGGATGGGATCCTATGAGCATGCCAGAATTTTAGGATCTACAAGCCTCCTCTGCAAATTATTCTTGACCCTGTCAAATGGTGAACTATGGATGTCTTGTAAAGCCTATTTTTAAATGTCAGGTGGAGTTTTGTTTGGTTTAATCCATTTAAACCTGAAACTGGAACTCATGGAGAAGCTGTATAATTTAGTAGCTAGAAAATGGAGTGTGTGTGGAGAGACCGGGTTCTGTTCCCCTTTGCCGCTAATCTGATGGCTGACCTTGGGCATGTCACCTCTCACTCCTCCTTCAACCTCTTGTCTATTTAGAGTATAAGCTATTCAAGGCAGGGATTTTTTCTTACTCTGTGTAATGTATGCAGCTGTGAGGCCCTTATTGCAGCTTGGGCCTCTAGTTTCCACCGTAATGCAAATAAATAATAAAAACAATTATACATTGTGGTTTTTGCTTTATCTAATGCAACCTCATCCAGCTATTTCTTTTATATCACTCACCATCAAAGCACCAAATGCACAAATTAAAAAAACAGTTTCTATTTGAAAGGGCCTTCACATTAATCTTTTTGTTGCTTTCCCTGTTCTCCTTGGTATTCCTGCTGTGTGTATAGGAGGGACGCTGCTAGTTATTCTGCAGTTAGTTTTCATGACTGAGGTAAGGCTTGAGCAAAGAGAAGCACTGTAAGTTGCACTCTGAAGATCTTTAAGACAGACTCTGCCAGTAGGAAATCCCACAGATCATACAGAATCCCCAGCACCACGCACACGAGAGTTTCATACTAGACCCCATCTCCTGCTGTCATGGGAGAGATGGGCCTTCAGCCTGTCTTTAACTATGGGTGCATCTACACTTGTAAATTAAGTCGACCTAAGCCTGTTTAAGTCAACTTAATTTACTCTGCGTCTACACTACAGTTTCCTTAAGTCGACTTAAGCAGCAGCTTAAGTCAACTTAAGGAAATTTTAAGTTGACTTTATAAAACCTAGTTTAAAGTTGACTTACTGGCTAAGTCGACTTTAGTAAGTTGACTTAAGCCAGTGTAGACGTGGCTTAGCCCTAAGTCGACTTTAAGGGTCTTCAAGGCTCCCCCACTGACCTCCCTGCCAGGGTGCCTGGCACAGCCAGAACCTGGCATGCCCACCCACAGGGCAGGACACAACCCTGCCCACCCCGCTCCTGTACCCTACCCCTGTCCCTCTCCTGCTCAGCCCCCATGTACTTTAGTACAATGGGGAAAATGCTGAGCCCCCTGGCACTTTTAAAGGGATGCCCCTCCTCCCACCATGGACCACTCCCAGGTCCACCTAGAAGTTGACTTAGGCATCCAGTGTGGACGCTCTAAGTCAATTTGGCAAGGTCGACTTTAAGTCGACCTAAATTTACAGTGTGGACATGCTAAGTCGACTTAACAAAGTCAACTTAAAGATGACTTTGTTAAGTTGACTTACCAAAGTCGACTTATTTTGACAAGTGTAGACATAGCCTATGGCACCAGGACCTTGAAACAGATGTATATCTAGATAGGGAGCCTGTGCTAAATATAGAGCTGTGATCTGTTGTGCTCATCTGTCCATATAGTCTAGCCCATACATCACTGCACATTGATTCTAAAAACTTCCACATAACTTTCCTGGCAAACCCAGGTAGAGTAGCTCAGTACAGGCTAGTGTCACTGTGGCGCCTGAAAAGAAGTGGTTCATTCTCTTGGCTAGTTGGAAATAGAAAGCTGCATTACCACCTATCCCTGCTACTTGAAAATCAGGAGCAGTAGTAAGGTCAGCAGAAGGCACATAGTTGTGGGCCCCATTCACTTTCTTCTTATTTCTGTTGCTGGATATAGTATGCGGGTGCCGGGAGGTGCTGGTGACCTGTAATACACAGGCTGACCAGACTAGATAATCGAGTGGTCCCTTATGACCTGAATCTCTATGACTCTGCCAAGATCAAACTGTGCACCAAATGGCAGACATCCTTGGCAGAAAATGAGGTCAAAGCTGCAAAGAATTTCTCAAAATACTTTCCCAGCTGACCTGGAGCATTTTTCTTTCCCCTTAGATTGAACTTGTAGCAACTACTTTCCGTTCATATCCTGCATCATCTTAGGCACTAGGGACATTTCAGTAATAGAGCTGTCCATATTTCATAAGAGTGAGATATAGAGCGGTGGCGCTGAAGCCAGTAAGTAGTATGTATCCCTGTCTCACCTAGTGCTCTGATGAAAAGGAGGTGGAGAGACGGTGGATCCCTGTAGGACATCTCAGATGATTCTTCCATGGAGGAGATTTAGCTGCCCATCATGAACCTCTGGGATCCAGCCAAGAGCAATGCAATTTCTCTCTCTCTCTTCTTTGGCTTTATAGGTGAGTCAGCAGCATCTTCACATCAATTGTGTTGGTAGATAAGTTGTAGGAGCAAAGACGTATCATTAAGAGAAATACAGATCTACATGTACCTTGTGCCCCAAGCAAAAGATATACATCTATTATAAATGTCTCCTGCTGAAGAAGTTGAAAATTGTGCACTCATTCACTTTATGTAGTACTAAGATTGATAAAGCAGGATGGGGGGAACGCTAGCATACAGATTAAAGCAACTGGATACTGTTATATTTATACACCATTTGGGATGATAATGAGATGGTTAATACAGATGCAAGACAGTAATAAACCACTGAATTTTACAGATCTCTGTATGAATCTGAATCATTATTTGGAGACCAGGAGATCAGTGATATACAGTAGCACATACAGGTTTCTCCCCCTCTCACCTCTGCCAGGTAAAGCAGCAATCCAATTTCTTTCTGTCTCACAAGAGATTGTGCTAGCAATAAAGGCAGTAAATCCACTGTTGACTTCAAGGGAATGCACCAGTTGGACAGAATTTTATTAATAGAGTATGGATCAACTAACATCAATTAAAATATTCCTTTTAAATAGGTATCCTTTTTCCTCCACACAAATGATGCTAATTTTTAAATCACTTCATCATGTGAAAAATCTACCTTGTAGCTCAAGATAGATTAACTTTTAGCATCACTAAAAGGATTGGAAATACTGTTTTTGCTTGTGGGTGAGAGTTAAGAATTAGTAAATGACCTGCTTTTAAGTAACAAAATGAACTAAACAAGCTTTAAATTTTCATATCTTTGAAGCTCACAAACTTATGGAACAGCTGAGACATTTCATTTATATGGAGCAGTGGATGTGCTCAGTATACCAGAATTAGAAAGAAATGCAGTTTTGTGTGTGTGTGTTGGGGGGGGACGGGTGTGTAAAAAATCAATGTTTTTGGATGCGCCTCTTGAGATATTTCAGAGGGGCTGGATTTCAGATTATGGGAGAAAAGTACCTCCTGAAAATATGGCCCCTTTGATGTTTCAAGCTGTGCACCCACTAGTCCCTTTTGAAAATCTTTTCTTTCCTGTCTTAATAAATTACTTGTGAATACATATGATATTTCATTAAGGTATCCATAGTCCTCCACTGATTCTTCCCATACGTATTCCCCTTGCAACTGGTAGTCATGAAGTAAACTGTACAAAACTAGGATTCCTTCTGCCTTTAGATTGCAAACTTGCTTGATTCCATGGAGACTGAAATGTATGATGATTTATATGAAAGAAGAAAGAAAAGATAAAATGTTAGAGGAAATGGTCCAGAAATACTGAAGTAGAAATGAAGGGCTGAAATAATCTACCAATACTTTATGCAGCAGTACAGATATAAAAAAATACTGGTTTATTTTATTGAGAATCCGTTTTCTTCCCAAGCAAATTGTTTATGCAGAATCTCCTGAGAAGCTTCTTTCTTTCTTCATATATATATATATAT
>ML685792.1:5685209-5697365 GCA_007922175.1 Pelusios castaneus | reverse complement strand
AATTTGAAGTCCTCCAAACAATCACCTGAAAATTTCAATCTTTCCAAGCAGCAATAGATAGCCACAAGTCAGTCCCAGGTCAGTGGAATATATGTGAAAAGGTCTATTTATATCATCCCAGACACAGCAGGAAATTTGTTCAGTTTTATAAGAAAGAAAATTTCTTATTAATATATATAGTTAATTGGATAATAAAAAGAGAAAAGCCCTTTAGAAGACCTGAGATGATGAGAGAGTTCATCTATTGAACTCTTGAACAGAGTGATTTACAAGGATAGATACTTTCATACTGTGCAAGGTGCAGGTTTAGCATCTGTACAGTACTGTACAAAATTCCCAACTCTCTCTCACACACAGAGAGAGAGAGAGACGGGTTATCTGCCCAAAACATAATATGACAAGAACAGGGAAGTATTCCTCGTCTTCCTAGTTAGCACGCTTAATGTATTTGTTGGCATATGTTTAATAGCTGAGCCATTCATGCTGTAGAAGTTAGGTCATGTTAGCCATCTCAGTTAGAAACCATTCTTTTCAAGGATTTTAGAAGAGTTTAAAATGTGCTCTGGTCTGAAACTTATTTAGAAAAAAAAATCTATTTGGCTGTGATTTTAACTTACAGGAGAAGTTCTAAAGAATGGAAAGATGTTTGCTTCTCAGATGGTCGCCATGCCTTTGGAGTGCTGGGACATCGAAATGCAAGTGTTAAACTCCAGGTTGAACTAATTTGCCTGCTTGGCTGCAAGATATGGGAATGAATGATCTAGGGCTTAGGTTATTACTTTATCAAAACCAAACAATAATAAACTAAGTTATGGGACCTTCCCATCCTTGATCTCTAGAGAGAGCACTGCAGGGACCCTCCTTAATTGCTGTCTGCATCTTCCAACAGACACACAATAATGGAACATAGAAGGTAGCTTTCCTGTCTCTCAGTTGGTGACCTGAATTTTTTGAAAATCAAATTTCATAGCTTCATGTTTACTTTTTAGTTCTGATAGCTTCATCGTGTTTCATTGGTGCAAGTACCCATGGTAAAATCCCGGCCTCAGTGAATGGCAACATTCCTATTGACCTCCATGTGATCAGTGTTTTACTCACCTCTTTAGTCAGCTGAGAAAGAAGGTATCTCAGTTAAGGATCAAGAGGAGCTTTCCCTAAGTGTGCTCAATGTGACGCAGTGGCTCTTCAAGCTAGCCGAAACAAGTACAACGTCATCCTGTCTAGAAGATGAAGCTAGACAAATTCAGATTGGAAATAAGTCAAATTTTTAACATTGGTAGAAGTTAGCCAGGGTCATGGAGGATTCTCCCTCAGGACTATTTTGCATTCATTGAGATCAATGTATGAACTAGGCGATGCATTTAGATTGAGAGAGAGAGAGGGAGAATGTGTGCGTGTGTGTGTAGATATCTATAATTTACTTTTCTTTGGCATTCTCAATATATTACATTAACTGGCCTCCTTCTAGTGTAGAACTGAATATATATTAAAAGATTAGATTTATTTTCAGATGAAGTCACAGGGCCATATCCTCAACTGATGTAAATCAGCATGGCTTCAAAGATTTCACTAGTGGTGGATCAATTTACACTAATGGCGGATCTGGCCTCTGTGTAGCTTGATAGATAAGGCAGTTATTCTTAAGAAGTTATGAGTTCATACCTTATATAGGTTGTGCGTTCCTAGAATATCTTTTTCTCCTCTGAGTGTTTTTGTGGAAGCAGCTGGACATGAAGCCAACAGATGATGTCAGCTGTAAATGACAATGCAGCAAGTGTGCACTTAAGCTGTGACTGTACTTTACTGAAGAAACGATATCTTTTTGAAGCTTTTCCTTTTGTAAATTACGTTTTTGGCTCCCTATTCCTCATTAGCCATTGCTAGAGATGTAAGGGGGGGGAATGACCATCTTTGTAAATCTGATAGATCTAATACATTATTAGATTAATCTTTCACTCTGAATCTTGGGTGAATACCTCCAGATCTTTATGAGATTTAAAAAATTAATTTAAAATGCTACTGCCCCAGTTACACTTCTTTTGTGATCACCTTCCATGAACATTTGAGCATTCAAGTTTTACTTACCCAAATGCTTACGGAATGCAAATTTTAAGCTTGCACGTGTAAGTATTTGCACGTGCTGTATTTTCAATGGAATGGGACATTTTGTGACACCTTTGTCAGAGTCTTGGCAAAGAGACAATTAAATGAGTCAGACTCCAATTTGACAGCATGCTTTGCAACTAGGATTAAGCACGCATACACAATTACATTGTGGTGAAGATTGCAGTGATGACAGCACATTATAGACCTGTAAATGCACTAGACTAGGTATATTTTATGTGGCACAGGAAGGATGCCATTTGACACAGCAGCTTCTGCAAGTCTTCTCCCTGATTCAATGAAGGTAACTCTTATAATCAGTATCATGTAACTTACAAGACCAAACATAAGGAACCAACACAGCTTGAATTTCAAATACTCACTGTGAGCCATCCAAGATGCCTCCATAGAAGGAAAAAAAAATTCTCTAGTAAATTTGAATCCTGAATAAATTCAAAGCAATCGTGAGCTCTTTGTGGGCATTTTACTAGAAGGAAAAGAGGCTATATTTGTCAAGAAAATTATTCACTGTAAATTATTTGCTCCGCTAATAAACTGCTTCCCTGCGATACCAAGATAGATAACATGATTATGCATCCTGGGTCTGCCTCTCTTCTCACTTTCAAAGGTATAAATCAGGACTCACTCCACTGAAGTTAATAGAGTCACTGCAATTTTACACCGCTATAAGTGAGAGTTAAAATCAGCTCCCTTGTCTTAACACTGGAAAAGTATAATGACAAGAGAATATCACACTGTAATAACCAATCATTTTCTCTATTCTGCACATTGTTTATGTAAAAGACTCTTGCAAATAAATACTCACTGAAGTAGCTTAGATTTGCAAGGTGAACATGAACTATTTTTTAAAATAGCCTTGCAACGTGGAATTGTCCACTAAGGGCCAGATCCTTATGGGGTGCATCTACACTTACAAATTAAGTTGACTTAAACTACTCTGTGTCCATACTGGGCTTTCCTTAAATCAACTTAAGCAGTTCCTTGATGTACTGGCCATTTGGGGGGACGAGGCAGTCACTTCCCAGTTGCAGGGCAGCCAACGCAACCAGGAGGTGTATGCCTCCATCTCCCAGGCAGTGTTCCCTCTAAGCTGTGCGGGTGCGTGGCCGCACAACGGCCGTCACACCCCCTGCGCAGCAGTGAGGGACCCCCGCGCAGCCCGGCAGCCCCCGCTGCTCCCTCCAACCCCCGGGGCAGCGGCTCTGCAGTGGCACACCCGGCCTGCACCCGGCCTCTGGGCTGGCCCTCCCCGCCCCCAGGGAGGGACAGGCAGGCTCAGGCTAGGGGCAGGAGCGCAGGCCTGCCTGCCTGCCCCACGCGGCCGGGACAGCGGGGTGGCTGCGGGCTCCCACCCGCCGACCGCCTCAACTTCCCGGCTCGGGACCGGGCTAATCCACGGCCTCAGCCTCCCAGCACGGGGCCGGAATTAGCCTCCGGGGCTGGGGTCAGCTCCGCCCCACCGGCGGCTTCCCAGGGCCGTGGTAGGGTCCTCCCCCGCTAGCGGCCTGGGCTTCTTTCTTTCTTTCTCTCTTTGCCTGTCTTCTTTTTTCTTTCTTCCTCCATCTCTTTCTCTTCCTTCTTTCTCTCTTCCTTATTTGTCTTCCTTTTTCTTTCCTTTTTTTCTTTCTCTTCTTTCCTTCCTCTTTCTTCTCTTCCTTCTTTTTTCTTTCTTTCTTTCCTCTTCCTTCCTTCCTCCTTCTTTCTCTTCCTGTTTCCTCTTCTTTCCTTCTCTCTCTCTTTCTTTGCTTCCTTCCTTCCTTTCTCTTCCTTCTCTTTTTTCTTTCTCTCTTCCTTCTCTTTTTTCTTTCTTTCTTTCCTTCTTTCTCTTTCTTTGCTTCCTTCCTTTCTCTTCCTTCTCTTCTTTCCTTCCTCTTTCTTCTTTCTCTTCCTTCTTTTTTCTTTCTTTCTCTTCCTTCCTTCTTTCTCTCCCTTTCCCTTCCTTCCTTCTCTCTTTTTTCTTTCTCCCTTCCTTTTTCTTTCCTTCTTTCTTTCCTTTGCTTTCCTTTTTCTTTCCTTCTTTCTCTTCTTTGCCTTCCTTCTTTTTTCTTTCTTCCTCTCTTTCTCTTCCTTTCTCTTTTTTCCTTCTTTGTCTTCCTTTTTCTTTCCTTCTTTTTACTTTCTTTCTCTTCTTTCTTTCCTCTTTCTTCTTTCCCTTCCTTCTTTCCTCTTTCTCTTCCTTCCTTTTTCTCTCTCTCTCTTCCTTCCTTCTCTCTTTTTCTCTCTCCCTTCCTTCCTTCCTTTTTAAAAAAAAACTTTTAAAAAATTAATTTTAAATAAAAACCTTTCTAAAAATTAAATTTCAATTCAAAATTCATTCAAATTCAATTAAACACAATTAATTAATTCTGTTTACAATTACTTTAACTTCAATTAATGCCTATAATTTCTGTCGTGTGAGTTTACACAAAAATTATATTCAGAAAAAGTTTTGCACACGGCTTGAAAATTTTGCACACAAGCCACCAAACCTTAGAGGGAACATTGCTCCCAGGCCCTGGCTGCCAAGGGCCACACCCAGGACACCCAGCAGGTCCGGGTCAGGATCAAGGACCTCTGCCAGGGCTACCAAAAGGCTGGGGAGGAGACACTCCGGACAGGGGCAGCCCCCACCAGCTGCCAGTATTATAAGCAGTGGATGCCTTACTGGGCCAGGAGAGCAGCAGCCTGCCAGCCCACACCATCGACTCTGCCAAGACCCCCTCCCTCAATGACGACCAGGAGGAGGGCTCGGGGGATGAGACTGTGATATGGAGCAGGGGGAGGCCTGTGCCCAGCAGGAGCAGGAGGGCACCTCCCCAGCCCCGGAGGCAGCTGCCAGCCCGGAGCTCATCCCTGCCCTGACGGCAGCCTCACAGGAGGAGGGAGGGGAGCAGATTCCCCCCTGCCGGAGAAGACCCTGGTGAGGGGACATCGCGCCAGACACCAGCTGATGAGTGCTCCCTCTCTCTTTCCCTCCTTCCGTCCCTTCCTGTGGGCAGGGCTGGGCATGCCTGTGGGACAGGGACTGTAGGGGGACATGGCCCAGGGACAGGCAGGGTCGGGGGGGAAGGCGCTCCCACAGGGGCTGGGGGCTGCATGGCAGGGGTGGGGGGAACCCGGAGGCAAGCAGTGCAGAGCATGTCTGGAGTTGGGGTGGGGGGACCATAGGTGGGAGCACCAAGGCCACACAGCATGCGCCCGACACCGCTGGCACATGGCCTCAGGAGAGACCCCCCGAGCCAGGGCTACCTGCTGCTCACCATCGTTGGCACTGTACCCGACCTGGGCAGCACAGCACGCCGGCGTATACCAAGGGGTCTCTGTCCCGAAGGACAGGGACTAGGAAGCAGGGGGCTGGTCAGGGGACAGCAGCTGCTGTCAGGCTGCACATCGCACCAGCTAATGGGAGGGATTCTCTTCTTTGCTTCTCCCCAGCAGCCCCTGCACCCTTGACATGCGACACTCCCAGCGCCCCAGCAGGCCTGATCACGAGGAGGAGGGTGCGTCGCTCACGGGACGAGCTCCTCGAAGACCTGGTCTGCATCAGCGAGCGGACCGAGGCACACCTGGCGGCGTGGCAGGAGCAGGAGGATGCCCACCGGAGGGTCGAGCAGGGGCTGCAGAGGGGCAAGCAGAGGCTGCTCGAGCGCATGCTCAACCTCATAGAGCGGCAGACCCAGTCCCTGGAGTGCCTGGAGGAGCGTCTGTTCCCTTGGGGCCCCTCCCTGCACCCCAGAGGCAGCCCTCCTCACCAACAGGCCAGGACCCGGGGCAGACGTCTGCAAGCCCGGGACCCGCCTTCCAGAGGCCACTAGCACCAGCCCCTCCCCCCGACACTCTTAACTCCCCCCAAACCTCCCAACCCCCACAGCTCCCAACCCCCATTTCCCCCTCTGAATAAACACCCTGACACCGTTATACAGGGTGTCGTGCTTTTTATTGGTGTGAAGATGAGGGGAGATGGGTGCATGGCGGGGGGCAGGCATGGGTGGGTGGTGGAGGTGATGGGGCCTGCTAGCAGGCCCAACCCTCAGTGCTCCTCGCTGTCGAAGTGGGCCCTCAGCACATCCCGGATGAGCTGTGCTTGGCAGGGTGTGGTCAGGCTGCTCGTACTGCACAGTGAGCCACTCGGCCTCGGCCTCCCAGGCACGGGGGAACCTTTCCCCCCACAGCTTGCAGCGGTTGTGCAGGGAACAGCATGCTCTGATGACCTCCAGGAGGTTGCTCTCGCCGAGCTGCAGCTGGGTCAGGAGGGCCCTCCAGTGAGTCTTCAGGCGTCCAAAGGCACGCTCAACAACACTGCGGCACCGGTTGAGCCTCCAATTGAAGAGGTCCCTGCTGGCATCCATGCGGCCGGGTATGGTTTCATCAACCAGGGGAGCAAGAGGTAGGTGGGATCCCTGAGGATCAGGACTGGCATCTGCACGTCCCCGATGGTGATGGTGTGGTTGGGGAAGAAGATGCCCGCCTGCATGCACCTGTACAGGGCGGAGTTGCGCAGGATCCGTGCATCGTGCGCCTTCCCCGGCCAGCCCACATAGATGTTCTGGAAGATTCCGCGGTGGTCCACGAGGGCCTGCAGGACTGAAGTAGTACCCCTGGTGGTTGACATAGTCCCTGGCGTAGTATTCTGGGGCTCGGATGGAGATGTGGGTGGCGTCCACAATGCCCCCACAGTTGGGGAAGCCAAGTCAGGTGAGGCTGGTGAGGAGTTCGTGCAGGTTGCCCGGGGTGACGAGACGGACTATCAGAGCCTGGTTGATTGCCCTGCAGACCTCCATGATGGCGGTCCCCACGGTGGCCTTCCTGATGCCAAATTGCTGGGCCATGGAGCGGTTGGGTTGCCAGCTTCCACACGGTGACGGCCACTCGCTTGTCTACAGGCAGAGCAGGTCAGAGTTGGGTGCCCATGCACTGCAGAACCACAGTGAGCTCACGGACCAGCTCGAGGAAGGTCCGTTTGCTCATCCTAAAGCTCTGCAGCCACAGGTCGTCGTCCCAGGTGGTGCCCAGAAGCAATGAGGCACGGAGCGCAGTGCTGTGACCGTGGCAGCTTGCTGGGGCAGCAAGGGGGAGGCAGGCTATCATCTTCCTCCATGCTGGTGGGTTGCCAGACAGGCCTGCTCCACAGCCGAGGAAGCCTTACCACTAGCTGGCAGGTGTCGCACAGCTGCCTGGCAAAGCACAGGAGAAGAGGCTGGTCCATGACCTGCTCAGGCTGCAACTTGCCAGGCACAATGGGAAGGGGCTGAGTTCACTTCCTCTTTTGAAGGAGTGGCTGGGGGAGGGGAGACCTTCTCTGCTGCCATACTGCCACACTTCCCACAATGCACCCCTTCAACCTGCCCCCCCCCCCCAGTCAACTTAAGAGTCTAGTGTAGACTCTCTAAGTTGACTTAATAAAGTTGACTTAACTTTCTAAGTGTAGACATAACCATGGACACTCTGGCCCTATCTATTCATTTCCCAGGACCTGCTGAATTTTACAACGCTTTTCAGTGAGAGTTCAAATTGAAAATCACTCTGACTATGAGAGACCAAATAAAGGCTAAGAAAGGACCAGAAAAGACGTAATCATGAACAGAAACCCAATGTCGTTCAGATGGTTATTTTGAAAATCCCGCACATTATTAAAGCAGTAGCATGCAATCAGCTCAAATGAATCGTAAATCAAATGTCTTCGAAGAGTAAAATGTGCCCTACTCGGTGCTGTGCTCTGTAGCTCAGCCATGACAGTACCTTTGATAGTTTAAAACCAAAGGCTATGTCTACACTAGAAAAGTTAAGTCGACTTTTGTTAAGTTGACTTTAATAAGGTCAACTTTAAGGCGACTTAAAATCGACCTTCTTAAAGTCGACTTAACAAGTGGCAACACTTTAAGTCGACTTAGTCCACTTTGTTAAGTCGACCTAACTGCCCTTAGGTCGACTTAACAAAGTGGATTTATGCGTCCACACTGGGCTTAGGTCGACCTAAGGAAGGGTTAGGTCGACCTAAGGAGGCTTAAGTCGACGCAATGAGTGGTAGTTATAAAGTCGACTTAAGGAATTTCTTAAGTTGACTTAATGAAAGCCTAGTATGGACGTGGCTTAATTTAAGTCAACTTAAGCCTCCTTAAGTTGACTTAAATTGCCAGTGTAGACATAGCCAAAAAGAACATATGTGAGCTGCTGCAGCTATAGAATGTGTGAGAATATCATTCTTCCTTTGGAAAGTTCTGCTGAGAACAGGTGGCCACATTTCTAAACACATAAATAACAATAAAATTAACTTTAAAGCTTGTGTTTTATTCAGGGGTTTCAAAGCCTGGAAATCTGACTCTGAGTCACTCTCATGTTGAATTAATTAATTGTTGGGAATCCTGTGGCGGTGAGACAAGTTAATTTAGTGATTTCTGCAAAATGAC
The DNA here is from genome assembly GCA_007922175.1 of Pelusios castaneus. Lineage (NCBI taxonomy): Eukaryota > Metazoa > Chordata > Testudines > Pelomedusidae > Pelusios > Pelusios castaneus. The sequence continues at coordinate 5,688,855 of ML685792.1, read as the reverse complement.
ATGTAGTTTCATGGAATACAATATGGTAACTCCATTGGAAACAATAGTAATTGCATAGAAACTAATATTACTTTATGAGAAATGTATAATAAAAATGTGCTTGAACTTTGGGCCAGATCTTGGTGTATGGTGCAGCTGCCATTTCTGGCCAAATCAAGGCATAGAGCCACTATAAATAGCTATGGAAGGATCCCTCAATTTAAGGGGCTCTTCTGGTGGCATAAAGCCAGAAATGTTGGTAATGCACCATTTTCTTTCCTGCAATTGTGTGGGGCCATCGCCATGAAAATAAGACATAGACAGGGGGGAATGCAGTGTCGCTGGGATGATTGTATGCCCTAGAGAACCCTAGTGGGTCTCAACCTGGGGTACACGTACCCCTGCGGGTATGCAGAGGTCTTCTAGGTAGTACATCAACTTGTCTACATATTTGCCTAGTTTTAAAACAGGCTACATAAAAAGCACTAGCAAAGTCAGTACAAACTAAAATTTTATACAGACAATGAATTGTTTATATTGCTCTATATACTATACACTGAAATGTAAGTACAATATTTATATTCCAATTGATTTATTTTATAATTATACAGTAAAAATGAGAAAGTAACCAATTTTTCAGTAATAGTGTGCTGTGACACTTTTATATTTTTATGTTTGATTTTATAAGCAAGAAGTTTTTAAGGGAGGTGAAACTTGGGGTACGCAAGGCGAATCAAACTCCTGAAAGGGGTACAGTAGCCTGGGAAGGTTGACACCACTGCCTTTAGATTTCTAGCTGTTGTATTGGCTCCTTGGAGTTGTTAGCACACTGTGTAACTTAGAGCAGCCATCAGCATTTCAATAGCGGTTAAGAAGCAATTTTATTAACAATTGCGGTAGAGCTTTAATGTTCACTCTACCTTCAAAGCAGAGCCCACAGCATGTCTGACCACCCTGATATAACCAAAGTCATTCTGGCAGTCTCGGCAATTGGTAAGCGGCTAACCATTAATTGGTCCTTTACTCAGTGTTCTCCAGTTCCTTCCTGAGCTTCGGTTTCAGACACTGATGAATTTTTAAGTTAAAAGGGCCAATTGAATTTACTGTCTTCCATTTATCTAATAGAAAACATGCTATTTTTAAACACTGTCTCTTATGCAAATGATGACAAAATGATTCAAAACCAATTAGAGTCACGACATGCAAATCCAGCTAGTCTGTATTCAGCAGATAACAGAGATATGCTGACTCATTTTGCTATGAGGCAGTGGGGCAAATGTATTAATTATATTATATTTACAATGTGCCATAATTGTGTTTGTGCTTTAAAGAAATAAAAACATGGCCCCTGCTCCATAGAGCTCACAAACAAAATAAGGCAAACGGGAGTGTAGCAGGGTTCCCTTCCAGGGCTAGCGGGCAGGCAAGCCATGGTTCAACTGCCTCTCAGAGTCTTGGGACACTTTGCCAGGCAAGCTGATGGCCTAGCAGCTGTTAACAATCTACCATTCCCTGGTGCTCCCCAGGTTTCTCCAGTTGGCGAAGGGGAAATAAGGGGAGGAAATACAGACACTCCATCTCTACCAGGTTCTGGACTATGGGAGAACAGGGTGAAGAGTCTCTCAATCCCCTCTAGCCAGTCCAACAGACCAGCTTCCTTTGGGCTACTTCCTACCTCCTTCTGTTCTCTCTTCAGTTTGGGGCATAGTCATCCTGCTCAGCTTCCCTCTCAGCAGAGGATTGGTCCCACAGTCTCAGCTGTTCAGGTGCTCCCAGCTCACTTTGCAACATCGACTTTCTTCTGCTTGTCAGATAGAAGGAGGAGGCAAAGAAAAAGGAGACCAAGACTCTTGTCCTCTGGATTAGATCTTACCCACAGTCCAGGCTCTTCCCCGTAGAGCCCTCTGTCCCAGAAACTGCAGCCAGTCACTCCTTCAGTCTCCTCCTGCTTGCTTGTCAGAGTCTCCATTTAAGTAGGTCCTCCATACTATTTGGAGCCTGGTGAGCAGCTGCTGAGAGGCATGACCTTCATGCTCCATTAGTCCTTTAGTCCTAGGGAGGGGCCTGTAAACACCATCACACTAAGAAATGATAACAGGTAAAGGCTGATGTAGAGAAGGGAGGAGGGCTGGTGTTACAACAAATAAAAGTAATGGGCATCAAATCATGTCGTGAGTGAAGTTTCATTTTGACAGGGAGGCAGAAATGCAAAGAACAGCTTAGACAGAACAATGGAGCATGTGGTAATAGGGAAACATAGGAGGCAGAGGCCATATCCTCAACTGGTGTAAATCAGTGCTGAAATCAATGGAGCTACATTGATTTAAATCAGCTGAGAATCCAGTCCTACAACATTATTGATTTATTAGAGAAGATCAGGAATTGTAGATCAAGGGGAAGAGGTGGTTCTTGACTCAGAATTTGAAGGGAACTAGACAATTAGGTACTATGGGGCTATTCAAGACCACGAGCAAAATGTGGAACAAGTTTCTGCTGCCTGGTATGAACAAAATGGGGCAACAGAGAGAAACGTGGCATCTGGGATGTGTCAGAAATGTGCTGGAGAAGAGGAAAAAAGGACATCAGAAGGGAAGGAGAATTTTCCGCTGAATCCTGGAGTTAATAGGAAGCCAGTAAAGAATGTGAAGGATGAGAATAATGCAGTGAGTTTGATGGAACTATGATGATTTACACCAACTTAAGATGTGGCCCAATATATTTTTCCAAAATGAATTGCAAACAATTCCAGCAAAAGGACTTAATAAGTTTGTTTACCAAATGGTGGTGTCTCTCCCTGGGGCTGTGGTTATGAGAAAGTATTTTTGTTGAAATAGGAAAGCAGATGAATACATTCCGCAGTCTCTCTGCAGCGCACACACCCCTGGGACACAGACGAAGGACGGAGGGGGGGCGGGAATTTTTGTGAGAACTCCTTGTTAAAATATTGGCATCACATCAGTGCTTCACTCTCCTTTCCTCTTGGACAGTTATTCTTCCCTTCCCTCTGATGCCACGGTGGAAGAACATAGTGGTAGAGGAATGTCCCTCAGTGGTCACAACAATAAAGGAGCAGCTTAAGAGGTCAGACCAAATAAGGATTGCAACAGTGCCCTGTACTGAAGTAAACTCTGCCAGGGATTGCAGTCAGGAGAAAGAGACAAGGTAGATGAAGAGAGTGAAAGAGCTCCATATTAAAGTCTTCTGGGCTGCATCTACACTGGTAAATTAAGTTGACTTAAACTTGGCTTAAGTCGACTTAATTGGCCCTGCGTCTACATTACACTTTTGCTTAAGTCGACTTAAGGAAAATAAAGTCGACTTAATGAAAATTAAGTCGACTTTATTAAACCACCTTTCTACTCGACCTCAGGCTTAATTCGACTTTTTAAAGTCGAATTAAGCCAGTGTAGCCCTGGGGTAGCCCTAAGTCGACTTAGGGGTACCCCAGGACTACACCAATGCCCTCCCTGCCGGGGGGGGCCACAGGGGGAGCCTGGCATGCCCCCCAAAGGGCAGGGCATGTGGGCAGGGTGTGACGCTGTCTGGATTTAGGGAAGCATTTATGATATTATTTTCAATGGATATCTCATAAATGCTATAATCCATAGGAACTATGTCATGTTTGGTATCAATAGAAAGGTAGTAATTTGCTGGGAATGATTATATA
>ML685792.1:5609183-5682030 GCA_007922175.1 Pelusios castaneus | reverse complement strand
CAGAGCCCTGCCCACCCTGCCCTATGCCCTGCCAGGGTCTCTGTCCTCCTTTGCCCCATTGTACCTATGTACAATGGGGCAAAGGCTGAGCCCCCTGGCACTGGGCAAGGGGTGCCGCCCTGCCCCCGCCCTAGGTCCCCCTAGCCCCTAGAAGTCGACCTATGTGTCCAGTGTGGACGCTCTAGGTTGACTTTGTAAGTTCCTCCCCAAAGTCGACTTAAAATTTAAGTGTAGACATGCTAAATCGACTTAAATTTCCAAGTGTAGACATAGCCTATGGGATTATAGTTGTACTATGTTTTGCACAACTAACTTGTAAGTTTCTCAGAGCAGAAGCAGCATCTTCTATGTTTGTACAGCATTTAGGATTGAATACTCAATGGAAAATTTTGGACAAGATTTTTCCTTTTTCCAAAAGTTGTTCATTAATTCCAGATATTTTCCAGGATTTTCAATCTGATAATTCTCTTTAGCATTAGCAGTTATGACTATGGTGTTTCAGTTGCTTATGGATTATGTTGAGCATAATTCTGTTTGAAAAGTGAAAATAAATTATGGTTGAAGTATGGAGTTAAAAAGTGTGAATAAATATTACTGTTTACAAAGACCCAAATTGACAAAATGATACAAAGCAGAGGAAACTATAATATTTTGGTGAATGAAATAGCATTAAAGTTATATAACTGAACAAGCAATAAAATAATAATTTATCTGTATTATGGTAGCATTTAGAAGCCCCAACCAAAACTGGGCTCCCATGTGCGAGGCGCTATCCAGACATGGTGAAAGACAGTCTCTGTGCTGAAGAGCCTGCAGTCTAAATAGACAAAATAGGGGGTGGGACAGGACAGACAGGTGAAGTTACTTACCCAAAGTCCCATAAGGGGTCAGTAGCAGTGCTGGGAAAAAAAGCCAGATCTCCTGATTTCCTTGCCATTGAACTGTGTTTCATAATGAAGAGAAAAAAAAACAATGTATGTAAATCTTTCTATAACAGCAGTTTCAAGGTTTCACATTTCCAGGGTCAATAATTTACAGTCATTGGAACACAGTCCTCAGCATCCCTGAACCAAATGGGACCTTTGCCTGAGCAGGGCTAACAACTTCAGGGCTGAGCTCATTATTAGTTAGGTAACAGCACATTTGTGTGGGACTGAGGTCAAGATAGTTAAAAGGCATTAATTAATTAAAGGATTCAGAAAGAACAGAACATTGATCTACATTTTCAAAAAGGGCTGGTGAATTTGGGTGCCTGACAGGAGATATTGAAAGAGGACCTGATTTTCAGAGAGTGGGTGCACAGCATTTTCTGAAAAATCAAGCCCCTTTGGGGGTCTCAAATTGGGTATCCAAAACACAAAGCAGCCTAAATCATTGGTCGTTTGAAAATTTAGGTTATGATTCTTCAATGTTTTGGATTGTTAAAAAAATAGACAGATATAATTTTGCCTCATGGATTACATATTTTCTATCCCTGGTTTCCAAATGTTTGTTGACCGTAAGCCAATAGCAAACTGTGTCAGAGTTGTCTTGTAGGGGGTTAACATGTGTAAAAACCAATTTTTTTTTTAATTAAAAATATATTTCTGCAGCAAAGCACTAGCAATAAAAGAATGCTAGCCTAATGGGAGACTTGTTTTGTAATGCAGTATGAATAACCAGCTGACAGCCCAGTTTTCCGTTTTCTCTTTGTATGGCCAATGGCCAACAGCCAGCCAACTTTATTGTCCTTGAAATGTCATGATTTTGAGTATGCACAGAATTCTTAACTGCCCAAATTACTGCATAACATTCCTTTTTATTATATGGCAACAATGTGATGCTGGGCTCAAAGACTTACTAGTTAAGAAGATTATGTGTTTTTCTGTTTTGTTAAAGTGCCAAGTCTTGCATTTTTGGCATCTTCTAAAGAATGAAATGTCTTCTGAAATATTCTCTCAGAGCACAGAAGTTACCTCAGAGGAGCTCAAAAATATTGGGCTTTTCAATAGTTTCTTATTTTCTCAGAAGTTCAGACGCAATTTTTTCCCCTCAGAAGCGTCTAAATTTTGCTGCTTTATCTGTTTTGACAGCAAAAAAAATGGTCCTTCATAAGTTTAATGCTGCTTTTATTTGGTGCCATTAATTTATTTCTCTCTCTCTCTTTTTTTATTTGGTGAATGTTTATGTGGAGGAGACTGGCTGAGTAGCTAGGCATCGAGCAGGCAGATGGTAAACAGCCTTCTCCACTTGGTTCTGCCAATGCAGCTAACTCCTAATCTGCAGAATCCACATGAATTATAGTACGAGGCTGGTCCTGTGGAGAAAGTGCTCACCACACCAAGGTATGGCATTGTTTTGGGAGCGGGTGAATAGATCACTAAATTTTGGGTGGGGTGAGTAGATCATTTAATTCACTTCACTGATGTCACAATATTCCCCTCTGGCAAACAGACAGAAAAACACCACTCAGAGAAGAAATACCAATGGAAAACTCTGCAAAGTCAGGCCTTAGAAGTTTCTGTTGAACCATTCCAATAGCTTGAGTGATCTGTAGCCTTGTGGGTAGGATGGGCCAAGAACTGTAAAGAACATGAGGACCTGTAGATCTTCTTCAGGCATGCTATCTGGCCTGCCACTTTGTGCTATAAGAAGATCCGCTTAAAGAAGCCAGGCTATGGTGAGGGTCCTCACCCATTTGTGGCTAGAACATGCCAAAGGGTGATGCAGATGCCATGGTAACTGATGCTGATTGGGCCACATTAGCTTGTCAAGCACTTACAAAGGAAAATCTGTAATGGTTTGAGGGGAGCATGCCAGGGAGAACGTTTGCGCCATGCCTCATTTGAAACCAATGATGCAGCTGGTATACAAAGTTGTAGGACACTGAGGATGCAGAGAAGCCAGAGTTACATGCCTTGCGCAGCTGAACTTTTGAGCGGCTGTCATCACACCAAACTAAATCCCTGCTGGGACCTGAGTCTCTTTTTCCAGTTTCACTCATCACACTAAAGCTCGGTCCCTGAAATCCTTCAGTACCTGCATTGTGTGGTGCAAAGGAAATGTGCTGCACCACCTGCTCTGGCCATCTTCAGTGGCTCCCGGTCTTCTCCACCAAAGATTACTCTACTTTGTCCTGCATGCCTGGCAGCAAAGTGGAAGACCAAGGCCTGAGTTCTCAAAGCAGATTTGAACCTAAGCCTCCATCAAATATGGCTTGAAACAGGTCGCTCAAAATTTTTTGTTTGAAGGTTAATCAGTGTAAATGCATAATTTATGTAAATTCAAAAGAAAACTAAAGATATTAGGGTGAATGTTAGCTCTGGTAAACATGGGAGATGCTCCTTCTAATACCAGGGCCAAATTAGTCTACCAATGATCCATTCTCCAGTTAATGTGGCAATAGCTCCTACAGTTAGGACAGTAAATTATAGCTCTGTGTAACAGCTTATCTTTTTTCATTCATTCCAAGAAACAGGTTCATTTTTCTAAAATCACATCGGCAGCCTATCTTTTCGGATGGCTTGTTCTTCTGATGGACAACAGTCTTCTAAATATGTTTTTACCAGCTGACATTTAAGTGTGAATAAACAACTATTATGAATGCACTAATAATCATGTTTTACAACATTGCTATTACACTGAAGAACTATTTATGAAGCTTAGTGTTCCATGTCAGGATAAGATCACATAGTTGTATATGACCAGAAACAGGCCATAAAGAGCTAAAGCAGTTCACTGGTAACTCCTGTTTATGGGTGGGATTTTTTTCAAATCTCTAAAGTAATTTTAGATTAGAGCTCTGTGAATAGCAGACTTTTGGTTTGCTGGTAATACCAAAAAAATCAAGGAAAACAATAGCTTTGGTTCAAACCTAAACTGATTTTAAAACGATTCAATGAATCAAAAAATTTAAAAAAATAATTTGAGGTTGTCTGAAACCTTTTGTTCAACAAAATTGAAATGTTCTGTTTAAATTTTGACTATTTTTCAACATTTAATTGCTTTTTAATAAGTTTAAAGGGAATTTTAAAACAAAAAATAGTCTTGAATCTAAATAACTTCTTTCAAAAATATCTAAACAAAATTAAATGCTTTGCTTTTTTTTTCCCCCAGCTGAATCAATTCAGCAAAACCAACGGGAATTGGTGAACCTTTTCTATGTCACCAAATATAGTTTTAGTCTCCAAAAAAGAGTTTCATACAAAAACAAAAGTTTTCCCACCTCTGTTTAGTCACATAAGTCCCACTGAAAGTCATCACTGAAGAGTTTTTAGGTTGTGAGTTTTTTCGAAAAATCCAGCCTGGTTTCTCAATTCTATTGAAATTCTGGTCCTAAACCTTTCAATTCAATTTAATTATGTCAAAGCCAGGGAAACCACTCACAAAATGTAACAGTAACCAAAAAAAAAATCCCATACTGATGAGCTAATATAAGACCAGAATGCTAATCCAAATACCGTATTTTAAATTTATGAATTCCTGCTGTATTTTATCATGGACTCTGATTGTATAATCTATTATGGTATAGTAGCGCAAGTGACACTATAGTGTGGCCCATTTACATTATGATATGTGGTATGGGGCAAATCATTTCAACACATGTTCACAATATAGTTAAAAAAAACCCAAATGTATAAACATATGAAGTTACATAGCTGTTGAAAAAAAATCAAGAAAAAAATTAAACACAAATACTCCTCCTTCAACATCAATTCAATTTCAGTGGTTTCATAGCTTTAAAGTCAAATCTGTTAGTCTTTAAAAGTGCCACAGGACAGCTACCCCTTTGGAATTTGGTTTTTAATAGTACAGTAGCCTCTTCACACTGTACTTACTTATGGACAATAATAATCTATGGAAAAGCTCTGTCAGTGGGCAGACTTTTTCTAGAAAAGAAAACGGCAGCTTAGGGAACACAAAAGGCCAAGCTGGAAACAACCAGAGAGATATCCATTCATGTAGTAACACGTCCGGCCTTTTTTTTTTGATAGCTTATGGTGCTCATGTGAATGAACGGCTGGCTAGAAGTCTTGACAGGGGAAAGGCATTGTGTAGGGATGTGCTTTGCAGTTCAGAGTGGAACGTGAAAGACTAGCCAAGCTATCTTTAATAGTACTGTTAATGGTTAATCGTTTTGCTGGACTGGGCCAGAGTAGTCAGCCCTTTGCAGAAACAGGATGCTATAGAAGAAGCATAGGAAACAATGACATTGCTTCATAAATACATATAACCTGGTTGTTGGAACATCAGAGCACAGCCAAAATGGTAAAGGAAAAAAGGTGAAAGATTGACACCTTCAAAGAGTCCCAATATCGCAAAGGGATTCATATTCATGACACTTACAGCCACAGCCATTAAGATCAACGCTGCAGCTGTAATGATCTATCTGTATTGCTTATATTGCTGAATCAAGCCTTGCTATTTTAAGGAGTAGTTCTGGAAACATGGAGGATGCTTAAGGATGGTAATTAAAGTGGCAGTAGTTAATTCCCCAAGCAGTCTCTCAAAAATGAATTCATTGGATTAGTTCCTTAGACATTGGCAAAATATGTCTGTAACTTACAATGATCCCATAACTTTTCCCAACCTTTCCAGTGACTAGCTTACAGGAGAGATCTACCCTTGGCCATCTAGCTATTTATATGTGCCCATCACAATAGGAACTGAGCACCTGCCAAGTAAATAAAAGTAGAGCTTAAAAACAAGAGCCTCTTCTCTGGTTTCCTTTTTAGGTGTGTAGAGAAAATAGCTAAATTAATGTATTTTTTTTCTATGTTTGTTTGGCATGTGAGTGGGAATGTTGTACATCTGTGTTTGTGTGTGTGTATAGAAATTACTGAGGCAAAGCTAAAAAAGATATTAGGTTTGCATTTACATCTGAAAATAGATAGTTCCATGATCATTGCTCCTGCAACTGTGTGTTCCACAAGATAGGTCCAGCCCTTGTGAAAGTTCTATCTACTGACCTATTGATTGACAACTTTGTTTTTGTCTCAGTGGAATATAATTGCTGTTGGTGGTCTTGGAGGGATAGGTAAATGCTTGGTTAGCCAGAGTCGGTCCCATACAGGGCTTTGAATTTTAGACCAAGGACCTTGAACTGTCTATTGTCACTCAGCAATGGGGAGCCAGCACAGAGTACTAGGGTAACATGTTCACAGCAGCTTGCTGCTAAGTTATGGCCTGCTGCACTTTGTATCAGTTGGAGCTTTGTCAGGGTGTGGGACTTTATTCCTACATAGGATAAGCTGAAATAATCAAGTCTGGAGGCCACAAATGCATGTGTCACCATGGCTGGGTTGGTACCTGATAAATTGGTGTGTAATTTTTTGGCAAGATGTAAATAGAAGTTGGCTTTGATTTTTAGATGACACCCTTTTAGGATGGGAAAACTAAATTCCTTTATCTGTAGAGTTTTACGTTACACCTGCACAGACTCTTTTAGGCTTTCCTCAAGCTATGGTAAATGCTTTATCTGGTTCTCTATTTGGAAAGAGAGGGGTCCTTTCCTTTGTGCAATTGTTGCCTGAAGAAAGGAGAGAATTAGACCTCTGTGACCAAACATGCATAGGAAAAAAAATGAGGTGATATAATAGGAGCCCACTGCATAAAATAAATTATTTAACTACTTTAGTGTTTGCTGGATTTTCCTCTCAATGTATTGTAACTCAAGCAATGGACCGGTGCGTTATACATTGTGTAGGATAAACTACAGAATGAAATTCAGTCCCTAAACGCCTAGGTGTTAATTTAACAGAGCTATTTTGCTTTTATATAGTTTCTACTGAGACAAATGGACAAGAAAAAACACAAGAAATTCTATGTAGAGGAATTAAAATGTTCAGAGAACATGCCAATTTAGTACAAATTACTCACAAAGGGAAGAGGTGAATTACCAAGATTTATTTGCAAGAGAGTTAAGAGATGGGGGAAAAGCTTTACTCACATACATCTGCATATACAGACTCTGACGCATGGTTATTGTATTACACAGTTAAGAATCCAGCAGACAATTTTTTTAAATAGGGATAGTGGGGAGAGGTGAGGAAAATGGGGAATGCTTCAGTGGGAAAAAATGTTTGCTAACAGCCCTGCCTACAACTAGATATAATTGTCCTGACCAGTCCCATTCTCTTTTGTGTATCAGGCACAGATGTATAATTTAGGATCTTTTCCAGATTCATCTCTTATGAAGTGAGGCACTCAACACAGGTAGCACTAAACAGGGTCTTTCTGTTTGTAATAATACCACCCACCACAGTGAAAAAATATGCTCTGAATATACGTTGGATGTTTGGCAAGTCAGGTGGTTTTGCACTTATCTATTCAAAGCCCATCTCAGTCCTTAATGTGCCAAAGGATCCTCTCTGGCATCTGTAGGTCTTTCATCATAGAACTGGTCTGTCTCTGATAGACAAGATGAATGAATTTGCATGGATAGTCAGCTTTCATCTAGGTGGGTGATGATGGCAAAAGGCCCAAAGTATGTGTATTTTCCAGCACTAAAAATAGAAAGAGGAAAAGCAACAACTTTTTGTCCTTGGCAAATGAATTTATTGCAATTAGTGTAATTTTCATTCCCTGATGTTCCTGGGGAATATTTTCTCTCAGGTGGCCTGTAAGGTAGAGAACAAGATGATGCTGGCTGGTGATTGATGCATTTTTATCTAGTGTATATGGTCTCATGAGTTATTGGTGAAAGTATCTATTCTGAAGCCTATAAGCATGTTATTGTATTGTAAGCATGAACTGAAAATATGACTTCAGTTTTGGTCTTTCGGACATAGATCAGTCAATGTGACAAGTATATATTCTTCTATTTCAAGCAGAACACTGACCCAGGGCTCAAAGACAGACGAAAAATGAGGGCAAAAGTTTTCATATTGTTCCTTAGTTTTGTGTGCCTCAGATTTTCCATGACCAACATAAGACAGTTTGTGCCTGATTTGCTGGGGTTTGAACTCCCACAACTTAGTGCTCCTCAGCACCTTTGAGAATCAAGCAAAAAGGGACCGGATTCTCAGGTGGTGTAAATAGCTCCATTGATTTCAGTGGAACAACACTCATGTACACAAACTAAGGACTGGACCCAAGATTTCTCAACCTGAGTGAATGTTTCAAAGATAAGCTGCAAGTTTTTTTTCTATTAATGTAAATGTAATATAGTTTTGGTGAAACACTTAGACAAGCATAATGACATAGGTTAAGCTCATGTAACCACTGCTGAGCTCTCATGTAGCCAGTTCAAATGGGCAAAGATACTGATGCGCTAACTAAGATAAAGGCACCCAAATTCCCGCCAACGGAGCTGAGGATAGCATCTGTCTTATGCTTGCCAGTACAAGTATATACCTTTTTTGTGTTCTTCTAGAACCTCCCTAAGCACATAATGTTCCTATTAGTTGTCCTGTCTTTGCTAATGCAGAAAGAGGCATTCTTTCTAGAGAAGGTTCAGGATTCTTCTAGCTTCTATGGTGTATGCCTAAAGCTATAGATACTGCATGTCTAACTGTACACACCAGACTTATGTTTTCCCTACCATAATTTTCACATAAATTCTATGCAGTAGACTATTCTTTTATATACAGTCGGTGTGGGTTTCCATAAGCAGGTGAAGTTACCAACCTGCTCTAAAGAAATTAAACATGTTGTTAATTACCCAAACTTATTTCCTTTATAGGGCTTTAATTTAACGGAAACTTAAAAGACATCAACAGAAAATTCAGCCTAAGCATTCTCCCTAAGATTGATTAAGCTTGGTTTTTCTCTGTAGGACCTGCTCAATCAGTCATTATTACGCTCTGCCACAGCAAAAAAGGTCCAGCCTTTGTTTTAGCTTGGTTACAGCTAACAAGATCTGTCTGCCAGTATGAGTCAGAAGGAATTATTATATTCCTTGATACGTGCCTTGCTAGATTTCTAGCACCTGAGCGTAGTGTGGCTCAATAGAAGAGCCCTCCATTACGCCAGGTCCTAGAACCTGCAATCACATTATTTCCTGTTTGGTATAATGAATCTTATACACAGAAATCTGTACATGATCCCAACCTCAAATTTTTGCTGCATTTCCTGGTGTGTGTTGTATCTATGTTTTTTCTCCAAAATACGCGAAACCTGATTACATTTGAATGGAAGGAGCTATGCAAACATGTTACACAGAAACGTTCCTCAATGTACTTACATAACTCAAATAGATGATCACATACTCATGATGTGCTGAACCTAATCCTCTTCTTACCTCATGTTTGCTGATGCATTAGACTTCATGCACAGCAACATAAATCTGTGGAATGTATTTTTAAAAAGAAGAAAATCCAAGAAGGACCATGCAAAAAGAGTTAGCTGCAGCCATCAATTTTTTGAATGGTTTGCTGTATGGTATATTGAATGACAACGTCAGTCCACAGATTTCCTCTTTAAATGTTCTTACTGCAAATGTGCAGATGGTTCATTCACTGCGAGCTTCATTTCTATGGCCAAAATTTCAAGCTGTTTTGTTTGCCTTGGACTAGGCTTACTCGGTCACATTAGAGCTTCAGAATTTCTTATGCTGCCTATACAATGAAACAAAATGCAGCTTCTAGAATGACTTTCCCCAGTATACCATTGCACTGATTGTCAACTACCATAAAGCAGCAGTGAAAGAAGGCCAGGGGATTGCACCCTATTGTTAATCTATGGAGAAACAAACAGCTTCACTGAACAGTCTTGATGAACCAGTATCTCTACTGGGGTCTGCTCATCAAGCCCTTGCCCAAACTTACAGATGGCTGGCTTCAATACTGCAGTCACATAGCCCTCATTAAGACTCAGATATAAGGATTTGGCCAGGAAAGAATAATTGTGCAGAAGTGCACAGTACTGTGTAGATGTGAGGATCTCAGATGGGCACATATATGCTCATGGAAATTTGTAAGCTAAGTTCAGTAGTCTCAACCTTTAATTTTCCACAGGCCTGCAAATTAGAACCTATAGTGTCACAAGCCTCGTCTGTACTGGAAAATGCATCTTGTCAGAAAGCAGCTTAATTAGCACATTTTAACTTAGCACAAAGTGAAACACAATTTTGGCCATAGTGTGTGCAAGGGCGGGTATGTTTAACAAGATGTTAGCTAATTCCTGATGGGGATCCTATCTCTTCCCTTGTTTCTTGTTTTAAATATGTCCCTTGGCAAAACTCAGAACTTAAAACATCACAACTCCCACTTCACTTTGCTCATTCTTAGTTGATGTATGGAAAGAAAGGAATAACTGGCTCTCGGATGCCAGAATAAGATCAGCTATGTCAGGTTTTCTTTTTGATAACCATCCTCAGTCTCTTTTGCAGTCTCTTTCATTTAACAGCCTTTAGCCACCATGGCTGCTGATTTCTCTCTCAGTGGTGTTTCAGCACAGAAAATGCCAAGGGCTAAATTTATAAAGGTATTCAGGTGCCTAAAGATGCAAACAGGTGCCTCATAGGATTATCAAAACCACCTACGCTCCTAACTACCTTTCAAAATTTTCTCCCAAGTGTCTACCTTGCCCTTCCCATCACTCACGCTTGCATTGCTGATGACACATCATAGGTTTATTCCGGCTACATTAAAAGACTTAAAAAAACCCACCAGAATCTGGGCCTGTTTCATTTTGTAGCCTCTGATATGTTGAGCAGGATTTGGAGATGAAGAATTATTAGTTCTGGATATTAATATCACCTGAAATTGATAGGTGAATTGATCCAGAATGGTAGTGTGGATGTTTGCTTGTAGGGCCTTGTCCATGCTTCAGAATAACCCCTCTAAGGCCAGGAAGGGCCATTGTGTTTTTGTGTTCTGACCTCCTGTATACCACTACCAATGAAGTGCCCCTCAAAATAATAACTAGAGTGGAACTTTTAGAAATCTTGATTTAAAAATTATCAGTGATGGAGAAATCACCTTGGCCTTTGGTAAATTGTTCCAGTAGTTAATTATTCTCACCTTCAAAAACCTATGCCTTATACCCAGAATTTGCGTAGCTTCAACTTCCAGCCACTGGATCCTGTTATACCCCTCCCTGCTAGATGTTACCTATGCCAGTACTCAGACTGTAACCAAGTTACCGTTTAACCTCTTTGTCAAGATAAATAGACTGAGTTCCTTCAATCTGTCACTAAGGTGTAATTTCTAATTCTTTAATCATTCTTGCGGCTTTTCTCTGAACCTTCTCCAATTTATCAACATCCTTCCTTAACTGGAATATTGTGTCCAGTTCTGGGCGCCTCATTCCAGGAAAGATATGGGCAAATTGGAGAAAGTCCAGAGAAGAGCAACATGAATGATTAAAGGTCTGGAACATTTGACTTATGAGGGAAGATTGAAAGAGCTGGGTTTGTTTAGTCTGGAAAAGAGGAGACTGAGAGGGGACATGATATCAGTTTTCAAGTACCTAAAAGGTTGTCACGAGGAAGTGGGAGAAAAATTGTTTTTCTTAACTGCTGATGATAGGACAAGAAGCAATGGGCTTAAATTCTAGCAAGGGAGGTTTAGGTTGGACATTAGGGAAAAAAATTCCTAACTGTCAGTGATTAACTACTAGAATAAGTTGCCTAGGCAGGTTGTGGAATCTCCATCACTGGAAGTTTTTAAGAGCTGGTTAGACAAGCACCTGTCAGGGATGGTTTAAGAGGGTACTTGGTCCTGCCATGATTGCAGGGGACTGGACTTGATGACCTCTCATGGTCCCTTCCACTTTCTATGATTCTTGAATTGTGAGCACCAGAACTGAAAACATTATTCTGACAGCAGTCACACCAATGCCAAATACAGAGATAAAATAACCTCTTTGCTCCTTGAGATTTCCCTATTTATGCATCCCAGACTATATTAGCTCCTTTTGGCTGCAGTGTCACACTGGGAGCATGTGCAGCTGATCGTCCACCTGGACCCCCAAATCTTTTTCTAAGTCACTGGTTCCTAGGGTAGAGTCCTCACCCGGTAAATATGCCCTACATTCTTTGTTCTCGTTCGGGTGCTTTTACACTTAACCATATTCAAACACACATTGTTTGCTTGTGCCCAGTTTACCAAGTGATCTAGAACTCTCTGACTCAGACACCTGTCCTTTTCATTATTTACCACTCCCCCAATTTTTCTGTCATCTGCAAACTATCAGTTTGCTTGGTTACAGTTTGTTTTCTTCCACCTCATCGATAAAAATGTTTACACAGCACAGGCTGTTTACACTGCCTGTGGGATCCCACCGGAAACACGAACGCTCAATGATGATTCCTTGTATGCAATTGTATTTTGAGACCTGCAAGTTCCACAGTCTATAATCTTTTGAGTTTGTGCCATGTTCATTTTATATTATATTTATATATAGGGGCGGTTTTTTAAAATCACAATGTCACGATGTACTAATTTAAACACCTGACTGAAATCTAAGTATTCGGCAGCCAGCACCCAAGAATCTGCACTGGTGCTGACCCAGGTGTAAATAAGGACAGGACAGAGTTTGCATCCATTTTATATTTGGCTTGACTGAATCACTATCAGATTCTTTAACCTTCTCCACATTCTTTTCAAATCCTCATTTTGGCTAGAAGTACAAGGGAATGGACTTATAATGCACAGTAAATCTAGGTACAGCATTATACATGCAAATTCTTTAGCACTCATCTTCACAGCAGAGCCTAGCCATTTCACAGTATAGTTATGGGTGAAGAAAAAAAAGCCCTACACCAATTGTGCTAGTTAAATGCAGATTTTGTGGATTTGCTACAGCTAGTTAGTTGTGAATTACAGATGGAAATTAAAAAATAATGAAGAGTACACTGCCTGGCTATATACTAAGCACAGATAGTTTTACAGTAAACAAAAGAAGCTTATTAGGGAGACATATATTCAAGATAAGCACCCCCCACCAAAACCTACAAAGTTATTTTAAAAATTTGGCAGTCTTCCAGTTCAATTTTTTGTATGCTACATGTTTTTGTGTTTCCTCCCTCACAAATCCACCTAGAATGAGAGAGAGCCCTTTCTTCTGTACAGAGCTTCTTCCCTCAAGCAAAATAAAATTTAGTTGATTTTATATTTAATTAAAATGTACATGTTTTTAGCATCTTTTAATAGGTTTCCTGCATCTATCTGGATTACTTACTGGTAGTGTGAGGTAAGTAACTTCAGAGCCAATGGGAAATATCTCTAGGTTTATCTTATGTTAAGCACCTACAGTGATATATTCAGGAAGGTAGTACAAGCTATCCAACTTCAGTGATTGAAGATTAGCTGTAAAGGAAGTGAAATAGCCACATTATTCATGGTAGGTGGGTGTTATTTTCAGAGCCATGCAAATATTCACAAATTGGTTATGGCTCATGTTTACTTACAATTTACAGGGACAATCTGAAAGTAGGCTGGCCAACTCTGGAACTTGTCCACTTTGTACAGCAGCTTTACTTTACTATGCATCGTATTTCACTTGTTAGGCTATATATGTGGTCTGAATTACTTGCAAAGCTCTAAACTCAATCCCAGAACTAAGTCTCCTGAATAATAGCACAATGTGCTATCGCTAAATATCCTCTTGGGCCAGCCAAAATGAAATGTCATTTATTATTGCTGGAAGGAGAAATCCTACCAACAGTGATTACTGCACATATTTTTTAAAAAATCTATTTGCAGAGAAAAACTGTTATATTAATAGCATCCTCATGCAGTAGTCAGACCATTTTATAAAGTAAAAAAAACCAAATCCCAAATCCCAGTGGATGTTCCTGTAGTGTCCATATTCCAGCACTGTGCTTAAAAGTTTAACATTTCTGAACCAGTCCATGTAAGCAAGTTCTGGTTGTTTTAGCTCCTGAGTAGAACTGCTTGCTCAGTAGCATTCTGCTCCCTATTGAAGTGGATCATTACCTATTTAACCTTTATTTTTACCCTTAAGCTACCCACCGCTAATATAACTCAATTGTTAAAAAATGTTTTCATGCTATTTGCCTTGTAAACATCTGGCTCTGTTTTATGAGGGGCATTTTTCTTTGAGATTTAAGGCTGCAATTTTCTAAAGACACCTAAATGGATTAGGCCACAACTTTAATCAAATTACAGGGGAGTTGGGTGCCTAACTCCTTTAGGCAGCTTTGAAAATCCCATTGTGAAGTTTCTCATTAAAATCTTCTCCCCATCCCAATGTCTTACTATGGTATCAGATTTACTGGGATCCTTTCAATTTTTCAGCTTTTTAGGTGGAAGACGTTTCCTCTATCAGGAAAAAAAAAATAGTTACCAAACATAGAAAAGAAGTTGCAAGAAAGTGTTCAAACCATTATGGGAAGAGAACATACATTTTCAAGACACTGTTAATAGGCTGTTAAGTCTTTCACCTGTAAATTGCCTGTTGAAGCCCAAGCAGAGTTCTGGTTGATGAAAATCTGAACACTATTTAGCAACTTGTGAAATAAATTGTTGGTGTCCTTACAAATCTATATCAACAGGTCTACATACCATAGAAAATGGCATGTAATAGAAAACTAATTATAGACATATAAAGTATTGACTATAACTTGAATTATTTTTCTTTTTTACCTGTCAGCAGGTTTCAAACTTTTCATGGATGACTGAAGTCAGCTGTTCCCCATGTCCTGATTTCATCATAATTCTGATTAATTGGTGTTATTGTCCTTTCACACCTGGCATTACAATTAATCACATGAAGGAAACAACATAGTGCAGAGCACCAACAAGTAGTTTAGTTTATATGTCGGGAGTAAGGGGGGAGGGGAGCTGTTAAAAAAGACTGATAGATGCCATGGACCACTCTGGTCAGACTAAGACATCTGCCAGGGATGTGTCTGATACATTAAATATTGCTGTTTCTAGTACTAAAAAATAGGATTGAAATTACAGCTGAACTGGGAGGAGTGGTCAGTTGAGAACATAGAAATACTTTCCAGAAAATAATATGGTGCTTGACAAATTAACTAAATGTAAATAGGCACACAATCAAAAATAAAACCTCCATAGACAATTGTGGGCAAATTGTAGGTAAACTAACCTCCCTAGATCAGAAAGGGACCTTGGCACAAAAGATGTTTCTGAAATTTGGTGGAATGACAAAGAAAGTTGGCAAACTCTGCATTATCTGGGTACACAATATAAAGGAAGGACAGAGTAGATCATAAAGGTGGGAGAGAAGCAGTAGCCCTGAAAGATTCCATAGAAACTAATGAGATAAGATTGCTAAGTGTGGAGGATCACACATCTCAAATCACTGAAATACTAATGGAGTTATACCACTGGCCTCCATGTCACGAAAAATATATTGAGTGAAATCAAAGAGGCAACTGAAGCTAATAAAGAAGTAATAATGGGTGAATTCATCTACCCACATATAAACTTGTCATATGTCACATTGGGACAAGTTTTATAGATGTAATTTCTTGACATCTCAAATGATTGCTTCTTGAAACAACTAGCTCTTGACCATAAAGAGAGGCTATGCTCCATTCAATCCTAAGTAACCCAAAGAAGTTGGTCTAAAAAGTAAATTTAGTTTATCCACTAATTTAATGTGATCACTGTAATGGATTAACAGCTTAAGAGAAGTGATCATACAAAACCTCCTCTAAATTAAAGGGTATTTAAAATTACTAGGAAGCAGGTAAAAATGTAATGTAAAATGTGAGGAAATTAAAATCTTTAGAATTACTATAGAGACTATGTAAACAGAAGGCATGCCATGACAGATATGCAATTTCCTGCAATATTCTTTAAAATATTACATCTTTGGAGTCCATTATATTAAATACAAAGGTTTTTTATTTATATTATTATGGGCTTGGATCGTATGTACCTCTTTAGGAAGGAGATGTGCTGGGAACCTTGGGCAGTATGAACTTCAAAGGACTGTATTGAACAATGCGCCAGACAAGAATGCACTTTCAGGAGAAACAATTTCAAGTGGTTTGCCTAGGGAATATCCAAAGTGAGGTGAATGCAAATCCCTTAGAAAAACCCCTTTGAGGGATTTAGAGCACTGAGCCTTCCCAGAGCCCTTGTTGAAGTTGTGGTGTGATCTCTAGTAAGCTTATCAGCATGTGTGATGGGGCTGTTAATATGTTTTCTCTGTAATGCTTTTGTTTTAAGAATATATGTGCTTCCTTATTAAGAGCTGTGTGTTAAGTTGTAACTGCTGGCAATTACAGCTATTCAGAGCTTTTGAACTGAAAGCAAGGCACAGATGCTGGTCTGATTAAGCAAATTAGCTTGCTGAAGATATATCAGTGTACGCAGGAGACTGCATCCCAAAAAATCCCTGGTCAGAAGAAAGAGATGCGGGTCTCTGCCCAGGATTGTTGACAACTGAGGAGCTGCAAACCTCAGGGTAGGAGAGGCTCCTGGTGAACCATGACGGTGAAATAGAGGTGCAGTTGCCCTGAATTGTGTGACATATACATACCCCAAAACAAAAAAATGAAGCAGAAATGCAAGAAAAATACTGTATGGTTTATGGCCAGGTGCAAAAGCTAACGTGAGCTAAAGAACTAGCCTTCAGAAATTTAAATTCACCCAAATTTATGCCAACAGAGACACTGGAATAGAGACACTGACGGTAAAATCTAAGCTCAAAATCCTACCTTCTTTCCAAGAGCCAAGATGAGAGAATGAAAATGATATTGTGTATCAGAAACTGAAAGCCGACGAGAGAATCAGTAGATCTACTGAAACACTGAGGATTAGAATAGACACTAAGTAATTTCATTGTATCAGTCTTTGCCACAAAAGATGTCAGGGAAGTACTTAGTCAAGACCTTCTCTCTTTAGGTCATTAAAGATAAGGCAACCAGCAACTGAGGTGACAGAAGAGAGGGTATTAGAATAAATTGAAAATTAAGGAGCAAAACATCACCAAGACCAGGTTTTGTTTAGCCAGACTTTCTGATACAGGGCCGGATTAGGGCTGCCCACTTCTGTGCCCCCCCCCCCTCAAGGCCTGGGCCCCACACTGTGGGCCCCTCCCCCCACCTGGGGACCCAGCCCCACACTGCAGTAGCCTGGGACAGGGCAGGCCAAGGACATCATGAGGCGGGGTCGGCCAGTGTGTGGCCAATGCACTCCAGGGCTATCGGTTGGTCCCCTCGAATACAGTGGACACACGCCGTCCTGCTCATCCTCATCCCTGGGGGCAGACCAGAAGACCCTCAGGGCCAGTGCCCACACTCCAGCAGGGCCATATCAGCAGGCTCTTTAGCAGCTGCAGCCCAGGGCCCCCCTTCAGATCAGGGCCTGGGGCTGCAGCCCCCATAGCCCCTGCATTAATCCTGCACTGGTTCTGAAGGCACTTAAGAATCTTGTGAAAAACGTATGCAATCCTTCATTAAAATAACCTACTTGCTGCTGTAGGGCAGCAAGCGTTATATCTAACTTTCCAAAAGGTATTAGAGTTAATTACTTTAAAGCTTTTCTTCTATAATAAATAGAGTGGTTAATTATAATTAAGGATGAAATTCTCAAACACTCAGATGTAATAAGGAAAAAGCAGCACAGTTTATGTAAAGGAAAATCATGCCTTTCCAATCTACTAGAGTTCCATTATTTTCAGCCCAAACTCTGTAATCTTAAGTATGTGTTTTTGGTGGTACTGTTATATTGTTCTGTCTATACAGAATTTAGGATATTACATTACACCTTAGTTAGGATATACACTACGCTGTACCCAGTGTGGTTTAAGAAAAAATATAATGGGCTAAATTTTGATCCTACATATAGCACACATGCACAACAAGGACAGAAGTAAATGGGAACTGCACGAATATATCTAAGAGCATAATTTGGCTCCACAGTTTCTTTGATACACTGGAATTAGTTTGCTGTCAAATATTATAAAAAAATTTTTTGATTCTATATCATACATAATTATCCACTTCCTTCCAAAAGGATGTGCTATGAAATTAATATCAATCTCTTCGACTATATACAAAGATTTTCTTCCCTGTTGGTACAGAAATCCACAATTGTTTAACAGCACACAGCCACACTACCCTGTAGCTCAAGTCAAGAAGAAAAATGCTGTCCAAATGGAACATGAAGGGCAAAAATTTCCTTCTGAAGAATATAATTATCTAATCCAGAATTTGGTCACTTACCAGAGCAAGCATAATCAGGACATCATCTGAAAGATGGTCCCTCGAGCAACACAATTCCCTGTAACAATACCCAGTGCTATGTTTATTATTAACTCATCCTAGGAATGGTTGGCTCATACTGAATCGCTAATGTCATTTCCTGCAACACTTAAGACTTCTCTTGGAGGTCTCTCATCCACATACTCCTGAGACCTGACCCTGCTTAGCGTGAGATCTCATGAGTTCACTGGTACGGCATTAAAGTTTGAGAATAATTTTCACATCTGAGCCTTTTTTTATTGGTCGGAATCTGGGTCATCCTGGAAACTGAGTTTTAACATTTGGTTTGACTGAGCTCTTTGCTTGCCCTTTTCTCTTACAAGAATTTGCAGTAAAAAGACAGACACTTCCTTTGCCCACAGATAAACTTCAGAAAATCCTAATGCACAAGATGGACACAAGCATGGAAGAACTGTATAAATGCTTCAGCAATCTGTTGACATTAGAAATGTCTGCTGTTGTGCCCATATGTCTACTTATTTCCATACTAAAGACATTTACTGTATATGTTTGCCACAAGGGAAAACTACTGTCTACTATTCGGCTATATTACTGGAAGAGCAGTACTGTATTTGTATTTGTCTGAATCTTACATTTCCAGGATATGTGCAGATCCGCATTTTATAGCGCTGGTCTTTGAAAGACTCCTTCAGTCTGTGTTTCACCACCCAGTCAATTAGTAAATATGCCTCATTTGGATCATTCTGTCTATATGTTACTTGCAACAGCCCTGGAAAAGATGAATTCTATGCACCGCTCTCAGTGAAGGTAATGATCGTTATGGCACAAGGAAGGGGGCTACCTCTTATAAATGAATGGAACAGAGTTGAGATGCAAATACAGCATTTCTTGTAAAGTAAATTAAGCTAGAAACAAGGTAACAAACTGCTGTTAATATTAGATTAACTTGTTTGGCAAGATATGAAATCGAGAGAGCTGGATTGTCGATAGCCAAGTGTTCAATAAAGCTAATGTAGTTCAGGAAAGCAGAGCATCCATCTAAAATACCGAGGTTAAAAAAAAATCCCAAAAACAGATTGGAGGGAGAGCCAGAGTCAGCACAGCAATTACTCCAATGGCAAAGATAAATTTAAAGGATACTCAAGTTTGTTTTAAACACTGAGTTAGTCTTATCTCAAAATCAGACTGAGTCACTACCAGCCATTAGACAAGGAAAAGCCTAAACGTTCCAGATTTTTTTTACATTTGTACTCTAGAGCCTAAATGTCATATTGATCTAAGAATAAGGAGGCAAGTGGCAAATAAATCAGAAGTTAAAGCAAGTTGCATGCGCTTCTCGGCAACACCCTGCTGCAGTGATTCTGTTTGAGTAAGAATCATTAACTCAAGCAGAGGGGTCACTGATAGTTGCATTCTGAATGCAGGCATTGAGGCAAAAGCTGAAATGTCAAACTTCATGTCAGTAGTAACTAAACAGATTAAGCAGTGGTTATCTATGGCAGTAAAAAGGCTAGCTGCTAATACTGAATGATTAGAGCCCAAAATGCCATTTACTCGGGTGTGATTCCTTGAATGAATATTTATACCATCAAAAGAATTTCATGTTCTGTTCATCAGAGTGTTAGTGATTATTCAGCAGTAGGGCTGTGCTTTAGCACTTGTTTCCATTAAGCAAATTTACAGAGTTCAGACAAAAATTCATGATTGCATTTTCCTTCTGGGATTTTTTAAAAGAAATCACATTCTATTCCCTCATAAGAATGTGGGTCATGGCAGGTCCAATACATATATATGAAAGTGGGTATATAGACACTGAGCAATTTCTCTCCTGTATTTTATATGAAGCTGCTGGACATTTGCTGCACTGTATTCAAAAGGAGGAAACACAATGGATTCACTGCTTCTTTCTCATTTGCCCAGTAACTCATAGGCAGGATTTCTGCATGCAAAACACAAATCTAGGCAAGACAGGAAAAAACCCAGAAATTATTCTATCCAGGAAGGTTCTTATTAGGCATCTGAAATCAAATTTACAGTCAGTCAGACACTTTGCAGGGGCAAAATAATCATCCTGACTACCAAACATTAAATCAAGTATCCCTACATTTACCGTAGTGGTTAACCACAATTTTTAATGCAGCTGGCACCTGATAACATATATAATGTTGTGTCCCTGGTGGGGTATGGTAAGTCTTTGGAAACCTTGATCAGAAATGTGTTATCTACACCACCATTCCTGCAGTCCCATTGTCTTTCTTCTAAATGCAATTGCCTCTAGCCTTCTAACAACAAAATTACCACCACCTTCCATCCAAGGATCTCAAAGTGCCTCACTAATATCCATTACGTTAATTCACATTGTGTCCTGGCACAGGCTTCATCTTCTTTTTAAATGTGCTTGGGGAAAGCGAGGCACAGGGGCTGAGTGACTTGCCTAAATTCTTACACGAAGGTGTTGGAAGCACTGGGTATAGGACCCAGCCCTCATGAATTACAGTCCTAGTTTTCATCACAAGAACATCTTTCCTTCACTATGTGATAGGATTTCAGAACATGGGGTGCACACACAAATGTATTTTGCCTCATCACTGAACTTAGAACTTGCCAGTGTCAAGGATTTGATTGTGAAAAAATTGAAAAGCATAAGATCACCCTGTCAAGGAAAAAAACAATAAGGCGGAGTCAAGCCTGTAACAGAGCAGAGTTCAGCTCTGTGTTTTTGGCGTGTATACCACCTCAGAAATGGCCTGGTGAGAAAGGAAGCTTTGCTGAAGACAATGTGACCACGCTGGGACATAATACTAACCCAGAGCTGGCTTCATGAGGCAACAAGTGTTTCCCTCTTCTCCACCAATTGAACACCAACTACCTGGGGGGGGGTGTGCACGTGTGTGTGGGTGGAGGTGTGGGTGCAGGGAGGGTTGTTAGGCATCTATCTGCAACAATGCCTACAAAAATCCTAACAATGGTTCAGCAGCTAGCCTGCTGCGATTCTGTTTAAGAGACTATCCAGTATTATCTCATTTCCTTGTGCTCTTCCCAGGTGTTTCTTGTACCCACCCAGGGCTGTCCTTCGGAGGGGCGAATGGGGCGATTGCCCCGGGCCCCGCGGTTATGTGGGCCCCGTGCTGCCCCGCTCCCAGCTGGGGGCAGTGCGGGGCCCATGCTGCGCCCCCCACCCCACACGGCCGCACTTGGCCCTGCCCCCGCTGCCTTTAACAGCAAGGTGGGAGGCTTTGCCTGGCCTCTGGCAAGGGCTGGCCCTTCCTGCCCCCAGGGTGGAGCAGGCAGGCCCAGGGGCGGGGCAGTTTGCGGGGCCCGGCCTCCCCCACACGGTCGGCTCCTGGGAGCCGAGGCTTGCTGGGCTCCCGGGCGGGGGAGCGGGTCGACCCGGACCTCCCTTCCCCCCTCCTGCGAGGGGGGCATGATGGGGCCCTCCCAGACCTGTTGGCCCCGGGCTCCGCTTTCCCCTAAGGATGGCCCTGTACGCACCTGTTGTCTCATCTTATACTTTGATAATAAACACCTTTGTGCAAGGACCGTACTGTCTTTGGACAGCGGTAAGAATAGGTCTCCAAAGGAAGCCTAGGGGCTACCACTGTGCAAGTAAATAAAATAAGCTATGCAGAAAGCAAACGGCCCAGAATGCAGGCTTTCTGCCATTTCCATTCTGGGCGGAAGTTTTTGGAATAGCACGCAACAGGTCATGCAACTACAGATGGTCTTTTGTACCAAGAGGTCCTCTCTCCAACAGTCCAAAAGAATGAGCACTTAGAGCCTTTTACCCCCTAATCCTACTTTCCGCTTTCAGCAGGGTGTCAGCATGTTCTGTGATGCCCTTGTACTATGCCAGACTGCCGAAGAGGGATTTCTCGGTCTTCATAGTTCTTTTTCTTCCCCATTGGGACAGGTGAGGATAGAGTCCAGGAGACTAGAACTGGGGAAAGGAACAGGAAAAGAGGGCAAAAGCAACAGAGCAGGGTGCTGGGAATGCATGGTGACAATCTTTTCCTTTTATTATCTTGATTTCTGAAAAGCAAAAAAACAAACATGAAGCTATGTTAGCAAATAGAGCTGGTTTCAGACATCCCAGTCACGGGGGCGTAGCTATGGGTGGGCCCATACCCACCCGCTTGGCCAGCACGCCTGCCCACCTCTGCCAGCCGCCGCACCTGCCAGCAGCGAGAGCTTGGTCACCGTGACCACAGAATGCCCAGCAGTGATTGGTGGCATTGTCGGCAGACAGGTGGGGGGGTGACCTGCTCTCTGCACGTGCAGCTCCGGCCCCAGGCAGCCACTATGGACTTTGCACGGCAGGGGCCAGGCTGCCTCTCCCCATTCATCCTCTTCCTGATGCCCCAGTTGCTAGGCAACTGGAGTGTCGGCGGGAAGTTTCCAGTCACATGACAGGAAGGAAGCCTGGCTGGGCCCACCCTGGAGACTCAGGGGCTCGGCCAGAAAACGGGAGCTGGCTATGCTCCTGCTCCGTCATGTCCACATTAGAGTGGGGGCATTGCTGGATAGCAAAAAGATCCAGCCCCAGCCCATCCCTGCCCCCAAAGCCCCACTCCAGCCCTCCTAACTCCCCAGCTTCCCCCATCTTCACTCCACCCCCCTTCAGCCCCCAAACCCCCTCCACACCTCCCCAGGCCCCTCCGTCCCTAACCCCCACTCATCCCCCAACCTCCTCCACCCCTCCCCAGCCCCCCTCCTAGTCCCCCTCCAGCCATCCATAATCCCCTCCACCCCTCCCCAGCCTCCTTGTCCCCATGTCCCCTCCACAGGCCACTAACTCCATCCATCCCTCCCCAGCCCCCGACGAAGTCCCCACTCCTGCTGTGCATAGTCCCCTCCACCACTACCCAGCCCCCAGCCACTCTCCTTGTCCCCTCCACCCCTCTCCAGGCCTCTAACCCAGCCAGTCTCCTTGTCCCCTCCACCCCTCTCCAAGCCTCTAACCCAGCCAGTCTCCTTGTCCCCTCCACTCCTCTCCAGACCTCCCTCCAGCCCCTTCTCAGCCCCCTTACCTGGGCGGAGGCTCGGAGCTGCAGGGACGGCCGGCAGAGCTGCTTCTGGGCCAGGCCGCTCCCAGCCTGAGCACGCTCTGTCCGAGCATGCTCAGGGCGGGAGATTTGAATCTCCCCAGCCTGGCCGCAGCAGGAGTCTGCGGCTTTGCTGGGGCCCCTGGGCGGAACGCAGCGTTCCGCCTGGGTGCGCATGTGCCTGCTGGGGAAAATAGATTCGGGGCTCGGGCTTTTCTACCCGGGGCTGGCGCCCTGCCAGCTCGACGACAACGACACCTCTGCATTAGAGCAACCCATTAGGAAAGCTACAGTTATCTTTAATCAAGCCTTCCAAACCCTTTTCAGAACATGCAAAAAACAACGAGAGATGCATCTGACGAAGTGGGTTATAGCCCACGAAAGCTTATGCTGAAGAAAATCTTAGTCTATAAGGTGCCACAGGACTCTTGTTGCTTTTTGCTGTACTACAGACTAACACGGCTACCCCTCCGGAAATTTCAGAACATGATACTATGAATTCTGAACACTGCTCCAACTGAATTTTCACTCACCTTCTGTTCAGCACCAAATGATATAGATGCAAGCGATCTGGTTCAAAACAACTAAGGTCAGAGCCACTAAGGTCTATAGCTATGTATTTCTTTTAATTCCTGCTTTTGGCCTGCCTAGAAAGCTTACAGGAACAGGGCAGAATGAGAAATTGTCATCACATTTTTACCCATCCAATGTATTTTTTGTGCCCTACTAAGGAAGAGAAACAAGTATCATTTCAGCACTTCCCTTTGAAACCAGCAAGCAAGGAGGTACTCAGAAAAGTTAGTATGTTTAACTTCAGAGCTTCAAGAGAACTCAATTCTTGTATTAGAACTGGTTGACCAGTCCCCAACTACAGATGGTCTCGTCTTTTCTCTCTATTCCTACATATCCTACTTACGCTTATTTGTTTTTATTTTACTGCAATCCCAGATCACTATCCTGGCCATCATCTTGCAATTTGTTACCAGTTAGGCCAGGTCATACTGTAGTTCTTCAAGTCTCTCACTAAGGTTATTTGCTTTGCAATCTACATTAAAGCTAAGCCATTCATCAATCCATGCCTTCCCCATCTCCCCCCCGCCGCCCTGCCACCCTCAGGGTCTGCCAATTTCCACAGGTCACCCTCACATTGTGCAAATGAATGAAACTTGGCCAAAAATCCAGGCAAGATATTCCACAGGCCAACTTCTCTCTCCATCTCTTACTGCACCCTCTGATCTCTTTTACCAAGTCACTATTTTTTTTAAAAAATAAAGAGACTGTAAAGGGCCACATTTTTTATGTTAAGGAAAGAACTTCAGTGTCAGTATACTTTAGGAAAATTAAATCTCTGCCGAGACAGTGCTGAATAACAGCAGTTGTAAGGCTGTGTGAGCACTCCGTCAGAACACGATTCAGTAGAAACATGTTCTCATGTGTCCAGGGAGAACTTTTTTCTTTCTGTTTGTGTGCCTATCATTCATGCTACGTAGAGAAACAAGAGCCATCCCAGATGTGCCTCAACAGAAAAGATGACTCCGAGATATTGTCAGCCTAACGAAGCAGACAGGTAATTCAATCGCACACAATAAAATTGCCTATTCAGACCACACAGCCATTTTATAAGCCCAAGGTTCTTACAAGCAACTTCTCTACACGCTACCGGATATATTTCTTCCCTCTATACTTTGCACTTAGGCCTGATCTATGCTACAGTTTTGTTGACAAAACAGTGGAGCTATACACACTGAAATGTAACCCGCCCCATCCCTTCTCTGTTCTTATTATGCGGACGTAAAAAAACCACCTCAACGAGAGGCACAGGGCTTATGTCGGTGTAGTTAGGGTTAAACACTGTCAGTGCAGACACTGTGTTTCTTACATTGGCTGCAGGCTGACACTCTTGCCAATTGATAAGAAAACCGGGCAACTAGAGCGCAGCTGCCCCCCATTCTCAGCTGAGAGCCAGGACAAGAAGCCCGGGTGGCTGGACCCTGCTCCTGGCTGGGAACAAGGAGGCGAGGGGGAGAGGGGACAGCCCATCAGAAGCCTGTGAGGCAATCGGGCTGCTGGCAGGGAGCTGAGCTCAGTCTCTTGACTCTCCACACTGCCCGTTAGGTTGGTGGAAGTGCTCCTGGGGAGGAGGCCACTGCAGTAATTACTGTGATGCCTGTAAGTTGACCTAACATAGATTGACTTATCTTTGTAGTGTAGACAAAGCCCAAATACTTCAACCTCATTGTCAGTACCGCAGATGAATGGGTAATGGAACCGGTTGGTAGCCAATGTGTCTAGGCAAAGACCATTTCTTAGACATCTCAAGTTACTATCAGTTCCCTAAAGAGATTCTTTAACTGGCACCAAAGCACTTCTTTAAAACCTTAAATAAGCCTGACAGGAAAGCCAGCTTTGTTAGCTCCTCTACTTCACTATGGGATGACAGGGATATCATCCCACATATAATTATTTTAGATGATAGAAAGGAAATCATGGCTTGGCAGATGCCAATTTTTCCTTTGGATTTAGAGCACATGAAAGGAGGCAGAATAAGAGTACTGGATATTGTCACCTATTTAAATCAAGAGAACAAATACAATCTGGGTAGAGAAAGTGAACACTTCTACACTGTCATAAGCAGCCTCAACTATGACCTTATTTGATAGCCTCTAGTACAAGGAAAGCTATTTAATCCATGGCTTCGCTGCTGAAATTGCTAAAAGAAACCAATTAGTGTTAATTGGAATGGTGATCTATTGAAAAGACTACTGACGACCAGAAACAGGATGGAGACCAAACAATTCATGTCATGAAGGCCATCCTGATCCTAAAATATCTACCTTTATGTTCAAGAGAAGGAATGCTCAAAATACACTATGATGTATGTTAGCCTATTAGTGATAACTCAGTGCTTCTCTTACATTTCAGGTATTCTGTTATTTTCAATTTGCTCAGCTTGAGTTCTGGATGTACTGTGAAACAGATAAAGAAAATAGGTATAAGACACCAAGATAAAACTATATATATATTTGCAATGCAGAGGAAATAAGTGATACAAAATCAGTAGCTGGCTATTAACTCACGCTAGAAAAAACTGAAACTAAAACAAGGTAGGGAGACATAGCAAATAGAATTCAAGTCACTGTTTACAGGTACTAGGAACACTGTATAAAAGTGATGTCGGATGCAAGTAAAATTGTTTATTGTAGTCCCATGCCCTGCATGTGAATTGTGTAACACTGAAAATTGCCACAAAGCAGAGTAGTATGAACATAGTTTGGAGCTTTTTTATAAGAGTCTTTTAAAACTGACCTCGATTAACTGGAATCTGACAGCTTATTGTGTGGGAGGTCAAAACAACTTGCAAATGACAAGTGAAGAGATCTGTAAAACAGGTGATGTGGGTTCAATATCAGGTTTTCTTTGAAGTCTCTGACATCAGCTGTTCTGGTGCCTGACACGTCGAAAACTGATGCTCTGTACAAGAGAATTAAACCATGCCAAAGTCCTGAAATGAATATTCTGATCAGTAATTGGCCACCTGTTGACAAGGCTAGATAGATTCTATTAATTAGGGCTCCTACTGAAGAGATACTGTATTAGCTGGTCAACAGCGTTCTTCGTCATAACATTGTTCTGTCTGAATTGATGTTCATTTACTTCAAAGAGGCCTATGTCCAACAATATTATTCATGGTCAGCAATTAAACAAGTCGTTTACCATAGTCCTCATGGGGATTGACTAGAGATGCCATGATGGTTCTCCAGCCATCACCCACACAGAGTTCATTTGCTTCCTTTCCACACAAAAAGTAATTGTGGAGAAGAAATGTGCTGTGGTTTGAAAAAGAGAGGTTTAATTTCAGAGCAGCACTTCCTCCTCCTATTTTTTGTATCTGTTTAAACTCTTGCCCATTATTTTATTTCATGCAACTTCCAGGGATCTGTGTATGGTGGTTTTTGTTTTTCTTTTAAATCTGGTCATCAATTGCAGGAAACACAAGCCTTGACTGTATTATGAACAAACCACAACTTAAAATGAACCCAGGAAACATTCATAATTTTTAATTCACACCAGTAATAAAATTGCATTACATTTTTCATAAAATAAATGTTCCAGTTTATATACAGAAAACAGACTGTACAGAGCCCTCCCCCGGATCCCAAAAAACTCACAAACATACAGGCAATGCAGTGCTCAGCTAAGCAGGCACAACTGTACATCTAAAATTGTAACTGCTTTGTGTTGGGGGCAGGAAAAAAGTACTACAAGGTATATAGTCCTTTCTGGACCAAGAATTAAAAAAATATTGCAGGCAAGCCGACAGACGCCCCTCACTGCTTGTGTGACTGAACGTCCATCCCACAGTGCTTCAGCAAAGCAGGGTTCGTTATTGAACTTGGGACTCAAAACTTCCATTCAGCTGCCCTTCCTCATAGTCCATCTGACACAAGATCATGTTGTTCTTCAGGAAAAATTTGTCTCCCACGCAAAATCTGAAAAAGTAAAAAACAAACAAACAAAAAAAATACAACCCACATTAACCAGGTGGCAATGTGCTAAGGAAAACATGGTATAGGATTAAGTCTAGAGGGAGTGGGTGTCCAGATGTAAAGGAAAGGTTATCAACACTCTGAATTATGCTTATCAAATTAGAATGTGGGGAGACAAGATGCAGCAGACAGGGCACTTGATTGGGAACCCAGAGATTCCTGACCTCTGACACCTTAGGTATGTCACTTCATTGCCCTGTTTCCCTCCCCTACCTTCTGTCTGTTTTGTCTATTTAACCTGCAAGCTCTTCGGTGCAGAGGCTCTTTCATATTATGCATTTGTACCGTGCCTAGCACAGCTGGCCCTTACCTTTGTTGAACCCTATAAGAGGCTAGTGTAATAATAATCCAACAGGAAAAGTGAAGGAATAGATCCCCAAATAGACATGAGCTTTCCAAACTCACTGAAATCTGGGAAGCAAATATTTTGTGTAACATTACCTGTTTGAGATGGTCTATGGTATTCGTGTTTCCTGAGCCCCCTCAGGTGAGTCACTGTTTACACTAATTTACATGCACTGAATGGCTATTAAGTCCTTCTTCACCCCCTTATGTACAGTACCGAACAATAAATAGTAGTTTCTTGATGGATGGCTAGACTCTGTTAACCTTTATCTTCACTGTGTGAAGCGTAAAATTCTCTATATACCATGTAAATTGTTCTGTTTGTATTAAAACTGACAGAGAGACTTGTGATATTTAACAATATTATTTGATCATTAAGGTAAAAAAAGTTGCACACAATACCTGAAAGGTGCAATTTGACAGTCTCCTCACACTTCCTCTTTGCTATAGATGTAGAAATGAATCTACAGTTTTAGGATAACACACCCAGTAGTCTTCATTGATCTCCATTCAAGGTCACAGTCTGACTTGGCATATGCTAATGGTGTGACGACAAAGCAGGACACAAGAGAGCCAGCCTCAGGATCCTAAGCTAGTCCCACTACTTCAGGGCAGGAATGGGCGGATATGAACTTTAAGAAGGCAAAGACATTAGCTAGAAGCATGGGGGGAAATATAAGCCCTGTACAACCTGAAGCCCACGAATACAGGGACAACTCTTTCCTCAGCAGATTCACCAAGCCCTCTAACACCTGCTCCTAACACCCATGGCTGTAAAGGGAAATACTCTAGTCCCCTAGACTGAAATATGTTTTAGGCCTCTGCTGATCAGTAGACAGCTAGAAGTTTTCCACCGGGCTGGATAATCTGAATTATAAGAAAAGGAATGTTCGTCTGTGTGAGCGCTACCACATCTCAGTTTCTCCAGCACCTCATACAAATTTTCCCCTAATGGATGCTTATAGGTCAGTGGATTCCTTGCTTAGTTTGTCAGCTGGGTATGGTTAAAAACCCATGGTGTCTATAGTGTGCTTAATTAGAATGATTCTTTGCGAGATTTAGCTTGGAACCCTACATCTCCCCTCCTAGTCTGTGCCTGAAGCCCTGTTTATAATAGCCCTGAAATTCAGCTAGCAAACTTTTAACTTGCATTCCAGAAAAGAAACAAAAGCTGCTTCTTTAAGCAGAAAGACTGATATTAAAGCAGCAATGCAAATGTTCTCTTGAAAGCCACAGCCCCACCAATAGTTGCTGAATATACAAAGTCTATTAGCCAATACTTTCTAGACAGCAACTTAAGACACAGTTGTTGACTTTCTGCTATTTATTAGTAAGCTCTGACCCTAAAACTCAAGGAATAGCAATACAAAACAAAGCCATGCCACCAGCACAGTCAACAGCTACCTTTTGCCAAACCTGGTTGGGGTCTAAAGCAGCAGTGGGAGAGCTGGAAAGTGATTTGTACTGGATTTGATTCCTTGAAAATCAGGTAAAGATCAGCATCAAGAGATTCTGTATTTGACTCTCTCACAATGTGCTCGATTTACAAGACAGATTTTTTTCTCCAGCTGCCATCCCTGCACACTCAGCAGGGACCTAGTGGGAAGCTGAGTTTTTTCCCTTCTCATGCACCACTACTAAGGAGGAAAAAAAATTAACAGGCCCATGTCACACCCAATGGATTATGTCTGTGCAAATCCAGCGGTTTTCTTGAGGGTGATGTGTGAGGAAAAGGGAACCCGACTTTCACAACACAAGTGGAAACTTTTAGAAAAACCTATTGAGTGAGTTTCGTCAAGAATCAGTGAGACACAGACACTGAAGTCCTATGATGCCATCTTTACAGAGTGATTTTCAGAATGAACCCAAGAGAAACAAAGGCATGTGGCTGCTTGAAACATCTTACAATACTGATCTGTCAGCAGAGTACGATGATTTAGAAGATTTAGTAGTTAGAAAACAGCTACTTACCCTTAAAAAATGCAACATGAATTAGGCCCAAGAAATATTTTAGGAAACAGTATTATTGGCATGTGTTGGAGAAGATAGCTGATGGAAATATTTCATACATAACATTATTAAATCAGCTATCATTTTCCTTTTTAAAAACCCGCTGTGCTAAGACTGGAGCCTGGGGCTCTACAAAGAACAGGGTAATACCAATGGATCCAGTAAATACCCAATTGGAACTTTGCCTCGAGACACTGCTCACTGTTATGAGTTTCATCTCTGGGGAGGGAGGTGCTGGCTTCCTGTAAGTGCAGTCACAAAATGGATAGGTCTTCCAGTGGTTCTGGATAGCCATATATCCGAAGCATATTAAAAGACAGAATTAGAAATAGGACTGGGCACCAAAACACTGCCACATACAGTTTGCTTGCAAGAATCCAGGCTCTCTGTGCAACACACCAACCACTAGATGTCACTATAACCTCAGTGGAATAACCTATTAAACGGGACAGCTTGATTTATTGCAGCTGCCAGTATTAATAGGAAGGCATTCTACTCCCAAACAAATAATACCAGCTTTGTTTGATACAGTGCCTTCAATTAAAGCCACCCAAACTGCATACCATGTGTCTGATTCTCTTCACACGTGCACTGGTGGGAGTCAGGTATAATTCCACTGGCTTCAACTAAGTTATACTGATGTGAAACAAGTTTGAAAGGAAAGTCAGTCCCTATATTTTGATACCTTCTCACAAATCCAATATAGAAGCTAGAAAGCAGGTGTGAAATATCACACTCATGGAGAGAGAGAGAGAGAGAGAGAGAGAGAGAGAGACTGAGGTTCCATAGTAAATGAATGTGATGAATCTTAATTTTAAGTAAAATATCAGGTATGTTAACTTGGTTTGAAGTAACATCCTTTTCACTCATTGAGCATAATCACACATCTTTTCCTCCTCCTTTTACCACACATCCCCTTACGAATAATAATGTGTGGTTCAGTGGGCAGCCTAAGTAAAGAGCAGGAATGACAAGCATTTTCCGCAGTCCTGCTGTCAAGAAAGAGCATCAGAAGTTTTAAGAATGAATGCAGGCTTCAAAAGACCAGAATGTGCCGCATCTAACGCATTCAGCTTCCAAAAGCAAAGCTCAATTTTCCTACAGCTGCACCAAATTAAGAGAAAAGCAAACCCTAAGGGCTCTGCATAGCACCCCAAAATTCACTTTTTACGAATATCTTTTATACATATAGGCTGAATTCATATGCCCTTTCATTGTACACTTTGCTAGGTATTTTTCTCCGCATCTTTCAGTCATTTGCGGTACAGCCCCATTTAAAGCTATCCCACAAGCAGGACCTATTGATTATGCAGCAAATTGAAAAGAACACTACCATGAACTCCAAAAGGGCTTACATAAAATATATTTCTCCACACCCTCCTCACTTCTGAGCCTGTCAGAAGCCTGATTTAAGTAAACTTGACGTAGAAATACATATGCAAGAGAGGATCCTATCTCTGTCTCTGGATGTTCAGCAGACAGGCTAGACTGAAAGATCTCTGGAGCTGTTCATCAGTTGCACTAAAACACTAAGAGCAGCTCTCTGTTGCTTACTGAGCCTGGATCTGCCATCCTTACACATCCCTAATTCTCACCATCTCCAAGGTTGCAGGATATATCCAGTCGACGTAGGTAACTACAAATAACACAACCCAGCTGGTGCTAGCAGCTTCTCAGGCCCAGAGAGGTGTCACAGATCAAGCAGATTTCCCTGTTACATGGGCAAAAATAAAAAATAGTTTGCGGTTGTTTCATTTCTGTAATAACTATGTCCTCACCTCTGGTTGCAGAGCTGGCAGGCAAAGCAGTCCAAATGGTAAACATTATCTCTGGCCCTCATCACCATCTCAAAGGCAGGGATCAGTTTACTGCAGGCAGCACAATTCCCGGTGGTACCAAAGAGCCTGCCAAAGAAGCACAATCATTAGAAACCATTTTAATTAAATGGTGGAAGCACTAATTAAGTGTAATTAGCAGTATCAAATACTGTATTGCACCAATAAATAGGAGTTGCAGTCTCCATTTCGCTGACCAACCAGTGTGCAGGAACTTGGGATAAAACTGCCTGGTGTGTGAACTCCAATTGTTGAGATGAAACTTCACTTGGCTTGTGAGGCTTGGCCTAATTTATTGTCTAATGGAGAACGGCATTAAAGACACTTACAGTGCTAGTTGGCGGCTCACAAAATTTCAGGTCAAAACAAAACTATCTGCAGGATTTGTTTTCTGAAATGTTGCTTCCACCCCCACACCGCGCACTACCCCGTCTGTTCTTCAGTGTTGCCTAATGAAGGAATCCAAGCTGATGACAATGAGCCAGCTAGAGTGGGCGAAACACAGACAATTCACTAACTTTGCCAACTCTTGCAAACAAAGCTGCAGCTGGAGAAGAATCTAACTTAACTCCTCTTTTAAAAATACACACTCCTCAAGACAATTGGCAAGAATGCCTTACAAAGTCACTTAATTTTTTTTAAGACCTCTATCCTCCCTGGCCTCCTGGGAGTCAACTAAGCTTCTTACACCAAGGCGCAAACAGTACATTCAACTGTTCACTCCAGATCCCTGATCCTTGAGGACAGCCCTTCAGCACTGGAAGCTTTTCCATTTTTGTCAGGGCTTTTGCTATCTGCCTTCCCAGATGTCTGCTGCTGTTACAGCTCTGAAAGGGGAACTCTACCAAGGGCTTCAGCATCACTCCTCCAGCCCTTAGACAAACCCTGAAGAACCATGGGCCAGCGTCACTACCTGGCAACAAAGGTTCTAAATTAAAGTTATAGGAACAAACTGGGGATGCACCCAATGAACCCAAGATTTGAACCTTCAACCGGGAATAGGCAATGTACACTTGGTTAGTTACTGTGATTTAATTGTTCTCAGAGCTATGTGGGGGGCACCTTCTTTTTACAGGTCGTTAGCTCTCCCCTAAACACATAAGGATCTAAGGTCTGTTTCAAATCTTTGGAGCTGGATCTTTCTAATGCAGGTACTTGCAAGTTCCACCAGTACAAAGAGGGAAAAAACACAGAAGAGAACCACTTGTGGTCAGGCAGAGGAACACCTCCATCTGATTTCTCAGCCTACAATTTGCTGAATTTATCACTGCTACTGATCACTAGATAGTAATCACTAAAGTGTGATAAGATCATCAAGATAATCCATCTCCTCTCAGGCTACTGAGCTATCACATTAGCTTGTTTTTTTGGCATATAAAATGTCTTACCACTTGTGTCAGATGTTAAAAGAGACACCCATTACTTTTCTGTTGTTCTTGGCCTGAAGGCCACTGGACTGTTTTTGTTGGGAGGAGACTAGACATTTATAAAATAAAATAAAATAAAAAAGTCTATGGTACGAGGGGCAAGATAGAAATAGTATCAGAAATACAATGATATAAGGTCTAAATACTGTTCTCATACTTCACCACATTAGGGCTGGAAAGCCTGCACCACATTCTGCCAAGCGAAATGGCAAAGAATTTAAACGTCTTATAAAGCAAATAGTAAAATATCCAAGGCAGCCCCTTGTTTTCCTGCATGGGCTCACTGCATCATGGATTAGTGCAGAATTGAGAGAAGGTTTCAGAGGGTTGCTGCTCTCAGTCCGACAGAGATAGTCGGAGACACTACAAGAAAGGGCATGCTTTATTATGGACCAGTAGCAGACTGGAGCAAGAGAGGAGGTGGTAGCAGTGGTGGAAAAGGCTCATTGTTTTTCCCTGTAACGCTTGTGAGACAAAATAGCTACAACATGCTTCTGATTCACGCCAGGTTGTAAATTTATAAACTAGCCCCGAATTTGTATTTCCTAATTCAAAGCTGTTTTACTTGGCAAAACAGAAGTGAGTCCCTATCAGTCCTTGATGTAACCATCTTCCACCGTATAAATAAAACATCCTTAGTACAGTAGCAACAGTCATTAGTTTCAATTTCTGTTTGAGCGAGAACTCGCAGATTAAGAGAACAATGATGTTTGCATTTTTTAGAACACACAAATCACAGCAAACGTTTAAAAAAAAAATCATTTAAAAAAATCTCCCAAAACAAAAACCAAGCAAAGCAGCCCAATATATTAGGTAAGGAGAACAGTGGAAGTTAATCCTAGATTTGTTCTGTGCACGATACTACTAAACTTGTGAGCGTAAAATATCCATTATTCATTAGCATCACAGTTGTGTGGAGCTCAATCTAGATTAAATAAAATAAAGGGGCCCCAGACAGCACCATTTGCATTGTTAAACAGGCATTTTTCTTCACCCTTCAAATAGGACACTTCTCTAAATGCAATTGATGGGGAAGTTTGGACAGATGTTTCACGTAACTATTTAAATAGTTCGCTTAAGGAACATGAAAATGTATTGGCACTGGATTCACCTGTCTCTTTGCAGGGACTTGGGAGGAAACCCAGTGTTAAACAGCTTTGAATGTTTGCATAAAAGCTCCAGTTTATGTTTTATCCAGATGAAATTATGTTGCCTTTTAATGTCTACATAAATGTGGTTTCCATCTAATCTTGTTCTCTTCTATTAAGTTTCAGACAGTCCCCAGCACATGAACATTACACACACATTCTAGCATCTCCTAATTTTAATTCCTTTTCAGGGAATTATTTAAAGCTCTGTATAGTCACTAAAATTCCCAAGTATGCCCAAGTGCAAAGATCACATAGGCTTTTTTGCTCCTGGGGGTGGGGGAGTGGGGTGCAAACAAGAGATGCATTCTTCACCTAAGAAATTGTTTGTTTACTGGTATGTTGTGCTCCATACCTCCTCACCTAGAGGCTGCATAATGAGAAATTTGGTGTTTTTTGTTATTTTAATTTTTGGGGAAATTCCTCTTTTACCATCAATACATACTATGATTTAATTTTAAAGAAGCCACAAAAAGGAGACACATTCCATCCTCTGGATGCATTCTTCATAGCAAATACAATCTTGCCATTCACACACCCAGAAAGTTTAAGAATATCAGGGAAGTATACCATAAGATCCTCAAAATTCACCCTGGCATGATACCACTGGGAAAAAATAAGTCAGAGGCAAGGAAGGGTTTTTACTACTTTTTAAAACTCTTCAAAAAGTTAGAAGACAGCAATTTTTAAGTATAGATTTATTCCCTCTTATGTCACAGGAGGGCCTTACCAGCTTGTAAATAAGCTTAGTCTATGCAGATTTAAAATTTAACACAATTAAACTTTTACTCTGTAGCAGTAATTATGCTTAATGGCTCTTACTCTGAACTTAACCATGTCTATTGTCGTCAGCCAATCTGAAAGCAGGAGTTTAGCCAAGGACAATTTTCTGTAGTTTATAGGCACACTAAAATCCAGCTATTCTATATTCCGATTAGCTGTTGATGTCATTGTGTATAGTAAAAATTAAAGCTAATTGGCACACAGGAGCAGCAGTGAATACGAATGAATTGAGGGGAAAGGGGGGAGCACTCTCTGGAAGTGCTATGTGACTGTTGGAGGTTTCTTTTTATTTAAAGACTTAGCAGGTTGTAATAGCAATCTTCATTTTGGAATTCAGCAATGTTGTGGAAGTACCTTAAACTGCCTAAATGCATGGCAAGGACATAACTCCTTAGAGATTACTTCTTTCCAGAGTCTAGGTGAGGGACTTATCGTTAGGGCCTTGGTCCTATGGTCTTCCCCTGTGAAATCTGGCTATTGTGGTAGGGTCGGGGGTACCCCAGTTAGAGCTGGGTCATGGAGAGTGGCAGCTACTGGCAGGGCACAGATGAGAGGGTGGCATGGTTTGGGGCAGGGAACCACCACCATGGGGGGCATGGTTGGCTTTTCAGGTAGGTGACATGGGCAACTGCCAAAGATGCCATGGTCAGGGGACCTGCAGTTACTCCCACCATCCCCCCAACACACACCTACACCCACACCCCAAGACCTCTTTATCCCCTGCTGCTAATCTGAGCCGGGGAAGGATGGAACTTCTTTCCCTGATCAGATTGCTCCTGAGGCTGGGTCAGACCCACCTCTAGGAACCTCCCCTGACTGCAGGAAGCTCCACAACTTCTCATGGGAGACCAACTTTGAAGTCAGCACTGCCGCCAGCAGTAACACACGTGTAAGGGTGTGACAAGGGACCGCTACTGGTGACAGCACCGTATCATGACACCCTCACCTCTGCATGGCTGCTGGCTGGGAGCCCACCTCTGACGGCTATGTTGCTGCTGGAAGCAATACAGGGAGAGAGGTAGTCTCACCCTAACAACAACATTGTGATCCCTCCCAACAGCCTTGTGGGTTCAGACCGGGCCCCCCATGGTTACACTGTGAAATTTCAGATGTAAAAACCTTAAATTGTGCCATTTCCTATTTTTAAAATCTTATGACAATGAAATTTACCAAAATGGAGTGTGAATTTGGTAGGGCCCTGATTACAGTGGTGAGGATGTGAAAGGGGATGGATTTGTCTAAAAGTGACTCTCCCCCATCATTTTAAATCCATCCTATACTTCCT
Organism: Pelusios castaneus; assembly: GCA_007922175.1. Taxonomy (NCBI): domain Eukaryota; kingdom Metazoa; phylum Chordata; order Testudines; family Pelomedusidae; genus Pelusios; species Pelusios castaneus. The sequence goes on along the minus strand of ML685792.1, from coordinate 5,645,517 downwards.
GTTTACACTCCTGTTTCATTAGTGAACAGCAGATTTGTATCCTTCCCATGAATTTGCCTTCTCTCCCCCCACTCATATTCATTTCTGGTCTAAGATATACAACAATCTGTTTCATTATCTCCACACCAACTATGAATATCTACAAATGGATTTCTCAACATCTGTGCAGACAGACTCCCCTCCAGCCTGGTATTTGTAAACCAGCAGCAAGGTCAGTCAGGGCCAGAAAACTCCCCCAAGGAAAAGAGACTGAAAAAATTGGGGTGGGTTACTTTAGAAAGGAGGACAACAGAGTCCTGTGGCACTTTTAAAAGTGCCACAGGACCCTGTTGTCTTTCTACAATAGACTAACACGGCTACCCCTTTGGAATTTAGAAAGGAGATGACAGAGGGGATATACAGATATATAAAACACTGACTGGGATAGGGAAAGTGTATCAGGAGCGTCTATTTGCCCTGTTTTATAATGAGAATAAGGAGGACATTCTTTGAAGTTAAAAAGAGGTAGCAAGTTCAAAACAGATGATAAAAAAAATAGAACACTCTCTATACAAAGCTTTATCAGATGGTGGCAATTGTTGCCACAGTATGTTATTGAAGCCACGAATTCAGCAACATTCAGGAAGGGACTGGACATTTATATCGATAAGAAGAAAATCCAGAGTTCTAACAGTTAACACCAGCAAATTTTGGAAGAGATAGAGAACCTCATATGTTTAAAACAATCTCTAATTACTAGGGATTAAGTGGTTTAAATATGAGGAGACACTGCCTGCCATGCTAACCAACATATCATCTCATCTTTTCCTTGTACTCTCTTAGCTGTTCTATAACCATCTGTTGTCTATTATCTTATATTTAGATCATCATCTCTTTGAGGCAGAGATCATCTTTGTGCTTGCTTGTATAGTGCCTAGTACATCAGGATCCTGGCCTATGATTAGGGTTTCTTGGCACTTCTGCAATACAAGTGATGACCATAATTATAATGAAAATTCTTGCACCTTCCTTTGAAGCATTTTGTGCTGCCGCTGTGAGAGATGGAGATTGGTTTAGATGCACCATGGGACCGATCCTGTGTAGACGTTCCTATGTTCATTTATCATACCTGGAATTAATAGTCAGGAGAGAGAATTTTCCCTTCAAAAATAACCAACCTGCCAGCAAGCTGGACTCAAACACTTTACATCAGTGTTTTTCAACTGCATTCAGCCAATACTTGTTCGAATGACACACAAATTTGTGTAGCATTAGTGTGAGCTGACAAAATACTGAGTATGCAAAGAGGTGTAGAAAAAGATTAACGCCACTTAACATGATAAAAACATAAAACCAATACTAAAAGATTCAAGATTCAAGGCTGCACAACATCTCTAATCTGTATTTGTGTGGCATATAGATATGACTTATGCCTATGTTCTATTTCTGTTTACTCCCCCCAAAAATGCATATGGTAACAATTATACAGCTATTCCATAATGGCTTTTTGGCATGTGGTAAATATCTATCAGTGAGCGTACCTCCCTCAGCAGAACAGAGTCAATGCTACAGTGGAAAGTGGTGTCAACTGAAGGAAACATTTTGATATTAATGAAGTTGGTCAAGTTGTCTTTTCATGATGGCTTCTAGTTCAATTCCAGAGAACATACATCTTTCATGCCAGAGGGTTTATTCTTCATTGATAGCTAAACAGAAGGTGCTGAGCCAGTGTAGTATAAAAGATGTCTGCTTGGGTGGCCGACTAGCATGGAGACTACTGGGCATAAATTGCAGGGTTGCTCAAGGGCACACGTCTCCAGTTGAGCAATCCATATGGAAAGGTATTTATCTCGGATCCTTTGGGTCCTCCCTCCACATGTTTAGAGAGCAATGGATTTATACTTGATATGAAGCTCTCCCCCAGCTGGTATCCAAATCTAAGCACCCCCTCAAATCCACCAATCTTTCTACAATACACCTGCTCCAACTGACATTAAAACCAATTTTTTGCTTCCACAGAGGCTGTGTAAAACACATGCATGTATGGAGCCAAATTCTCTTAGGAGAGTTAAAAAAATATTAATAGGAAAGCTGCAACTGTTAGAGGCAAGCTAGTACCTCAAAGCGTATAAGAATTAGTCCACCCATGGTAGGAGCTTTTGAAAAATAAAATTATGATCAACCAACAAATTAGGAAAATGCTTGTTGGTGTAAGTGAAAGGCCTTCATATCAGCTACCACACACAAAATAACCTCTGCTGTAACAATACAAAGTGTGACAATATGGTTGAAATGCAGCATGTTTTGCATATAAAAGCACAGTATTTACTTTTTCCACTGTCATTCTGTCTAGCTGCACAGTTTAGGGGCAAGGAAATTCCAGACAGCATGACCCAAGGTCGTTAAAAATAATAAAAGTCAGTTTAACAAACCCCAAATCATTATTAGGATCCTCAATAAAACACCAACTTTTCCAGCCATGCTGCATCCGTTTATCATCTTTGTAACAAGACAGCACGTTTCTGGATATAAGTAGGCAGACTGTGTCCTAATAACAACAGATCATTGTTACGAAGATATGCCCACATATACCATACATGTATTGAAAAAATAAATAGCAACCTCCTTGGAAGATTTTCCAGTTTATCAAGTCCTTTCTGCAGATCAAAGCTACATTCAGTAACACCAACGATGCTATTGACAATTTAGCTCAAGTTTTGCTGGCTGTGGCACACACACTTGCACTTTTAAAGATCATGCTTGAAATGTGAACTGTGGTTTGCTCATTTGATTCGGTGCTACCACCATTACTTACGCCTGGAAGTCTACTGAAAGCCAGGCGCTGCCGTGCATCGTTCCTTGTCAGACGGAGCTATTACATACTTTTTAAAAAGTCAAAGATTCACTCTTCTGAATCACTAAAAAACCCGAGTGTACATTTACCAAACGTTCATCCAAAGGGATCCCAAAGATCTTCACTCACAAACCAAAATATAAATTGTATGCGACTGTTAGTGGGGCAGAACAAAGCAATCCTGTGCAAAAAGTTGGAGACAGGAAAAGGTGACTGTTGAATTCAGCTGGCAGTAGAAATTTTTAGGCAGGAAAAAGGCACTATAGCCACCTGAACAGGAATTCAATTAAAGAATCACCCTCATCCCCACAAACTGTTAATAATCCCAGGATCCTATTTGCAAATCAGATAAGCTGAAAACCCCAGTATGAGCTGCTACCCCAAAAGTTGCAATAAAGCAGAACAATGCGTCCCTAACCCATGTAGATAGAGCATTGTTTCATACCAATGTAGGGCCTAGTAAAAAGTACACCTGAAGCCAATGAAAAGATTCCCATTAATTCCATTAGTAGCTGGTTCAGACCCTTAAGAAGAAACATGCCCTCTACTGATTTCCATGCAATATTTGAGCTTCCTTTAGAGATACCCTCAATTAAGTCCTGACCAGGACCAACGGCTTCATTTATCGAATTGTGACAAGTTCTTAACAAGTGCTGGTATGTATGAAGTATGCAGAAGTTATTTGGTCTGGTTCTGTCACAGAGTCTGATTTTCTTCTGATTTATGTAGGTGTAATTCAGGAATAGCTTCATTAATGTCAATGGAGTTACACTGCTGTAAGACAGGAGAGAATCAAAAATATCAAAAAGCACCACACTGAAAATTCTGAATGAAGATGACATTTCCTCCAGGAAAATCTAAACAGGGCTCACAGAGAGTGCTTGGTGCTCCAAGTTGGTGAATCTTCCAATATGTCCGTGGATCAATAAAACAACTGGTTTTGTACTAAACAGTTTATAAAGAAGGACATTGTAAGGATTTCTACACCAGGAACAGTGGCTTTGAACAGAATTTGCCTATTCAAAAGAGACAAATTACAAAAGGAAAAGCTAGCTATTTTGACTATTAACCAAATGGTAAATGCATTTGCATAGACAAAAATGGATCTGGAAATACACGTGTAACTATCTGGAGATTGAGGTGAGATTTCAAGGATAACAAATTTAAGCCATTCAAGATCTGATTTCATCTTTCATAATTAAAAATGAACAAGGAAGTACTTTAGGAGACGTGAAGGTTAACAAATGTTCCTTCACAAGCAATGATGGCAGTTTATCTTTTGAAACAAATGATTCAGATATGGTCTGGTAACAGTTCCTGAAGCATATTTGAAAGATGTCCTCAGTGACTCAGAAAAAGTCTACTCAATGCAGAAAGCCCAATACACGATCCGAAACTTTGGAGGGCAATGAGGCGGGCACCGGGATATGAGCCAGTAGGGTTCATGCCATTGGGCTCTGCCCCACTCGGAAGAGGAGAAAACATTTGCACTAAAATGAGCTAGATCTCATGCCAGTTCCATGTGCCAGTCTCAGCAATTCAGTTAACTGGTCAGCTCTACTTCCACGAAAGATTTATGCACTATGTTTGTTCCTTTTGGAGGCTCCAAAGTTGCACATCTCTGAACAGCCAAGAAGCAGAGCTTTGACGGGCACCTCCAAAAGTTTCCACGAATGAATGAGCAGAAATGCAGCACATCACCCAGTATTTCCTTAAACATACCATCTTATCCACAGGTAAGCACTACTACTAATGACCAAGGAAAAATACACCCTTTGTTTCACATTAGTAGCCAGAATGACCAGGATTGCCGGTGCCACCTACAAGAAGACCTAGTGGAATTTAATAGATTTATGCTTCAATTGAAATGAAGAGGGAAGCAAAGACCACTGCTTGGAGTTGCTCCCTAATCACGAGGCAGCGCGTTCTCAAACAGGCTCTTTAGGATCTCAACTGTTATAACACCACCATTCAAAGAGTGACTGACTGATCTGTGTGCTCCTACGGATGCCTGGACTATTCCTAACAGGTTTCTATATTCAGATGTATAGATTCAAAACTGCCTTGCTTCTTAGCTTTCTCAAGGCTTTTTCACATCTTTGGTGTACCAAATTCCATTATTTGACACTGCTCTTCTTGGAAACCACATAATCACTTGAAGTGGCCAATGATTAGTATTTCTGATAGTCACTGTAATACTTTAAGTCACTACAATGAACTTATTTAGTATAAATACAGCTGTAATGTGTATAATTCCACTGTTAGAGAAGGCGCTATTGTTTTGTCGGTCTTAACTGAGTTCAGATGTTAGCTCCAAGCCATTAAAGAAAGGAGTCAAATAAAAGTGAAGCGAGTGAAGCAGAAAGATACTGGAAGTGACTTAAGGGCTGAGAAGATGGGGTAAAGAAAAAAATTACGGGTTCACAGATGCTATGTGCAGAAGTGACTATTTGGAGTGAAGAACCTCTACTTGAACAGATGAGGCAAGTGTCTCTCTATGAAGAAGGCTGGGCAGGTTAGTGGGAATGGTTTAAAAAGGGAGCGGAGAGATGATGGATACACATTGCAACATAAAGGCATACCAGGTACACACTGACATACATGGCAGGCAGGACAATGCTGAAAACAAAGCCGAAGTGGCTGTAAGAATGGACAGAAGTGAACAGAGATGATAAAATGCTCGCAACCCAGTAAAGATTAAACACAAATAATGCAGCGTTATTGTTATTACAAGAAAAAAATCCTATTTGATTGTTTTGAGCGAGTCACAGAACAAGACAACTAGAATATCGACATGCTGAGGAGAGCTGGCACTGTGTTATAGATACAACAAGTAGTTGACAAGCGACAAGATTTTCCAATAAGATACTCTAACAATAGGAGTCCACGTCCATGTTTAGGTGCCATTATACACGCCATTATGGCATAGAGAGAAGTACTGTAGTTATATTTGTCTTACAGATGGAGGCAGAAAAGCTATGGGAATCATCCAAGTCCATGGCAGAGCCAATGCTTCAGTAATCAAGGAGATGGGTACCACGTTAAGAGACAGAATCAGAACTCTGGTGCAGACCATTGCCTGCAGGAATACGCACAGCATGGATTATCTGTAAATTCCTCAGGGTGGCTAGAACACAGGGCTGGTGTTGGAGGGACCTGTGTCCAAGTCTTGATTCAGCCACAAACTTCTTGTGGGACCTTGAGCATCTCTCAGTCCCTCCATCTGCAGAATGTGGATGAGACTTTCCTACCTCACAGGGGTGTTTGGAGGATAAAGCCATGGACGAATGTAACACACATTACAGTGATGAGGGTCATAAGTATCTGACTTAGACTGACATGGAGATTATAAAGTAGCTCTTACCCTTATGATCTATCTCAGAGACATACCCCCCACCCCAGTTTCATGAACTTTACTGCTTCATCCTCCTTTGGACTCCTTCATGCTCCCAGCAGCATCAACTCAGTGCCCTCCATTCATTATCCATGCTCTGCCAGCAGCAGTCTTGAACTTAGGTTACAAATCTTCAAAGACCTTTCTCTTCCTACCTGCTAAAAAATCACCTGTACTTTCACTTCACTGTCTGACAAATTCCCCACTCTCCATCCACCCCCCAAAACTCCTTGCTGTCCTTGGTGCCTCTTGCCCAAAGTCCAGCCTCCACTCTATTCCACTTTTTTTTTTTTTTTTTTAAACTCTCTCTCTCCTTCAAAACCCTCACACTCAGTCCTTCCCTGCCCCGTAAATCCCAAAACACACTGCTCCATATCCCAACTCTCTCTTCAAACAGCCTTCCCTTCATCTACACTTTGGGGTGCCCAGCCACCTAAATAATTATATTTGGATCTGGGACAGCTGAAATTCTATGGATTCTCTTGATAGCACAGGCTTCATATATGCCCCTGAGCAGGGCTTTTCTTGTTGTGTTTTTTTTAAAAAGTGCCGGTACTCATATCTTGATAGTAAATTTGAAAAATGCCTCTCCCACCCCTCTTCTTCCTGTGCCACCTCTCTTCTTCCAGCGGTGTGCTCCTTTTCCCTGCTGACCCCCCACCCCCATCCCCTCAGCTGAGCAGCAGGGCTGGCAAAAAAGGTGCTGGTACTCCATACACCTGTGTACAGTCACAGAAAAAGCACTGCCCTTGAGAGAGAATTCATAACTACAGGAAAGACATTCTGCTTCCTCTGATAGGCTGGTAGGCGAGGCTCCACTTCTAGACACACAAACAGTTACTTACAATCAAAATATTTTATAATTCTATTTCTTCTTACTTTTAAGGAAAGCTTTAGGAATATTTGATTTGCAAAATTATAACCACTGTAGATTTTCTAAAATAGTATCCTGATGTCATTAATACTTGGACATCAGATACTTCCAAGGTTTAAATTACTGCCACTAAATATGCCTGATGTCTGGGCACCATATGTTAACTATTTTTGAATAACTTAATACATTGCTGAAAATATATTTGGTATGAAGGTACAGGGGGAAATGCTACGAGGACAGGAGTTATAGAAAAACATTAGCTAAGAGTCATACATACTACTTCACAGAAAACTATACATTATAATGTTTCCATAGATTCCAAGGCCAGAAGTGACCATTGTGATCAAAATAATTCCCAGCACAATTTTTTTTTAGAAAAAACATTCTATCTTGATTTAAAAATTGTCTGCGATAGAAAATTCACCATGACCCCTTGGTAAGTTGCTCCACTGATCACGCTCACTGTTAAAAATGTACACCGTATTTCCCGTCTGAATTGGGTTAGCTTCAACTTCCATCCATTGACATGTTATATTTTTCTCTGCTAGACTGACTCTAGTCCATTAAACATTTGTTCACCGTGTAGATATTTACAGACTAAATCAAGCCACCCCTTACCCGTCTCTATGTTGAAATGAATGGGATCCATCATCATAAGGCACATTTTCTAGTCATTTATTCATTCTCTTTGAACGGTTTTGAATCCTCTTCTTTGACCCCTTTCTAATGTAAACAATATGGTTCTGGAATTGTGGGCACCAGAACTGGACACAGTATTCCCAGCAGCAGTCATGCCAGTACCAAATACAGAGATAAAATAACCACTCTATTCCTTCTTGAGATTTCCCTGTTTATGCATCCTAGGATCATATTAGCTCCTTTTGGCCCCAGCATCATATTGGGAGCTCCTGTGCAGCAGGTTAGTTATGATTCCCAAATCTTTCGCTTCCCAGGACAATGTGCCCCTCTTGTAAGTATGGTCTACATTTTTGGTTTAGATGTATACATTTATATTTAACTGTATTTAAAACACATATTGCTTGCTTGCACCGAATTTACCAAGTGACTCAGATTACTCTGAATCAGTTACCTGCCCTCTTCATTATTTACCGTTCTCCCCAGTTCTAGAGTCATCTGCAAACTTTATGAGTGATGACTTTATGTTTTTTTCCAGGTTGCTGATAAGTCCTACAACTGAACCCTGCAAGACCCCGACAGGAACATATCTGCTTGATGACGATTCCCTGTTTACAGATACTATTTGAGACCTATTAGTTTGCCATCTTTTAATCTATTTAATGTATGCCTGGTTAATTCTACACCATTCTAGTATTTTAAAAAAAATAAAAATGTCATATGTTAAATTTCTGTAAAGTGTATTTGCTAAGTTTATGATGTCAACACTATTACCTGTAATCAACCAAACTTGTAATCTCATAAAAATTATCAAATTAGTTTGACAATCTATTTTTCATAAATCCATGTTGATTTGCATTATTTATATCATCTTCAATTAATTTGTTTTATTTATTGAGTCCTATAGCAGCCATTCCAATAACTTACATGGGATCAATGTCAGGTTAATAGGCTTATATTGCCTGGGTCATCCAATTTACTCTTTTTAAAAACCGGCGGCACTTCCCAGTTCTCCAATACTTATTAAAAATCAACAGTAAAGTTCCACTGAGCTTTTTAAAAAGTTTTGGATGCATGTTAGCTGAACAAGTTGATTTGAAAATGTCTAATTTTAGTAGCTTTACATCCTACTGAGATACAAGTGGAATCAAAAGAGTATCACCACCACCGCCATATGAAGAGACTATCATCCATTTCCCCCCCCCCCCAGAATACAGAACAGAAATATTTATTGAACACCACTGCCTTCTCTGCATCTAGTAACAGACCAATACCATTATCAGGATTCTTTTTGTTCTGGATATATTTTTAAAACTTCTTACTGTCCTTAACTTTGTTGGCCATAGATTTCACCTTGTGTCCCTTTGCTTCCCTTATCAGTATTCCTTCATTCTTAACTTCTGATTGATAGTCATCATCAACTTCCCCCTTCTTCCATTTGTTTCATATATGATATATATAGTGGCCCTTCACTTCCTTCTTGCACTAAGACCCATTATTAGGGAAAGTGCATTCTATTTACTGTCTTAATAAGACTCATCTAAGCTTCCATATATCCAAGCCAAAAACAAAGTCACAACCGACTTTGGACAACAGGCTTTATTCACTACAAATGCACATAGGTGAGGGTAGCTCTAACTGGACTAAGTCAATATAGGTCATTGTAAAATTTCCTGAAGAAATTAAAACCCCCTCTTATTTTGATACATCATTTTGCTTTGTTTCATCTCCAAGGAGCCTCCTTTGCAGCAGGGAGGAGCCTAAGGAAGACAGAGTTAAACATCTGTTAAAAGCTACCATTGAGATGCAAACGGGACAGACCTCAGCAGCCATGGATCTGCATGACACTGAAGTCAGTGCAGACTAGCCAGTTGACCTCAGCTGATGATCTAGCCCTACATTTTTAAAACAAAAACATTTCTTCTTTTGTATGCTCATAATTAAAAGAATACCATACAGCAGTGGTCCCCAAACTGTGGGGTGCATTCCCCCATAGGGAATGCAGAAGAACATTTGGGGATACACAGCAAGGCCTAGGCCAGCCCCTACGTAGGATGGGAAGGAAGCAACACCTAGCCTCCTTTGCCTCCAGTTCCTGGCTCTACTCCTGCACCTGGCGCAAGACACAGCATCTGCCATGACACTAGTTGCAGCCCCACTTCTGGCCTAGGTTGAAGCTCTGGCCCCCAGCTCCTGGCAGGACATGGACCAGGTAAGAGGGGCACAAACCCAAAACGTTTGGGGATCACTGCCATAAAGCATGCCCTCCTCTCACCACCATGATTTCAAAGCAGTTGCATAAAATATGAAACACTGAACAAAAAGGCATCCTTAAAAGGAGAAAAACCTATGGATTTTGTACTGAACACAAGTAACTGAGCAATGCTAAAAACCACGTGTGCGTGTATATTTACACCATACAAGTTTAGAAAAAAAATAAATAACTGGCCAGGAACTGAGAGCTTATTGGAAGAGCTCAGAGTTCATGCCTGTATTTACCTCAGGTAATCTCTGCGGCAGAGAATGAGATTTGCTTTTGTGTAAAGAGTCGATCCAACCTCTCCAAGACGGCAGTCGCAGCAGGCACATTTTAGACAATCTTCATGCCAGTACTTATCCAAGGCCTTCAGAAGGTAGCGGTCCTTGATCTTTCGGTTGCAGCCAGCACAGCCTTTCTGCTTCCCTTTTGGTTGTACAGATAACATGGGCACACCTACAACAAAAAACCAAACCATTATATTCATGAGACCTTCGCAGATATTCAAATAGTTTAAGCAGAGTTGGTTTCCTGCACGGTTGGCGACTTTCAGTGACCAATGTTCAAGTGATGCAGATTTTGGGTAGTTCATGTTTTCAAGAAGCTTTTGGCAATAGTGATCAAAGGACCAGGCTACATCTTGGAAGGTATGTTCACTTGCAAGGACGCCATAATTGTTTCCCAAATGATAAAAGTGACATGAGCACCAAACAATCGGCTTAAAATCTTCCAGTAAATAAACTAGTTGCAATTTCAACATGTTTCTTTTTCTTAATTGGCATTAACAGGAAATGAGACAGGTAAAAGCAATCAGGAATATTTTAATGGCATCCACTGTACATACGCCAAGGCCTAATTTTGGTTTGCAGTTGAGCCAAGCTTGGTGAAAGAAGGAAGAAAACTATATGCGGCCCTTGAGACCCTTCATATCCTCCTCCCTCTCAACAACCCTGATGAGAACTAGCATAGCTCTCAGGCTTTTCTAACCTACACTGCACACACAGCCCCTGAAGGCAACTAGTAACCAGAGCTCAGTCATTTTCTGACTGTGCTCCTTTCCCGACTGCCCTATCATTCCTTTATGTCAAAGGGCTCTTCACTGACACCTAGGAAGTATTTCCAGACAGCCAGGGCCTGATTAACTTGTCTGGGGGCTCTGGGCTGCATACCCCCGCTCCCACCCCCCAGCATGGCAGCCTGTAGGTGGGCCATTGCTGGGTGGGGGCCCTGGGGCCAGAAGGCACTTCCGCCCCAGCCCCACTCTGGCCAGTCTGCCCCCAGGGGCGGGACCAGCTGGCAGGCGGTGCGTCCCCTGGCCAGCACCCCAGGACCATGGCAGTGTGGAGGCCATGCCATGTGCTAGCCGACCCCACTCCTCCGGACAGAGCGAACAGGCATTGGCCTGCCCCGCCCCTGGAGGCAGACAAGAGACCCAGGGGTGGGGCTGGAGTGCAGAGCCCAACCTCTGGCCCCAGGGCACTGCCCCCGTCAGCACCAGCAGGGCAGGAGCACTCTGAGTGCTCCCCCAAGCCCCACCACTTCTGAGCAGGGCAGGGGAGAGGATAAGGTAGGGGTTTTAGGGGTTGGAGTCCTTTTAGGCCAAGGCCCAGGGCTTCAATCCCTATAGCCCCTGCGATAATCCAGCACTGCAGACAGCTGTGGCTTTCTCTTTGCTTTGTGTCATCAGAGGAGGTACCAGACTCCGGGCTTCATTCACGGCTGCTCCATCCTATTGCCTCCAGTTTCCCTGAAGGCCTCTTCTCCCTTCTGGGTATCCGTTGCCACAGGACTCCTCTCAGCTTTGTGTCCCCAAGTCCTGCAGAGAAGCTGCTTGCCTGTTGCCTTGGAAGAAGCGAGGAATGAGCCAGAGTCCTACCACCCCTCAGTTTCATTACAGGGAAAGAGGAAGGGTCTGCCTTCGACAGCAGGCCAACATAGATATGCAAGTTTTAACTTGCATATCTACGTTTGGCTTCTCTACTCCCGGCACACACACACTGCGCTGGTTTGAAGGGAGTGGTCTCCCTTCAAACCAACGTTACCTGGTTGCCTGGGTGGTGCTGCACGATCAAACTTCTTGATCGGTTGAGTGGGTCTTCACGGACCCGAACAGTTGATCAGGAAGTTCATACTGACAGCAGCAAATTTGCTGCTATCACAGTGAAGACCTGCCAAAAGGAAAAAACACTGTTTTATGGGGCCAAGTGGGCAAAAAAAAGTGCACTTTAAGTGACGTAAGGTGGGAGGAAGTGACTATTTATACAAGGAGCCAAAATACCATCTATTGCTGGCCCTGCCCCGATCATACCCATATTGAAATCAGGGAGCGCGGCCTCTAGAACGTGGCCAATTTGGCTCAGATGAAACTCAGGAGATGCTGGTGGTGCTGGCAACAGTGTGCCACAGGATCTGCTCTCCTGCCAAGTTTTAGAATACAGCTTTTATAGAAAGTTAAGAACTATTAACAGCCCCTTAACGAGAACTGCACTACTTAGTGCCGCTGGAATAAGTGACATCTGAGGCTTTCCTTAAAAGCCAGGATGACTTGATGGTAGTTACTGCTTGGCATATGTAGATCCCACAACTCTCAGAGTAATAATTGCTCTGTCACAACTGCAAGTGGAGGACAACAGCACTTAAGGCTCTTCTACACAAACAGTGAGGTATTGATCCATTTGTTATCAAAGTGGTCTCGGTACTGTGGATACAGGTCAAGTGACATTCAAAAATTCTTAAGCCTTAAAGAGCCCTGCTGCTCTAGGCAGCCAAAAGCTTGAAATCCACATGCAGAGTAATATCTGCAAACTTTCAATGTTGGCAACAGCTATGTAATAAACTGTAAATGAAAATCTAAGCCAATCCACCAGCTCCACACACACTCAATAAGGCCACCCTGAAATGCACAGCACCATCAGGCTGCCCAACTGGAGGAAAGGATTTCTGAGAAGCGAAACCTAAAGAAACCCCATGAACCATCCTCCTCACCCCACAAATTCTATAGGAAAAAATATGAATGTTACAGCAACGGAACGTATCAGAGAACATAACATTTGAGAAGCAGCAATACTACAAGATATGCCTAAAGGAAGAGGCAGGAAAATGACTCCTGAGTTCCACACAATGTGCTTTTTACTTGGGGGATTTGGGGAGCAAAGAAAAGCAGCTCCACTTTTCCAGCTGATCTCTTCCTTAGACCATGTAATATTAAGACATAAGCAAATGCCAACCCTCACATCAGCAAATGAATTCCACAGGCAAAGGATTGCATTATCTTGCTAGTTTGGAAAGCTTTGCGTGGAAACAACAACTGATGTACAAGTAAGTTTCGGTAGCAACGTTCTATTTAACAATTTTCTGGTCTTGGTGAAGTGAAGCACCACGCTTCCCAAAATTTAAGTCATATTGAAAGATAGTATTCCACTTAGACACTGGAAAAGGAAAAAGAAAACGAGCTCTTTAGTCATTAGTCATAATGCATTAAACTGGCTTGATATACATAAGCCAAGACGCTCCACAGTCCTTAAAGAGGTGACACACCACACAGTACTGCATCAGATTTACTGACTAATCATATATTTGAATGTATGTATACTTGGAGTGGAAATCCCTTAGCTCACCCTGGAATCCTTTTTATTAGCATGGTTAGTCTTGCCACAGGTTGTATAATGTCAACCTTATCTGTCAAAAAAAACCCCACTGTAATCTTATTTGTCATTCAAAAGTGGACGGAAAGATTGATTTTTGCACAGCAAAACTGTGTCTCCAATATCTCATCCACATGCTCTTCAAATGGCTGCCTTAAAATCCTCTGATATCAATGCTACTGATCACAAGTGGATAGAAAGCAAGAGAGAAGACACGATCCAAGTCTCTGTTTGTCAGCATAGGAAAAATATCAAGTTTCAGATCACAAGAGATTGAGATTCTGAGATGGATGATCACAAAACCTGGGCACCAGCTGTTCATTTGCCAAGTAGTGAAAGTGATCCAGAAAAACTGAACTTATAACGTGTTTAAGATCAATACTCTGGGATACTGTATGAAAAAAAATCTTGCTTGAGAGCATTCCTTTTATCTCCTTCAGCGCTAGATATGCTCGGCAGTGACAAACAGTAATTTGGGGTCAAATGTCAACAGTTCTTCAAGAATACTTGAAATACGTTGCTAACATCACATGGCATTGGCAGCTTTATCTACAAACAAGGTTTTAACCAGAAGCTCTGTGTGTGTGTGTCAGTCTCCAATTTTTTCATTCTCTGCTAGCCACCTATGCATTTACAGTACACATCAGGGTTCAAAAATAGCTAGTAGGTGCCTATATATTGTATTGGTACTTATCTAAAGCGGCCATCTCTAAGGATGTTTGCACAGCATTTTGGAGCAAGCCTTTCAGATCCAGTTCAGCAAACCCAGGCTAGAGGGATCTGCATCAGTGCTCTGAAACAGATGGTGCTTTGAAGTTGTGACTGGGACTTCAGAGCATGGGCTCTGAAAGCCAGGCTGAATGCCTGGAACAACAGCTCTGAGAGGAGTGAACGGCCCCATTCATCTCAGCGCAAGGTTAAAATCATCATCTCTGGCCATCTGAGTTAAGCGTCCACTATTTCATTCTTCATGCAAGAAAGGAGAAGGAGGGTCACAGAGCTGCACAATTCAATGGCAAGTGACATCTCATTTGGCTAACACAAGTGGGTGGTTATGGGCAACGTATTACTTATCAAACCATCAACTCAGTTTGGAGCAGTCTGCTCCACCTGTGGTTGTCTCCCTTACAAAACCTTGTTCTTTTTGTTACCAATAACCTCATATGACAAGATATTTATGCATCTCCGTCTAAGTTTAAAACATCAGTGGAAACCTAGCAGGCATTGTAAAACACCAAACCCCAAGTTAAGTTCCTTTGTGGTCATATTTTATCAACACTCTCAGTTTCATTCATATGTCTCTGAACCAACTCAGCAATGTACAGATATCTTTCCCCATCCCTACCTGGGATCACAAGTCTTTCCTGGGGTCTTAACAAGACAAGTCTAGAGATCCTGCCTCAGTCCTGTCACAGGAACAGGACATACCACTAGTTTGAAGGTTTAAATGTTAAGTTTAATTGGTTCTATTTCTCCAAACAGAGGAGTCACTATATGTGGGTTTTCGAAAGCTCCTAAGTTACTTAGGAATACAAGACTTTCAATGGGACTTGTGTTTCCAAGTTACATTGGGGGGGGGGGGGGTGGAGGGAGAAATCACATCCTATGAGATATACAAATGTCTTCACCGAGAAAGATGGTACCAAAAAACTGGTATAAGAACAGGGCTTCTGTTGAGGCTGTGCTGGATAAAGGGAAAATGCCGTTTCCTTTCCTAAAAGATTTCAAAAAGTTAGTTTAATCAATACAGGAGGGAAAACTTCCCTCGATAAAAGTTAAGCAGAGCTTGAACAAAATTGTAAGGGGGTCAGCTAGTAGATTGTGTGATTAGTTGACCACAGTATGTCTTTTTTTGTTAGTCCCATATGTGGCCTGTAGGCAGATGACTCTCTCAAATCTCTACTGTATCCATTCTGTGCACAATTGTCTTAGAAGAGTCTCATGTGAACAGGAGAGCAACACTTTCCAATTTTCTTCTAATAACCAGCAGCAAAGGAGGGAAGATCTTTTTTTCCAGTACTTTTGCAAGGAAAGAGATGCCACACACTTGGTCAGTTTTCAGCAGGGGGTTTTCTAATGAAAAAAGCCAGCATTTCAGAGATCATATGATGTTCAAAGCCGCTATTCCCACTCAGATAATAACGAGCAAGGTCAACCTGTGCCAGTCAGGTTCAGCGTTTTGAAATTACATTTCGGTCTAGAAGGCTCCCTACCCCCAACACACAAACCAATCTGGATAGAGCACAAATGGAACCATAAAAAGTTTTGACTGTAATTAGCTGGCACATTGACATGGCAGGTGAAGTGTGAAACAAATTTCAAAACTGCCAAAGTTTATCAGCATGGATTCACAGTGTACTTGTCATTTCATTTCCAAACAATGAGCGAGCAGAGTCTCCAAAGCATTGTAACTTTACAGCCGGAGCCCTACAGGGAGATCAAATGGAAACAGAGCCAGTATAACACCAAATCTTTCTCTCCTCCCTCCCTGGAAAATAAACAAGCATGGCTGAATAATGCTCTTAAGACTGCCAGAATGCAGAGCCTTTATTTTTATTAGTAAGTCACTTTCCTACCTTAAAATCATCAATCACCATCAGAGCATTATTTATTTGGATTTTTCCAGTACTTATCTAAGGCGCTAACAAGAAATATAGTTTGTTTTGACTGGAGGGAAAATGTGGTGCTGGATTGTGTGCTAACAAAAAAATACTCAAACAGACCACCATAGGCAGAATCATATGAACTCATCATGCTAGTATTAGACAGGATCATACATCTGTAGAGCTGGGAAAAGTAACATAGATACTTACCTGTTTAAATATGTAATCAAGATGCATTACAAAAGAATTGAGAGTGTCCTAAAGGGGAAGTTTTGCAAATAATATCAAGTTTCATTCTCTTTCTCTCCCACTGCTTGCCATCCATCGTACCTTTTCTTAAAAGCAGTAGATGATGTCTTTCTATTTTTGGCCACCTGTACTCCCCTCCTTGCCCTTTACAACTTAATAGATTTGCTGCTGATAAATACAAAACCAAACCCGAACTGAGCGCTCATAGCTCCAACACACATTAAAAAATTCTAGACACCACGTCTGGTCATACTGAAGTTTACAACTGTGTCTAAAGGGGCTGATATACTACTGGCTATGTTAAACTTTACCTCTATTCTAGGGCTGACAAACTGGCTTTAATCTTCCTCGTCAAGGGTCTGTCAAGAAAATTATTCAGCGTGCTTATATCACAAGTGTCAGCTAAATACACCCTAAATTTTCCTAAACCATTTTCCTGCTATTTTATTCATGTGGCAAGCCGTAACCATACTTCTAAGGGCACCCTGGAAAACATATACAGGGTGGACCACACATTTAAATAATAGTTATCTGAAAGGGTGCTGCGGCGTACGTCTCTACAGTGCTCTGTTCTGTCAGAGGGCTACTGGTCCTGTCTGAAAGCATGGAAGTTCACCTCCTAATTTCTTTAATGCAACTCTAAAGGTTAATTGGTCTGAAAGAGTAATGTGGACTGCTGGCTAATGATATATGCCTCAAGGCTTCCTGGCTTTCTTGTGTTTTATACAATCAAGTCCAGAGCATAATACACGGCTGAGATCACTGTGACTTTTCACTCCTTCCCCCAACAACCCTCCAACCTACTAATACATCTAAAACACTTCATATTAAAGCAGCAGTAGCTGAAGGCAGTTCTGTTCCACCTGCATTTCATGCCTTGTTAGAGGGGGCTCAGTTAAAGCACAGAAACTGCACTCCTCATTAACACTGCAAAGAACTAAAAACAACCCTAATGAGGAAAGTGTGTGAGCGTACAGCCTGGGCCAGGAGGAGGGAAGTCCTCCCACGTTCCCTAAGGAATCTGGCCAAAATCTTCAATTTGCCATTTATGACAGCTAATTAGTTATTCTATTCAAAATCTTTGCTTTAAATAAAAGAACTAATTATACACAAAGGTCACTCCCCCACCTCCTGTGAAGCACACATAATTGGCTTATTTCCCCAACATTGTGTGTATGTTTTACACAATGCTTTCAGGCAGATGGCTTTAACTCTTTCCTTCAGCAGTTTCTTTTTAAAACTTTCTCACAGATTAGCTGCTCTTATAATTTCTCACAACAGAACAGATAACCATGCTCTAACTCCCCCCGCCCCCCCCCCCCCAAAAAAAAAAACCCAAAACAAAACAAAAACATTATGCTAGCAGACTGCCAACTCTCCAAGGCAAGGACTACATCTTCACACAGGTTTGTACAACACCTAGCACACAGGCATCTGGGGACCACTGTGATAATGTTTTGTTTTCAGCCATGAACTATTGCTTAAATGGCTGCCCAGAGCTTCCAAATATGTAATGAGTTGACATGTTTCAGGTTGGAAACCAGAGGTTACAGTTCTTCCCAGTTTATTTTCTACATTAATTGCAAAAAACAAATAGAAAAAGGGAGGCTAGATGGAACACTGAGTTTCTAAAGTAATAAGGGCTTAAAGCAATTTATGCTTAGAGGTCGCAGTTTGGGAGGTAGGGCGATACACAGGCAATTTACCCTGCTATTTTAGAGTACTTAAGGACATTTTATTTCCAACATCTAAGAGCTTCATTTAAAAAATTGACCTTCATCCACCAACAAACGAGCATTTGGTTGCAAAAGACAGAACAGCAACTGAAGAGTAATCTTAGTAACTTTTGTCAACACAATAAATAAGCAGCACTCTTATAGCGTCTTTCATCAGAGGATCTGACATCATTTTTAAGCTTTAATCTCACACCACCAGTGTAAGCAGAGCTGGGCAAGAAGAATTTTCCGTCTTCTTTTTAAAACAAATGCCCTTTGACTGTGCTTGTATAGCTACTGTAGCTTTCGTCTGTGAATATTTAGCAAACAAGTTTACTAACAAGAAACTAACAAGTCAAAAAATATACTTTCAGCAAATTGTGCTTATGCAACCTTGAATACTTGTTCCAAGAGCCTGATTTATGGCATCTAATGAATGAGCTGGACTTTACCATGTGATTGATGTGTACCGTCAAAATAGTCAATACATGCATCAAGCTGCTTATGAATGAGCTACAGACCAAGTTGTAGTCATCAAAATTATTCAGTGAATTACAAACAAATGGATTACAGAAAATCATGATCACTTCACAGTTCTAGTTCTGTGCTATGATATGCAGTACGTGATTTCAGGACAGCATTGGGCATTCATTTGGTGGCATTTTACTGCACAAACTCACCAAGCACACTCAGTAAGGAACACTGTTGTTGCACGGGATGGTTTTCAAGAAGAAATGTAAAACTGAGGTTCTGAACAGCTAATAGCTAGATATCCCATGGCTTACCCTTTTCTGGGGTGGTGGTGGGGAATGCAGTGAGTCCGACTTTTAACCCTAGAGTCTTGGCCAAATTGCAGTGTACTACTGTATATTCTGATTGCCTACTGCAATCTAGCAGTTTCAATTGCACAGGACGGCCCAATATGGGAGTTGGCAACCTTCCCTGACCCCTGTGCCGGCCCCTCCTCCCCGACACTCAGCCCATGCTGACAGCCCCCTCTGCTGAAAAAAAAAAAAAAGGGGGGCCCCCCCCAAAATCCGCAGCCGCCCTGGTTGGGACCCCCCCCCCCCCCCCCGAAAGCCGCTCTGGGTGGCTTCTTTCAGTGGCAGGGGGCCTGGCACATGATCAAAGCCACTCTGGATAGCTTCTTTCGACAGCATGCCTGGGGACTCCTGCCTCGGCTGCAGCCAAAATGAGCCACTCCAGGAAACTTCTTTCTGTGGCATGCCTGGGGACCTCTGCCCCAACGGCCACCGAAAGAAACTGCCTGGAATGGCTTTTGATGGCAGGAGTGGCAACTTCTGTGGTGCCACATGCCACTCCAAAGGGGGTCATGTGCCACTCTTGGCACGTGTGCTGGGGATTGCCTACCCCTGGGATTTTTCAGATGTGTCTAATGACGTTGGGTGCCCAACTTTCACCACTTTAAAAAGGGGCAAGACAGAGTCCTAATTTTTCAAAGTAAGCTGGCTGAAACTGGCACTACAAAACCCGAGATATCCAAAGTCACTCCTCTTCATTTCTTGTCCAAGAATTGCCTACAGATGGACCCTAAACTACAAAATTTGGATTAAGGTTCAGAATCCAAATCATCTTCTTTTGCAAAAAGTTTGGGGTATTCAGATGCCTATTTCAGGCCCATCTCTATTAGGTACTAGGGTTGATAAATTAACAACTTATAGCTGCATATAATATATTACATACCAGGCACTAGATGCAATCACAAGGGTGAAGGTTGCCAAACAGCTTCCATTAGTAATATTTTCATATGTTCATAAAATATTCCAGTTTGGGGTATAAGTTTTCCAGGTTTAGCATCTTTCCAAAGATGCTGCAGTTTTTTGTTGTTCGTTTGTTTTGTTTTTTTCAAGCATATCCAGATAATACACTCAGCAAAATTCATGCAACAATTCTGAGTTGTGGGCAAATTAACTATAACTCACATTTCTCACCTCCCATCTCCCCAGTGTCAGAATATTCTAATATCTTAAAGACACTGCTATAGCAATATCAGCTAAATTTGAAATCTGGAATGGACTGTCTTTTTTGAGGATTAGTAGCTTTGTTCAGTTATTTGGGGACAGTGAAAATAGAATTTTAAAAAGTTACAGGTGAAGGATCACACATAAAGCCCCTTAGCTGAGATATGAGAAAGTTGCTGATGAGGAAATATTGCAGAGTGTTAGTGATTTCAGATTTTCCTGGAATTCTTTCCATATTCTACAAATTTGTAAGTTACCATTAAAACAAAGTTAAATTTCTTGGTTCTTCTGTGCAGAATATTTAACTGCCAAAGCTATAGGTAGAAAAACAGAACTGTCTCCAGGTCAAGCGGCAACAAAGCTGAGAATACATCCTGCACTTTTGTGCCCACCTAGAGTAATTAAAATACCAATGCTGAAACAAAGCCAACTCCTTTTCTCTTTATTTTTAAAAAGAAAGGAAGCTAAATATAAAATCCTTGTATAAAGTGTGTACAGTTAACTTCTCCTCCTCCTCCCAAAAGCCTGGAAAATAAGAATTAAAGTCAACTCACTGCATGTGAGTAATATTTTGTATACCTAATTTTCTGTCTACAGTGTGCTGCTTAATAGATTACTGTTTAGGCTGAAGGAAGTACACCTAAAAAAAAAAAAAAAAAAAAAGGATATGGAACATTTCTGAATTCAGGTTTAACAGTGAGTCTGTAACACTACTGTAACGTTGGCTCTTTTTGTTTTTTAAAAAAAATTATTGAGTAGTTTGAAGTGAAAAGAGCTGCATCATTGTAAGATCATCATTCTTCTTCCTTTTTACAGAAACACACACTGTCAGCTTAAGCTTTCGGCAACCTTAATAGAATTTCAGTGCCCACTGCCAAATGGCCATTTGATGTTCTGCTCTGCGTACACAGATGAAGCAATCTGTCACAAACCCTAAAACAGGGAACGATTACTCTCTAATCCAGTGGCTTTCAAAAACTTTTTTTCTTGGGACCCAGTTGAAAAAAAATCATTTAAGCCCACGCACAACTGCATCTTTGAGCAATGCCTTCCAGTCTTTTGGCAGCGGCTGCAGGGGGTGCCGCGACCCAGTGTCTGAGGGTCTGTGACCCAGTACTGGGTCCCACCCCTAAATATGAAAACCACTGTTCTAATCCCAGGCGTATCAAAGTTTCTCAAGAATTTTGGAGCCTATAAAAATTTGTGCATGACCAAAAAAGAATTTGGAAGAAATCAAAGTCTCATATTGAATTAAATATGGGTATGTTTTCCAAATGGTTTTAAAAGGAATCATGATGAAGCCAAGTCAATACAGAAGCATCAATGCCTAGAAAATTATTTTAAAAATACCTAAAGTTACACCTATTGCAAGTCCCCCACATTATGTCAGCAGAAAGACCCCCCCAAAAAAACCTTACAACCGATTCACACTCTGAAATACACCCTTTGCACAAAATTAGTGTATTTCACAGTCAACTCTTCACCTTTATTTCTAAGGATCTAATTGCATTTCCCCTGGATTTTTCAAAAGATGAGCAAGAATTCTCCTTTAAAGAGTGCAGACTGAGTCTTTCCACTTAATTCAATCCATGTAACAGATACAATTGCTATTGACCTTCTAGTGTCAGGAGACATACCTCTCTAATGATTCATAAAGATGCAGTTATCCTGAAAAGCTTAGTCTCTTTTTACCTTTCCAAGCAACCACCAGACTAGCTCATTTGCTATTAAAAGTTGGAAGGGGAATGAGAGGGAGAGGGAGTCATTTCCTCCCTCTTTGTTGAAAGAAGAAAAAACCCATCCCACTTCTTTGCAGCAATAAGTACAGTCCATTTGCATGCTTAACTGTCAGACTATGCACTTTCCATTAAAGAGATAGCATCCCCTTTCATAAGTCCATTTGGGATCCATTTTAGTGTTATCTAAAAATCAAATCTACATGGTAATCCTTTTAATGTACTCTTGACTTTTAAAAAACAGCTTTCTGTTCCTTCAGGAAATGTTTTAAGCCATTACTCTGTAATTACTATTCACCCATGAAAACACTGATCTTTTACAATATATAATCAGTTTGCTGACTTAAAAATAAAGCAGGCTGGAATTTTGTCTCATGAAAGTAGTGGCAGAAAACCAAGGTTATTGAAGATAAATAATTTTCTGCCTTGCCAATATACCACAAAGTGACACATTATTCTATAAAGAAGTTGCGTCCCCTGGACTCTCTCAAATTTGTTTCAAGTCTCCAAATGAAGATAGCCAGGAGATAGTTGCATGTAGAGTGGTCACCATTAAAAAGTCAAGAATTACCTACAAATAAAAGTTAGCAATTCTTCTCAGGTTAATAGGGGAAACTGTGCTCTCTCAGCTATAACTGTTTGCAAATGGGCAAGTTCCAAAGGGGGAGCCATGTTAGTCTATTTTAGCAACACAAACAAGGAGTCCTGCAGCACTTTTAAAGACTAACAAATGCAATAAATAAATTTGTTAGTCTTTAAAAGTGCCACAGGACTCCTTATTTGTTTGCAAGTGCTAAGATTTTAAACTGACAAGGTGAACAAGATCATCTTTTATTCTATTTACGCTTTTGAACTTAAACTGAGAATTCTCCCCCTGACTTAGCTACCATTATTTAGGAGGAGCAGAGATAGTGGATCCCCAGCACTAATGGAAACCCCCTTCATCAACATGGGAAGAGTCTACACTACACCAAAATGGCTGCACCATTGCAGCTGTGCACCAGTAAAGCTCGTAATGTAGATCTCCATTTCCCTCCCACCCAAGTAAATATATGGATCAAAAGAGACGATGAAACTACTCGTTTCTTAAATATGTTTAAGAAATCAATGTGTTAGTATGTACGTTCAGAGTAAAGGAAAGAATTCTATATGGGGTGGTGGGGGAGGAGTTCAGAAAGCAGTGAACTTTTTTCAGTAACAACCCTTAATCTATACTCCCAAGATCTTGAAGCAACACGGGACCTGCAGAAAACACATCAGGCCACCATAAAGGAATAAAAGGCCTTAACATCACTCCCCACCACACCTCCCTGGACTAGCAGCCCAATTCCCCAAAAAGTTCCCCATTGTTTTTGCCCTGTGGGAAGTTTAGCATGCTTTCCACAGTTGTAACTTTCTGATTTTAAATAGATGACAGCATGTTTTATTTTTTTAAAATGCACTAGCTCAGAGTTATGGGCCTGATGCAGGAATTGCTTGGTGAAATTCTACAGCCTGCATTATGTAAGAGGTCAGACTGGATGCTCACAATGCTCCCTTCTGCTTTCAAAATCTATTAATATATGAAGTTAAGAAAGATTTAATTTCTGAAACACAAGTAGCAGACCACCAGTTGGAGGGGTACAAAGCGTGCAAGCCCCTACCACTGCACACAGACAAGAGAACTCCTTTTTTAGTCTATTGCCTCTGGCAAAGTCAGTTAGTGGGTCAAGTTAGCTGGAGTGTATAGAAATTGCACCACAAACCTTGTGCACAATTTCTGCTGAAGTTCCCATCCCCTGAATGCAGAGGAGGATGGGCAGAAAACAGGTGCCAGATTGTTGTATTGCTTCCATTCACCTCTCTCTTGATCTGGACTTTACATAGGCAGGCCCATAACCCAACTTACAACTTCATTTCCATACAGCTATAACCAGCTGAAGTCTTCTCCTAAAAGGGTGCCTGAGAAAGCCATGAAGTTAGCATGGGCCAGACATGATGCCAGTTGACCAATCAGAATCAAGCCAACCTGCCAATCAGAATAGGCAAACCAGCCAACAGCAAGCCAACCCAGATTTCCCCACCCAATGACATCACTTGTTGCTATGGGCGTGGCCTCTGAATCAGGCCACACACCCCGCACCTCCGCCCTTTTTGGCTTGTCTCAAGCCAAAACTGATTTGTTTCGGGCCTCGCATGGGACCCCCACCACAAGCCATGGCCAGGTCCAGAAGAAGCCCAAAAATAAGCCCAGAAAGCCCCCATCACCCTCCCCTTTGATCCACAACAAAAGTGATCCTACCCCTCCCATTCTAATGCATAGGAAAAGCTTGTTAATATCTCTTAGAGCTGGAATTAGCCAGTAACTAGACACAGATCATTGATCACAGTGGGTTTTTTAATCTGCTTTTATTTATATTGCTAAATCAGGGCTTGCAATCTACAACTGGCCACGTATGCTGAAAGCCTAACATGTAAACAGCTTGAAAAGGACAGGAGTGCCAAAAATCAATAGAACAAACAAGGAATCCTGTGGCACTTTTAAAGACTAACAAATTTATTTATCACATGAGCTTTCGTGGGAGAAAATCCCACTGACGATTTTCTCCCATGAAAGCTCATGTGATAAATAAATTTAGTAGTCTCTAAAAGTGCCACAGGATTCCTTGTTTGTTTTGCTGAACTAAATTAACACGGCTACCCCTTTTGAAAAAAAATCAATAACGAGTAGTTAGTTGGTGTTAATTTTCTGTACATTCCTTTGATACCTCCAACCCTTTTTTAGGGTAAATCAGGTATGGAGATCACTCTCGAGTGCTAGCATATACAGCCAAAGGGCAACGAAGTGGGAAAACCTGCATGACATTGTTTGTGCATTGCACAAAAAAATTGATAACACATCTGTGGCAAGGTGCTCAATATTCCAGAGTGGAATAGGCACTCGGGGTTTTTTAGAACCAATTATTCTGACATCTGGTTTGCTACATGCAAAACCAGCACGTAAATATACAGCAATACAGGATATTCTACTATAGATAGCATTTACTAGTATCACAGTACTCAGAATACAAGGAGACAATCACATGAGACTCTCCTTTTCTTATGTCTGACCACTGGGCTGCATTCAAACAGATCTCAAGGGAGCCATTTTCATTAACCTATAGTACCTTTTTAATTCTATTCCTTGGCCCTCAGCTCACCACCAGCACAAAAAAACATATATGACTTCCTGCCTATACACTGGATTTAGTTCACCACATTGTTCTTTTCTTTACTGCATCCTACTACACAGGATCATTACAAATGCTCTATGCAGCAACAGATCCCCTTTAAGAGGAAGTCTGCTCTCCTCTCACGACCAGTTACTTATGCTCCATTTAATTCTCACTGAGACATTCAAAATATTTACTATAAAACAAGCAGGGTGGGGGTTTGGTTTTGTTTATTTAAAGCGATGAGCACAAACCAAAAAAACCCAGATCTGAAAACCTCTCAAATCTGGGATGCTCTGGAATCTGGACTGTGCTTAGAGTCTCTTGCAATATTTCAAGTGGATTCCCAAACATTTCCAGCAGTTTCAAACGGGTAGTATATGTCGAGTTTCACCTCCAAACTTTTGACAGTGCAGGATAAGAAACTCCAATTAGTGTATTTTACCTTTTTTCCATTTTGACAGTCAAGTCCCAACTGCTTGATGTAGTCTGTGTTTTGAGTGGGCACCTCCTCATAAAATTCCTGACCACTGAAAAGAACTACTCTCAACCTTACTAATGAAATAGAGAGTCTTAAGTGCCCTGCAGTCACTTTAGAAAAGTTTGAATCTCCAGATGAGTCTCAATTTCACAGCATCAGGGAACTGTCTGCCAATGCATTGAACCAGAACACTACAGTCTAGCAGACGTTAGACACGCACTACTAACATCAGGGTTACTTTAGATTAGAGTTCTTCAAAATCAGTTTTGGATTCAAACTTACAAATGCACTCTCCAGAACACAGGGGAAAAAATTGTTCTCAATGGATATTTTCCTGGCTAATTTTCTACAGCTTGGGTGTAACTCACACTTACCTAAGGAAAGGATGCCACTAACCTTTGTTATCAAAGTATCGAAGCTGCGTCACATGTGGAGAATTATGCAGACACAAACAATCCTAGAAAGGAACAATATACTTAAGGCATTACAGTACTTGTAAAAGTTAGGTACAAAATGTACTGCAGAGATTCACTGGAAGCTTGCTCTAACTGAACTTTAAAAGTGCCAAGATACTCAGAGGCAGACCTAGGTATTTTTACCCACGTACAATAGTACTTTACTTCACAAGTAGCTCCATTTTTTCTTAGAATAAGGTACTATTCAGCATGATCAAGGACGGTATAATGTCACCCCAAGGAAAGTAATCATGTTGTAGAGATAGAGGATGAGCAAGATGTACACATTTTGGCCTTTGGAAGATCATCTGGAAGCCTAAAAAAATCTGTGAAATTATGATAGACCTACAAAGTTCAACTAAAAAGTTCTTGTGATGTGGTAAGGGAATTTGTGAGACAGATGAGAAAGTTAAGGTCAAAGTTCAAACCAAAAGCAATTAAGATGGCTAAGAGCGCTCTACAACTTGACACAGGTTTCCTTTGTATTCAGAACTTTTCACTAGCATTAAGCATCTTAACTTGCATATAAAGCCATTATAATTAAAACCTGTCAAGCTTAAATCAGTCATTTATAACAAGTGCCCAAGAAAGCTTTTAAACCAGACTAAATGTCTTTAATAAAGTGGAAGAAAAATCAGACACATTTTCAGTCACAATAGTTTTTTCCTAGCCAGATAGCTTGAGAGATTAGACTAGTTTAAAAAACCAAAAATTCTATGAAAGACTGAAGCCACTTAAAGGGGGGGGCGGGGGAGTGTGGCAATTAGAAAAGCCTTTTAAAAACATTAAACAGCCCACAATTCTTCGCATGAAGTTGAGCACTTCAGAAATCCTATAAAAAGGCCCAATTTCCCTTCAGAATTTTCAGCACATCAGGGAGTGCTCTACTGTGCTCCCTAGGGATGGGGGAATGATGTCAATCTGCCACTAGAAGCCAGCCGGACAGTTACTAGAAGAGGTAGCTAGCTAGCTTTCAGAATCCCAGGCTGATTAGAGCAGGGTATGTAGTGCAGCTATTCAGATTAATTCCTATGCTTTCCTGGTACACACACTCCTCCCATGAATTAAGGAATCTGGAATTTTAAAAACCGACCTTGCTCTTTACTGAACAAAAAGGAATTTATCCACCAAATGTTGAATGGCACCATGGACAAATCAAGCCATTTATTAACCCACAGGAAAAAAAAAAATCAGCCACAGAGTTTTTGAGATGGCAAGAGAAATTCATGGATTATATGAACAGTGGGAAACCAGGTTTGAGAACAAAAATGGTCTCAAGGGGAGGACTGCCAGACAGTATTTCATTACTTACAAAAATCACAAGTCTCCCCCCCCCCTTTAATAAAAAGTAAATTTGGTGCTTCAGAATGTGCTCCTTTTGGAAACATCATGGATACTACTGCAATTTTGGTTTCCTAAATTCATTCCCATTGTTGTTACACTCACCCCCAACCTTATACATGTATCCTGAAAAAGCAATTCAAACTCTTAGGCTTGCCGCATCTATTTAGCAAGTAAGCACAACTTTTCTAGACCATGAACAAACATTAGCCTATTAAATTAAGAGGTTCTGAACTGCCTAAAACTATCAAAGTAATTCAATTCTAGTTTTTAAAGCTATGGAACAAATGATCAGCTATGGCAAATCCACTGACATGCAGTGCTGGCATTTTCACATACCACAGGATTTCAGTCATGGAACTGAAAGTAGCATTCCAGCTCTCAGTTCTGTTCTCATTGCTGGATATACTGATCAAGAAAAATAGGTGATGCAAGAATCATGTATGAATGAAAGTGAGATGGCAAACTGGTAGAGGGAAAGAAGGCGCAAGTCCCATGGGCAATGCTGTACAATCAGTCAGAAGTGTAGCAGATCTTTGATAAGGACAACCTGTCCCTGAAAATCAAGCGGCTGCACCAGTCATCTCTGTAAACCTACCCCATTCATCTACAACCAACATTCATTGATTCCGCATGAAAAACATAATGCCCTTTGCCAATCCACCTCTACTCAGCAGCACTCTGCATGGCACCTCTTTTCACAGGAGCTTTAAATTACTGCAGAACTAGAATAAAATGTTACTGTAAAGCAAGCCTGGAGCAGCTACAAAAAAGCTTATGATAAGCAGTTTGTTACTTTTAGTGCTATCGTGTTTTTTAAAGTGCCAATCACATTTTAAAAAACAAACAGTTCTGTGGCACTTTTAAAGACTTAACAGATTTATTTATCGCATGAGCTTTCATTGGGCATGGGATTTTTCTCCCACAAAAGCTCATGCGATAAATAAAGCCGTTAGTCTTTAAAAAGTGCCAGAGGACTCTGTTCGTTTTTCTGCAATAGACTAACATGGCTACCCCTTTGGAACTTAATCACATTTTAGGTGCCAATGAACACACAGAAACATTACTTTATTTTACTTCTTTATATACCACTATTGCACCTAATCCCAGTTTGTATTATGAGCATTCATGCAGGAAGAGGAGGACATTTTGCTCAGGATCCAAGAGCTATTCAATACATTAAGTCAAATATCTCCCAATTTAAGAACCATTTGCAGACTGAAAGGCTAACAACTTCAATTTTGGTCCTCAAGGGCCTAGTTAATGACAAGCAGAGATGAATACAAATGAGGACCTTGAATTTTGCACCCCCCTGAATTTCAAGGGGCAGGAGTTAAACCATGAACACAAAATCCACCTTTACTTTGGCAAAGATGGAGGAAAACTCTCCTGCTGATTGGGTGATTTCTGCCCTCTTTGGAGCTGAAATATCATGAGAAACCCTCAGGAGATTTTCTTTTTCTTTAAATGAACACTCTGTCCCCTAACGTTAGCCCTGATCAGTTTGAATCTAATCTAGAACCTCTTCAGTCCATGCCTAGTGAACAATGTCTGTACATGGAGATTCCTCAAGGCCCTGGAAATAGAGCCCAGAAATGGGAGTCAGGAGAGTTTGTTTCTATTCCCATCTCTGCCACACCCCTGCTCTATGGCTATGTCTATACTTACTAAAGTTAGTTCGAATTAGTTAATTCGAACTAACTAATTCAAACTAATTTTAGTTAGTTTGAATTACCTTAATTCGAACTAGCAAAATTTAATTCGAACTAGCAAAATTTAATTCGAACTAAGCAAGTGGCACTTGCTTAGTTCAAATTAGCGAATTGCATTGAGTTCAATGGGCCGGTTAGTTCGAAATAAGCAATTAGTTCGAACTAACATGGCCACATTGATTAATTCGAACTAACTAGTTCGAATTAACCCTTATTTCGAATAGCATATTCGAATTTATTAGTTCGAATTAAGGAAGCCCTTAATTCGAACTAACTTGCCACTGTGAACATAGCCAGTGACCTTTCGCAAGTCATTTCACTTCAGTCTCTGTTTCCTTTCTCTCCCTGTCTCTCTCACCTATTAAGGCTGTCAGTCCTCAGACACAGAACATCTCTGGTAAAGCATTTGTAGGGTGCCTAACACCATGGGGGTCCCCAATCTCAGCTGAAGCTCCTGGGATCTTCTGTAACACACACACACACACACACACACACACACACACACACACACACACACACACTGGCTAGAAGTGTTCATAGATGGAAGCAACTTTTATAGCGTTCAAAGGTTACAGCCCATAGCTGCTTTAAAACTGACAGACTGATCTCCTGAAAATGAAAAACTGGCAATTTCATATGATGGGGCCACGAAAATGAATAAAGCACCAAGGAAAATACTCAGTTGCTTCAGTGAGGTTACTTGGGTCATCATCGTTGATGTCTAGATGCTGGCCAATCTGAAACTTTATTTTTAATATGCTTCCTTCCACTGTGAACACATTTCACATTTATATAAAGCCCTTCAGGTTGAAGAAACCCAAAATACTTCACCTGCTATACGCAGATAGCAGGACTGAAATGCAGTCATTTTCAGAGCAGGGCTAACTGATGGTACAAATATGTGCTACTGTCCAAGGGATATCAGGGAAACCCCCCCTGTTTAAAGAGTGCCACAGGATCTCCATGGCCAGGCAGAGCAGCCAGAACTTCGATTTAAACTAGTATAAATGGCAGATCCTCTGTAACTTAAAGTCTGTAAATCATTATTTGAGGACTTCAGTAACTCAGCCAGAGATTCTGGGTGTATTACAGGACTGGATAAGTGAGATTCTGTGGCCTGCATTGTGCATGAGATCGGACTAGATCACCATGATGGTCCCTTCTGGCCTTAAAGTCTATGAGCTCAGTCAACAGGGTTCTAAGTAGTGGTTCCACAGTTTGTCAGTATCAAACTGAAGACTAGGATGACCAGATGCTTCCCAATCCCAATAGCTAGTTTCTCATTATTTTTCTTTTCCAGTATCAAAATGCCCTTGAACTACAATATGTAAGTTTGTACAGACATCTCAGTATTACCTTCTCTATGTATAACTTGTTGGGTTTTTTTTGAGTGAGGTAGATCGAGAGATCTTCGTAGGAAAAAATATTTCATGTTAAAATATTAACATGTTAAGACTAGGAGCTCCAGGGATGCTGTTAACACATAGCATAAAAATATGGTGAATCTCAGCATTTTGAAATTAGCTCCTAGAAGTCAAATGAAGAAATTTTGGAATGTCAGGAGCAGATTTTATAAGCATGTCTTTTATCCATCTACTATACACAAATCATGTAGAAATAGATTCCTACATAGAGTTGTGTCCACCGGAATCATTAAAAAGTATGTCTTGCACAGAGATTGGCATTTTGAAAATGCCAGAAAATATTTGAGAGGAAGGAGGGTCCGGTGATTAAGGTGCCTGCCTGGGAATTGGGGGCGGGAGAGGGCCTTAGGTTCAATTCCTTGCTCTACCATAGACTTTCTGGATGACCTGGATGTGCAAATTAGATTCCAGGGTCTCAGTTCCCCATCTGTAAAATGCGGGTAATAACTCTGCCGTTCCTCAGAGGGGTATTGTGAGGATACGTCCATTAAAGATAGTGAGATGTTCAGATACTATGGTAAGGGTGGCATTAAGTACACAAGATAAACTAAGTTGTGTATTCTTGTCTTTGATAAACTTTGTTTCCCAGTCCATGAAGATACCAAATATCGAACCTCAGCACAAAACTGAACTTCCATCTCTTACAGTGGCTTAGACTAATCCACAGTTAATATTACATTCATTCCTCCCATTCAATAAAAGGCATCACTTTATATTTTCACTTTTATAAGCTATTCTAAAGTCTTAAGTCCTACCAATATTCTCAGGTACTAGTATCTAGCAGTTTTCTCCTTTTGGATTCTAATCCAAGACAGACAATAGTACATATTTGTATTGGCAAAGAGATCATCTACTCATTCCTTCCCTTTCATTCACATGGCACACTTCTCACATCCCCATGACAAAGATCAAGGTTCATCTATTCTTACAAGCTTACTACAGAGGACATTTAAAGTAGCTACAAAACAGACCGTTCCAGACAAAACATTCACAGTTAAAACCACTCAATATACCCAGCCCTTAAGTCTTCTCTAAACTTGGGCATGAATATCTAGTGTTGATGCGCTGCATTGGGGCAAAATGGGAATATAAGTTTGTGGAATAAAAGTGATGCAAATCCATTCCATACCAACATAGGCATGTATATAGTGGAATTTCATGGAAACCCTGGCCCTATTGAAGTCAGTAAAAACTCCAATTGACTTCAATGGGGACAGAATTTCACCTATAGACAGGCCCTCACAACTCCAACCAATAAGCTTTCAATTTATTCCTCATACAAACTAGATATTTCCCCTTCCAAAGTTCTTTAACAGGGAAATGGAATACCTATAGACTGGGGCAGATATATTTTAAGGTTATCAACTCACTTTAAAGCCTTAATTTAATTATTAAACCCCACCTTCTCTCCCTAAAGACCTTGTTGGCCAAACTCCCCAGTAACCAAGAGGCTCAGGAAAACTTTGGGTTACTCAAAAGTTCTGGCCATCTTTGGGAAAGTGGGCTTTTGATTTAGGGCACTCTCCTGCCAAGTGGGTTTGATCAGGTGGACTCAATTATGTAGAAATGTGTGTCCTTCACCTTAAACTAGTTATGAATCTTCCCAATAAACCCCTTGCCCTTTTGCAAGCATTCTGGGACTATCTGCAATGACTATACTTCCCTGCCTCTACTCAAGCAATCAGATGGCTAATCCTTAGAGGTCTTCCTTCCCAAAGTGGGGGGGACGACGACTTTCTTTTATAGTCTCCTCAGAGCATTCATCAAAGAATGCAGATAACTACCATCAATTCCAAGCCTACTGGCACAAACTCAAGCTCTCCACTCTGAAGAAACTGCTCAGTGGCCAAAGGAATCCCTCCTGCTCTCAAGATGGCTCCACAGCTGACCCAAAGGACTACAGCACAGACACCATTCTTTCTGCCTTAGACTGGAAAGAAATCATATCCCTCTTCTCTGCAGTCACATCATCAAGGAGTCTTTCCCATGGTTCCTGCTCTTTTGCTACTTCCCCTTAAACACTACCATCTTCTTTTGTTCACATCTACTGCTAATTTGCCTTTGTCTCTTGCTTTCCTGGAGGTTTCTATCTCCACATTTCTTGACCCAGGCTGTCCTTTCATCCTCTTTTTTCTGCTCACAACCTCAAAAATTAAAATTCCTCTTCAGGTTGCTTCTCATGTGCTATGCCCATTGCTCAGTGCTTCCCCTTCACTCTCACATATACATATTATTCCTTCCCCTATGACAAAGAAGGATGATGGGAGAAAGAAGTGTGGATCCATTAATAATTCATTGTACAGTTGCTTGTGGGAAAAAAATGCATGACATACAACTGCCCTGCTGAAAGTGTGCTTTGACCTTACGTCTTCCAAAACTTATGGAAAGCCTAATTATGAATGGATAAGCTTTGAGGACGTTGCAGCACACAACGGAGTTTTTTGGTTGAGGAAAAACAGTATAAAATTTGTGACCCATAGAAGCTGTCCCAAAGGCAATTAGAGTTGTCTGAGCATTCAGTGTACTGATGTGTTCTACAGCGGGACAAGAATTTTTCAACTTTGTCCATCAGAAAAAGCAAATTCTTTGAAGCGAACTCTATGGCAAAGATTCAGTTTCAACATTTTTTGGAAAAGTTTTGAAATTGTCTAAGTGTCACCTTTTGACATTTTAAAAATGGAAAGTTCATTTTTTTCAGTTCAACTGTAACTTCATTTTGAAACAAGCTAAATTACAGTTAAAAAACTAAAAAGGAGGTCAAAATCAAATAACATATTCCAAAAATAATCCAACCAATATATTTTTATCGATCCAAACCCCAAAAACTTTTGGATTATCTGTTTGTGAAGTTCTGAAATTTAGACTGTTCATCCCAGTTTGGGCTGGTTAAACTTTTTTTAAAATCTCAAAAATTTTCCTGAAATAGGAAAAACATTTCCTATCCAGCCCAGAAATTCCCCTGCAAAAACATTTAATTAAACTGCATTTGTGGAAGGCTTACTACAAAATAAATAAGATCACCATGACAGTCAAGGACATATTGAGTTTGATTATTAAAACAGAGCTCTACTTAAAAAATGTTTAAGAAAGACTCAACGTAGGGTTCCATATTTGTCATCTAAGTAGCTTACAGATTTGACCTACTTCATTTAAGGTGTTCTCCCCTCCTCCACCCGCCAGCTCTGTAAACATGTCATCAGATTTCTTGCCCATAAAATCTAATACTACCTCTGCCTTCAGAGAAACACTTTCTCTTGAGGGTGTCTGCTCTGCTAAGCTTTCTAACTTAGATTCCACTTGTACCATCTAAGCAGCTGAGTCACATGCTGGCTTTGGATCATAGCGCTCAGTACAAATGCCACTTAGTTACCTTCCAACTCCGTTACTTCATGGACATCACCCTTTGGCAGACGAACTCCTCATTTGGATACTGCACTTTGGAAAATGTTGTAAGAAAAGAAAGAAGCTGTGGTAGTGCAGGACTCAGACTGAGGGAGTTGCAATAGTATATCAAATGCTGCTGCAAGTGTTGAAATTTTTATGCTTTAAAGGAATAAAAGCCTTTAGGAACAGCATAAAGAGTCACCTTCATATAAAACACATTTCATGTAAAGGGACATATATTATTCTCAATTAATGGCATCTTGATAGATATGTTTAAATAATTCCTGAGTATCAGATTTAGCAGAGTATGAAATGGCTGAAGGCCTCCCTTTTTTGGCTATAAAGAAACCATGTAAGAACTCCAAGAGTAATTTTTGCCTGTGTGGTTCAAAGTAAACCATATTTTGTAACAGGTACACACCTAACATCAGACAACCTTTTAATATCTTGTTTCACAATGGTAAGAAAAACATAGTGTCTCTCTCAAAGTACAGATTAAAATGATTGCAGTTAATCTTCATGATAATTCTTTTACAAAATTCACTGATGTTCATAGTCTACTACATGAGGCCTTGATCATGTCCTCCCATAGATTATTAGGAAAACCTCCTAATGTGGCATAATATAATACAGTAGGTGTCTGGAAAAATGAATAGCTACAAGTCTTAAAAATACTCACTTTACAAGCATAATTGACTGGATTTTAGATTTTTGGGTTATCAATAATATTATAAAAAGGAGTGACAAAATAAAAATGTATGCCTTTGTTCTAATGAGATTGACCAACACCACGGTACATGAGGCAAAAGATTAACATTTCAGATTTTGTCACTCTTGAAAAATTCATAAGAAGAGAGGGAAAGAATGTAAACAGACTGAGCATGAACAAATAGTTCTTGGAAGTTATACAACTCACCTGATGGTATAAGAGGAAAAAAGGTATAAAGGGAAAACTACCCTTCACAGGTACAGTACCTGTGATCATTAGTCAATTTCCAAAGGGGTAGCCGTGTTAGTCTATTGTAGAAAAACAACAGAGTCCTTGAATCCTAACACCTATTTTGATTTGCTGTTACAGCCTGACCTGATCCTGTGTCATACACTCCCCTGCATTTAATTTCCTCACATTCTGTAAGTTTCCCATCTTCAAAGCGTCTGACGAAGTGGGATTTTCTCCCACGAAAGCTCATGCGATTAATAAATCTGTTAGTCTTTAAAAGTGCTACAGGACTCTGTTGTGATCTTTAGGGAAAGACACACATGGCAAACTCAGCAACTTTTTAATTTTGACATTTCATTGAGTTAATGGTTTGTTTTAGTTTGCCTTCCTCTCCCACAAAATTCTGAAATGTAAATATCTGAAGAACAGCTAAAATGAATTGCTAATAGTCAATACACTTCCACAGAGCCCCCCTGAAGGCACTTCACAAGAGAGAAGGATTTTAGAAGTTTAAATGGACGGTAAGGAAATGACAATGGTGCCTAAACCTTTGTGGATACGACTAGATGACTTTCTAGATGCCATTCTGTGTTATGAATTGTAGGTTACAAAGAGTAGTGAATGGTTTCATGTATGTACAATGTTGACACTGAAGTGATCCCTTCCCATCTCTCCCCTCTTCCCTGACATAACATATAGTGAGATTATATTTTATCTATGACCAGAAAGCTATATAAAAAAGCAGCACTTCCATCCATACCCTATATTCCATTCCCTTCTGGAAAGGGAACAGTATTGTTTGCTTTAAACAGAACCTTGACAACAGTTTTTGAGTTAAGATTCCCTATCAGCTGCACTGTGTTTCACCCAATTTAAGGAATTCTAGAGTCCAAATGAAAGAAAGAAAAACAAAAACAAGACAACTCCAAACCTCCTGTCCACAGTTTTATAAATGAACAATTACTACTGATGGTTTCTTTTCAGTTATTCATGCTGGGCCAAACTGTTCGGTTCTG
Source organism: Pelusios castaneus (assembly GCA_007922175.1). Lineage (NCBI taxonomy): Eukaryota > Metazoa > Chordata > Testudines > Pelomedusidae > Pelusios > Pelusios castaneus. The sequence goes on along the minus strand of ML685792.1, from coordinate 5,609,650 downwards.
CATGCCTCAAGCTGGGTTTGCATCACCATGTTTAGGGATCCAAATAAAAGCAACATGTTTTCAAACACCCACAAACCCCACTGATATTGACTGGGAGCTGCAGGTGCTCAGGAGCTTTGGAAGTCAGGCCTATTTATTTAGGTACCTAAATATGAATTTAGAAGATAATCCAAAGCACCAAAATTTGAATACTTAGGCCATTCTTTGCAGTCCAATGGGAAGGTTGATCCTTTATGACTGGGGTTTTCCTTCTACCATCACATGCAGCACAGTAAATTTGCAAGACAAACAAGTCTTCCAAAGATGTCGGACTCTCCAGTCACCTTAAAAACCCTGGTGAAATGTTTGAACATCAGTAAATCCCTTGCTTTGAAAGAAGGGCAGAACCAGGAGACAGGAAGTCCTAAATTTTGACTTCAGTTTTGCCACTGAATTGCTGTTTGAACCCGGATCAGTTTGGGGGGGGG
>ML685792.1:5580544-5609083 GCA_007922175.1 Pelusios castaneus | reverse complement strand
CCCCCCCCCCACACACACACACACGATTCCTTGAGTCAAGTCTTCCCAACAGTTCTACTGAGAACACAGGTTTCAATCTACATAAGAATTTTGGAAGCCATGCCTTTCTTTGATAAAAGAAAATGGAAAAATAAGCTGGGAAAAGGCATCTCTCTTGTAAGTGATGGAAAGTCAATTTGCATCATAATTACAACCAAGGCTGTGTAACGTTACTTTTAGTTAAAGCTGTAAACTACTATAATAAAAATGTACCTGGGGAATATTTAGAGAAAGCACTAATGATTTCTTCCCTAGTGGTTAATAAATTCACTTCCAGATCAATTTGTTCATGATAGAAACTTGAGAGCATAAACAGTTACACAAGCTCTTAGAGTGTGTCTTTTTCAGTATAAATGATTTATTACAATGATTAGCAGCACATAAACAATTTAAAATACAACTCTAATTAGTTTTTTGGAAGAAAGGGAGAAAAACCTTCCTGAGTCTCTCTCCACATTATGTTTTACTTTTCTAAGTGTGTACTTTTTAATTAAATCCAAATGTCACAATAAATTTAAAGTGTTTTATTACCACTCTGGCTAACTAAGCCATTCATGCAAACACCCATTATATTAAACCAGATGCAGGACTGAAAATGACTGGGGAAAGAAATAAAGGCAATCATTTTTATATTTGACAAGAGATTGTACAAAAGGTTTAAATACCACAAGTTTTTTGGCAAGCCTTTTCAATTTTACCCAGAGAAGCTGGTCAGCTAATTGTTGTTTAATACTGGTTCCAAGTCAGAAACTGTTAAACTTTTCCATTTGGGGGTGGAGAAAAAACACTTCATAGAAGCTTATTGTAACTTACTGAAGAAATGCACAAGAGAGTGTGGCTTTTATATCTAATTTTGCAATATTTTAAAAAAGAGCTGTAATGTAAGAAGGCTGGCCATGAGTCAATTTAAAATGCAAAGACATCTGGAAAATGCTCTTTTGAAATACTAAGTACCATGACATCTTAAGAACTTTTCAACTGAAAGAGCACCACATTTCATAGTGCAAGGAGGCTTTCTGGCTATGGATAGCACTGACCTCCCTAAAAGGGTCATACATATTCCATGTACATTTGGGAAAAGGGCAGCATAACAGGCAGACAGGCTTGGGGTAGCCAGTAGAAGCCAACCACATTGAAGACCTACACAACATATCTAAGGCCAATATTTTTTAAAAGGGTCAGTGTCCACAGTTGGGAAAGCCAGGGCACGTTTTCAGAAGAGCTCAGCTCACACTGACACACTTAATATAAGGGGCCAGATTCTCAATTTGTTGGGGTGCTGAGCTCTTGAAAAATCACAATGGAAACAGAGAATTTATGAGCATTTACTTAAATGCCTAAGAATTTTGGAAAGTCTGGAGTGCAAGAGTATTTAAAAAAAAAAATCTGGTCCTCTTATCTCCATTATCACTGAGTTTGGTACTGAACCCCAAACACCCATTTTAAATACACTGTGCCAATGCTGTATCAGCCTCGGCTATAAAAGACAGATTTAGCACAGCTCAAACAAAAGCCTCTATTAGAGAAAGCATCTACAGTTATTAAAATGTGTTAAAGAAAATGGGCACTGCACAGAAAGCTTTTGACCTTGCTTCGCAGCCCTCTCGAACACTTTAGCATAATCTATCTAAATTAAAAACAAGCACCAAATTTTTAAATGGCACAAAACCCTCATTGTAAGAAAATGTGATTAAAAACAGGTCAGGGGTTGGAAATTAGTAATTACTACTACAATTAACCAAGGTAAGAGAGAGACACATAAATTGGGCCTGTTACTGCAGTTCATGTCAGAAAAGCACTGACTAGCACACAGAAGAAATAACCTGCAAGTTACAGAACCACTGATATAATTAAACTCTGCCACAAAAACAGATCTACAGTTGCAAGTTTGCAGCATTTGTTTCCAAAGCGCTCTCCTGCTGATAGTTAACATCTTCAGCTATGCAACAAGATTCTTTAACACTGGAATTTGAATTCTTTGGTAACAGATATTTTGATTTCCCTCTAGTCAGTGCATTTCTGCCTTACTAGTCCATTTGCCCTCAACCTCTTATTTTAATACGACTTAAAAAAAAAAGACGAAAAAGGCCAACTTCTGAATCTCTTTGTATTGAGAGGAGGTCATTTGCCAAAAATACCACCTGCTAGAGTCCATATTGTTTGAGTGTAAAAGCCTATTGAGAACTGCCAGGGACAGCATATAAAAGATTTCTAAAACAGATTACTTAACACTGGATAGACAGAGAAATACTCTGTATGCAACTAACATCTTTCAGATGGATTTCCCTTAATTTTTTTTTTTTTTTTTTTTTGGCCCTCAAAATCTACCAATTAACACTTTGTTCCCATTTCAATCTCAAAATGGCTCTTTGTGAGCTTCCTTAGAGCAACTTTGAAAGAGCATGGTGGGAAAGAATAGACTGTCTACTGTTTTGAACTGTAACTAAAAATGAACTATTCTCTAGGTCTCCCATTGATGCTACCAGCTACCACAGGTTAGGTGGGGCTCTAGATTCAAATCCTGCTAACGTCCCAGTTTATGCTCAAGTACCTGAAAGGTTAGAATTATTATTTTATATGAATATTTGTGTGAAAAAGAAATCCTGAGGGGATGGTCAAGCAGGAGTGAACTTTCCAAAAACAGGGAAAAATCTGTATGTTACCCTTAAATTTGAAGAGCATTAAAGCCTTTGCAATAGTTATGAAAATTCAAGAATGCAACTCATGAGCATTAGAGCAACTTATTTTTACTGGGATTCCTAAGGCTAGATATTAAATGCTCTGAGCAATTCTGATCACATAAAAAGACTAATGCAAGGAAAGTGTGGCAAAAGAAGTCAAATGATACACGAACACAAGAACCTTAGACAACAGAATCCAAGTGCCACAGGACTCTGTTGTCTTTCTACAATAGACTAACACAGCTACCCCCTTTGGAATTTGACAAGAACCTTAGTTATTCAAAACAGGTGGGAGACAAAGGTTTGTATTCTTTGAAAGGCCAGCATCACGAAGGAGCCACACAGACTTCAGAAGGGAACAAGGATAGATGCTACAAGGCAGCATGTGATCATCGGGTGCAGGAACATGGGGAGGCCAACATACAATAAAGGACCTATCACTGCAGAACTGCGTGGTTCTTTTAAAGTACAGTTTAATGCAATTTGCTACCAATAGCACTCATAGATGAAGCTTAAAACCTGTTTTATTGTGGTGACTGTGGAGTTCTCCATTTGTTCTCCCATTCATACTTTCCATTCCCATCCATCAAACCTTTTATCTTGGCAATACTCCCTCCAGCAGAGAGGCTAAACATGGCTCGCTTGCCAGCCAGCAAGTAGAGCCAATCAGCATGGCTTCAAGCATGTTAGCCTTTAATGGGCTTCTCAATCATGTTAAGCTCAGACACAATATTGGAGTGGATTTCTAACAGTTGACCTCAGGGACTCCTTCCCCTTCCCATCCCAAGGCAGAGCCTTTTGCCTCTAAAGTGCTCCAAGCCCATGTCGGGATATGCATCTAGCCAGAAATGGCTTTTGGGGTAGGCGAAGCAGGCGCCCGCCTAGGGCCCCGAGCAGTAAGGGGCTCCTTCACCTACTCCAAAAGCCGTGTCTGCTTCTCATCCAGCAGGATATGTGGCGGGCAGCTGGGGCTGGTGGTGGGGCAGTATTGGGGTCCTGGCAGGTGCCAGGACCTCAAGGGGCTTGCCATGGGAAGCTGGGGGTTCAGGGCCCCAGGTGGGGTGCTGGGGCTGCAGGGGAAAGGGCATGGTCAAGGGGAGCTGGGGCCCCCAGTGGGGAGCCTTTAGGGGGCCCACAATGGGCCTTTGCCTAGGGCCCCAGATAGCCTAAGGCCACCTCTTCATCTAGCATGAGTTCTAATCCTTGAATGACAGTGCCACAGAGCACGGTTTGAGGCAGGTTTGTATTTGGCACAGAGAAGCCACACCTCCACTGTGATACTGAAGCTACATGGCTGTTTATGCTCACAGTAGCTTGATGAGTGCACAAGTATGTTTACATGAACAGGGGAAATCACACCCCTAACTTGTAGTGTAGATGCAGCCTTGGAACGAAGTAGGATTCATAAGTACTTTCCTTACAGATGTTGTACATCACACCCAGGCAAAGACGGACTGAGGAGAGATGCGTCTCCATGAGAGCACTTCATTCTCCACTCCCGCATGTTCAGTGCTTAACTTTCCTGAGTCTCCCAAATCTAAATGATTCTGTATCTGATTTTAAAACAGCTCATTAAACAAACTGTTTAAAGCAGTTCTGGACTTTGCTTAATTGAAGTTGCTTTTTTCAGTACATTTAAACTGTGACCGCAGGGCCAGAATCTTCTAATTGCATATAGTTCAGTTATTTACACTTAGTGGCACACATGGGATAGAGAGGAAATAGATGGTACAACCACCCTCCCCTTCCCCCCAAATCTTTCCCCTTTTTTCAACTACTAACAGGAAAAGAAGATTGGGATGCTTACAGAGATGGCTATGCCAATTAGAACCATACTTACGTTACATTCTCATTTACAAGGGTACTCATCTGCTTTATTACACATCTCTGAGCTGTATTTTAAAATATCATTGTTAAAAAGATTATCGAGCACGATGTGGGGTTCATTTGGTTCTCATGGTGCCCTTAAAGCCACAATTACCGGAGATGGGAGCATATTTTTGCTCTGGCTCTAAGCACCTAAAATCCCTGTTATAATCCAGTGCCCCCCGCCGCTGTGAGAGCTCTTGCCCTGCCAGTGCTGGGGGGTGCGGGTAGCGAGGGAGTCTAAAGCCAGAGGTCGGGCTCTGTGCTCCCGCCCTGTCCCTGGGCTGGCTGGTCAGTCCCCGGGAGCGGGGCAGGCCAGCACCTGTTCGCTCTGTCTGGCATAGCCTCCGCTCTGGCCAGCAGAGCTTTCCAGGGCCCGTGGTCTGGAACTGCATCAGGAGCCACCGTGCATCATGCCAGCCACTCCCCCTCACCCCCCCCCCCCCCAGGCAGACTGGTGGGAACGGGGCTGGGGCGGATTTAATCTGGCCCTGGGGGTCAAGCTGGAGTTAATCCATCCCTGGGGGTCATGGTCCATGACTAAGGCTCCTTGGTCTATGGTAATACAAATAATTATCAGCTGGGCTGTAGGAAAACACTGTACAGTGGAGCACATGGTAGAACATGCCACACTCAGGAATCAAGAAAGAAAGAATGGTGGTGTTTTTAAAAAAAAGTTACACATTTTAGAATGAAAACCTGGTCAGTCACAATTGATACAATTTATCATGAACTCTCAAAACCAATTCAAAACTGATTGGATATGAACATTCATGTTGATTTCTACTAGTACTAATGAAGGAATCAAGAGCTTCATAGTTCAGAAGCGTTGTGCTCAAGTTAACAGGAGACCAAGCTTCTATGCTCAGCTCTGTTTCTCCTCCAGCCTTTTGAAAATCTTGTCTCTTTAAATTTTAAGGTTTTTGCAGTAAGGGACTATGTTCTGTGTCTGTGGTGTACAATACCACATAACACACTAGAGCCCCAGTCTCAGTTTGGACCTCCAAGGGCTACAGAAATAGTGACCATAGGTCCCAAAAATGTCTTTCATGATGTACAAAATGTCCTAGATTTTCATTTAATCAAAATTTATTTTTCCAACAGTTACAAACATTTTAAGACATATTGCTACACTGGGAAGACTACTTCTGGTAATATGAAACAAAACAGTAAACTGAGCATGGACAGGTTTTGAAGTAAAGGGTCAAATGAGCATAGACACTGTCAAAACTGCTCTTTTGTGCAAAGTAAACATTAAATGTTTCTTCAGCATTTCATAATAAATTCATTCTAATAAGTTGTCTCAAGCACTTAAAAATTCAACCTTTACTCTCCCTGTTGTGTTTATGCCTTACTATGATTTTTAAGTTTATCAACTACACTATAAACTGGGATTTTATATGAACGCATACAGTGAGCTACTGTACAGTATGTACTGTCGTGGTTTAAGTCACAATGAGATCTCTAAAACAAGCCCAGTTTGCACAAAGTTGGATCATTACATATTATGAACACTGTACATTTAAATGGAACAAAATGAGACATTTTAAGGCATTCTAGCTGTGAACTAATTAAGAACAAATATCAGAGATTCCTCTTTAGAAGTAGCTTCTGAAGATCCGATAGAAACTTTTAACAGAGTCTGAGAATTGTATACTTTCATTTATTAAGCACTGATAAAGTGATCCACATTGAGAAAGGCTTTGCCTGGAGTTTCCAAATCTCGGGGAGTAGGGAGGGAAGGGAATCCACACACAGGATGTACTGAGAAACTCTTAGAACAGATTTATTTCAAGTTTTTTGTTTGTTTGTTTGTTTTTTAAGATCAAAATGTAGAGTTTGTTTCTTGTGGGCAAAAAAACAGTCTTTGCTAGGAACCTGAATGAGCCTATCGAACTAGCATGGAAATCTGGAATGACAGCAGGGCATTCCAAGCAAGAGAGAGAGGATGCAAAGATGGAAGTGAGACTACAAGACAAGAGTGACATCAAAGCTGGTGTAAACTTTACATGATATTTCGGTTTATTACACTATCACTTGATAAAAATTTTTACAAAAATAAACAGACCACAAGTCAGGCACAAGGGGCAGAATTAAGTTTCTGTTTATTACACAGAAAATTCTCAGAGTATTATAATAAAAATATTCACAATTGTTTTATTCCTTTAAACTCCAGTGAGCATGATAAGTCAGGTATTTTTCTTCTCTGAAGAAAAAAAATGTCTAGTTTGAGTACTAGGAAGTGGCCACTATATTTTTCACACCCTGTAGGTAGAGCGGACATGAACGTAGGAATGAACTGTTAAGTCTAACTCAGAATTCATTGCTATTGGATTTTTAGACTGAGACCATGTCTATATTCAAAAGCAGTGTCAATCAGACCCGCTCAGTCGATCCTGGAAGTGCTCTTGCGTCGAAGCAATAACTCCACCACTCCAATTGGAGTAAGGCTGTGTCGATGGGAGAGCACTGCTGGTCAACGCAGCCCAGTGAAGACCCGGAGGTAAGTGAGTGGAACTAAGTCAACGGGAGATATGCCTTCTCTGTCAACTTAGCCCCGCAGTATAGACCAGGCCTCATTCACCTTTCCCTCCTCTCTACTTAGTCCACACATAGATTATGCTCTCTCTCTAAATTGCTCAGAATACTACAGAAGCCAGTTATGCTCCTTAGCATGGCCACTGGTGGTTTGTAGCTCTGGAGGAATTATGCCCATTGCTTTAGCACAAGAATCTTTTGGGCGCTCACAGTGCCTCTCTTTAAAGGGAACACACAAGTCATGCTGCGAACAATTTAAGATGAGTAGTACATAGCAGCGCTTCTTTGGCTGTTCTAATTTAGAGCCAGTCAGCATTTCAAACTCTTCCTCCCAAAGAAGGGATTATTTTAATGGTTATAAAAAAAAGTTCATCTGGCATGTGATTTCAGCCCACAATTTTTCCCTTCCCTAACTTCAACTCAACCCAACAGGAAGAATCCCAAAGGTATTGGGGGGAAGAACCCCAAACCCTGAGTTAACTTACATGCATAACACCCGCAGAGATTGCTTCATCCACTGCTCACTTTGTTGGTCAGCACTTTGATATGAAGAGGACAGACACCTATAAATCCCCAAGACAAATAGTGTATTGACAATACCTAGGTACTGTCAAAGACCCTGTCATATCTAAGCATAGAAAAGCCATGCGAAAAATCATTTGAAATCTCAGCTCTCTTGACATTTTGGTGCAGCTACACTTACATTAAAGATGAACTGACTTACTAGCAAAACCCTCTCATCTCCATTATTGTGGAGTTAGCGTATTTTTTCGTGCTTTCTTCAAACAGCTAAAGCACACGACTGGGCTCATCAGGCAGGTTAAAAGGTTATATGGGAAGAAGTGTTTCCTCACAAGTAGATTTAATCTTAGTTCATCCATTTGTTTCTTTCCACAGGGTTCTTGAGGGAACTGCAACTTTCCCTGCCACGTAGCTTGGGCAGCTGAGGCTTTGGTACAAGCAGTGGCAGCATGAGAGCGCTCCAAGTCCAAATGCAGTGCTGCTGACCACCACGCATGTGCGAATGCACTCAGGAGACCAGAGAGTTCCATATGGTAGTGCTAATTTTCAGGTTATTTAACACCAGTAAATGGAAGCATGGCACAGCAAGCCCCAAAGCCTCAGGCAGGATGAGAACATTATAATCTACCATAACTCATCTGCTAACTAAGTGGGTGACTACTGGAGTTTGAAGATGGAACAATACTGCTCATGTGATCTTGAGGCTTCAGGTTTGTCTAGGGCAGGGGTCTGCAACCCAAAAGATAAGAAGAGCCATTTTTGAAAATTCCTTCAATAACAAAGTGTTTTGAGAGCCACAATGGGTGTAGCCTCCTGGTGGGAGGTGAGCCAGGATTTCTGCTGCAGGGTCCCCTTATGCAGGGGGGGAAGCCTGCAGCTTGGCATGGGCTGCCCGTGGGGTCCCTGGTGGCTGGGGGAAGCCCAGAGCCAGGCATGGGCCTCCTGCAGGGTACCCGGTGGTTGGGGGAGCCCAGAGCCGCAAGGGGGCAGCCAAAGAGCCACATGTGGCTCCAGAGCCACAGGTTGCAGACCCCTGGTCTAGGGCTTCTCCCACTATCACCCTCTAAAAGAGGGGCAGTGGTTGTTTTGTATAGTACCCATTTCATCTGAACTAAACCATCTGTGGAGCCGGTGTTCTAATATTGTCTTGACCAGAAAACCAGCAATACACTATCATTAATGTTCAAACCCACATGCAAAAAACACCCGTCAGGTAAACTTTGACTTGGTAAAGAGCAACCGCACCAGTCCATGGTAACGTTTTCTACTGTCTACCGGCGTATGTAGTCATATCGATTAAGTTTCCCGTCCACCCTACCTGAACTATTTAAGGCATATCTTTGATACCTGTCACAAGTGACTGCAGTCACTTGGCTTTACTACCTAACTAGATGGAGTTCACACGTGCTATGGTATAAAGTTACTTCCTGCCATCTGACAGCAGTTCCATCAATGCTGCTCATACACAGTAGCATTTGAATCCCTTTTAAGAATTAAGTTAATAGTGGAAGCTGTGACGGCGTGCTGACTCTTTCATGTCAAGCGCGAGCATGCTATCTTTGCAGAAGATCCTCAGGCCTTTAATCAGATTCTCAGTGGGTTTTAAAGAGATACTACAATAACAGCCTGTAAACATTTCTCTAGTGGAAACAAAGATTACTTCTGAACTGGCCAATTACGCAATCCTAGAAGATGTATCATATAGTCATAATGGTCTTGGAATGAACTGTGGAAGGAAATTCCATTTTAAAGCAGGTAGTGACAACCTCAAATCTTGATTCAGGTATTTGCAGGCAGGACTATCTCCCCTAAAATACATGAAGCCTAAAGATATTTATGTTGGCATATACCTTTCACATCCTCATATACCTTTCATATCTTTCTCTTGAATCACACGCTCCAACATGTAACATAATACATTATACAAAATAGTGCACACATTAAAAATAGTAGCTATAATCAGTTCAAGCACATTTGTGAGAATCACATAGGATGTTTAAGATCAACAGATCCTTATTCCTTGTGGCAACCTGTAATGTCAGATACCATTTTATCACATCACTGCAAATTCACCAGGAGAGGGCCAAGTGTATAGTTGACAGAGTCTGGTAGGCATAATAAACTGGCCTTGAAAATTAGGGAAAAAATGTTAGGGGACGGAAGATGAAACAGAGAAGGAGAGATTGGTAGTGAGTCGAGTCCCGATTCTTAGCCTATCAGACAGTAACATTGAACAGTCACTTGCTGCATTACTTTAAAAATTCATTTTAGCATTCAGAGCCATTGCAATCTACTGTGGAGAGATAGAATTACAAACTTTTTTAAAAAAAATCAGTTATTTTTCTAGAGCTTTTATAGTCTAATGTGTAACAGACATCACTGGATGGGTCATAATGGCTCCAATGGCCATTATAACCTCAAGGGTCAAGATCTACTTGAAGGCTTTAGAGATCTGTGGATCACTGAACCTAAGCAAACCATTGCAGGCAATACCAGTACAGCAAGCTGCATGTAAAAAGGCTGCAAAGTTGTCTGCGAAAGACTGTGGCTTCTGCATGGTCACACTTGAACTAAAATAAATAGGTCATTATAAAGGAGTTCATGCATGCAGAAACAGTTTGCAGTACTACTACACTATAACTCAGCTGCCAAAGTTCTTTTAGAAAATGCCATTTACCAAGACCATCTAGAAGTTCTCTCTTTCTCCTGTCCTACCACCTCCCTTTTTATTTTGCAAAGAGCTCAAAACCAACAAAAATGAAATAAGGAGGAAAAATGTATCCTCAAGAAAGGATCTTATCTGCAGTCTTTCTATCCCAAGTGAGTATCTTGAAGCATAGGGTTTTATATGGAAACAGAGATTCATATATTCTGGCATATATTCCCCTATTAGGCCATCAAGACTCAGCTCTTTCAAGAGTGTCTGAGTCTTGTGAAAAGAATTAAAATTAAAAGCCACCAAACAAATTATGTCCTGGTCTGCCCAATTATTTGCCCTTCAAAACACTTTAAATGAAGACTTTTCACAATGAGGAAGAACTTTACCTTTCAACAGCAAGGGTGGGAAAACTGCTTTTTAAAGCACAGAATGAGCCTACTTATAAATTAAGCTCTAAAACAGAATACACATAGCTAGACTTCAGTTTAAACAAATGTACCTTAAAAACAAACAAGGAGTCTGGTGGCACTTTTAAAGACTAACAAATGTATTTATTGCATGAGCTTTCGTGGGAGAAAATCCCACTTTGTCAGACACTTGAAGATGAAGTGGGATTTTCTCCCATGAAAGCTCACGTGATAAATAAATTTGTTAGTCTTTAAAAGTGCCACCAGACTCTTTGTTTGTTTTGCTGAACTAGACTAACACAGCTACCCCTTTGGAACGCATCTTAAAAAGAGATGGCTGAAGTTTATTTCCTCCCATCTCCCTCAGCTCAGAACCAAGATGAAGGTTCTACTCCTCTTGCAAGAGAGGAGACAACTGAGAAACTGCACAGCTTTAGGTCATTTCTTAACAGAAGAAATAGATCTATACTCAAATCTTGATTGATATAATAGTCACTATTTAGATGTATTTACAGGGCTGCACCTTTTCTATTAGTGATTTTCAGATCTTGCTATTTATTATATTACAGATAATTGCAAATTACCATTAAAAATAAAGTTTAGGTTTTGAGAACCTTCTAGGTATTTGATTAAAGAAGGTGGGATGGTTGAGAAACAATAAATGGGTTTTCAAAACAAAGCCGATGGGTCGTCTTAGCTATTATGGACCTAATGTAGTCACACCTAGTTCCAGCTGTAAATTTATGTCTCCTTAGAAGGTATTGGTAGAAATACTCATACACACACACCAGGTATATTTTTCTTTTAAAAAAATTATATGCAGGATGGAAGCACCATTACACAATATTAAAATGTCAAAGGTTTAAGCTTTTTGCGTTGGTTTAGTCATTAGTTACCAACAACCACAGATAAAAGGCATAAAGCTTCCCTTAAATTATTAAGCATAAAACAGCGGACTGTAATATTTTGCTAAAGCAAAGTACAGACACAGACAAAGATGTCATTTCAATATTTGAAACCAGCAAGTTTAATTTAAAATAAGAGCAAACCAATAAGCTCAGAAAATAGCAATGTGTGAGAGGAAAATTACACTGCTAGAGAAAAAAAGGGGAAGGGACTTAAGAAAAGTAATCTCCAAGTGGAAATTAGAAATCAACCCCTAGAAACAGAATAACACAAAAGAAATATTACTGTCCACTTTCTAAATCAATATAACACTGCTACACGACAGAATTACCATGGTAACTCAAGTAAAAAGAATAAAGCAATTCTTATTATTTCAAAATAAAATCACAGCCTGAAGCCCAGCTTTTATTACAACTGCTGATAGATCGCTGGCTTGTATTTATCTGAAATATTGCTTTTCAATCAGCTATTTCATGAATGTACAAGTTTCACTGAGCAGCCCACTTAAACAGTGCATGTTTAAAAAACCATACAGGCTAGCCAGTGAATCGTTTTTACCCATTTTTAAAGGTGGTTGTTCTATTTTCACTTAATCCAAATTAGAGAGAGAGAAGAGAACAAACTAAAAAGAGACAGTTAATGCTTGTTTAACTTAACCTCTGTAAATTCCAGCCTTTTGATTCCAGAACTACAAAGCCCAAAGAAGAATACAACAACATACCACGTGTTCTAGTAATCTCATAAGGACAGTAATACTATTTCTTTTATTTTGTATAGGGAAAGTTACACATGTTCACTTATGAAGAACGTACAAGTGAAAAAAACCTGACTCGAGAAAAAATCACTCAAGGATGTTTTCACCCGACCTGCTGGATACTTAAAAGACAAACCACAGTATGTACAGTGCAGGGAAATGCATCAAGGGTAAGATACTTGTCTGCACTATACATTGAGGCCAGGCTAAATGTAAAGCTCAGTTAAGTTCCCTCACGTCTCCAATACTTGTACTCCTTGCACTAATGGACTTAAAAGGTGGAAAGCCAGCAGGTTACCTTCTGCTTCCACCCCCTCAGCTGTTCAAAAAGAGCATCAATCAGGAACTGAAAAAAACATTCCTCTTAAAAACAGCAATGTTTTTCCCCCTTGCTTTCATAGCAGACCAAACTCTTCAAGCTAGTTGAATACACAGGGGCATTAACCAAAGCTGGGGCAATGTTGTGACCTTGTGATAGCTTTACTTTGATAATGAGGCCATTACTGCTGGTCAAGAAATTTTAGGCCTCATCTACAAGAAAACAGATTTGGGAGCTACACATAGCTTTCTAAAATGGTCCTAACAGGTTTTCATCCACAAAGGCAGGAATCAACATGTTACACCACTGCACCACAACTGTGGCAGAGAACAAGGTACTAGCCTAGTAGAGATTTTTTTCCTTTGTGAAGGGAGGGCTTTCATCATTAGTTAGATCTAACTTCATTGGGCATGTCTACACTGCACACTGAGTCCAGGATCTCCAAGCACCCCTTTCATCTATATACACAAATCAACCTGACTCAGGTCAGTAAGCCTGCAAGCTCGGGTCCTAGGAACCAGCTAGGGGAGTGGGTCAGAGACAGAGCTCCCCTGCAACTCAGGCGCAAACTCTTTTTATTTTGCAGTGTGGACACAACTCAAGCCGCAAACCCAGTCAAAAGATTTCCATAGTGCCGTATGGGCTTGTTACGCTAGCTGCCAGACCCAAGTCTGGCATCTGTAAACCCAGGTTTAGAATACAATGGAGACATACCCATAGGCCACAGAAAGCAAACTGGGGAGCAGTTGTTTAAACACACAAGGTTTGAAGCCGACTCTGCAATCAGCCCAGAGAAAGAGGCAGTCAGCGTGAAGCCGCACAGCCCCCACCAGCAGTCCAGGAAAGTTGTGGCAATGGTTATTCCTTCCTGCCTGAAATAGTAAGGTTATTTTTCATGGAGCCGCTGCCTCTTCCCCACCTCCTCCCCTCCCCTCAAGCATCTGGCCAGTGAATAGGAGGGTGCAGCCACCCACCTCTTCATCCCAGTCACTTCCGCTCACAAGAGTATCATGTCAACAGACTCGGGATCCAGGCTGAGCAGAGGAGCAAGGGCTATGCAGTGAGAGATCAGGCCACCCAAGTTAGGAATAAATTAGCACAGGCACTCCTCTATACCTTGTAAAACCAACTCCCTCTCTCTGGGCTTCGCCAAGTCACCAAACTTCTGTATGCCCTTGTTTCACCAACTGTAAAATGGGGCTAATACACAAGGAAGAATGACTTGATATTCTTAGACAACAGAGTCTTGTGGCACTTTTAAAGACTAACAGATTTATTAATCACATGAGCTTTCGTGGGAGAAAATCCCACTTCATCAGACGCTTTGAAGATAGGAAAGTTACCTTTCTTCAAAGCGTCTGACGAAGTGGGATTTTCTCCCACGAAAGCTCATTCGATTAATAAATCTGTTAGTCTTTAAAAGTGCCACAAGACTCTGTTGTCTTTCTACAATAGACTAACACGGCTACCCCTTTGGAATTTGATATTCTTAAAAAGTGTTCTGAGGAAGAAAAGCAGTAGGACCATGCGAGATATCACTGATACAGGAATGGTAAGCCACCTAAGAGCCTTCTTTTATATTAAAGTGTTTAAGTGCCCTCATAGCTTTTTCCTCCTCACTGTCTCAAAGTCAAGATGAAATTTGTGGTTTGCTAATATGGTGATAGAGCAATGACATTGCCCTTTTAAAAATAGTGGGAAACTGCAGTAATACTAAACTTAGTAGGAGAAATGCATACTGTATTTTAGCAGAAATGTGGTCCTATAAGCATTCAAACTACAGCAAAAAGATTTCAAAAGCAGTGGTGGAAACAATATGTGCTTAATTTGAACATCAACTGCTAAGAGATCACACTCAAATATCATGTTTAATAGAGTATCTGGCTGCATTTTAGAACACTTTTCCAGAGTGTAAGCCAGCTGAGGTCTCAATCATGTACATATTAGAGAAAGGACAAGAGATGGGGAAAAAATAGAGTCCTGCTCTGTCTGACTCACTGAAATAGGGCACTCTAAACTGCACTTAAAGTGTTTCTTTAAAAGAAAATGGCTAAAGTAGTAGGAAGCAGAGAAACAGAACCAAGAAGTACAGAGGTGGTTAAAGATCTTTTTATTCAAATAAAGTCTTGCCTCAGGAGATGGAAGGAGAATCTTAAAATATGGAAATTTGAATTTACATGTGTTAAAAGCATCAATGTGACACTTTAGAAAAAAAAAACCCACCTTCGTTACGATACATGATAAAGCAATGACTGAATGTTTGCTTTGATCCCAGCGCATAAAGGGTGAAGCTTTTAGGCAAGGAGCGGCAGGTGATCTCAGCTCTTCTGCAAGTCCTAATGCTCCTAAAAGCCACTCTTCCAGTTTCTGTAATTGGGCATCAGTAGTTAATGTAGTATTGACTGCATTACATGCTCCTGTGCATCCTCTCACTAATGCCAATTGCATCACCTTGTACATTTACCATATTGCTTAGCCAATAGCTGTTAAAAGCAATCCAAATCATGAATCATATAGGAAACTTTTAGCAAGACACGACATCCAAAGGAGACAATTTACAGTTGAGTTAATCTGGGTACATTAGTGAGACATGGATTCAGGAAGACAGACCAATTTATGTTACTTCAGTTTTACCCTTTATTGCTTTGTATAGGCAAATGAATGGAAGGGCACGGAGTAAAAACATATAAAAGAAGCCCTTTTGAAAACAGAGCTCCAGTCTATACCAACAGGCCAAAAGGTTTGAGATGATGCCTAGAACAGCCTTTCATATCCATAGCAGGGTACTTACAGAAGTCATTTTCCACAAAGGAGGATAAAAATGAATATATAATGGATTCTGAATAATGTTAAATATCCTCAGGTACAAACATTATGCAGAAGACTGAGTTGTCAAGATCACCTAAAGCGTACACAGCCCAGTGTAACCACCGAGACATCTAGTAAGTGTCTATGGCTTCGTTGATGTTGAAATGAGTCCATACAACAATATTTCTGTTTCTAAAGATTTTTGTGCATAGAGGGTAAATTGGACAGACTGTAACTTTGCACACCGTGGATAAAACTGGAGGCTCCCCAGTTCTGATTGGGCTACCTTCTGGAAACTCCTGGAACCCATATGATTTGCATCAAACAATAAATTTGCATGCATGAATGAATGAATGAATACAACATGCATTCAATTTGCTAGTGGGATTCTTGTAATTGAGTCTGGACCCATTACTACTAAATGCAAGAGCATAGTCTAAATATTAAAAGATGTTGAAGTTGGGTTAATCAACTAAAAGATAGTACCCACTAGAAATAAACTGATAATAAAATTCCAAATCTATCTTTTTTGTTCTCTGTTTGTACAGTGCTTAGTACAAGAGCATCTTGGCAAATAATATATAATAAAAATATAAAGGCACAAATTTTACAGTACAATCGCTCAATAGGCACTTGACAGAAATTTAAGTTCTTTACTTCTCAAACTTAAGTTGTACTATTTTGCTTTTCTTATTAAGCATGAGAGTGTCAGAAAAAGGAAAAAATTAAACCAGAGAAGCACTCTTTAGAGTGAGGCATTAATAATTTGTAACAGTGTGTGGGGTGTTGACGGGCAGGGGGTCAGAGGGAGGCGAGGAGGGGCAGAAGAGAAGGAATGAAGGGAAGACAAGTGTGTACCTCTCAAAACTGTTCAAAAGGAAAGCACACACATGTATACTTAAATAATCCAAAATATTGGAACTTTGGTACTCTAAGCCCCATTTAGGGAAAGATCACAATTCCCCTTTGAAAGCTTCCAGGAGTCCCTTTGAAAGGATTGCACATGAAGAGAAACTGCCAAAACAAAACATTTTCGCTAGCAGATCAATTTAAACAGCTGTGGTAAAGCTGCAGCCACTGGCACCATCATTAACAATTTAAAGCATGGCTGCTTTTGTCTTCCTTCCCAGTTACATTCTCATTATGCTTTTTTTTTTTTTTAATTTATTAGTAGTCCTCCTTTGGAATACATTTCTACCTCATATCCATAATGAGCCAACTAGGCTCATCGCTGGCCTTGACCCAAATGTGTTTACATTAGTAGCAAGTTTTTACTGTTGAGTTTTGGTTCAAGTTCTCTTCATTCATGAATAACCCTGGATGTTTTTCTTTTAGAAAGAGAGTAGAACTGTTAGAGCCCGTAGTTGTACCAACCAAGTATTCCCCTAGTTTGAAAACACAGTTTGATCATTGAGTGCAGAACTTTGAACACTGCACCATTGCTATTCAAACAAAAAATGTAAGTTCATTCACTATTTGTGATCTTCGATGCCCATTCTATGATTCTCCTCTTCCCAGAACACTTACAGCAGAAAAAAAGTTGTGTGTCTACAGTTACTATTAACAACTGTGTTGTTATAATGTGTAGGAGACCCGAACATGTCCTAGGGCGGCCTTCACTGTGTTAAGTGCTGTACCAGAAGAACAAAAAGACAGTGTCTGCCCAAAGAGCATACCATCTATTTGCGAAGCAGTACCCAACAGTGTTGAAAGCTCTTTTGGGCTTGGGAGTCATCCTGTAAAAACTATCAAAATAGCTACAGAAGATTGCTCAGAAACCCTCTCTAGGCTGACATACGTTAATCAAATAGTAAACAAGACAGCAAGAAAGAAAAAGAAAACCAAGTCCCCTCCCAACCCTCCAAAATTATTGATGAATAGATGCTACAATCACTGAAAGAGTCATTCCCTGTGAACATTTCACCCACATTACTGGAGTTGGGGGCAGTGATTTTTCTACCATTTAAAACTTCTAAGTGCACCAAGTGATGACCGTTCAGCACAATTTTAAGAACACATAGCCCATTTGAGTTTTACAGTTCAGCAGTTGGCAATATCTGCAATGTATTTTCTATTCTTAGAATACCATGTTTAATGTTTTTTGATACTATTACTCTGATTTGGATGGATATCAACTGTTATTTGCCATGAACTTTCATATTTCTAACTTAAGATAAAATGGTTTAAAGATGCTGCAAGCATCAACACTAGTGCTGCAAACAAATTTTCCTTTTGCAGCTGTTTAGTTACATGAAAGCCTAACTTTGTTATAAGCTTAATTTATTTGACCTCAGTTAAACAAAAAACTTTGAATACAAAATGCACATTTACAAATAGTGCTTGTGTTTCTAAAGATGAACAGTGAAAAACCTAAAAAAGCATCCCAAGTAGAATCAATTAATCCACCAACCATGATAACGTCTTAACCCTTTAAGAAACGGATTATTTCAGACTATGCTATGACCCTTTATCATCAGATCTCATGGATTACTTTATTAATAATGCATTGCTCTTACAAGGGCATTTTTTCAAGATTCTCTACTTTAAGATGACTCTCTTAAGAGCTGCTACAGCAAACAGATAAAATATATATCTTTCATGAATAGCACATGGAAATTGAACACCAACCCACAGGCAGTGCAACAGATTTTAATCTTCCTATCTGTTGTGCAGCCTTCCTATTGCATTTAAATCAAAATTAAATCTCAATTTCCATGATTCAGTCTCTTCTTTTGTCTTTCTGCCTGCCAACCCCACCCTCAAAATTGAAAAAAGTGTTTCCTAGTTTTTTAAATATACATAATATGTCTAGAAGACAACTTCAACCTATCAGCAGCGCTTGGGAACAAAAACATTGACTGTTTAAAGAGGAGTTCAGCCTCAATACCATAACCCTGCAGACTATAAAAGTGACCTTGATTGTACAACAGAGGGGTTTATATCCATAAAATACAACTCATGGTTATTAGAAATGTTAATTTCTCCATTTCCTTTAGGGATGGGCAAAACCAATTCCATTCAACTAAGAACTCATCTAAATGTTCACCTAGGACCCTAACCAGACTGACCCTTTCTGTGGTATTGCAGAGATATGGTTAATATTTTAAGGTCATCTTTTCAGCCAACCACCCCAAGAATGACTGTTCTCCTAAATGTGCAATCCACAAGATTTGAAGCAGCTGAGCTTTTGGGTGCTTGTTGAATCAAATCTGATGATTTATCCATCTCAAATCCTATTCTGTTTTTACCTAGAACCTTGCTTTTCTACCCTCTGCTTCCCTCTTCATACATATTTTTCAGCTATTATCTCTTAGCTCATGCTGTTATTGCACTTCTAGATGTCCCACCAATTTCACACTTCCTATACAATGCAAACTGGATCCCCAGTATTTTTATTTATGCAGCAGGTGGCTCCTGCCTATATACTAGGCGGGCCAAGCTGTGCCTTGTGAGCCACATGCAGCTCTTTTACAGTTAAAGTGGGGCTTGCAGAGCCCCGCATCCCTATTCTCTGCCTACCGGACTTGGGGAACGGAGAGGCACTCAGAGGTTCAGCCCACAGGGTAATGGAGATAGAGGATTCTGTCCAGAGGGCAGGAGGGATGGGAAATCAGTAAATCTGGCCACCCCTGCCACATATATTTCCTTAATTGTTTGGGTTACATAACCACTCTTCAGCAATAATGAAAAATTTCTCTTTGAATAAGGCGAGTTCTAGGAGGTGGTGCAGTGTTTCTTTATAAACAGGAAGCCAGACAGGGACAGATCTTGGAGAAGGTTCAAGGCAAAAGGAGAGAAAGAAAGAAGCAGTTTTCAGAATAAAACAGTTTTCCTGATTTCTCATAAAGTTTCATGTTCAATGTTAGAAGAAACGAACTCTTTACCCTTGCCACTTGTCATCTAAGTTTTCCCCATCCCTTCTCACCTGGTTCTTCAGTAAATGCGTCTAATCAACTTGCCATTTCTTTTTTCAGTATCAACAACATGTTGGTCGTCTTGGAAGGATTAGATTTTTATTGGTAAACATCAATTTCACCAACCAATGAAAAATATTTCCTTTTACAATAGCCTAAGTTTACAGCAGGGCTCGAAAACTCCAGGTACCAGG
This sequence comes from Pelusios castaneus, assembly GCA_007922175.1. Taxonomy (NCBI): domain Eukaryota; kingdom Metazoa; phylum Chordata; order Testudines; family Pelomedusidae; genus Pelusios; species Pelusios castaneus. Next base: position 5,589,476 of record ML685792.1, on the reverse strand, counting down.
TCACCATGGCAACCAGGAATTGTATTGGGGCACCTAGCTGTGCCACAGTACTTCATGGACGGAACGCCCCTGGTGCCTTAAAAAAAAAAAAAGCCACTCCACCAAGTACCCTAGGCAGTATTTTTTTTGTGGTGGGTGGCGGCGGCGGCGGCAGAGGACACCTTAGTTTTCAGGCTGGCACTTAGCGCTCCACTACCTTGTTGAACCCTGGTTTATAGATAGGCAACAATGAAAAATGTTGCTTGAGAAGTAAATTTGATTTAAGAATATTTGAATGTTTTGACGTTTTATTGACAATTTGTGTTTCAGTGGTGATAAACTAACTTTTTGAAATCAATGTCTGCTGTATTCAGTAATCATTGAGTCCAACACCCTACAACAATTTTGCAGAACTGTGAAAATTTAAAACCAATACTCATCTAAAACAATTAAAAATAAATACCCATATTATCTGTTGATTTAAAAGGAACCACACACACATCAAATTCTGACAAATTTAGACACAGGATAGTCTCTCTTTCTTCTCGAGGTAGCACTACTTCACAGTTAGGCTTGCGCTAATTCTACAACAGCTACCTTATTAGATGTCCATAATGATTTTACCAATTTCTATACATTTAGTGAAGTGTCATCTCTTGATCTTGCAGGATTTGTTTGTGGCATCGGACACGTTAATTTATATGATGAATCCCTGTCCTCAATGTCATGGCTGGAGTCCTATCACTGATCCTTCTTGTCACGGGGTTTGTGCTTGGAAAGAGGGAGGAAAATATCCTTGTTTTCCTGACCTACCATGACACTGGATTCTGCTTGAAACCATTGCTTTTATTCACACTTATAGCCACCTAGCTATAACAACATTTATGGTATTAAATCCATCTTTATCCAGAGCAGGTCCTTCTTCCTTTTTCTCTAAACAACTTTGCCTTCATTTGCCGTGTTGCATACGTGATATTTCTAAGTGGATAAATGAGAACTTGTTGAAATTAAATATAAATACTGTTTTATGGCCCTATTTCGTAGAGAGCTGTATTTTGAGGTTCTCTCTTCCCATATTACTCCTTTCCCCACAGCCTGATTCATGCAAGTGTTTGATTATCACCTGCTGTTTCAACTCACATCAAATCAGCTAATACAAATCCATTTGCTAAACAACCTTTCAGAAATGCATAGACTAAGTGTTCCTAAGGCTACAGCCCTGCAGCGCACATTGGTTCTCTCCAAATTAAATTATTCCAGCCATCTTCCAACCCGCTTGTTTTTTAGTGGTGCCTCAACATCACCTCTGTTTTTGAAGTCTCCATTGTTTACCACTACAGCTGCTGATTGATTTCAGATTTTCAAATATTCATTGCCTTAAACACTTCATACTGATGTGCAGGCTTCTTTTAGCCAACTCACACTCATGTCCAACCTTGTTTCCCATATTTTTGGGTCACCTTCTAAATATCAACTTTTCGTCCACAATGCCCATAAGTGCTCTATAACATGTGCTGGACGGATATTTACATGCTCGTTCTTTTGCCATATTTAATTTATCCAAGATCTATTTCGAACTTGCGGAACCCATGTTTGTATGTGTGGTTGGCTGTATGGGTTCCGGGGTACAAATGCATTCTGATCAGCGCCCTCATGCACGTGAAGAGTGCAGTAACAAGCTCTTAAGTAATCTGCGTCTAAGACACTGCTCTAGTTAACAGCACAAGTCGGTGAGAAAAGCTGCATTTCACGTAATAAAGAATTATGATTACTGTAAGTGTATTTCATGCCATATACCCTCCTTATTAGGCTGTGCTTCATCATTAGTAAAGATTACAGCTGGGGTAAGCAGCAACCTTTTCCTAATTGCTATTACGAAGAGTGAATTTTTGTTTTGGTTTAAGTGTTATTCACACATCACACTTGAAAATCTGATAGAGGTGCGTTTTTGTTTTTATGCAAGTAACATCACTTCCTCAAACTAAAAGAGTTAATTTTGGCTGTTCTGCTCTGTTCACATTGTTCCATCATCACAGCTCATGATTCTGAGGGCAAGCAAGAACTGAAAAGAAGGGTTTAACAAAAGGTAGGAGGCAATGTATTTGTTTACAAAAAATTTTTTAAAGCGGCACACAACTAGTGGTCCAATAGGAAATAAGATCAGCCATACAAATACATCTTTTACAGAGGAAGGTTACAGGTGAGCTTTATGCCTCTACTAAGATAAACTCACTAGATTCAACTTACTCAGCCAAAAAAAAAAAAAGCAACGGAACACCTTTGAGAGCTGAAATGCTTCAGTCTTTGAAATCCAGAGATCTTCATTTGTTTTTTCAGTATAAGCAATACACAGCCACTTAATACTTTTATCCACCGTTCAGTCATCTGCAAAGTTGCTCAAGAAGATTTGTAACAGATGCTTCTTATCTACTTCATTTTCTAAGCTCTAACATGTCGATAAGGAAACTGATCAGACAACTCAATAGAAATCAAGTTTTTTACCTACTGGGTCAGGTATTTGGAAATTTCAGAAAGCCAAATTAACCGCTACCATACTGTTAAGACTGTTTATGCATTTCATACGTGAAATTCATAAAAAAGAGACCCCGATTGTCAATTCAGTGATCAGACTTTATGAACTTCATAAAACAGAGGAAAACAGCAATCGGATTTTAAAAAAATTAAAGAGGAAAAGTCTTGGTGGAAAAAAGTTTATTCAAATTTTATTTACCATAACCTGTAGGTCAAGCCAGGGTTAGACAAAGTACTTGTGTTCCACTTCATAAAACTAAACCAAGGTTTTCTGCTCTTGCAAGTAAGTTAGAGTGCACCAGTCATATACAACAAGTTAGCTCTCCTGATGAAGATCCTCAAGAAACCTGAAAAAAGTCCTCTAAAAGCAAAGCTAAAGGTCAAATAAATTTTGAGCAGTATTCTTATTATTTTAATGTTGGAAAATCTCAGTGTAGCAATTATGAAACTTACTGGTTAGAAACCAGCAGATGTAGTTTTGGGAATTTTCTGTTTTTTTCTTAAATACTCAGGCTCTTCCTATTCTAAATGTTTCCCAGTACACAAAATCTATTTTAACTCTAGAAGAGTGGCATAGGATGAAAGCTTCCCCTTTCAACCCGATATTTGCATTACTTAGTTTTAAGTACTATTAGTGTTATGTGATTAGGATCAAATTTGACAAGGGAAACATTATATTTGACTAAAGAAGTAAGACACATGTAACCTAGCAATATTGCTATTACTGGGCATCAAAGTATTTAACTGCACAAGGTTGTAAGCAGATGGAAGAAAATGCGGATGTTTGTTAGACGATAAACTGGCAGAAATTCAGTATCTCCATTCTGCTGCCAAATGACACCAGTGTCTAACTTTTCATTTGTTAAATGATTTTTTTCACATGTACTGATACGCTAAAAGCTACCAGAATCCATGCTATCCAGTAGCACATGCTGATGGACACAACGAAGTTATCCAGTTAGAAAATGAATATAAATTGAGAACAATTTTTTTTAAACTATCACCAGTAGTTAGCTTTCCCATTATGATAGCACTCCTAAAATGCTGTTTGTCATAGAGATAAAGCAAAATTTGTTTTCTCATCAGAAAACTTGTGGTCAAACTTACCATATTCATTTGAGAAACTGCCAGGACAGAGCAGCTGAGTTGCTTTCCCAAAGGCAAATAGCAGCCACATGAAGAACACAGGTTTCTGGACTCCTACTCTCTTGCTCTAACTACTAGATAACAGTGCCTCAGTGTACTCTGACTTCTCTAGATTATTGCACTGCTCCTTCCATCATATGGAATAAAAATAAAAGCAGTACACGCCAGCACCCAAAACTTAAGAACTGTCAAGCTCTCCTTCAGCTTCATTCATTAAGTTACCTTTCTACTATAACACCACCTCTCCCAGTTAGAGTGTGGAGTAAATTCACACAATAAACCAATGATTCTTTACCAGAGCAGTTTAGCAGGCCTATTAGCTTATTGTCATTATGTTTAGAGCTATGAAGTAGTAAGAGAGAGATATTAAACATATAAATTAAAAAGAAAAGATAGGGAAAGGAAGCCTTAAAATTAGATTTAAAATAAAAGCTACTAAAATAAACAGGCTATAGGGACAAAATAGATTCATGTTGTCATCCACTGGGAAGAAAAATCCAAATAGATTAAAAAAAAAACAAAAACACAACAACAAAAAACACAACCCTATCTCTACCACATGTCCTTCAGCTACCAAAGCCTGAACTAAATCCTTCTGGACTGGCTGATTTGTCAGCAAAGCCAGGAGAAAACTAAAATAGAGAGCAAGAATGCTGTTATTGGCACAGAAAAAAAATATCAAAGGGTGAAGGCAGGACACCCAAACGTTCACACCGTACATATGTCAGAGCCATTTACTTACATGTAACGAACATACAGAATACACTGGGTACAACCTTAAGGAATCTCAGCCCACCTACCATCCTCCTTGTCCAGCACCATCATCTCAGGGATCAAGAGGAGTCCGGTTCAGATGCTCTGTCTCCAGCAGCCTTCAGTGAAGGAAGAAGAGAACTAGTCTCTGGGAACACAGATGAGCCACAGCACAGCTGATTGTCCTTTAGCAGCCAGTGAGCTCTAATTACCCAGTTGTCCAGCTTTTAACCTAGATTGCACTCAGTTAGAATTACATTCAGAAATGAAGCACTTTGCAGATACAAAAGCAGTCTCACCTAGTTTTGTGCCTCAGAATTGCAAGGAACTAAAACTGCAATTTAGCAAAAGGAGGATCAGAGCTGTTTCTTTGGTTCTCACCTTCTAAATGGCTCAATTTGCACAGTATAATCTGTTTTAATGTAATTGCATTTGATAGCTCATAACCCTGGCTGTTGCAAGTACACAGCTTTCAACCCTTATAAAGTGTTTTCCCTTGGATTTCAGATTAATCTAAATCTAAAATTATATTCAAAGAGAAGGGAATGGATCTAAGCCTGGCTATTGCTGCATCTGTCTCTCAATTTGTGCGCTTTGCACACTTGCTCCTGAATAAATGCACACATTTCCCAGAGACCACCTCTTATTCTTCTGTCTGGATTTAATGGTGAATTCAAACCTTTCTAGCTCAGCAGCACCACCTGCAGTACAGTCTCTATATATTTAGTTTTCATACACAGAGTCTCTCCAGTGTTTCAAAAACTTATTAACTTTGATAATGAGCAGCATTAAAAAGAGGCAATTTTCATACACAAACATACTCTCTCAAAATTTATCGTAGGGACTGCATCTTAATTTTGTTTTTATTTTCACTTTAATATACATCTGTCTCCAGAACATTCCCCCCATTCCCACTTTCCTCATTTAAAAACTTGAAGTGACATTGGAACTGACCGCTAGCTTCTAATGGGTTAGAAACCTCTCCCTACTAAAACTTAGAATCTATGCAGGGAATTCTAAGAACATAGCCCTCTCACACCAAACTCTTCCATTATTAACTCTATTTCACAGATGTGTCATGGTTTAGACCTTGATGTAATACTTCTCAGAGCTCATTTGACCTTGTTTTTCCATGCACACAAAGAAATTTCCAAAATAAACTTTGTGAAATTCAGTATTTCATGCAGTCACTCAGAGAGTATAACAATTTCTACAAACTGAATGCAATACTAACCCTTGCCCATTTACTCGGCTTGCTCAGAGACATTGTTTTTACACTTAGTTGTACTAAGACTGAAATATGAATCGACACACTTGGACCATCTTTCCTCACATGAGTAGCCCTTATTCTCACAAGTAGCCCATTATATTCAATCGTGTCAATCAAGGCTAATCAATACTAAACCCAAATACAATTTGAGGCTTTTTTTAAAAAACAAAAAAAATCCAAGAAAACATTTTATTCTCTTTAATGATATTTCTCTCTCCCCTGTACAACTGATGCAATAGTACTATTTTAATGCATGATAGCAGGCTCAAGTTATATATGCTTAATACCTATTTTTAATTAGATTCCTTATCCTCAGCTCAAATGTCTCTTCCTTCCCCTTCATTTTGAATACTTAATCCTTGCAGTCCTTGCATCTATTTGATGCTAAAATATATAATTTTGCATAGAACCATTTTCATCCAGTAATTAAAACTTCTATTCTTTTCCCTCTAATACAGTTTGCAAGGGTTGAATTGTACATTAGAGTAAGAGTGCAACCACTAAGTGATCATTTATTTTAACTTCTGTAAGTTGAAAAGGAAGCAGCATGTAGACCAAAGATGTGGTAACTAAAGTTTGCTAGTTAAACATTTTTGAATAAACACTAACAGAAAAGTAGGAATCTCTAATCTGGCATAGATAAATATTTTAGTATTTCCTCTAATGTATTGCTAACCTTTGTTAGAAAACATATTTCAACTTTTTTTGATCACACCACCTTACTTTTGACTTCCCTCCCACCCCCCCATCTCCCAGCTTCTATGCTGGGGAAATGTAATTTTATCTTTGTAGAGAATATATTTAAAGTAGCTATTTCAGCAATTACAAGATGTTTAAACTTCTCATCTACATAAAACAGCTGCTGTCTATTAATGTTGACCTTTTTGGTAAATATACCTACTGACTGACTGATTATGTAGCTGTTAAAAATACTGTGCATTAATATGTAACACTGTACTGGTATGTAGAAGTAAATGCAGCAATAAAATACATACCTCATAACTTGGATTATTTATTTTTGCAAACTAATAATCCTTACATTAAACACATTACTCACATGGTCACTTCTCTCTCTCTCACACTCTCACACACACACACACACACACACACACACACACACTTTACTAGCAATTAACAGAGCCAACTACAATTAAACAAATCTTTTGACCTGCTCAAGATAGTTGAGATAGGTTCACTGGTTGGTTGGGTTTTTTTGGTTTTTGTTTGTTTTTAAGCAGAAGTCCTGTTCTCCACAGCAAAGGCATTAGCAGCAATTATATATATGAGGAATATTTATAATAATCCTGAACTTTGTAATTATTGCACTGGTCTGGTTTGTTTGTGCAAGGCAAAAGACAGACATACGGGGCCAAATTCAGCTGTGGCCAACACACCAGAATTTCACAGGTGCAAGTCTGCAGAGTCTGACTCCAATTTTTCATCAAATATAGCTCTGAACATTCATTTTGGGAAAACACTTGTGAAAGTTTCCATTTTAAAATGGTATTTTCTAATATCACATTGTGTATTCTATCACTCAGGTTAGACTGTGTCACGTCAGACATACGGAATGATCCTGCTTTACTGACATGACTTGACATGGTACCACAATACCTCCAGTGAGGAACCTGACCAATTTGTTATGTACCTTTCCCCTTCACTCACAATGATACCTGAAAAGCTCCTTAGAAAGTAGCAGTGCATTTCTGTTGCACCAATTGACAGCAAGAAACGCTTGCGTCGAGGCAGTCTTCTACTTATTCGATTTTGTGTAATGGTGGCAGAGACACCCTAAGCCTTCCATACTCCCCTGAAGCCCTCATCACATACTCTGAGATTGGGAGAGCAGGTGGTTGCCTTCAAAACAACAATATGGTTGGACAACTAGCTCTCATGGATGTAAAAGCAAGGAGCACATTGCAACTTTTACCTAAGAGGACATGAGCTTTCTGAAGACTGCTGGAGGTATGAGGGACTGTCTTAAACAATCCCTGGTTTCCCACATAGCTGCCCGCATTAAGCTATCACAGTATGGGCTTATGTGGAAGAGCTAGTTTTTTAAGATTAAAAATGACTGCACAAAAAAGGGGAAAAAAAGTGAATTGAATATCTGTGATCTGCAACTTCAGGATTTTTAGAGGATTAAAAACCAAAACCAATACAAAACCAAAAGACCTGTCCCCAGAAGAAGACCTGCTTGCATTAATAAAACAGGCCCATTTCACTAACAAGGTCTTTCGAGACCAGGAACTGGTATATATAATGAAAGCCTCCATTTTAGTCCATTTATAACCCGTGCAGATCCAGCATCCCTTTTAACATTCACAGATGATCAGGCAACTGGAGCGCCATACGAGTCAGGCAGAAAGAGAAAGGCAAGCGTAAAATAACCTCCTCATAAAATAGTTTTCTCTCTTAATCTCACCTCCTGTTCCTAATTCCTCTGACACTTTTAACAAGCATAAATTTCTCTTCTAGCATAACTACACTATGAACAGTTTTGAAGATTCTCAGGCATTACTTCAGTTTGTTACTCTGATCTCCACATCAGGGGTTTCTTACAATTCTTCTTTTTAAGTGCATCTCATTCTAATTTCCTCTTTACCTTCAACACCATCCCCATTATTTCCTTTTATATAGCCATTCACGAGAGCTCCTGGAATGAGGGCTGTTGAGAACTGTCTGGATAATCAATGGCTCTAGTTTCACTTCCTTACACCACCATCATTCCAGTCCCGAGCTCCTTATGTTTAACGAGTACATCTGCAATACTTGAAAGAACCCAAATATCCCCATTAGGAAACCCTTTTTAGATCTCAGTCTTTCCTCACGGCTCACCTGTTTCCCTTACTTTTGCGGCAGAGGCAGCATCCTGCTGTTAACCCGTCAATCAGATTTAAAAAGATATGGGCTGGCAGGCACCCTCTGGCAAAAAGTTAAGGGAGATTAAGAGATTACCCAGTTTTAATATTATTATTATTGGAGGACATTCATGCTGAAAGTTAAAACGCCAGCCTTTTTTCCCCTTTAGTCAAACAATTTGAATTGTAAGAATTTAAGTTTCAGCAATCACCCATCATAGCTTACCCCACAAAAATGAAATCAGATGGAAATACAACCCAGCCACACATGAGCACCAGAAAAGAATTAACCTTACTTAACTACACTGACATTATTACTTAGCCCTGTGCATGAGGAACAGACATGAGAGGTTTTCTTTTCACTGAACATTTTAGACTTTTCATTTCTCTC
>ML685792.1:5563271-5580534 GCA_007922175.1 Pelusios castaneus | reverse complement strand
TATGCACACCATTGCTTACACTGCCTCAGTTACTTCAGTGGGCTCTGACAAACTCTGGAATACTATAAAGGATTCTAAGATGTAACAGTTTAGCATTCAGACAACCCTCTGAACCACAGTCTGTGTTTAACCTTCTAGCTGTTAGAGATTCCCTCCCGCACTCCACAGGTGGAACACACAAGGCAGGCATGATTTTTCCTAATGCCCCAACTGATTCCCTTGAGGCTTGGGTCAAACAGATTTTCACCTAGCAGGGGCAGATGCTCCAAGACTGAAGGGGAAAGCACACATCCCATTTACTCCTTTATTCTGGTATTCATCTTTCCAAATTACCCCCCTCCCCGCCCTGGGGGAAGAGAAGTTTTATGGTAATTTACACAGGCACATAACATAGTGGTCACTGCAACGGTACCACCAGGGAGCTTTTCAGTTCACACTAGCACAGTGTCACTGAAGCTGTCAGGATGGTGATAAGCTAATGCCATGCAGTCTCATGGCAAGTGACACAGTCATATGAACCAAGATGTCATGCAGTTCTGAACTGGTAACAGGAGTCTGATCATCCCGACCAACAGTATATTTATTCCCTCATGTGTCTCCTCAAAAGACAGTCAGTCATCTCTGTAATGCTCCTCATTCCTGTATACTGTATGGTTGGCATAGCTTGGTTGGAGATGGAAGGGTGGGAAAGCGGTAGCTGAAGATAAAGGAGATCAATGAAGAATATTAGTTGTGCTACTGTAGCTTTCCCCAATAAGGCTTGGAGGAAAGGACCACTTCCTGAGGCGCACAGGTTTCTTTCCCCAGACATTGCCTCTGCCCATGAAGACAGCGTAAGATTACCCTTGACCCTATCGTCACCCATATGCTAATCCCGAAGACACAAACCACTCTTGGAAAGCACAGTTGTACACTAAAAGGATGGCAAAAAACCCTGCCAGAATCAGGACTGTCCAGGCATACACGTGTTGGTTTCTGACAGGCAATCATGCTGAAGAACAAAATGTCTTTTCAATTATGAAGAAAGTGACACAAGATTAGAATGGTTTTAAAAGAATAAAGAGTCAAGATGATGAGCTCTTAGCGGGGAAAACTGGGAAAAGTAATCACCATGCATAATAGCAGGTGATCACACCATCACTGTTCACTAGTGCCTATCAATAAGTTTTAAAGATTTGGGGAGGGAGGGAGGAAATTCAAATGGCTCGGTTGGAAAAACCTGGTAAGGGTTTTTAAGTGTGTTGTCACCCCAACCCTGTAACTCCGGATTGCTTTCAGCTCATAAGGAATGTAACTCTAGCAGGCTGCTGCAAATAACCCTCCACTGCCAAATTTGACAGCCAAGACTGCAGCCTAGTGGATGACAGAGGGCCGAGTTATCTTTGCCCCAGTCCCAAATTACAAAAACTTCCAGCAGCACTTTCTTTCTCACTGCCTATTCTTCTTCAGGATGCAGGCAGCTATTTTGGAGAGTTATTATTCTCTTTCCTTTCTCCTCAGCCCTTCTTAATACTTTACACGACAGAATTAATTTCCTTTAAATGAGCTAACAGTCTTTAAATCTTGCCTAGAAGACTGCTTCCCTCCCTGCTCCCCAGTGATTCCAAATGAATTTCTAGCGAGTCTTGACAATAAGCACATGGTTGATCTAAACTTGCATGCAGCCAGCTCCCTCATTTCCACACACACACCCCTTTTCTTCCCAGCCTCATTTAAAAAGTAAATCCTTTCCCACAATAAGCCAAGGCGCCCTTTGTGAAGCAGTTTAGCAAAGCTGTGAGCTTAGTCATTAATAGCAGGTTTAGAGGCATAAAGGGGGAGGGATTTGGAGAGGGGAGGGGGGAGGCAGAAGAGGGTAAACACGACAATGGGAGCTAACAGCCAGTGGACATGCTGGAGAATAGAAAATACTGAAACTAATGGCTTGAAAGAGGCAGGGGAGCTAATCCAGGACGGAAAGAGCTAGGGAAGGGAAAAGCCCGTTTGCTAAGAAGAGCAAAAAAATGACGCGAGCGGGGAAGAAGAAAGGTAAGCGCTGGGGAGGAGATCGCCGACGAATCCGCTCGAGTTTGGTAAGGCGAGCCCAGCCCAGCCCAGCCCGGACAGCACCGGTGACACGCACTCGCCGAAAAGCCCCTGCCCCCGCACACAGCGGCACGGCCGCGGGCCAGGCAGAGAACGATCAGCCCCCCTCGGCTTCCTACCTACCGTCCTCCTTGTCCAGCACCATTGTCCCGGGGATCGAGGGCAGCAGCTGTGTCCGCCGCCGCTCCGTCTCTGGCGCTCGTCTCGCCGCCGCCTTTGCTCCGGGGAGGGGAAGGGGAAGGAAGCCCGGAGAATTTGCAAAGCGCCGCCGAGCGAAAAATGCACCCGGATCGTCCTCCCTGTTTTTCTCCCCCACCCCAGCCAGCTAGCTACAGTTGCACGACTTTTAACCTAGATTGCACCGAGCTAGAATTACCCGCAGCCCTGAAGAGCTTTGCTAGCGCAAAAGCAATCGCATCCCCTTCTGCCCCCCCGGCACGCAACTCAAACGCCAGTTTAGAAATAATAATTTTTGAAACGGGAAGGGAGGCAAAAAGCGAGGGCCGCTCCTTCCCAACCTGCACGGTCAAAAAATTGTTTGAATGTGATAGCTCGCACTCCCTCCCCTTTTTGCTGTTGCTATTGCAGAGCTTTCCGGGCTTCCAAAGTGCTTTTCTCTTTATTTCACTCTAAAGCTAAAATTATATTCAAAGGAAGGGAGATGGGGGGAGGAAAAAATGCGAACCTATCACTGAACGCAAAAGCACTTGCTGCCTGCCTCTCTCTCTCTCTCGCCTCTCAATTTATGTGCTTTGCACTCTCTCTTGCTGCTGAATAAATGCACACATTTCCCAGGGACCCTCAGATTCCCCTGTTAATTAAATCAATTCATTATGCTCAGATCTGATTAGCAACCCCTTCCCCCCCTCTTTGAATCAATTATTCAATACACAAACATAATTGCCTGTGCCAGAGGTGTCTAAGTATTAGCTTATTTAACTCCAAGGACACTAATTACCCCTAGGGCAAGGGAACTTTTCTCATTAATTCTGACAAAACACAAAAGCACAGTTAAAGTGTGTGTGTGTATATACGTGTGAGAGAGAGAAAATGCGGGAGTGCATAGCCAAGGAAAGGAGATACTGCTTTAACACATGTGTTACTGTATAAATAAGCCCAATTTTCTTTCTACCTCTTGCATTAGATTATTCCCCACATCTCCCCCTTGGTGAACTTTTTAAAAGTAAGGAAGAACTGCATTGCAATGAATGTAGGTGGCATTGCTGTCTTGAAAAGTGATTGCAGCTACACACAAAAAGGGCGTAAAGGGTTGATGCGGAGGAGCAAAACAGAAGTTGGAAACAGTTTTATTTACCAAAGGAGTCAATTTTCTCTATTTTCAAAAGCTGCCATAGAAATAGTCCTATCAAAGCAACAGATAAGAGGACACAGAATATAGTATGGACTGGTAACTGCCCTGAATTGTTTACAATCTGAATTAATGTCAGTGCCCACTATTAATGTACTTGCTTCCTACATTTACCATAATGGGCTTGATTTCCATTAGCTGAAACTGGAATGCTGAAAGAGACTAGGCAGGACTAATACAAACTGAAATCAACAACCATTATACGGCCCATTACAGACACAGGACTTGTGGCTTGCAGGTTACCCAAATTTTAATTCCATATGAACGTCCATTAAAAAAAGTATGAATTGATTCCCCCATTTATTTTCTAAAGACCCTTGTTGTCAATGTCCTCAATTTGCACAGGGGTATTGAAGACTTCCTTTTTGTTTCCCTGGGCAATGAATGAGCTGATCCACTTGCCTCTATGTATCAGGAAACTAATATTAGCTCTACCTATATACAAGGTTTTATGTAATTTTTCTCCCATTGTCTCACTTTTTTTGGTATTTTTGTCCAGGCTGATTCCTTTTGGTAGGCCACAGACAATCTTTGGTATATATGGAATTTAAAAAAAACACCAAAGACTCATCTCCTGGGATTTCCTCCCTCTTCCCAATTCCACATCAACACATTTGCCAATGGCAGGACTGCCATGATTAAAGTCCCTCATTTGGCAACTCTACCCATTATCTTTAAAGCACACCTTGTACATAACAAATAAAGCTAAGGTGAACAACTGTGGTAAGTTTGTTGCCAGCAAGCTTAACTGAAGTTCACTCATTGCTTGCAAGTATACATGCATCTTGGAACATACCGTTGTGTTCCATTAGTGCAGTACATGTTTCTGAGTATAATGATAAAAAAAAAGCCTACATCTTTGTAACACAACACACCCTGTTAATTTTCTGGTCTTTAATTTCCAATGCTTGGCATATACTGCACCCACAGGAACTTGACCTGCCTTACTCAATGAATCTTTTTTGAAAGAACACAGCAGAGCTCAAGAAATCCTAAATCTGGAGAAACATTTAGCAGCCTCACACTTCTAAAATACGTGAAAATGGAAGGGCCCTATTGTGCTTTCACTGTGATCAACAGTAACTTTAACTGCAGTAGCACTAGGATCAAGATGTTAGTATGCAGCAGTTGCATTTTATTCTGAGCTTGTTACGGAAGGTGGTAGAGTTTTGTCTCAGGATGCTCTTACCAAAGAGGCATATGTTTGGATATGCTAAGCTGAAGGACACTATGGAGGATGTAAAGGGAGAAGCAGTGAGAAACTGCGTAAAGGGTCTAAACTGTGAAATGAATATTGATTTTGGTATCGCCTCTCTAGAAGTGATGTTCACAGTTGAATTCAGAAAAATTGTGGTCACTGGGGATGAGAAGGAGAAGAAGGAAAAGACAAATTGAAATGGGGTCACACAACCAAAGCCACACTATTATAAAACATTAAATAATTCTCCATGCAAACATTTTAGAGTCCATTTTAGGCACTGATCTGTACATTTACATTTATCTGGGCTCTCAGGAGTGTAGGTTTAATAAAGATGTTAGCATGAATCCCTGTGTAAAAGTCTCTGCTTGAGGGAAATGCTTTTTACAATACAGTGGAGCATTGCCCCGTGTCTTTTGCGATGGTAGAGAGACATTCAGACAGTCTGTTCATAAAAGGAAGCGGTGGAATACTTAGCTGAACCTCTGGAGTCTAAAAACACTTGACTGGAAATGTCATGAGAATGGCCTTCCTTGAGAATTTTCTCATACTATTATTTGTATTGTAATAGCTGCATTTTGCAGTTGGACATAGTTCCTGCCCAAAGGACTTTCATTCTAGAGAAAGAGAACAAACAAAGAAAGGGAGGGGAAATAGGTCCGTACAAGTGGAACCAACTGTCCTAAGATCGCACTGCAGGTCAGTGAAAGAGCTGGGAATAGAAACCAGGTTTCCCAATTTCCAGTGCAGCGCTGTAGCACTAGCCTGCATTACCTGCAAGCTTAGAACAGCACTAGACAACATGCTGGTTAAAATGCCATTCAAGACTTTTGATTGTGCACTATTAATATTATATAGCACCTAAAGGCCTCAGCCAGGATTGAAGCCCCATTGTGATGAGGATTAAACTAAAACCGCATGACAGTCCGTCACTGAAGAGCTAGCAGGGTAAACAGACACGACAGACAAAGATTAGGAGGAAAAAGAGAGGTACAGAAAGGTGCAGTGACTTGCCCAAGATCACACAGCCGGTGGGTGATAAACCAGGACTAGAAATCAGATTTCCTGAGTCCCAAATTGATTCCCTGTATATTAGATCACATCTTGCCCTTCCTATTTTGGTCTGGCCACAAGTCGGAGAAAATGAAATGCCTCATAAAAATGATGAAGAGTAGATGAAGATTTCCTGAGGAGTACAAATGGTGGACCTGGGTTGTATCCCAGCCAGGGTTGAATAGAATGGAAAAACCTCCACAGGTTCTCCTGTGCTTGAATGAGGTGGAAGCCCAGTGAAGGAAAAGAGTATACAACCGTGCAATTAATCATATCATAATGCATACTCAACGTGGCAGAATTAGGGTTTCATTAGCCATCTTAATTTCGGCATTTGTGAATGTCTGAATGCCTGAGTTGGCAACCTTACTGGTGTTCACTTTTTTAAAATTTGGTATTTAATTTCCTAGGTTTCAGATGCACATCACATACTCCTACCACTTCAGCTAGATTTAGCAGATTATTTCTGACTGAAGGAGACTTGCATCTGCCATATTAGAGACCTAGGTTTTATTCCTAGCTATTTTAACAGCTTGCCTACATTTACAGAGTTGCAGTAGTGCTTAATGATGATGCTACCTATGCCAGTGAGATCTTCTCCCATTGGAACAGGTACTCCACGTCCCCAAGAGGTGATAGCTTTGTTGACGGGAGAAGTCCTCCTGTCAACATAACCGTCTACACTAGGAGTGTAGCCAGTATAACTATGTTGCTTTCCCACACCCCTCAAAGATGTAGCTATCCCAACATAAGTTTGTAGTGTAGACTGGAGCTTAGATATGATCTTCTGCAATCTTTGAGGGACTATTTCTGTAAAATGGGGTACATGTATGAAGCTTTGCTCAAAAATAAGGGACATAAAGGGTACAAAATCAACACCAATCAGCAGGAGAGAGACTCACAGGAGTGTACACCTTCCCCCACGTCAAAGCACATTTAGGTGAGTGTAAACAGGAGGAAACCACTTTGTCTATAGGTATGTCTAAACTGATTCTGCCATTTTGGGCTCCACGGATCAGTACAGCCAGTGGAGAGCTGCTCAATCGATCTCTAAAGTGCTCCCTGTTTGATGCAGTAACTCCATACCCCTGGAGAAAAGTAATAACTGGAGGGCATTTTCTGTTGGCGCAGCACAATGAAGACATCATGGGAAGGGAGCATAAATAAGTTAATTGGAGATACGCATTCTATAGTGTGTATTACCCATCCACCCAACGCGGCAGTGTAGACCAGGTTGAGAATTGTTTGGAGGTTCATTAGGGCCGAGGCACATATGAATGGCAAATGAAGTCTTCAGAAAATGACAAGGAAACCTCACTAGCACTCCATGTGTAAAAGTTGCTTTCCCAGGGAGTTCTAACTCAGAAAGATCTAAACAGATTTTTGTAAGACCAAGAAAAGGTGCCTAGCTGATCTTTGGGCTATTTCCCCATCTAAACATCTAGTTCCTGCTCCAAATTGTGGAGGCACTGGAACAGCTACAGAAGAAGCCAGGAGGTTTTTGAATCTTGGTAAACTTAGCTATTTTTCAGGACCTGCTTCCTTGAAAATGATCTACCATTTTAAATCAAAACTGAAAAACAATTACAATAGTCACAGCGGAGACCAAAACCAGAGAAAATTCAACCTAAACAGTTCAAGTTTTAGAGAGTTTTAAGCAATCAAAAATTGATGGGTATAGTGGGAGCCGCTAGGCAATCCTGGGATGGTGGTTGCTATTGTTCCTCCTATTAAAGCCATTTTTACCAATTAATTTTTCATCCATTTTGCCACAAATAAAAGTTTTAACCAAGTGCATTAACTTTAGCAGGGCTGCTTGTGGGTACAAGAATCCATCCATGTGGAGCCAAGAATCCATCCATGTGAAGCCAGTTGCAGAATAAGAACCTTCATTTCTTTCTTACTTCCATTCCTTAATTGTTTTGGGGGTGGAGGAAGACAAGGGGAAATTGGTTTTTTTTCCTGTTTTGTTTTCTTCAGTGTCTGGCTTCCTTTAGTTTAATTTTACTGTTTACTTTACCAAAAAAGATGTGTTTATGGATATCTTTATGCAGCTGAAATATACTTTCTAACATAGGCCCTATCTTGCTAACACTTGTGCACATAAGTAACTTCGCACACATGAACAATCACATTGAATTTAGCATTAGGGCACAAGGGGACAGACCCTCAGTTGGGGCAGAGTGCCATAGCTCCTCTTTGTAATATAAAACAGGCATTTTGTCCATGACACTACACTGGCATTGTTTTCAACATACAAGAATAATAAAATTTCAGCTGCGAAGTAAGGCTGGTAAAACATTTTCCAATTGGACATTTCCCAGTTAGAAAATATTTATTAATCAAAAGAGAAATGTTTTGCAAAAATGAGTCACTTCTGACAAAATTTCATTGAAATAAAATGGGAATGGAACAGTCTGATAAGGCAGACAACTGTGTAGGGTGGAAGGTTTCAGTTTTCTATTTCCATTTTAAAAGGACTTTTCATTTCATTTTTTCAAAAAAATTACATTTTTAGCCAGAACTTTGAAAATATTTTCATATTATTAAATCAGAATGTATATTTTTAATCCGAACTAAATGTTTCAATTGACCTGAAATGATTAAAGTCTTTATTTTGTTTTGCAAGAAATTGAATTTGTTTTGTATGTTTGTTTTCATTCCATTATGGAACAGAAAAAAAATCTAAATTGCACACTCACAAAATAGAAATTCTGGTTCCCATCAAGCAACTCTAGGACTAAATTAGCTGCAAGACAATTCCTTTCATATTAGTGCTCTCTTTGGAGTGTCTTGCACCTTGCTCAGATAATGTCAGATTAGGCTGACCACTGGGCAATTCTATGATCCTGACTGGATAAATTTTTGTAGCTCTTACATTAGATGTGCATATTCAAACAAATTATAGTCCTGATCAGGCGGAGAACTCATGCTCATGCTTGAGTCTTACTGACTTCAGTGAGACCTAAGCACATGCGTACGTCCTGAATAGAAATGCTTTCTGAATCAGAGCCAGATTTTGCGTACCCTAAGGTCTACTGTACTTGAATGTTTACACATTGTAAAAATCAGACAGTTCTGTGTTCCTAGTTTTTGATTCTTGAGATAAAAATTAAATATTTTTGTTGAATGCAGACTTTTTTGAGTAAAATGATCTCAAACTTTCATTGTTAAAAATGGAGCATTCCCTCTCATGCTGAGAGAAGAAAAGCTGAAGGATATCTCATAAAAGGACAGCCTCTAGAGAATGTAAGCTCTCTACCGTTGTAATATAAGACTGACACTTTAGCCATTAGGCTACACAATCTATGGTGACCTTCTAGGGGAATTTACAGGTATGATATTAGTAACAGGATGCCTTGGGTGCTGTTCTCTGGGTAGCAGAGACACAAAGTTAAAAGGAAATGTAATTTTTTAAAAAATGAAGTAAGAACTCTAGAATTCAAAATCTCCTCCCTATTTTATAACCAAATCCATGCAGGAGTTTAAAGTCCCAGATACACTGGAATCCATATGGTTTCTCTGTGCTGGGGATACAGGAATTCAAGAGGCTGTTCAGCAGGGTGTCTATAAGCCACTCTGCACACTGAAGTTGATTTGAAAATCATGAGATTTTAAAAAGCAATACATTTAGATTCTTTTTATTTGTGTTGTAGTTTTTGTACTTTTAGGATTTAGGTCTTCAAACTTTTCTCTGAAATCATGAAGGCTAGAATTTTTTTTTTAACGAAAGCTGTGATTCTTCATTAATACTATGCCTGTAGGAGCTGGAGCTTTGAGGAAACCGCCAATGACCACCAGACTCGCAATAAAACTGGAAGCATTAGCCACAATACAGGCTTGTACTAAACAAACCAAATGCACCAGTAGAATTGTATGGTCACAGTGAGAGCTCACACTGGCCCAGTACACAGCGATACAAGGGTCATCTCATTGTCCAGAATCTCAGCTTTCATTTCTTAAAAAGTTAATCTTTCACTGTTAAGACTGAAAGAAAATCTCAGAACTGTGAATTGAGAAACTGCATGCAAAGATATGTCTGTGTGAGTCTGCAGCGAGACTGACAGTAGGAATGGTCAAAAATTTTCTGACAACACTTTTATCCATTGGAAAATTGAGTTTTCTGTGAAAAGTTTTGCTTAATTGCAAGTATTTGCCTTCCTAGAATTTTTTTTTTTAAATCAATAGAACAAAAAATGTTTTGGCTGAAAATTGATCATTTTAATTTTTGTTAGAATTCTTTGGGTTTTTTCCTCCACAAAAAAATAAAATTATCTGCTGAAAATTTTTCTTGAGAAGACAACCAATTTTCTGATCAGCTGTGTAGAATTTCTGAGAAGTACAAAGTGTCCCAGTCATCTCAGAGAAGTGTTAACTGAGATGCTCAGTAATGATTCTTTCATCAGAAAGGAAAAGGTGCATCACAAGCTTGCACAATTCACTTTGAGTGACCTTTTTGGTGCCATAAGCAGTTGGTGTTTGGGACATACCACCACTTCACTTCCTACCAGTCCACTAGGAACCTAATAGCATCCTTGACCACATTTAAGCTTCATTTCCGGGGAGCCAAGGTAAAAAAGCTCAGAAAGCATGGAATATCATATTCTGAACACCTGCTCCCTCTGCTATAAGCAACATCTCATTCTGATAACTCACATGGGTCAGCTTGGAAGAATACCACCACCTTGTTTTTCCCAAGCTGAAGCCTGTTAACAATAGTACTTGACAGATGTATTGGAGCTTTTTCTAACTTGGCTTTATTCACTACCATGCTTCTCAATTTAAGGGTATGGAATTAATAAGTATTTACATTTGATTTATCAAAAAATTAGCCAGAAAAACTCACCCTTTTCCAAGTTAACTCTACTTTAGGAAATCAGAGAGCCAAGAATACCCTATGTGTCAGACAATTAGTTTATTTTGAGTCTGCCGCTTCAGGATTATTTTAAAAAACAACTATAAAGAACTCAGTGCAGTTTCCAGATTATCTAAATTGAAATGAAATTAGTGCTATCTGTTTGTGGGAGTGGGATGGGGATGGAAGAAATACATCTCAATAGCATCAAGGAGATGTAGGAGCAGTAGAGACGAGTTCACTGCAGATAAAAATTACGGATGATTTTCTGATGAAAACAGGCCATTGGAAGCTTAGTGATGGCATACACTATGGGGCACACCTTGTCAACCTTTCTTAATGACTAGTAGGTGCATTCAGATGAGAATAATATTGCTTGAGGTCTCTGTGTAAAAGGGAAAGTTTTTAGGATAGATTTTTATTTTGGGAGCAGTCTTTTTAGATTTCTCCTCTCCCCTCTTTGTGTCACCCAAATCCATTGACAGCCCAAAATGAAAAGCCTGCCCCACATCTCATGTATCTATCATATGCGGAGAGGAATTTATATAGCAGAACTATGAATTGCTGCGCCATTCTCCATAACTGGTAGAGGGCACAGCAGTGTAGATTTAGGTCTGGATTACTTTGATCAGCACTGGAGCGGAGTGCAGATGTCATACATTCATATTGGCATTTTCTTCTACACTTTCCCAGTCATATTTACCAAAACAACGTGTCTCCTATCATGAGTCTAGCTTTGCCTTTAACCTT
Source organism: Pelusios castaneus (assembly GCA_007922175.1). Classification (NCBI taxonomy): domain Eukaryota; kingdom Metazoa; phylum Chordata; order Testudines; family Pelomedusidae; genus Pelusios; species Pelusios castaneus. The sequence goes on along the minus strand of ML685792.1, from coordinate 5,569,224 downwards.
CTCTGCTGTAATGAAAACAGAAAGCCATCAGTGGCAATGTACAAGCACATATAGAAGAAAATCCATATGCCTTGACTAGACCTTATGATCTAATTCAGACACACACAGACAAATGTATTCCTGATTTCAGAGGAGTTAAGCCAGAGATGAATGTGTCCCAGATATTCTACTAGACAGCTGTTCAGATGTGAAGAGCTGCTACATTATAATATTATAGCAAATATATGATAACACAAGCACATAATCATCAAGGAATAAAACCTCATTCCAAACAAAGGATAGTGACATTAGCATCTACCTTCCACAACATATCTATCAACTGCCCAAATTCCCACCCCCTGTCCTCCATATAAAGGGTTTCAGCCCTGATATCACCCATTGTCTATAAGAGAGTTACATCCTACCACAAAGCTTCTCTAACAAGCTCCCATCAAGCAGAAGTGGAAATATTTAGATGTGCTTCCCCCATCTCACACTGTCCCTACCAATTAAGTTGAAAGGAGAAGTTTAAAACACTGGGCCCCAGATTCTGACCTGCAGCCATGCTGAGCTTGGTGCCACTCAAGGGAGAAGGTGGCTTTATGATGTTCTTTGTGGCCTTCAAGAGTCTGGAGGTGGCCTGTTCTAATTTAAAATCTGCAGGGTCTGCTCTAGTTTACATCACTGTGCCATGGTCTCCTATGACAGGGCTTGAGAAAACCCAGTTGCCAGATTGCCATGGCGACCAGGATTTGTAGCCTGGCTCTTAGCTCCGCTGCAGAAATGCAGCAGAGGAGCACCCTCTGGTGACCAAAAATAAAACTGCTGGCGCCTAGCTGGGAACCAATTTTATCAAGCCCTGTTCTATGAGATGTTGCAGCAGCAAAGCATAGCTATAACACATTTTATGGCTGCGCCCCTTCCTCTGCTGAGATGACCCAACACAGGTGCTCCAAAGAGACCGCAGTGTCCCACTGGCCCTATATGAACTATCCAGGGAAACCCACTACATCAGCAGGAAGTCTAGATGGCCAATTTGCACTATGCACTCTGCTGGTGTACAAGAGAAGCACTTAATCTAGAATTTTAGCCACAGGGTCCAGTGTCAGGTCAATAGATGCAAACCAGAGAGTCTAACCTCATTCTGCTGCAGTGCTGCCTTTTACACCAAGGCATGTTGTATGCTTCACTCAATTAACAGGGGGACAACATTTAACCTGACCAGTGGCACCGGCTGAGACCAAAAAATAGTTGGTGAAATGCAAAATGGCTCAACTCACACACTGCACCCAGATAATTTCCAATCTAGTGGTTTTCAGAGAACAATCAAGTCATCATTGTGTTCATAACAGAGTGGATTGTAATTTCCTTTCCTCTCATGAAAAGTGCCTACTTTTCTACATGAACAGTCATAAAACCAGCCCTGCAACTTTTGTTCCTTCCAGTACCACCCATTTGAAAGACCTGATAATGTCATGGCTTCAGGTGATTGGAGGAGATAAGCAGGCAGTCAGGGACCATACTCCCATGCCACTGAGGCTCTCTGTTTACATGGCTGCTCTGTGCTGGGGTGACACAAACATTTTCCTGGCCAGCAAGATGCTGAGGACCATTCCTGCATAGTTTTGATAAAGTCTTCATAGTGTGGCAAACTGAGTGCTCTCAGTTCCCTGTGGGTCCTGCGCTTCAGGTTATGGTAGCCAGCTGAGGTACAGTCGGCCCTCCTCCAAACCCCAGGAGCTATGGATCCCCAGTCCCTCCAGCCCTGGGGCTGGGCTCTCCACCCCACAGGCCACTGGGGGGGGGGGCCTTGCCTTGATTGCCTGTATCTCCTAGGTGCTATCAGTAACAGCTACTGGTCAGATCATCTTCACTCTGTTTTCCTCCACACACCAAACTCTGTTCCTATCTCCACCTCCAAACAACACACCTGAACTCCCTCACCACCTGGCTGCAACAGGGGCCTTTTTAACTGTTACTCTTAATTGGAGTCAGCTGCTCCAACTGACTCCAGGCTCCTTAATTGGAGTCAGGTGCTTTGATTGGCTCAAAGCAGCCCTACCCTAGCTACATGGGAACAGGGCTTTACTGAGACAGAGGCTGCCTTCCACCACTCTCCTGTAACCATCAGGCCAGGCTCTGTCACATATGGCCCCTGCACAATCCCAAGAGGTTGGGCAACTTGGGATGCCATATAGTGTATCTGGGACAATCCATCAGCATTGCTGTGGTGACTTCCAGCCCAGTGGCGTATTGGTGAACTGGAAGGGCTGGAGGGACAAAAACCACCTGGTTACCTGTTTTCCTTGCTTCGTTACACCCACTGCAATGGGGCATGATCAGTCACCATGGTAAAATACCATCCCAGCAGATAATATCAGAGGGCCTCCATGGCCCATTTGATTGCCAGACATTCTGTTTCAACCACTGCGTATTTCTGTTCTTGTTGAAGAAGCTTATGTCTGAGGTAAGTAATTGGGTGTTCCTCATTCTCCACCACCTGTGAGAGGACAGCACCCAAGCCCACCTCAGATGTGTCAGTCTGCAATATGAACTCCTTAGTAAAGTCTGGAGTAAGGAGTGTAGAATCCCAGCAACGGGCCGTTCGTAGATCCGTGAAGGCTTTTTCGGCTGCATCAGACCATCAAACCATTTCAGGACCTCGGGTGTTTATCAGGTCTGTCAGGGGGCTGACTCTAGAGGCAAAATGGGGAATAAAACATCTGTAGTACCCCACTACCCCCCAAAATGCTGACCTGCTTTTTCCAGTTAGGCTGGGGTCAGTTCTGCATGGCTTCCAGCTGTTCAGCTGGGGTTTTACCATGCCCCTCCCTACAATATACCCCAGGTACCTGGCCTTGGCCAGTCCTATGGCATACTTACCTGGATTTGCGATGAGACCAGCTTGTCTCAGGGTGTTCAGCAGTACCTTCACTTTCCCTAGGTGAGACTCCCAATCAGGTGTGTGAATGACCACGTTGTCCAAGTACGCAGCTGTGTAGCTGGTGTGGGGGCACAGCAGCTTGTCCATTAGGTGTTGGAAGGTGGTCAGGGCTCCATGTAATCTGAAGGTAGAACGGTATATTGGAATAGACCATCTGGGGTGGCGAATGGAGTTTCCGCCTTTGCTTCCAAGGCTAGAGGGATTTGCCAGTATCCTTTGATCAGGTCTAGGGTGGTTAGTTAGCAGGCTTTGCCCAACCGGTCCAGAAGCTCATCTATACGGGGTATAGGGTATGCATCAAATTGCGAAACCTTTCAAACGGTGAAAGTCATTGCAGAATCTGGTCGTGCCATCAGGTTTTGGTACCAATACAATTGGACTGGACCACTGGCTATGGGACTCCTCGATGACTCCTAACTCCAACATTTTTTCCACCTCTGCCATTATTTCCTTCCTCTTGGGTTCAGGGAATCGATGGGGTCGCATCATTACCCTGGGTTTCAGGTTTGTGATTATATGGTGGTACACCTCTGTTGTTTGGCCTGGTTTGATTGAGAACAAATCTCGGTACCGATCAATCATTATAGCGGCCTCGGATTTTTGTTCTGGCATCAAGTTGGGTGCTATTCATACTTCCTCAGGGTTCCTTTCCTCTTGGGCAAGGGTCACACATGCCTCTTGATCCTTCCAAGGCTTCAGAAGGTTTATGTGGTATATTTGCTCCTGCTTACGATGCGCTGGTTGACATATCTTGTAGTTGATCTCCCCCACTGGCTCAATCACCTCATAGGGTCCCTGCCACTGGGCCAATAGTTTACTTTCAGTGGTGGGCAGTAGTATCATCACCCAGTCCCCCGGCTGGAACTGTTGAACTGTTGCTCGGCGGTTACAGTGGGTCTGTTGGGAATCCTGGGCTTTATCCAAGTGTTCCCGCACAATGGGGGTGACCTGGGCTATACGCTCCCTCCTCTGTAGCATGTGATCGACCACATTTTTCCCTGGCATGGGCTCTTCCTCCCAGATCTCCCTAGCTATATCCAAAATGCCTCTGGGATGGCGTCCATATAATAGCTCGAAGGGGGAGAACCCCATGGAGGCCTGGGGAACTTACTGAATGGCAAACATGAGACACCCCAGTCTTTCCATCTCAACTCACCACCTTCTTTATCATGGCTTTGAGGATCCTATTAAATCTTTCCACCAGACCATCAGTGTAGACGGTGTAGATGGACATCCATAAGGTCTGCACCTGGAGCAAAGTGCATAAGTTCTTCATCACATGGGACATAAATGGGCTCCCTTTGAGGCACTATTTTGTAGAGGGACGGCCTCCGGGTACCAAGTGGCATAATCCAGGATGACAAGGATATATTGGTGTCCCTGGGTCATCTTCTCCAGGGGTCCCACTAGGTCCATTGTAATCTGCTCAAAGGGGACTTCGATGATGGGTAGGGGCACTAGTGGCACCCTCAGGTGAGGCCGGAGGCTATGTAGCTGGCATGTAGGGCAGCTAGCACAATAGCGTCGAACGTCCTCGTGCACTCCAGGCCAGAAAAACCTCCTCAGGATTCTCGCCAGGGACTTCTCTACCCCAGGTGTTCTCCAAAGAGGTGGCTGTGGGCTAGGCTCAGCACCGCCTTTGGTGCTTCTGTGGCACTAGGAGTTGTTGTACCTCTTCACCCTGTATTTCCTCAACACGGTACAGTAGGTCTCCCTTCACTATGAAATATGGTCCTGGTCCCCAGATTTTCCCTTCTACTGGCACTCCATCTATCTCGGCTACCTCCTTCCGGGCATTATCACATCTTGGGTCCTCAGCCTGGTCCCTTCCAAGTTTCCTCATGGTGGACTCAGCTGTCCAAGCCCAAGAGAGCCTAGTTTGTCCTTCTCCCTTGGGTCAGCGGGGTTAGTGTCAGGGTCCATCACCATTACTTCTGTGGTTGGGGTGCACTCATGGTTTTTGTGTGGGTTCATCTGCCCACCAGGGCAGGTTTCTGGCCGTAAGGCCCATACAGCCGTTGTTATGCCAGAGTGAGCCAAGATCTCTGCGTTCAACTGGCGATAATCAGTTGCAGTCTCTGCAGGAAGATCATAATAGGACTTCTGGGCTTCTCCATACAGGAAAGGGGCATGTATGCTGGCCCACTGGTCCTGGGGCCACGCCTCATGTGTGGTGACTCCCTCAAAGGTGAGGAGGTAGGCCTTCACATCATCCCCAGCTGTCATCTTCTGTAGGAAGCTGGTAGCTTGTAGCATGTGTCCCCCTTCAGGACCATGGGTTTGGGAGGTCAGGATCTTCAGTTGGTCCACCAATTCCTGCAGGAGGGCACAATTCTGGGCTGCCTGGCTGCTCATTAGTCTCATGCTGCAGCCACAGGGATTTTTGCTGGGTGGCCATTTGCACCTGAGTGGCCTCTTGCTGGGCCACTGTGGCCTATACAAGTGCCTTTACTATGTCCCCCATGGAGAAGGGTGGGGGAAAGCAAATGCCTTTTGGCTGCTCCGCAGACAGACAAATTCCTCCCCTGACATCAGTTGTGGCAAACCAAGCACTCTTAGTTCCCTGTGGGTCCTGCACTTCAGGTTGTGGCAGCCAGCTGAGGAACTGTCTACCCACCTCCAAACCCCCAGCGCTATGGATCCCCATTCCCTCTAGCCCTGGGGCTGGGCGCTCCCCCCAAACTTGCCCTGACTGCCTGTACCTCCTACATGCTGTCAGCTCTCCTCCACTCTTCTTCAGTCTGTTCTCCTCCAAACACCAAACTCTGCTACTATCTCCACCTACAAAACACACCCAAACTCCCTCACCACCTGGCTGCAACAGGGGCCTTTTTAAATGTTACTCTTAATTGGAGTCAGCTGCTCCAACTGACTCCAGGCTCCTTAATTGGAGTGGGGTGCCTTGATTGGCTCAAAGCAGCCCTACCCTAGCTACACTGGGAACAGGGCTTTGCTGAACTTGGGGCTAATATACCTGCCCTCCACCACACTCCTGTAAACCCACGGCCTGCCCGGGACATCAGTTGGCAG
>ML685792.1:5557455-5563261 GCA_007922175.1 Pelusios castaneus | reverse complement strand
CCCTGTCCCGACACCTGCCTCCTTTGCGGCATGAGGGAGACCCTGGCGCATGTTTATCTCAAATGCGCCAGGTTGCAGCCCCTTTTCCGGCTCCTCCAGAACCTCTTACTGAGGTTCTGGCTGCACTTCTCCCCACACATCCTTTTATATGCATTCCCTATCCATGGCCCCACAAAGTCATGGGACCTCCTCGCCAACCTCCTTCTGGCCTACGCCAAGGCCGCCATCTATAAAACCAGAGAGAGGAGGTTGGCTGAGGCAGGTATCTGCGACTATGCGCCTTATTTCCGGTCCCTTGTCTGTTCATGAAGCTGAGCAGAGTTCCTCTGGGCAGCATCCGCTGGTTCCCTTGATACCTTCCGGGAGCAGTGGGCGCTGTCCGAGGTTCTCTGCTCGGTGTTCCCCTCCGAATCCCTAATTTTGAACCTTTGACCCTCACACCCGTTCCTGTTTTTCATTAGTTGCCCCACGGAATCAGTTGAAGCTGGGTCTAGTGCTTCCTCCCCTTAGGCTGAGGGAGGAGTTTTAGCAGTGGGCGGGCTTGCGCCCGACAACTTCCCAGTCCTTCAAATAGGACCACTCTCCTGTCCCCATGGCCCATCCGGGACATCAGTTGGTGGCTCCTCTATGGAGCCGTGAGCATGGGCGTGTACTTGGCGCAGTTCACCCCCCATCCTGACACTTGTCTCTTTTGCGGCATGACGGAGACCCTGGTGCACGTCTATCTGGAATGCGCCAGGCTGCAGCCCCTTTTCTGGCTCCTCCAGAACCTCTTACTGAGGTTCTGGCTACACTTCTCCCCACACCTGTTTTTATATGCACTCCCTATCCATGGCACCACAAAGTCGTGGGACCTCCTCGCCAACCTCCTCCTGGCCTACGCCAAGGTTGCCATATAAAAAACCAGAGAGAGGAGGTTGGTTGAGGGGGGTGTCTGCGACTGTGGGGCTTGTGCCTGCCCACTTCCCAGTCCCCAAATAGGACCACTCCTCTGTAGCCATCAAGTCTGTCTCTGTCACAATAGGATTATAGAAACACGAGAGATGGAAAGACTTAGTAGAGCATTAAGTTCACCTCTGTGGAAGTAGGCATGGAGACACTGACTGAAATGAACAATAATCAGAGCATTCCAGTATGCACAGCTACATTCTTCTGGTTCATCAGCAAATGGCAAAGGTATGCAAGCTTGTGCCCTAAGACAAGAATATAGCTTTGAGTTAGATTCTTGTGTATACCTCAGTTTCTTCAAGAAGAGGAAAAACTGGCTCATCCAGGAGCTCAGAATACTGTAACCCTAGCTAAGAAGTTCTCACATACACACAATGAGGAGCAGGAATGGCTGCCCTCTTGACAGGATGAAAGCTATTATAGATTGTTAGAGTTCAAAGTATTTGGGTTTTAGATGATCAGTAGTTCAGATCTAACTCTTTTATCTACAACCTTTTCTCTTTTTCACTCTTCATCCAAAATTCAGGTTTGGGGGAGTTTGGAAAATTATTCTGGCTCATTTTTGTTACCAGTGAGACTTCCACTCACCCTTCCGCTTGTTTTCTAAATCAACGAGGTCACCTCAGTCAATCCCCTTTTCTTATTATTTTGTGGTAATTACGATCAATTTAGACACTTGCCCTGTTAGTTTCTAGCAGTCAGATTTCCAGAATGAATGGCAGAGCTGTCTTTGAAGAAGACTGTTGCCTGTAAAACACATGCATCAGGCAGTGCGTCAGAACCCAGGCTGGGCATTCTTTAGGATAAGGACCTTATTTTGTCAAATTTTTAGATGAATGTTCTTAATCATTTTTTATTTACATATTTGCATAACACTTAGAGAGCACAGTGAGGATCATGGATAAAAAACAAATCAATACATCAAATAAGCCAGCCCTTGGCTACACCCTTGGCACCTAGCATTGCAACAATGGCTAAAACTGACAGCTTTGAAGTTGCTGTCAACCACAGCTTTCTCCTAACATGTTTTGAGGGTAGTCAGACCTATAAGAACATGAAGAGCACAGATGAAATAGCCTGCTAATGACGACCTCGGTTTTAAATAGGGTTTTTTGTTTTTTATTTTGACTAAGGCTACCACGACAAACTGCAGCTGAAGTCGTTATCACTTAAAAGGGTTGAGCTACAATTCTGGTGTATTTTCCAATGGCATTAACAGCTGAACCTTTTTAAAGAAGCATATAGTTAGAACACAGAACTTTAACTCATGCTGTTTGGTGCTTTAACTGTGAATTCACGCTACAGCACCCTTGCAACTTATCTATAATGCCTCACATTGCTCATATATCATATTTGCATAAATACACTTCAAATATTTATAGATCAATAGATATAAATGTATATTTAAAGGTGAATATCAAAAGTGCATTACACACAGAGCTCTTACACGTCCTCTGATTAATTCAAATAATCACACTTTGGTTTATTACATTAAATTTTATATGGACAAAATACAGCTTACCATCAACTCTAAGCAGTAAAATACTGCTAAGAGAGCACTGTTGCTGCCAAAAAGGCAGTAGGAGAGAGAGAGCGTGCTATTGAAATGTAGCTATAACCTCTAGTGCATTGGAATGACTACTAATAATAATGCATATATTATTTTTAAACAGTATTTTTGGACAACTTTCCTCCTCTTTGTCTGGTACTCCAATTCCGGCCTGCAGCACTGTAACCCTGCAAGCTAAATCCAGTGAACCAAAGGAGCAGTAGAGGCCTAAAACATATTTTTAATGGGATAATTCATTATTTCCTTCAGCAGCTCATTTACTGATCTCATATGGAGGTGGGAGGAGGAACTTCTTGACAGTTCTGTATAACTCCTTCCAAATGAGAATCGTATTACCAATCAAGAGTTTCTGAGAGGCAGGAAGGGCAGCTGTGTGATTTGGAGGAAATTTCTTGGGCCAGTCCCAGTTTAAGGCTTTTATAGGTCTACAAAATCTAGGTGAAGGTAATTCTAGCCCTGCTTGAAAGACAATGATTGAAGTTTTTAAGAAACACAAAGGTTTTACACAGAGCGATATCATAGCCAGAACCAACTCAATGTCATCTTAAGTGCTTAACTGAAGCAGTTTTTATATGCTAGGAATCAGGGAAGTGAAAGGCGCCAAATTAAAATTATGTTTAAATTTTGTCATCAGATTAATCTCAGGAAATTATATACCACATTTCAGGAATGATTTCAGAAAGCTTTCAGTATGACAGACTCTGCTAAGTTTGCTTCAGAAAAACTGCTGCTGCCTTGAAGAAAGAAAACAGAGAGGAAATTATTCATCCCCCAAAGCAAATAAGCACCAATAATTACAAAAAAAGGGTTGCAATCAGGCCCAAAATAATGAAGGTGGCATCACATGAGGGTGTCTCAACCAAATGACTCACAGCAAGAAAAGTGACAGACTTTGTTTCATTTCCAAATAAGAAAAAAAAAATCATTTTCTCAAATGTGACAAGGTAATTTGTATCATGTCATAATATGATACAATGAACTATGTGCCCTTTCTTCAATAAATGTGGCATTATAGATGTTTTCAGGAGCTAGAAACAGGACAAACCTCTATGGGAGAGGAAGGATGGTCTTGAGGTTAGGCTATTGGATTGGGACTCTGAGGAGCTCTCGGGTGTTATTACTGACTCTTCTACAATTTTTTTAATGCATCTTTGAGCAAGATGATTAGCACCAGATTTTTAAGAGTATTTAGTTTACAGTTGCAGATAGGCACCTAATGGGATTTTTCAAAAGAAATATCTTTAAAAATCTGGCCTTTAGGGCCTGATTTTGAATAGCACTGAGACCTGATAAGTAAAATTAATGTCAACTGGAGTTATTGGGTGCTCAGCACTTCTGAAAATCAGGCCCTTAATCTCTTTGGGTATGTCTACACTTGCAAGTTAGGTCGATTTAAGGATGCTTAAGTCGACCTAAAGAATGCCACGTCCATACCAGGCTTTCATTAAGTTGACTTAAGGGCTTCCTTAGGTTGACTAAACAGCTACCACTCTTTAGGTTGACTTAACGGCTAAATCGATTTGTTAAGTCAACCTAAACCGGCGTGGACACCTTAGGTCAACTTAATTCCCTAAGTCGACCTAGGCCTGGGGACAAGGGAGCCATGGCTCCCCGGGGACAAGGGATCCGGGGCTCCCCAAGAGAAGGGAGCTGTGGCTCACAGGGACCTGCAGCTTCCCAACAGAAGGGAGCCGTGGCTTCCTTCTCCCCGGGAGCCGCGGTTTCTCAGCAGAAGGGAGACGGGGCTCCCTTCTCCCTGGGACCCATGGCTTCCTGGCAGAAGGGAGCCGGAGCTCCCTTCTCCCCGGGACCCGCGGCTCCCTTCTCAGCAGGGAGCCGTGGCTCTCCAGAGACGCAGGCAGTCAACTTAAGTGTCTAATGTAGACACTCTAGGCCGACTTAACAAGGTTGACTTTAAGTTGACTTAAGTCGACCTTGTTAAGTCAAGAGAGTCGACCTAGTTTTTTAAGTGTAGACATACCCTCTTTGCTTCATTTCCCCATTGGTAAAGAGGGGATAATTACTATAATTTCTGTTACAGAAGGCCTAGAGGCCCAAACTCAGGCTGGATTCTTACTGTTCTAGGCACTGTACAAAAAACATTGTAAAAGACAACCCATTCTTGAGGACAAGAGACAAAGAGTGGCAGAAAGGAACTGCTATAATTCCCATTTTACAGATGGAGAATTGAGACACAAAGACCCAGATTCACAAAGGTATTTCTAGCACGATAACCTTAACTCCCAGTGATTTCAGTGGAAATTAGGAACCTAAATGCCTTTGTGGATTTGAGCCTAAGCAATTAAGTGACATGCCCAAGAAGCCTGTGCCAGAGCACATTGAACCTAGAAGTACTGACTGAGTCATAGTCCAGTGCTTTACTAATATGACTATGTCACAGGATGGTTATAAGACTAAATTAATTAATGTTTGTGAAGCAGAAACATACAGCAATGATGGGTGTTCTCATGTTATTCCTAACTAATGGGTAGAAGGCACTTTCCTTTTTCTTATGAATGGCTTGCAAATTTGAACACTTAGTGCATGCAGCTGTTACTCTGCAATAGCATGACGCAGCTGCCATTTGTCTGAAACTACTGGCAAGTCACTGCATTGTTCAGATGCCAAGAGCTTGGGAAGGATGTCGGGAATATGTTTCTATATATACACACTGTATATTTAGGCTATTATTTTGTTTTTAAAAAAAAACAGTTTTTCATCATCGCCAAAAGCATCTCAAAGTGATTTAGAAATATTAATGAATTTATTCTTCTAGTGCTCTGGTGCGATAGTGCCTGAAGTTCAAAAGATGGGGAAACTGAGGCACAAGCTGCTAAGAGGCCACACAGAAAAGACGAGGGAATGCCAAGAATAGAATCGGACTCCTGGTCCTTTACTTGAGCCACAAAGTCATCTTTCCCCTAAGTTTTACACATTGGGGCACATTTAGTTTTACTGTTACAGATATCTTTAACCTAACTCATAAACCTAAGCTCTCTTTTGTTTTAAAATTGTCTAGCAACTGCAAGCACTTTCTGCAATATATGGTTCCTATTGTTTCTTCATTTCCTGTGTTGCTTTAGTTTGTGCAATACACTCCATTACAAACAAGAAATATATACACCAAGGTAGTATGCAGAAAATATATATTTAGAGACATATGGTATGTGTATAATTTATCAAATGAAAAGAGCAGAATATTTCACTAAGTCTACACAAGGTTAAGCTTTGAATACTTATTGTGGTTTTCATGAATCACAAGCCTCACTCCTGCAACTAGGGATAAAT
>ML685792.1:5544955-5552455 GCA_007922175.1 Pelusios castaneus | reverse complement strand
ACATCTCTTTGCTCTCCTTTAGGTTGTTCCACTTTATACTAACTCTTAGGCAATGGAATCAATCTTGTTTTGTAGACCTTGATTCTCAGGGCAGAGAGAGATACTAAAGGGATATGAATAGGTAGCCAAATTTTTCAGCCCCTTCCATGGCTTATTTCGGAGAAGCGTAAGATGGGTTGTGGAATCATTCACCAAAAACAAGGAGAAAACACCTGTCCGATCACCACTTTGGTGCATGTTGCAGTGGGGGATTTTAGTGCCCTGTTTGACATGAGTGTCCTTAAGACAGACTCTTCTGATTATTAATCGCTGTATTTGGTGATTCTGTGGAAGGTTGGCTACATATGCCGAAATCTTGAATACCTTAAGAACCATCAGCTGGAACTACAGCAGAATGTGAAGAGAAAGATCTTACTAACTAGAGGTTGATGTAGGCTTGTCTTCTATACGCTGGAGAGATTACAGCAATCTCTACTCTGTCACTTCCTGGTACAGAGGTAGAGCAAAAAGGTAACTCAGTAATATCACCATAGATAATTCTCAGTATCTTCAAGCAATTGACACAAGTGTATGAATTAACTCATCACTTTATATCACTTGAGGCAAGTGGAGTACCTCTTAGTACAAGTAAGCAATTTAAGATCCATTAGTATTTGGAATATTCTACTTCATTAAAACCACAGTCATCCCTAAATGTAAATGAGTGGAGAGACGAGATTATCAAGCTCTTGGTTATACTATGCAAACTTAAAACATATTTAAAGCAATGGTTCTCAACCAGGTTCACATGGTACCCCTGTGGGTACACAGAGGTCTTCCAAGGGGTACATCGACTCATCTATATATTTGCCTAGTTTTACACAGGCTACATGAAAAGTACTAGCAATCTCAACACAAACTAAAATTCCTTACAGACAATGAACTTGTTTATATTGCTATCTGAACTACAGACTGAAATATAAGCACAATATTTATATACAATTGATTTATTTCAAAATTATATGGTAAAAATGAGCAAGTAAGCCATTTTTTCAGTAATAGTGTGCTGTGACACTTCTGTATTTTTAGGTCTCATTTTGTAAGCAAGTAGTTTTTATGTGAGGTGGAACTTAGGGGTTTGTAAGTCAAATCAGCTTATGAATGTATTCACAGCTAATGAACACCACTCAAACCCTGCTCAAATTGGGTAAACCCCTGGATAGCTGAAATATGATTATGCAAAATATGGATATGGCCCCTGATTTCAAAATTACACAGAGATAGGAATTTTGCATTGCTGGAGCTCTGCTTCTGTGATTGCTATAGATATCTCTCTTGACATTTGGATAATTGGGGTTTATCTGTATTTGTAATGAATGGCTCACAAATAATTGACTGACCAAGAATTATTTTCAAAAATGATTTTCTGTGAATCATTTTGAAAAACAAGGACATTCAAGAAAACCACAATCTGCTTGTGAAAAATCAGTGAACAGAATACAAAAGTGAAATTCTTTAAATGAATTATTCATTGATCTATTCACCCAACGCTAGCTGCCCGTCTCTTAGGGCTTGATTCGGTTTTATACTAAGGCTCCTTTATGTTGCTCTGCCCTGGGAGTGTAAAGGGGCCCTATCAGGAAGTGGGGGGCATAAATTACATTTACACTCACTTTAAGTCCTCTTTATTCAACAGAACACTCCAAAAGGGTTTTAATATAAATGAGACTCAGATTCTGTGTTTCCAAAAGGATTGAGGTCCATAGTCAAAGCTTGATGACCACAATTTTGCTGAAGAAGAGAGTAATTCTGGTAGACACACTGTAAACCTTCCTCCCCCACTACCCTAGTTTAATCCTTTAATGCCCTTCTCTGGTGGTTACTATAGCATATTGTGACACAAACAACAAAATGATGACGACATATTTCTTGGTTACCAACTGTCTGGTCCATAGTACAAACAATGTTTGGAAAGTCAGACATATTATGATTAGGAATAAATAGCTGTATTATGGTAGCACTCATAGGCCCTAATCAAGATTGGTCTCCCATTATACTAGATACCGTACAAAGAAAAGAGACAATCCCTGACTTGAATGATGATGTAGCCTTATGAACAAGAAGCCAGAGAGATGATTTGAGATGGATACCTGTTGCACACCCTTGATACTCTGTACAAAAGTTAATATATTATTTACTGTTGGTTCAGCACTGATAGCAAGGAACCAGAGCGTAGAAAGGTACAGGGGAAGATCAACAGTCTCTCTTGCCTTGCTAGTTGGTACCTTAATAAGTCAAAAAATTCATAGAGGTACTTTTGTCCAGCCTATAATGGTAGAGGTGCTACAGTAGAGACAGGGTTCTTCAAAGGTCATTTATCAAAAGTAAATCTATCTTCCATTAGTGTCTGCTTTAGTCTTATGGCCTTTCCAAATAATGAAATACACTTTCAGGGCAACAGGCCTTTGCCAGCACACAAGACTGAAATTAAGATTGAATTGACAGAAACAGTTGATTGGTCCTGATTAATGGGGTCTTTCCCTCTTCACATGGGAACTGATGCAGCTCTTGTTGAAGCTGAAGGAAGTTTTTCCATTCTCTTTGCTGGGAACTGGGTTCAAGGCACATGCTGAATTCTTGACAATGAGACAAGGAGAATTATAAATAGATATTGGTTGTAGAAAGCCTTGAAGTATCAATAGATGGTCCTAATTAGGTAGTTTGCCATCTGAAGGGTTTTCCTTGTGTAAAGAAGTTTCTTTATATAGGCTATGATTTTGTTTTAATTAGATCCTGCTCCTTGTTGAAGCTGGTCACTCACAAGGTAATATAACATTTTGCTAACATAATCAAACCAATGGCCTTGAGATTAGATGTAACAAAGGCACAACAGGGGCATGAGGTATGAACCTCAGAGACCAAAAATCTCCTCCCAGATTACTGAGACAGCATATTGTACCACACCTAAATGTCTCAAATTCAGAGCTGGATTAACTTAAAAAACAAAACAAAAATAGTTTCAACAACTGAACAAAGGCTTTAGACACTGGTGAATCGGGGTTAGTGTTCTGCAGCAGTAAGGAAGATGCATTATAATTAAGTCTGCACCCTCCAGCAGATCTCTGCTGGGGGTACCAGCAGTCTTTGGCCAAAAACTGGTTTGTAATCAGCCTAGCTTCCGGCTGAATAGCTTAGCTGGTGAGGAAGCAAAGTCTGTGTGTTTCTATGGCTCCCACACACTAGAAGCTCAGTTAGAATATCTCAGAATGCAGACCCAATATACCACTCTTGTCTTTCAATATTCGTTTCATTTCAAGATCAGATTTAAGATTTGGTTAAAAAAAAAAAAAAGCCACCACTTCACATACCATTTCAAGGAATGTTGCAGTACTATTAATTTTCTTTTGAAATGGATATGATTGACCAAAATGAGAAGTGATTTGTGAATAACAACATGTAAATTAGTAAGAAATGAAATTCTCATATTTTTCTGGCTGATTGGAAACTCTACAGCGAAGTGAAACCCAATGATAGCAACTAGAAGGGTGATGATGATATGACTCTAAAGAAGAGTCTAGCTAGTCTGGCTATCAGAGCAAGGTAGCCTCAATCTGGTACTGGCCAAGCATGATCTTTTTACTTGACTTGCAAATTATTTCACATAAACAGTAAGTGGTGAGTAATATCTATTATAACCGTGTAAAACTGCTTGACATACAAATAATGCCAAGAGCCTCTCTCTCCCAGCTGTGGCCAGGGGCTCATAAAAATGATTTTTAAAAAATAGCTTACCTGGCTATTCTTTTAGCTTCTAGTTGTTCAGGGCAGAGTGGAAATCCCCTGGTCCCTTTTATGCTGAATGATTTTGAAGGGAGATCAAATGTAGGCTATTTATTTCCCTTAAGTGTATGGTGCAAATGGGACCAAATTTTGTGGCAACCATCTCTATATTCCACAGCAATGTTAATTTAGCCTGTCTACAGGAAATACCCTCTATTCCCAATTCTCCCCACTATACAAATGCACACAGCACTACAGGGCAGCATTGAAAACACTCATTGACACAAAACCAGTTAATTATTCATTTTTAAACACTAATCCTGATGATTTCTGAAGGAATCCCAAAACAGCATCATTATGAATTACCCATAATGTCATCCTCTAGATTCAGAATATCCCTATGCAGCAGCATTCCATTGGAATTCCAATGGTGCATTTTTGCCCTGCAGAACTCAGGGGCATGTTCCACGAAGGGGAGACTGTTCTACAGAAGGCTGACATACATGTAGCATGACTACTATAACCTAACTGTACTGGATATCGCCATCTATTTGTGCTTCTTTCTCAGCCACAGCAACACAGTCCCAGGGTAGGTCAACTTTTAATTGCTCTGTCCTAGGTAGATGGTATTTTTCTGCTCCTACAATATATTTGGTTGGGAGCATCTTTAATATAAAAAAAGATCCAAATTTTGCACATTGCCTGTGCAGTTTGTTTCATTTTTATTTTCTTTTTTTAAAACTAAACTTTATAACCATAACTTTTGTTAAGTTTTCCCCTTTGCATATATGTAGCTTCTTCTGAAACAGGGTGGCTAGAAGCTTTCAACTGCCTGCTAATGATATTCGTAATGATTTCCCTTGCTTCCATACAGTAGAGAGCTGTCAGAGCTCACAGTTAAAAAGACCATATGCTAGGAAATCCACAGTTGCTTTAGTGCCCCACATAGCATTTTCTTTCTTCCCTTAGGGAACAGACTCCCCCACTGCCTTGTGTTAAGATCTGGAAGCATTTACTGTGGTTGTAGTCCATGCCTTATCCCAAAGATGCCAAGCAGTGAACAGCATGTGGCAGGTATGAAGCCTAACGTGGCTGTTTAAAGTGTAATATTGGCTTAGTATATTTGTGTTTTGTATTTCTCATCCACCTATTTTGTTTCTTCTGATAGTCTGATCTTTCTGTGATTTCATCTCTTCCACTGCAACTTGGCTTCACTTCCTGTCAAATTAGTTCACTTTATTTAGGCTTCACCTGTCAAAATACATGAGCTAATTCTCATTGTGATCACCTGCCATGGTTTCTTAGTCTTCACTGACAGGAGTCAGATACTGTCTGCCTGTAATGCCCATACCGTAGAAATTACCTGGGCACCCTCACATTCAGCTAACAAACTGAAAAGACAGGACAAGACTGAAATATCTTGATCAGCTCAGCTGGAGTCTCAGATGCTGCCAAATACACACCCTCTTCCAACACTCATCCTCAATTCATATTTAGCTCAAACGATGACAGAGTAGCTGTAGTGCTGGCCCAGGGCAAGGAAATCCCTTTCTCTATTTATTTGTGGCCTGGGAGGATGACCCTGGGGTTTTTTTGTAATGCAACTTTGGCTTCTAAGTATATGTGGGGGATTTTTGCCTGATGATTTATCATCATATAAATTGTTTGGGCAATGCCTGGCGGAAAGGGAAAGAACAAGGATGCGGCACTCTATAAATAAATCAATATTATATTTATTTTTACTATTATACCCATTTACCAGGGGTCCATTGCACTCAAGGCTCAGCGCCTTTTTACAACATTTAGCACACGACGGTCCTACGCTTCCTTACAAATATGGAGCAGGGAAAGTCCTTGGCAGTGTGGCTTAGAGGACAGGGCACCAGTCTGGGACTCAGGAGAGCCAGGTGGCATTCGGGCTCTGTCGGGTGATCATGTACAAGTTGCTTCACCTCTCTGTGCTTCAGTTTCCCCATCTGGAAAAGAGGGATAATCATCGTAGCCTCTTTTGTGAAGCTATTTGAGATCTATGGCTGGAAAGTGCTATATAAGAGCTGAGTATCACTGCAGAGATTGATAATTGCCCTACAGCAGACTATTTGCCTCGGGAGCAAGGAAAAGCGAATCCGATATTTGCTTTTGGCCACGCTGAATAAACAGGCGTATTATACATCGTGTGTCAGTGGGACTCAGATATTACATAGGCCTCATGCTGGCCTCTGTATGTGGGGAATTTCACTATATGTGCATGGTCTGAGGGCACACAAATGATTGATAATTCAGCCCACAGTACGAGGAGGAGAATGGTGAGTCCTGTGAGAATGATATATATGGAATAGGGTTGCCATGTTATCTCTGAGACGTTGTCCGCAAATGTCTGAAAATGAGCAAGTCAGTAATGTCAGTGATGGGTTTTTGGGCACTGGGGAGAAAAAGACAAAGTGGCAGGGAGTAAGATCTGTTGCTGTGTATTGAGGTACCTAAAGAGGCTCACTGTTAAAAATAAAAATGAGGCAAGCTATCTGACAGAGGACTGGAAGAAGGTCTGAGTAAATAACGACAAATGCCACAAACGCAAGTGTTTTAAAATCCTACTCGCAATCGTGGAGGTACAGACAATCAATAGAAACAACGGCAAGCTTGCTTGTAAGATTGCAATGGTTACTTCCTTACATATGGGTAGAGAATGCAGGGAAAATAAGAATGTTTTCTTTGTTCAGGTGCTTGAACAACTAGAATCAGCATTAAAGGCTTTGATCTGGCACTTGCTCCAATTTTGCCCAATGAGTGATCTGCCAAGTATAGGCTTAGAGAGCTTGAATAAATTAAAATATTGTGATTGTTACATGTTGGAATGAGGAATACTGGAATAATGGCACAGTCCTCTTTGAAAGCGACTAACAGAAATGATTCCAGAAAAGATCGTCACCTGGAAAGGTATGGAGTGATTACCTGGATGTCATTTGCCAGTGGGCTACATTCCTCCCAAGTACAGACTGGTGGAATAAGCCAGGGCACAAGCCCTTGCAGCAGGAAATCCAGGGGTGTATCTACACTTATAAATTAAGTCGACTTAAGCAGGCTTAAGTCGACTTAATTTACTCCATGTCTACACTGGGCTTTCCTTAATTCGACTTAAGCTGCTCCTTAAGTCAAATTAAGGAAAAACTAGTTTGAATTAATAACACCTCGTTATATTTGAACTAGTGTTTAAGTCAACTTTATTAAGTCGATTTAGCCAGTGTAGATGCCCTAAATCAACTTGGTTGACACAGGGCGGGGGGAAAAAGGGAGCCCCGCATGGCTCCCTTGTCCCCAGGGGAGCCCCTGCTCCCTTCTCCCCAGACCCACAGCTTCTCTGCAAGAGGAGCCGCGGTCCTGGGGAGAATTTCTCCCCAGCTACGGCTCCAGCTGGAGGGAATTCCCCACTGGAACCCTGGCTGGAGAGCCCAGGAGGCTCCCTTGTCCCCAGGAAGACGCGGGCAGCTTGTCCAGACGAGAGCCAGCTGGCACACGGCTGGCTTTGCCGGGACCGAGAAGCTGCTCGTGGCTCGTCCCGGCAGAGCCAGCGGGTGCACGGCTGACTTTGCCAGGATGGAGAAGCTGCGGGTGGCTCTCCTGGCTCCCTTCTCCCCGGGACCACTCAGGTCCTGGGGAGAAAGGAGCACTGGATCCCTTCTGGCCAGGACAATGGGGGCCCAGGGAGAAGGGAGCCCCACGGTCCCTTCTCCAGACTGTACT
>ML685792.1:5452989-5544855 GCA_007922175.1 Pelusios castaneus | reverse complement strand
GCCCTCCCCCCGGGGTTTCCCGGTCAGCTGAATCACGATCCGGAGAAGGGACTCTCCCTCCACCTATCCAGTTGACTTAGAGAGTCTAGTGTAGACTCTCTAAGTCGACTTAATAGGAGCACCTTTAAGTCAACTTAAGAGTCTTGTGTAGACTCTCTAAGTCGACTTAATTAGGTCAACTTAAAGTCGAGTTTAGAAAATCGACGTAAGAAAGTTGACTTAATTTTCTGAGTGTAGATGTAGCCCAAGAGTGGGAGGGGGACTGCACTGGGTAAGGCAGGTACCTCCTCTCCTCCAAGCGTAGTTATCCTACAGAGTGAATGGCACTGACTGAGAAAAGGTGTTGCCAAGGTGAGGGCATTGACACAGCTCATCCTCTCTGCAGCTTTCACTTTTGGAGGGAACCTAAAGTTGCCCTGCCTGAGCAGAACCATGGAGGGACCGAAACGATAAATGGGAAAATGGAGTGTGAAGCATGGTGAGCTGTCCCAAGCACAGGCATGTGGGTAAGAGGGTAACCAGGGCTGTATTAAGGGAGGGGCTTTAGGGGCTGCAGCCTCGGGCCGCAGGCTAAAGGGGGGCCCATGGGCTCCCAAAAATTCAGCCCCGGCTGGCCTCTGCAGCACGCAGAGCAGCCAGCCCAGCAGCAGGGCAGGACTATTGTATACCCAACCTCTGGCATGAGACCCCTACAACCAAGTGGCTGGCCAGACTGTGGGCCACAGGCCCTGGATCCCCTCCCCCCACAACACCACCAGGCCACGGGGTCCCAGAGCCTCCCTCAGCCCAGACCACCCCAGTGCCAGTCAGGCCACACAGCCCCCACTCCACAGTGCCAGCTGGGCCAGTCTGGATGATGGGATAGATTGCATGCTCAGTAAATTCTCGGATGAGACCAAGCTGGGGGGAATGGCAGACATGCTGGAGGGCAGGGACAGGATTCAGGGAGACCTAGACAAATTGGAGCATTAGGCCAAAAGAAATCTCATGAGGATCAACAAGACAAGTGCAAAGTCCTGCACTTAGGACCGAAAAATCCCATGTACTGCTACAGGCTGGGGTCCGATCGGCTAAGTAGCAGCAGCATAGAAAAGGACCTGGGGGTTATGGTGGACAGGAAGATGGATATGAATTAACAGTGTGCCCTTGTTGACAAAAAGGCCAATGGCATATTGGGCTGCATCAGTAGGAGTATTGCCAGCAGATCGAGGGATATGATTATTCCCCTTTATTCGGCACTGGTGAGGTCACATCTGGAATACTGTGTCCAGTTTTGGGCTCCCCACTACAGAAAGGATGTGGACAAATTAGAAAGAGTCCTGCAGAGGGCAAAGAAAATGATTAGGGGGCTGGAGCACATGATTTACGAGGAGAGACTGAAGGAACTAGGCTTATTTAGTCTGCAGAAGAGAAGACTGAGCAGGGATTTGACAGCAACCTTCAGCTACTTGAAGGGATGCTCCAAAGAGGAGGGAGCTAGGCTGTTCTCAGTGGTAACAGAGGACAGAACAAGGAGCAATGGTTTCAAGCTGCAGCTGGGGAGTTCAAGGTTGGATATTAGGGAAAACTTTCTCACTAGGGGGGTGGTGAAGCATTGGAATAGGTTACCTAGGGAAGTGGTGGAATCTCCATCTTTGGAAACATTTAAGGCCCGATTAGACAAAACATTGGCTGGGATGATTTAGTGGGAGTGGTCCTGCTTTTAGCAGGGGGTTGGACTAGATGACCTCATGAGGTCCCTTCCAACCCTAAGATTCTATGATTCTATGAAGAGCTGGCAGCCTTGGTCCCCATCACATGTCCTTGATCCAGCCCTGAGGGCAACTATATCCATAGGCTCACTAGAGCAGTTGTGTGATGTGGGGCTGGTTCAAAGCAATTTGGAACACGATTTATTCAGATTATACAATGCAAATATTTTTTTTAAATTCTAACGAGAAATGGGTATTTTTCTCTGTGGTACAGGCTGTCCTGATGAGTACCACATAGCCAGAGGGTACCCAGCTGCCCACAGAATGCAGAGAATTTTAATCCCACCCATTTAATTACTGCACATACTTATTTACAAAAAACAAATTGATTACATAGGAGAAGCCTCCATATTAAAATAATCAATAATACTAAGACAGTTACAATGACTATTTCCTTCATATAATAAAAGTTTAATGACCACAAATCTGAATTATTTTAAGATTAACATAGGGTGAAATTCAACCCCCAGCAGAGTCCAGCACAATAGCCTCTGTTACACATAAGTTCTCATGATGGCATTTAAGTGGTGTCCAGAACTTCTGCTGGCTCTCCTCACAGGGGTGAAGTTCCCCCGTAAGGAGCTGAGCTGTGCAAAGCTAAGCTTTTTTTTCATAGAAGTTGGTTAAAAAAGTCTCTGTTCTGTTTTGTTCAGTTTTGCAAAGGTAAAACCCCTGCAACTCAGGTGAAAAAGGCTCTTTCTCTCACAACATTGAACTTTTGAGCTATCAGATAAGTGGGAGAACAGCTCAGATCCTTTGCTGGCATAAAGTGGCACTTATGTCTTTGGAGCCAGGCTGTTTTACACCTGCTGAGGACCTGAGCCATATGGTTTTGTTTTGGTGAGGAAGACAGAGAACGGGAGAGACAGAGAATGAGAGAGAAAACTGGATTATTTATGCTTGTCTTGGACCTTTTAGGGACTGTCTGGTGTGGAAGGAGGTGCAGAACTGCACTTGTCATATCAGGATTTCCGAGAAGCTGTTCTACACAGCCAGCTACTAGTACTTACCAATGCAGAGTGCGGGCTAAATCATGACTTTGTCTCCTCCCCATTGCCTTTGCAAGGCTCTCTTTTCTTGCCTCCATTTTACAATCCCGCACTGTGCATAACCACACCACAAAAAGCTGCACACCACCTTGCTGCTCTGCGTGTTCAAGGAACGTAACAAAGTCTGACTCACCGCCTTAGCACCTCCTGATGGCAGACATCCCTTTCTGCAGTGTCTCGCCATCCATCCAGTCTCCACTAGACCCTCCTTCTCATGACCTGGCCTTCTGGGTGAGTCACAATCAGTGTCCCTGCCTCCGGGGAATCCTTCAGTTCATTCTTGCCACTTCCTACTGTGGCCACCGCAGTTCTGCCACCACTCCTATGGCAATCTGGGGGACAGAGAGAGAGATCTGGGCCCACCCGCTACTCTGGATCTCGGCCCAGGAACCCTATGTGTGGCAGCTTTTCGTTGCATCTCCCCCACATCTCAATCAATTTCCCTGGGCCACTTCCCCACAGCCCCAGTACCTTCTCTATCCCGGGGCATTTGGCTCTACTGAGCCCCAGCAGCGTCCAGGGTGCTGACACTCCTCCCTCTTCAAGCTCCTGGGAGCCACATCCCTTGCTCTGCTCTGCAGCTCTCTCTTATACTGTCTACAATGCAGTGCCTTCCTAGTGGCTATCCATCCTACAGCCCCTCCAAGGGTCCTCAACTCTTTCTAGGCCAGTGCAAGGCAGGCATCTCACCACAAGGCATGAACCATTGAGAGCACACACATGCAGCCATTTACAGCAGACGTCATAAACAGGGCACACATTCAATCAAACAGTCCTTTTAGGCCTTGTCTACACTGGGGAAATTTACCTAATAATTCAAACTGTTTTTACAAGAGAAGGGGTAAAGAGTGGAGGTAAAGCTGCAGGCACAGTTGATGGTGGAAGACAGGGGACAGAGTGTCAAAGCTTGGGGATACTTTGTCTTGGCTGAGCACTAGGCCTATGATAGCATATAAATAGCTTATGTGAAAAAATATATCCCTGATCTCATCTGAAGGAGACGGCCAAAGACAGGGACCATGGCAAAATGGATGCAAATCACAAACATGTCTCGAAAGGGTGCACTGAATCCTGCACCTGGGATCTGGACCCCATGCTCCAACAATGGGCAAGGCCACTCAGCCACATGCCAGCACTTATTTAATGTCACCTGTGAAGGCTGCACAGTAAGAACAAATGACACAGGATTCAACATGAGCAAATGAAAGTTTCATAAAATAACAGCACGAGTCGAAACCAGCCAAACATAAAAATAAAGCTGGACAAACCACAGAAGGATACCCCAGTCAATTCAAAGTCGAAAGGTTCAGTGTCTCATTATATGTTATACATATCTACCTACCAAGGGATGGGGAAAAGTAATCCTTTCAAACAAAACACTCAATGTGGAACAGCTGCTCCACTTCAACTAAGGGTTTCAGCCTAAGGGTTGTAGCTGCAACTGCAGCCCCAGTATATTCTTTATGTGGGGCATTGGGTCTAATTTATCCTTCCCCTGCCCTTCTGCTCATTGTCTTCATGATAGTGAACAAAACAGTGTGGCATGGAAGGAAAACAGAGTGCCACTAGAAATTCTGCCCATGCTCTTTTAGGAGCAACAATCCTTTCCTTCCCTCCATAAGAAAACAGGTCAAAATGGCTTCTGCTAATCTTCCAGAGAACATGAGCCAGGCTGAGCTAATCAGAAAAGGAAGAAATATCATAAGACTTTAGCCCTGTCACAGAAGCCAGCCAATCAACCAAACTCAAAAATGCACTATAAAAAATTGTTACAATGAAGTTTTCGCAGATGATCAGATAGGTGAAATTCTTATTGATGTGATATTTCATTGGAAGGGCAGAAATGTGGAGTCATTCTGGTTTTGTAAAAAATATCTTTCAAAGCTCTGGTAAAGATTCCAGTACTGAAATCAAAATTCAGAGGAATTTTTACTTACTCATTTATTGTAAATGTGTTACACATTGAAGCTGGGCAAGATTCGCAGTTCTTATTCAGCCAAAGCTCACATAACATTTCTGCTGTTTCAATTCACTTAAGCCATTTGACTGAAAACTGAATACACGTTTATCAAAAATGTTAAAGTTCTCTTTCACTCAGATGAGTCCATTTATACATGGAAACAAGCACATTTTTGCTCACAAAGTTAGTGAACTTTAGCCTCTTTTTTTGACAACATGCAACTCCCAGGACCGCTAAAAAAAAATCCTTAAAAGGCAAGTAATTTTGGATATTGGCTATTATCTGTATATTAAAAATAAGCCATTTATAAGAAATGTCATTTTTGCTCTGGAAATAAACCCTATTCATTAGCATTTCCCGATTTAAACTGCCCAGCCTTTGTGCCCTGTGTTTGAGATGACACTGGGATTCATTATATTGGGATCCAGCTCATGATGGATGACATCCTTTAGGAATAAGATGTGAACCTCTTATTTACAGTTATGAGCAGTTGGTCACACGAATGGCTGTTTACTCCAATGAGATGACTCAAGTGAACAGCTGTTCAGCAATGTGACTCTGGATACACAGAGGGATGTGGTGGTGAACTTTTGGGCCAGGTTGAGGGCAGGAGGGTCACAGAGATGCACCTTCTTTAGAGTGACTCACAGAGTGGCATTCAAAGACAAAGAAAAGTCTAATTAATTCAGTGTCCCAGGTATCAGGAAAAGGTTTTATTGACTGACAGTAAGACAATGTTTGCATAATTGCCCAAACATGTAGCCTTTGAATAATAATAACGTTATTGTTCTCTGAGATACACTATTTATTTTCAGAAGTGACCTGATAACAGCAGAAGCAAAACTCTCAATTTCACAGTTACATCGAAACAAAAATAATTACAGAATGCACACAGAAATTAAAATGTATTACAGGCAATTTGTGTTAGGAAACTGAAGCATTCCCTAAATTCCCTAGAAAGCATCAACCACTTTATTGCAGTTTTGTATTGACTTGTATCCCCTAGATAAAAGGACTACCTTTCTTCACATTTGATGCAATCCCATTCTTCTGCAGTCTGCCATTTTTGTTAGTTAGAGATGCTCCAACTATCGGGCAAAGAATGTGTTCAACTCACTGACATGCTAGAAATCTGTTATTAAAATATACTAGTATTTTATTGTCTTCCATCCTGGGCACTATGAGGATATACACATCAGATCTTAACGAACAACATTTGTACTCCATTAAGGGCCTGATCCAAAGTCCACTGAAGTCAACCAAAATCCTTCCACTAACTTCAGTGAACTTCGAACGAGTCTAATAAAACAACTCTTAAATATCACAAAGAGGCAAGAATCTTTTCAACTATAAATACACAACTTTTGGGACACTTGGGAACATACCCACTAGCCCACACTATTTCCCCTCTGTACTTAGACAAATGAATAGGAGCCTCCACTTTCTTTCTAACTATACTACAAACTGTCCATCAAACTATCATAATGGATGAGAAGTTGCAGCTGAACCACTTCTTTGGCTCTCATTTTCATAGGCTTCCCAGGTTCTTTTAATTCATCTGCTAAACTTTATTTAGGGCCTCAACCTTCGCTAAGTCAATGGGAGTTTTGCCACTGATGTCAAAAGGTGCAAGTCTCACTACTTTTGATGCTTTGTCACTGGGTTATGATTCTTCAGAAGAAAATGTCCTGTGGAACAACATAATCTCAGTTTTGGTACCCAATATGGGGATATCATCATATTGTTGAAAGATATTAGTGTGTTGCATCTTCTTGCCTCCTCCTTTCTGAACAAAATGGCTCATGCACCAAGATCCACAGTGCCATCAAAAATTAAAGATCTTGAAGTAGGAGACACTGGCTGATTTCAGTCCAAACTGTTTACCAGCCAGCCATGAAGATGGTTGAAGACTCTGACATAGTTTCAAACTAAAAAAGGGTAAGAAGGGAGAGAGAGATGAGAAAATATCTAGCTCAAGCACTGAACCTATCATGGAAGAGATCTATTATAATTAGTGGCACTACAGATAGACTCTCTTGGCCAAGTTCTAACCTGTTTATACAGAGGCAGCCCCACTGCAGTCAATTGTCTACTACAGAACAGAATTTGAGCCTTCGCTTTTTCTATGAAATAATTGAAGATGATCTTGTCCTCAGGCTCCCCCCACCCCGCCAAATGTGGCTGATGGCCAGTTAGCAAATACACCAGTTAGCAAATGCCACCTCTATCCTAATTCGTGGACCGTTGTTTTAGGCATGTTGTACTGCTAACCCAACATAAAACACTTTACATGTCAGTAGTTTGACTTGATTGGGTTGAGAAAAGAATCAATTTTGGGGGTGGCAGGAGAGAGTGCGTGTAACTACAGTTATAATGAGCAATTAACTTTTTGCAATTAACTTTTTTTTCCTCATTCAATAGTTTTGTTGCCCAATGCTGGTAAGAATGGGAGGCGGGGGGGGGAGGGCGGGCAGGCGGGGAATACTTGGCGAGTATTTGACACCAAATAGTTACTTATAGTTAATGAGATTTGGTGTAAAATTCCTAGTCCACACTTTTCCAGAGACCAGTTGACTTGATTTACTCAGTTGCATCATTATTTCTAGGTACCCAGTGGTTCCTCTCCTGGGCTATGTCTACACTTGCTAAAATGAGTTCGTATTAGTTAGTTCGAACTAATGAATTCAAACTAATTTTAGTTAGTTCGAATTAGCTTAATTCGAACTAGCATGGCCTCACTGGAATGTTAATTTGAACTAAGCAAGCACTTGCTTAGTTCAAATTAGCGATCCCCATTCATTTCAATGGCCGGTTAATTCGAACTAAGAAATTAGTTCGATTAACATGGCCACATTGGTTAATTCAAACTAGTTAGTTCAAATTAACCCCTTAGTTTGAATACCCTATTTAAACTTATTGGTTCTAATTAAGGAAGCCCTTAATTTGAACTAACTAAAGCCTAGTGTAGCCATGGCTTTAGTTAGTTCGAATTAAGCCTCCTTAATTCAAACTAACTTGCCAGTGTAGACATAGCCCTGGATATTTATATACCCAACCATTTCTTACAAGAATTCAAATCTGCAGTTTCAAATGGAATTATGCAAATCACTTAGGCCATCTGGCTAAATTCACTGTTAGGACATTGTAAATAAGAAGACATGGGGGCACAATGGAAAAGCATAGTTTATTACTAGACTCTGGTTCCAACTGAAATACGGTCTTAGCTCAATTTTAGTGGTCAAACTATTTCAGTCAGAATATCGCTTCCTCTACTGAAACATATTGATGTGCTGCAGCCAACTGGCAATTTTTATAGGCTAAACTCTAGGAAAACTTCCATTGACATCAATATGAGATTCACCTGAATCTAGAAAGAACCACAGAAATTCACTGTACAGTTCACACCATACACAGAATGAGGACACTAGCCTGGTCTTTCACCTCCAAAATGGCTTCTACCACGTTAGTTAAAGGAAAACTCCCTTTGCTAACTGCAGCAATAGGTCACATATCCCCTCTGTGCCAAGTCTCTACAGAGCTACATTATACACAGAAACACACACACACACACAGAGGCTATGTCTACACTAGAAAAGTTAAGTTGACTTTATTAAGTCGACTTAACTTTTCTAATGTAGACACAGCCCCTTTTCAACCTTATTAAGTCGACTTAACACTTTAAGTTGACTTAATAAGGTCGATTTAGGCGCTAATCCCTGTCCACACTGGCTTAAGTCAATCTAATAAGGTTGATTAAACATTAAGTCAACCTAAAACAAGATGTTATTAAGTTGACTTAACTTTTCCTTAAGTCGACTTAAGGAAATGCTTAAGTCGACTTAAGGGAAGCCCAGTGTGGACGTGGAGTAGTTTAGGTTGACTTAAGCCTCCTTAAGTCAACCTAACTTGCAAGTGTAGACGCACCCACAGAGTGTCCATCCAACTACCTCTTGGCATAAGAAGAGCAGTTTTGGTTCAGATAAGCACTCAGAGCTGCTATAACAGTCTGACATATTCATTTCTCCTAGAAAATATATTACTATTCTGGTCTCCTCAAATGGATGTACCTTTGTGGCCAAAGACATGGTGGCCAAAAGAAGAAAAAATTGGCTAAGAATTTATTATTAGAATTTTAAGATCCTTCTCTTCTCTGCACTATTCTCAGGCTTTGTCTACATTATAGAATTTAGTTGACACAAGTTACATCAATGATCTTAAACTGCTAAAATTGCATCGCTTGTGCATGTTCAAAAAACACTCTTTCTATTGGCAGGAGCACATCCACAGTTGGGGATCTAGTATCAACAGTGAGAGCAGTGCACTGTGGGTAGTTATCCAACTGTGCTACTTCACATCTCTGCGAAGGAGCTGAGGGAAGGCACAGTGGATTACAGTGCATCATCATGAGTGCGGGCTCAACATGTGATGATGTAGTTTTTTCCTTTCCCATCATTTTGTGGGCTTTCAACTGCATTTCATGCTATTTATTGTGCTCCCACTACCTCTGCCTGAAAGGATGAATCCTGCACTGCTCTCCACTGTTGAGACTGCTGTTATGAACACATCACAGTTGCTTATGCAGTATATCATGAGCTACTACCTGAACAAGAATCTGACATGCCTGCTCGGCTATACACCATGGGAAAAAATGCCAGATTACCTTTGGCATCCATGGAGCAGCTGCAAACAGTGGACTGGTGCTATTGGGCTTGGGAAACAAGCACCGAAAAGTGGGATCACATTGTTATGCAGGTCTGGGACGACAGGAGTGGCTGCAGAACTTTCAGATGCAGAAAGCCACCTTCCTAGAACTGTGTGCAGTGCTTGCACTAGCACGACAGCACTAGGACACCAAAAATAGAGTTGCCTTCTCAGTGGAGAACCCCATGGCACTTGTATGTCTACACTTGTAATTTTAAGTCGACTTTAACTAAGTCGACTTAGTGCGTCTACACTTAAAATTAAAGTTGACTTAAAGGGGAACTTACAAAGTCGACCTAGAACCTAGGTCGACTTCTAGGGGCTAGGGGAACCTTGGGCAGGTCCATGGTGGCAGGGGGGGGGCACCCCTTGTGTGCAATTGGGAGTCTCTACCTTTCTATTGATACCAAACATGACATAGTTCCTATGGATTATAGCATTTATGAGATATGAATAGAAAATAATATCATAAATGCTTCCCTAAATCCAGACAGCGTCACACAGGGCTCTGCCCTGCCCTTTGGGGGGCATGCCAAGCTCCCACTGCGCCCCCTCCTGGCAGGGAGGGCATTGGTGTAGTCCTGGGGTAGCCCTAAGTCAACTTAGGGCTACCCCAGGTCTACACTGGCTTAATTCGACTTTAAAAAGTCGAATTAAGCCTTAGGTCTAGTTGAAAGGAGGTTTAATAAAGTCGACTTAATTTTAATTGTCGACTTTATTTTCGTTACTTCGACTTAAGCAAGCTGCTTAAGTCGACTTAAGGAAACTGTAGTGTAGACGCAGGGTAAATTAAGTCCACTTAAGCAAGCTTAAGTCAACTTAATTTACCAGTGTAGACGCAGCCACTGTGTGTAAGCTGGCAACTCCAGATTGCTACCAGTCCATTGTGAAGCAGTTTGGAGTTGGGAAGTCCATCATTGGGGCTGCATTAATGTAAGTGCGCAGGATCATTAATCGCATGCTACTACAAAGGACTGTGGCTCTTGGAAATAAACATGAAATAGGGGATGGCTTTGCGGCAATGGGATTCCCTAACTGTTGCAGGGCAATAGATTGCACACACCTCCCAATTTTGGCCCTCGATCATCTTGTGACTAAGTACATCAATAGAAAAGGATATTTCACTTTAGTTTTTCAGGCGCTTGAGGTTCACTTAGATCAATGTGAGGGGTCAGGGAAGGTGCATGACACACACATCTTCAGGAACACTGGCCTGTAGAAAGCTGTAGGGAGGGACTTTTTTTCCAGACTAGAGAATTCCAATGGGGAATGCTGAAATGCCCATGATGATCCTTGGAGACCCAGAGTATCCTTTACACTTCAACAATAGGCTGCAGGTGCAGAATGTCAGTAGAATGTGCATTTGGCAGATTAAAACTCACTGACACTGTAGTTATGGCAGGTTAAACCTAAACGAGGAAAACATTCTCATGGTCAGCCTGCTATGTACTGCATAATATTTGTGAGGTTAAAAGTGACAAGTTTCCCATGGGGTGAAGTGCAGAGGCAGATCGCCTGGAGGCTGATTTTGAGCAGCCAGATACCTGGCCTACTAGAGGACACAATGGGATGGACATTCAAATTGGGGAGGCTTTGAGGCACTAGTAATAAAGCACTCTGCCATGCTTTCAAAACCTGATGCCTTTCATTAAAATTTTGATGATTGATTCCTGATTGTGATTTGTAGTCTGCAAATGTTCGAATAGCCACTGTGTATTAACTCCAGCAGCAACCACCATGTGTAGGAGACAAAGAATGATCATCTTTCAGAGATGATGTTTTTATTATACCAATTAACACAGCACAGAAAATGCATGGTGGAAAGGAATGTAATGGTGAAGGGCAATCTATTGCCACCATTTTCCACAGGTGAGGGTCAGTTAGGCCAATATCTCACTCCTGGGGTAAGTACGGATGCAAGGGCACATCCCTTGTGTGCATGTGGCTTCACACTGGGTTTCTGTGCAGCTCAGCTCGGTACCGCTTTGGTCTCTGCACAAGTGATTGCCGATTCACCCAGAAAAGTTTCCTGCAACTGGAAAAGGAAGAAAGCAGCTCTGCCAAGGGACCTTCAACAGAGGATTAGTGAATATCTCCAGGAAGTTTCCTAAAGATCTCTCTGGAGAATTTCTGTGAAAGCTTGGTGTGCATTAACAAACTGTTCTGCCCCACTGGGTAGCTATGTTGATGCCCCTGGCTGCATCTGGGGTCGCGCACTGGGTAACTCGAAGGGGTGGGAGGCCATAGCGCCGCTGAAGCTCCTTTGCTCCAGACTCAGAGGCAGCTGGGACACCATAACACAAACCATATAAGGATGTTCCCCCGGTTTCAGGAAGCAAAGTAGATAACAAGCCTTGAAAGTACCAGTGGAAATCGGTCAAAGTTTGTTCTCTAAGAGAAGGGGGAGAGTACTTCCACCGCTTACAAGGAGAAAAGTATTGAAGCAAACAACCTGTCTATATAAGAGTCACTGCAACGGGGGTGGGATGCGCATGATTTGAGACGTGCCTGTCTCCATGTGCCTGCTTGAGATCTCAAATAAATCTTAGTGTGCTTCTCCGCCCTGGTGTGGTTATTGGTGCTGCGCACTCCGGGCAACGAACCTAAACGAACTATTGCTAGCCCCAGCCCGTCCTCGGGCGTCCCACCTGCAACAGCTATATAGGGGAAACTGAAGCACATGCAAACACAACCAGTCCTGTACATTTCTATCCCCTAACCTACTTCCAGCATATAACAAAGCAAAGGACAGCTCTACCTCATATTACAGAGGAGCATCAACTCAACAAGATCACTTACCAGGGCTCCCCTCTCCTGAACTATGCACATCAGAAACAGAGTGCTGTGACTAGCTTGGACCCTCCTGGGTTCAGAAGTAGTCCTGGCTCACCACAATATCGGACGACCTATCACCTGTCCCATCTCATCCTTCACCTTCATATCCCCCCCCCCACTTTGTCCATGGGGTTGATGCCACTGTCCACTGCTTCCAACCCCCCCCCCCAAGTATCCATGTGGTTCTTAGTGGTGGAAGTGGGATTGCTAACAAGGATGGCATCTAGTTCCTTACAGACCAGCAGGTATTTGGCACAAGGCACTAATGCATGTTCCATTTGAAGCTCTGATCCAACATGCCACAAGAGAAATCTGACCACAAGAAGCAACGTTTCTACAGCTGGGAATTCACAGCCTCCTCCCCCCACAAAACCAGCAAGCTAACAACTCAGGTGTGCTCTAAGCAGGGCAGCATTTACTATGTGGAACTGCTGTGGTCAGATAGGAAGACACGATGTGAGCACCCCAGGTCAAACAAACAGGAAATGGAATTTCAAAATTCCCAGGCCTTTCAAAGGGGAGAGGTATATTCCTGTGTAACTGGGTGCAGGGCAGTGGAGTTTGAACTGCTGACCAGAGCAGTCAGGATGGTCATTGTGGGATACCTCCTGGAGTCCACTTACAGCCACATAACCAAGCACAGTGAGTACACTGACACTTTGTCAATCTAGCTTTGCTGCAAACAACTCTACTCCTTTGAGGTGGTTTTATTTTGTCGGCAAAGCAGGAGAGTTTTGTCGGCAGAAGGAGTGATGATTTTTGTTGACAAAACTCTGTAATGCTAACAAGGCCATAGTCTCTGTGTGCATGTCTCTCAAAAACCTATCAATCCACTCTCAACTGGTCTCTCAGACCTTCGGTCTGCTCCACTGAAAACTGCAGCTGGATTATGCTGGTTCTTCTGATCTTAAACATGAAAGTTTGATGTCAACTGAGAGAAGAGGGGGAGAATCCAGGTGAAACATGGAAAAGACACACAATATAGATTTCACTGATGGCACGTAATCCATGTGTAACCCTTAGGTCACCTTGTGAAACCTCAGGGCTTGGCTAGCATTCAAAGGAGACCGCAACCCTGAGAGTGCTTGTGTGTGTTTAGCTGACACCATAACAGCTGGTAATACAACCACACTGAGGGTCATTTGGAAAATTCAGTGGTCTCTTTACCTTCATAAACAAATAGGCAGCAACATCCAATAATTAAAAACAAATATGCTGCAAGTAACATGGATAACAGCTGATTGCGTTTGGAAGTAAAAAGAAAAAACACATGTACAACTAAATAATCAGGACACCATTAAAGTGAGACAAAATCCTCATGAACCGATAGCTGCTACAGCCACGATCATACATCTGAGAATGTCACATAAAATATTGTCCCTTTAAAGGAAAGAAAATATCCACTAACCCCAAGAATAAACATATTTTAAAGCAAAATAGTCCTGTAAGACTTTTTAACACTTGTTCGTTGATTATATTAATGCCAGAATATATTAAAGAAGTGCAATATAAATTTGATTTTAATTGTTTTGTACACACACCAGTGAAAAGGAACTGATTGGATACAGTTCACAGGCAGTATGTTAATACGTTATTTTCATATGATGATAGCTTTGCATAATCTTTCTTTTTCCAAGATTTAGAAGAACCTGTTGTTAACCAAAGCACAGGAGAGAGGAAGAATACAATTTACATAAAATCGGCTACCCTACACATTAATTAGTTATGTGGCTGAGCGGAAGGTGTGCTCACTTAGTAGAAAGTACACTTTATAATTTATACACCAGCTGTTTCAGTGCTTTCTAGTCCATTTTCCTCCCTGCCTGCCTCTAATGAAATCGTGTTACTGGAGAATTGACGGGGGTGAATTGAGATTTTAATCCCATTGATGCTCCTCTATGGAAAGGCACACTGATGGGAACTTTTAATGGAAGGTCTGTAATCAGAAGAAACTTGTATTCAGTCCCCCACTATAATGACTCTCATCAAATGTTAAAGCCCAAGCAGTGTGCAGAAGGCTAGAATTTCAAGGTTTTTGACCAACCCCATTTGAGGCATTCCTCTGGGAGTGTGTGATTACTCAAGTTTAGCAGTTTATTGCCTCATCTTTCAATATCCAGTGAAGCACAAAATTCTCATCTAGTTTGCTCTTTTTACTTAAAGAACAGGCCAAAATAGACTGCAGAGCTACTAGCATTCTTATTGAGGTTAATTCTTGCTTTTCCGTTAACAGGAGAGCAATGGAAAAGCTTTAAAATACTAGAACATGAATGCTGCTTAGCCTCTAAAAAGGGTTCAGGGGTTTTTTGTAAAAAATTTGAGTCAGAACACCCCTTTCCAAATATAAATATCCTTTAAAAAAAAAAAAAAAAAAGCCCACTACATGTTCCTTTAAGTCTTAATAGTGACATTAATTGAAAGGTAGTGCTGTTCCATAAAGTGGAATGAGTTAGTGGGATGTAAACGTGTATTAAAATCCAGCAGAGCGAACAGTTTTCCTATTCCCCAAACTTTGCAGTCAAGAAAAGTAGTCATTAAAAGAGGTGGTCAAAATGCAAGCTGAATTGGGAGTTAATGGGACTCATTATATCGACTGCATGTTAGTAATGTCTCCTTCTCTAGCAGAAAAACAAGCAGACATAAATGTAGAAAAGCCAAAATCCATTTAAACAAATCCCTGTTAAAAATCTTGTGAAAAGAATGCATTTGCTGTGAACAGACACAGACACATCAATTAATACAATCAAACTTACTTAAACAAATACATGTTAAAGAAATAAACTGGTAAAATGAAGGAACTTTTTCAAACAAAAGATGTCAAATGCAGTTAAAAGGAATAAATCTATTTAAAACACAATATTTTTTTCAAATATACCGGGTCAAAATAGATGGAATAATAGAAAGAAAGCCTCTAAAGAATAAACATTAAACAAAATACATAAATAAAATCAATCAAAATGAGTCATTTCCCCCCAATCCAATGTATGAACATTTCTCAGGCGACTTTTTAATGAATACTTGTTTAAATGACTTTCCTTATCCCTTATTCTTTTCTCATTGAATTTATCAGACAAAGGGCTAATTTGGCAGTGTTTTGCCTTAGGGAATTCTTTCTCTCAGTAACTTCTCTCAGAGCAAGCAAGGGTTCAAGATTATCCCCTACCTATGAAATTCAATCCAGTGCTTCTTTTCTTATTTGATTTACTAAGAAAACTGTTATAGGGTGCACTTGTCATCGGATGGTCACTTAATTGCACCTTCCAGCTTGAATAGGTGCTTAACTATACATTTCCATACAATTTACCTATATATTTTATATATTACAGTAAATCTATGCATAGGTGGTTCACCTTAAAAAATTGCAAAAATAAAAAAAAGGTACAGAGCAATATGCACGTGTATTTTAGGGGTAAATGATATATTTATGACATATGCATGTTTGTTTATATTCAGTACATAATGTATTAAAGATGGATCTTGTATCAGATTTCCTCCAATCCAAATGTTGGTGTTTCGGCTAAAACAGATCAGCCACAACTAAAAATTCTGGACATCTCTCTGTCCCCATCTCTCCTCACTTATGTCCTTTCATTCCATCAACTTCATGGCCTCAATGTTCATTTCCACATTTCTCCTGCAAATGAGACTCTGGCTCCCTTTACCCACCATGCTGTCCACTTTTTGGATGCCTCCTTCAGTATCTGTCTTGGCAACTCAACATCTTTTCCCAAAAAACTCTGTCAGTATCACACAAGGGGTACTTATTTGACCTCCATTTGAATGCCTCAAAAGCATTAATGAATTTATCTTCTTAGGACCTGTAAAACTGGGAAGTAATATTATTCTAGTCGCACAGATTGGGAGCTAAGGCACAAAGGCTATGTCTACACTTGTTAATTTAAGTCGACTTAGCATGTCCACACTCAAAAATTAAGTCGACTTAGAGGGGACCCTGCCAAATCGACCTAGAGCGTCCACACTGGATGTCTAGGTCGACTTGTAGGGGCTAGGTGGACCTGGGACAAGTCCACGGTGGCAGGGGGGACCCCTTGCCAAGTGCCACGGGGCTCAGCCTTTGCCCCATTGTACCTTGGTACAATGGGGGCTGAGGGAGACAGGAACCCTGGCAGGGCATAGGAGCAGGATGGGCAGGGCTCTGTCCTTCCCTGTGGGGGGGCACGCCAGGCTGTGGCTGTGCCAGCCACCCTGGCAGGGAGGACAGTGGGGAAGCCCTGAAGCCCCCTAAGTCGACAAAGTCAATTTAGGGCTACTCTGCATCCAACTTTCTAAAGTCGACTTAGCCAGAAAAGTCGACTTAAAACTAGGTTTAATAAAGTCAACTTTAATTTTCCTTACATTGACTTAAGGAAAATGTAGTGTGGGCGCAGATTAAATTAAGTCGATTTAAGCAAGATTATGTTGACTTAATTTGTAAGTGAAGACACACCCAGAGAGATCAAGTGACTTGCCCAAAGTCATACAGAGAGATTGTGTAGAGCCAGGAATTTCACTCAGATATACTGAATCACAGTCCAGTGCCTTCTTCATCAACAATAAGCCATCACATGTCACGTTGCTATGGATTTTGCCACATAAATAATGACACTAATATACATGTATAAGGAATAGAACTTACAACTTTATGTTCGAATGATCAGTTGCTACCACTAAAAGATAAGCTTCTCTAGCAACTAGACTGTGAGGTCATTACACACTGATAAAACTTGAGCAAATCTGACAGATTCTAACCATAAAGAACAAGGAGACTCATGCACATAGGCCAGCACATCAGAAAATCCATACTCAACCTGTTATTTATTAGATTGTAAGCTCCCATTGGTGAAGATGGTTGTGGATGAAGTAGACAAATGGATGGTCAAAGTTTGCGTTATTGGCAGAGCAGGGGCGATGTCGTAAGAGAGAAGAAAGGTGAGAGGAAGGAGTTTAAATGTGATCCAGTCTAAAGAATAGAGCCAGTCAGGCATTGCCAGAAAGGGAAGGAGAGTGAGGTGGTTAAGAGACAGGCAATATTAAGGCAGAGCTTGTCCTCAAGCTCAAAACAGAGCATCTGAGGTTTAGAGTTTAGTTGAACAATTAAGATATCCAACTTATTCACTGGTTCATATGTACAGTACACAGATAGCATGATGGACAGTTAACTATACTGGGCCAAATTCACTTTGGGCTTTGCTTAGATTAAGTATATTCTCATTCCACGAGTAAACCTATTCATTGCAACAGTACTAGTCAGGGAGTAAGGCACTAAATCAGTGTTTCTCAACCTTTAGTGGACTGGGAAACACCTAAATATATTAATTACTTTATGTAGAACACCTTGAAAAATCAGGTAACGGTGGCAAGGGATTTTAAATGTCCCAGTCATAGCAAAGCTTTCAGGTGTGCGTGAATATCCACCGCCAGATGCCTGGAAGTTTTGCTGTGGCTGGGGCATTAAATTGCTCCTTCTCCATCCCCCCTCAGTCCCGCCCAATGGGGAGGGGCCAGGGTAGGTCATGGAACACCTGCACTATATCTGAGGAGCAGACTGCACTATCTCACCTGAGTGAGGAAGGCAGAATCTGGTCTACACGAGGTATCAAAATAGCAGAAGAGTACCTCTGAATATTCTGCTGTCTAAAATGACTTTCTCCTTCACCTATTCAAAAAGGCATGGGGTGGTTATAGGTCTTTTGTATGCAATGAAACAAACTACGAAGAGAGGAAATTAATTTGTTTTCTTATTAGAACACAATTATAGACAACTCCTGATTTCCAATATACCTACATTGCCTTCTACATAATTAAATCACAGACTAATCTGACCCTGCATTTAATTAGATCAAAACATCTGGAAGCAAATCATTTGGATTAAAAATAACACATCTTCTATATTGTCCTTTGATCTGATTTTATTTTCTCATGCAAGTATTACTGGAAAACACAATCAAGAACTATAGTAAGTTGTAATTGTAAAAAAGAAGGCCAAGTTTCAGAATGAGACTGGAGGAGAGGAGAGGAAGAAGAGGAGAGGCAAAAGATGATTCACATGATAAAAAGTAATTGAACCTGAAAGTTGAGTTGTTCTGATTGTTATTGACATAAATACTCTTATGTGCTGTGAAGTGCAACCTAGGTGGTCAAAAGAATAAGACGACCCGTGGCTTATTTCAATCAAAGTGGTAAGAATGAGCTTGATTTCTATAACAGAAAGATGCCACATGCATCTTTAATTTTAGTTAGAAAAAACTCAATGGAGGCTAGTTACATCTCCAAATCAATTCATACATTCATGCAAACGCATACATATATGACATATATGCAAGCATACTCTGAACTATACATCCCAAATGATGGGGTCTAAATTAACTGTTACCACTTAAGAAAGACATCTTGGAGTCATTGTGGATAGTTCTCTGAAAATATCTGCCCAAACTCAACAGTAAAAACACAACTAACAGAATATTAGGAACAAATAGGAAAATATCATAATGCCAGTATATAAATCCATAAGATGCCAATACTTAGAATACCATGTGCAGTTCTAGTCACCCCATCTCAAAAAAATAGAAATGTTAGAATTGGAAAAAAGCACATAGAAGGGCGACAAAAATCATTAGAAGCATGGAACAACTTTTATATGAGGAGAGATTAAAAAGACTGGGACTGTTCATCTTGGCAAAGAGATGACTAAGGAGGGATATGAAAGAGAGAGAAAAATCATGAATGGTGTAAAAAAAGTGACTAATGAAGTATTATTTAACTCTTCACATAACACAAGAAGCAAGGGTCATCCATGAAATTAACAGGAAGCAGGTTTGGAACAAACAAAAGGAAGTACTTCACACAACGTAAAAGTCAGCCTATAGGAACTCATATCCGGGAGATGTTGTGAAGGCCGAAAAATGTAACCTGGTTCAAAAAGGAATTAGATGAGGTCATGGAGAATAGATCCATCAAAGGCTGTTAGCCAAGATGGCCAGGAACACAGTCCATGCTCTGGGAGTCTCTAAGGGTAGAAATGAAATCAATAATGGATGGTTCTCATCAATGGTTCTCAACCACTGTGTCAGGACACATTACTGTGTCACCACACAGTGGTAAGTGTGTTGCAGAGAGCCAGGGAGATGGCTGGATTTGGCCCGGGGTGGGTGGGCTAGTGTGTCCTGTAGGGTCATGATATGCTGTCAAGTGTGTCACAACCTGCAAAAGGTTGAGAACCAATGAGATGGAATATGACTGCTGTGGTTTTTCTGTTAATGCCACTCTCTTCTTGCTGCATTGGGAAAACAAGGCAATGAATGTGACTATGTTCTGGCCACTGCGACAAAGGAGCAAGGTCTCCCTTGTGGCCAAAGATTTCCCTGCAGCAAGTCGTCAGGTTGCATATTAGGTCTCAAAAATAAAGTTTAGCATGTAAACCCAAGAGTTCCTACTTACGTAGATGCTTCTACCACCCTCCAGGAACTTTTCTCTTGCCAGTCTCACTTCTTCACAGGGCCACTATTCTTAGCCATTTCTATTTGGAGCTCAGCCTTCTGGCTCTAGCTTTCTTCACCTACCAGTATCTCTTCTGCTCTGAGGGAACAGACTATATTCTGCCCTCCTCCAGAAAGTCGTCTCAACTGGGAGAGAGGGGAGCCAGATCTACATAGATACACTATATGGCTTCTGGTCCAGGGCCCTTAAAAGGATACTGTCCTGTCTCCCTCCTTCCCACTTCCAACTATTGATTTCCTAGGATGCTTCCTCTCTTCTGCTTCATGGTCATTTCCTGGACCTTTGATCTTTCCAACTCTCAGAAATGGTATCATAGAATCATAGAATAATAGGGATGGAAGGGACCTCATGAGGTCATCTAGTCCAACCCCCAGCTAAAAAGCAGGACCACTCCCCCTAAATCACCCCACCCCGCTGGCCTCCTTCACTCTTTAAGGGCCAGTGTACCCCATTACATCCACCTATAAATAATTATCAAAAATTCTGAAGGCCAAAAGTGAAAGTCCCATTCCTATGGATACTGGACTGATATATTTGGAAAAGTGTAAACCCATCCAGAATCACTGTTAAGGTACCACTCTTGTGGGGGTACATTTTTTTCCCCTGAAAAAGGTCAAAATAACCTCGCCTGGATGAAGTGCTAAAAAAATGTACTGTAGGAAACAACCCTGCACAAACCCCAAGGGAGAGGCCAACTAGTCTAATTTAAGGCCATGATTTTGGCACAGAACATTTTTTAGTAAATTGTTTGCAAGCGGTTGGGGGGGGAAGAGGGGGAGAAAAGTCACAGAAAAGACACAAATGAAGTTTCTGCTACATCAATGTATGCAAGCATGTTTAACCAGTGAATGTGTCTGTTATTAACATCATGATCAATGATAATTTCTGTAAAAGTTATACTTTTCCCCTCTTTTAAACAAATTGAATCAAATTTATAAAAAATTGCATTTAATCCTTGTTACCACTATGAATTACATTGGTATTTTCCTGCAAAAATCATTTCAATGGTATCTTTTGTTGTTGGTAGGGTATTTGGTTAGAAAAGAAAAGAAAAGAAAAGAGCTGACACCAAAAAGTGTTCTGCTTGGGAGGAGACGTGTAAATAAAAGAGTGGATTATAATAGTGGGGGTGCTGAAACGTGAGGGATGTTGGGGAGCAAGCCCATCATGCACTCACCCTGCAGTAGTGGCTCTCATCCTATGGGGCTGGGCCCAGCTCCCCATTTCAAGCACCGTGACCCAGCAAACACGGCTGCAGCATGACTCTGGTTTGTCTCTCCCACGCCTGAGTCCCCATCTCTATCACGACTCCTGGGAGGGGCACCAGGCATGGGCGCAGGAAGGACTGAAAATGGGTGGGAGGCAAACGTCCCCATACCACCAGCCTGGCCCTTCCAGAGGGTCTTTTCCCTTTTTCCTCCTCCTCCCGCTCACTTGCAAACCTTTCCTGGCCCTCCCCCCTTCTCACTCCTAACCTTACTCCTCCTGCTGGCAAGCCTGTGGCCCTTGGGTGACAGGTCCCCCTCAAATCATGGACCCAGCAACTCCCCAGTACCGAGAGAGAAGCTGCCAATGTAGTTTTGGCATCTGAGAGGTGAAGGCCCGGCTGCTAGCATGCTAGACTACAAGAAGCAGGACCTGGCTAGTACACTCCTTGACACAGAATGGGACCCACGTGCTGGCTGGCCCAGGCTAGGTTGCACTGATCTCAGTCAGGTATTAAAAAGGAGGAGGCACTGCCCTCCCTATTTAAAAGAGTGTAAGGGCAATGCCCTTTCCTCACCCCACCAATCTCTGCCACCCAGCCCCACAGCACAGGAGCCGCCCCTGCAAGATAAATTTGTCACAGACCTCACGATCACCATGAATATCAGGACATCTATGCCAAATCCTAGCTGTACTAATAATGTAGCTCTTTTTTTCATGTCTACCCTAATGAAAAACAACAGAGTCCTGTGGCACTTTTAAAGACTAACAAATAAATCTGTTAAAGAGGACTCTGTTGTTTTTCTGCAATAGAGTAACACGGCTACCCCTTTGGAACTTGAGTACCCTAATGAAAGATGCCCCATGGTAAGAAGTCTGAACTTCTCCAGCCATTGAACATATGTAACAGTTTTACTCTCTTTTAACGCAGCCCAATTCTCTTTCTGGATAAAAGTTTTTCACCAATAAAATGGTCCAAAGAAAAATCAGCATTTCCTTTCTGTATCCAGATGTAGCTGAAAAGACAGCTCAGCAAACACAGAGTGAAAGTGAAATTTGGTTGTGTTACATCATTGAAAAGATTATGAGCTACTATAATTTATTGATTTTTGTTTCCCAGGAAGACTCCATTTAAATGAAATAAGGTACATTAAATAGGTGTATACCTAAAAGGAATAAAGTGCTGCATATTGCATTTGGGCAATATTTAACACTAAGCTTTATTTTCCATATAAAGCTTCAATTGTATGCCAGTAAGTTGATGAGCATAACTTTGTCACATTCACTGGGGTATAACAAAGCCATGCAGGTCAGAGCTCTCCAATTTGCAGCAAGTTCTTCTAGAAATTACTATGACCTACAGCCCCCCTCACACATTTGTAAATGTGTGTCTTCAGTGGATTGATTTAACTTTCCTTAATATTTTATGACCATTGCATGTTTGACAGGGGTGATACATTTGGTATTCTGTTCTCTGTAACTACATAGGTAATTATCCCATATGCAGTTACCACAATATTTACTAGAAATTTATGTGGTTATTTTGGTCTTTAGGAAGAAATCAGTATGATATGCTTAATGTAAATATTATACTGTATGGTAATTTTATATCATCACCCACATCTGTAAACTTCAGGGCATGTAATTACTATGTCGGTACATGGTAATTATAGTGGTAGTTACAAATATTGAATGAAGCAATGGAATGGTTTATTCATGTCCTCTATGTGCCTGAAGAATAGATGCTACATAGAAAGAACAATGGTCTTTGTTTTTACAATTAATATAAATGTACACTGTAATTGAAAGCTAGAAGCCATCTACAGGATACTTACTGGCAGCCCACATACATACAGCATATTCCAAAGGGGTAGCCGTGTTAGTCTATTGTAGAAAAACAACAGAGTCCTGTGGCACTTTTAAAGACTAACAGATTTATTTATCGCATGAGCTTTCATGGGAGAAAATCCCACTACGTCAGATGCTTTGAAGATAGGAAAGTTACAGAGTGGTAGGAAATTAAATGCAGGGGAGTGTATGACATAGCATCAGCCACTCTGTAACTTTCCTATCTTCAAAGCGTCTGACGAAGTGGGATTTTCTCCCACGAAAGCTCATGCGATAAATAAATCTGTTAGTCTTTAAAAGTGCCACAGGACTCTATTGTTTTTATACAGCATATTGTAGCTTTGTATAAAGCTCTCTGCTGTTATGTTTAGCTGAATACTTGATTTCTCTATCCACTGCACTATAGTGAGTTACCTTTACAAACCACCTTCCATAGCAGATTCACATTTGTAATATATCTCTTTTTTTCCACTAGTTTCAGTCACCACCCTCATGGAGTGGTCTGCTGTCTGTTCCAGGTAACCACTTATCTTAGCAGGCGACTCAAACAAGTAAAAGTTGCTAGTGTTTTTATTTTCTACACGAATCACCGAAGTGGCATCTCAATGTTCATGAAGGGGGAAAAACACCCTATAGGATTGATGTAAATCTGGCAAGAATCATCATCTTCACAGTGACAATCTCTGCAAATTTGCATTTCTTCATGAATTTCTAAGTTCCAGTGACAGCCCTAATTGAATATAAAACAGCTGAGAAGTCACAGCTCCATCTCCTTGTTTGGCAAAAAGAGATGAATTTGCAAAGAACTGGTGTACAGCTCTTATGTGGATAAGTATTAACAATGGAAGAAATATCTGATGGCTAATGTTTTGGGCCTAATGATCTATTACTAAGAATTCAGATTATGAGTTTCTCTGGAGAATTTTGCTATCCTAAACAGACTGACTTCAAGGGCAGAGAACTTGATGAAAAGTGTATTTCAACCCTACTCTTCATTCCCACAAAGAAGAGGTTACTCACCTGTGCAGTAACTGGACTTCTTTGAGATGTATGTCCCTGTGGGTGCACCACTTGAGGTGTTGCACCCTGTGGTGCCCAGGATCGGAGACTTTACAGCAGTTTGGATAGTAGGGCTGTGCACACGCCGCTGCTGGTCCCGAAGTCATTGGCGCACTTGGCTATGCGCGTGTGCGGCTGAAACCCGCTATTCCTTTTCTACCGTGAGGAACTCTGTGAAAAGAAAAGAATGAGAGAAATGTCCAAGTAGAGGGGAGGCGGGTGGGTTGTAAAGCACCCACAGAAACACACATCTCAAAGAAGTCCAGTTACTGCACAGATGAGTAATCTCTTCTACTTCATTGAGTGATGTCCCTGTGGGTGCTCCCCTTGAGGTGACTACGTAGCAGTAATCTGAAGTGGAGGAGGGACTTCAGATGGTTAGGTTACGTGGACTGTAGATAATATGGAGATGCTGAAAAGGATGTCGTTATTAGAAAAATTGTCTATAGTGCAATGCCTGATAAAGGTTTCGGGGGAGGCCCATGTGTACTGCCTTGCATATGCCAATAATAGGTACATCCTTGAGAAAAGCAGTGGACATTGCCACAGCTCGAACTGAATGGGCATTAGTCTTTGAAGGCAATTGTAACTGTCTTTGTTTGTAACATAACTGGATACAAGACAATACCCACTTAGCAACTCTTTGGCTTGAAAGAGGTTTTCCCTTGGAACGAGGAGCTAGAGAGATAAATAATCTGTTAGATTTTCTAAATGATTTTGTTCTTTGTAGATAAAAGGCGAGAGTGCGTCTGACATCCAAGGTGTGGAGGAACGACTCTTCTGGTCTGTTGTGCAGCTTCAGATAAAAAAGTGAATCATCTGGTTGATGTGAACATCTGACGCGATCTTTGGTAAAAACTTAGGGTGGGGTTTGAGTGTCATCTTGTCGTGGTAAAAGATAGTGAATGGGGGGTCTGCAATCAGTGCGCTGATTTCTCTGACTCGTCTTGCAGAGGTGACAATGATTAGAAAAGAGACTTTCATAGAAAGGTGAAGGAGAGAACAAGTCACTAGCGGTTAGAAGGGGGGCTTCGTTAAGGACTTGAGAACGAGGTTAAGGACCCAGTATGAGGCTGGGGTATGTACTGGAGGGTAGAGTTTCCGCAGGCCTGTGAGAAACCTTTTAATTATTGGGTGAGACAATAATGTAAATCCTTGATCATTCTCGTGAAAGGCGGAAATCACGGATATGTGGACCTTTAGGGAAGCGATGGAAAGACCTAACTTTTTTAGGTGTGAGATGTATTCTAAAATGGAGGAGATAGAACATGATTGTACGTTAAGTTGGGATGTGTCGCACCAAGACAAAAATCTAATCCATTTATGGAGGTATGTTTTCCTCGTGGAAGGCTTTCTGCTATTAGTTAAAATGTGTTTGACCCCTGAGGAGCATTTGTAATTCTTCAAAAGAGAGCCATTTATCATCCAGGCTGTGAGATGTAGCCTCTGTATGTTTGGATGCAGGGATGGGTTGTGGTGTTGGAAGAGAAGGTTGCATTGAAGAGGTAGCTTGATTGGTTGGTTGACTGAGCGGTGAAGGAGGTCTGAAAACCAGGTCTGTCTTGGCCAGGCTGGAGCTACTAGTATGACCAGTGCATTGTCGATTTTTATTTTCTGAATAACCCTGTGCATAATGGTATTGGGGGAAAATTGTAAAGGAGGCCCTTGGTCCAACTTACTAGAAAGGCATCGCCCATGGACTGCTTGCCCTTCCCTGCTCTGGAGCAATAACGATGGCATTTGCGATTCTCTTCCGTTGCAAATAAATTGA
Organism: Pelusios castaneus; assembly: GCA_007922175.1. Taxonomy (NCBI): domain Eukaryota; kingdom Metazoa; phylum Chordata; order Testudines; family Pelomedusidae; genus Pelusios; species Pelusios castaneus. The sequence continues at coordinate 5,519,178 of ML685792.1, read as the reverse complement.
CTATCGGCTTGCCCCATAGGCGAAATATCCCACTGAGGACATTCATGTTTAGCTGCCATTAGTATGTGTTGGGAAAAACTCTGCTCAGGGCATCTGCTGTGGTGTTGTGCATGCCCCGAAGGTAGGCGGCTGATATGTTTATTCTGTGGTGGATGCACCAATTCCATAATTCCATTGATTCCGCGCAGAGGAATTGGGTCTGGCACCGCCCTGATGGTTTTCATAAAACATATAGGCAATGATGTCTGCCATGATCTTGAGAGAACTGTTTCTTATGAGAGGGAGAAAGAATTTGCAGGCAATCCAGACAGCTTGGAGCTCGAGCAGGTTTATATGTAGGAAAGATTCCTGCTCCGACCACTGACCCCGTATTGTGCAGTGGCCCAAGTGTGCTCCCCAGCCAAGCAAGGAGGCGTCCATGGTTAATACCACAGAAGGGAGTTCCTGATGGAAAGGAACGCCTTTCTGTGGGCTCTCGTGAGCTGTCCACCATAGCAGGGTGCGTTTGAGTACCGCAGGAATGATAAGAAGTTTTTGAAGGGAGTGTCTGGTTGGTTTGTACACCGTGGAGAGCCACATTTGAAGAGGGTGCATGCAAAGTCATGCATGGGGTACCATGAAGGTTGACACTGCCATGTGTCCTAATAACCAAAGGACAGTACGGGCAGAGACCAATTGGGCTGCAAACACATCCTCTATTAGATTCTGGATAGCCACAAACCTTTCCTGTGGGAGAAAGGCCTTGGCTAGTATCAAATTTAGCTCTGCACCGATAAATTGCATGCACTGTGATGGTTGTAGGCACGATTTTTTCTTTGTTTATTTTTAGGCCAAGAGCGTGAAAGGTTTGTGTCATGAGGAATGTCATGTTGCTTGCTTGAGAGAGGTCCGGAGCTCGTATGAGGCAATCGTCTAAATACGGAAATATTATTACTCCTTGCCTTCTAAGATGGGCTGTAACCACTGCTAGGATCTTTGAAAAAACTCTGGGAGCAGTTGAAAGCCCGAAGGGGAGGACCTTGCACTTGAAGTGTTGGTCTGCAACCATAAAGCGTAGGAAGCGACGAAGTGACAGGTGAATTGTGATATGAAAATAGGCATCCTGGAGGTCAAGGGACGAGAACCAGTCTCCTTGTTGCAACGATGGAATTATTGTGCTCAGAGTTACCATGTTGAACTTTTCTTTCTTTATGTATTTGTTAAATGTCTAGATCCATGATCAGCCTCCAGTCTCCCTATTTTTTCTGTACGAGAAAATAGCGGGAATAGAATCCCTTTCCCCTGTATGGTGGTGAAACTCATTCTATGGCTGCTATGAGCAGGAGATGGTGCGCCTCCTGTAACAGGAGTTGTACATGAGTTGGGTCCCTTAAAAGGGATGGGGTAGGGTAGTGTGGAGGAGGCGCAGCTAGAAATGGAATCGTATAGCCGTACTCAATGATTTGCAAAACTCATTTGTCCGTTGTTATGGACAACCAGATGGTGTGGAATGGTCTGAGAATGAATTCGTATTGGTCCTCGAGTGTTGCTACAGGAACAGGGAGGAGTCTCGAACCCCCAACCAACGCTTCAAAATTGGGTCTTGTTCTGGGGTGGTTGGGAGGCGGTGGTTGATTGTTTCTGATGCTGCTTCCGGCACTGAGGATGTTGTCTTGATCTTTGGTTATTGTACTGCCTATAACAGTTCTGTGGAGGATATCTGCGTTGGTAAGGTTGGAATCTATACTGGAAGTTATTACATCTAGTGGAAGGAGTGTAATTGCCCAGCATGTGTAAGGTGGCTCTTGAGTACTTCATCGAATGAAGGACCTCATTGGTCTTTTCGGCAAACAAATGTGCCTTATCAAAAGGTAGGTCTTCAATCTTTGTTTGCAGGTCTCTGGGCAAACCTGCACTGTTCAGCCATGAGACTCTGCACATCACCACAGCTGTGGCCATTGCTCTCGCTGCGGTATCGGCAACATCTAAGGAGGCCTGCAGGGAAGAGCATGCCACTAACTGGCCCTCAGAAAGTAGTTTGTCATATTGTTCTTTTTTGTTTTCAGGGAGATCATCGGCAAAGAGTGATAACTTCTCGTAAATACCATGGTCATAGTTGGAAAGGAGTGCTCCGTTGTTGGATACTCTGAGCATGAGGGTGGAAGAAGAGTAAACTTGCCTGCCTAATAAAGCCAATCTTTTCCAATTTTTGTCATATAGAGATGATCTATGAGTTGTTTTGTCTTCTGTGTCGCCGCATCTATTGCCAGTGAATTTGGGCTGGGATGGGGGAAACAGAAATTCCATATTCTTGGGAAAGATAAAGTTCTTCCTATCATTACGTTTATTGGGGGGGGGGGGAGAGCGGGTACAGAAGCTGGTGTAGACCACATGATATCTGCTGGATCCATGAGGGCTGTGTCCATTGGGATAGCTATTTTAGAAGAGCTGGTGGTATGTAGAATCCTTAAGAACTTGTGTTGGGATTTTTTAACTTCTTCCAGGGGAATGTCCAGGTCTCATGCGATTCTTTTAAAGAGGTCATTAAAAGACCTAGAGTCATCAATTGAGGACCTTGTAGAAGGTATTACGACATTGTCTGGGGATGAAGACGATTCGTGGACCTCTGGAGAGGGCTCCCGATATATGGATGAAGCATCATCTTGGGATTGTGATGGGACATGCAAAGCGGCCCTTGGCATTGCCCGCCTGAGAGATGGAGAAGAAAGGGGAATTGAAGGTGGTGGTGGCTGGTAATGTCTGTAATAGGGGTAGTAAGGGTCCTAATGCCTGTGGTATGACGGTGGATGAGGGTACAAGGATTGTGAAGCATAGTGGTGATGGGGTGGATGCTTGCTATGATGAAAGAAGTCATTGGGTGGCGTAAGTGGTCTGGAAGAGAAGAATGCTTGGATGAAAAACAGGCATCCTCTGGCAAAAGTGACAGGCAAGGTGATCAGCAACCATGTGGCGGATGATGTAGTTTGAATGAGACTGATCCAGGTGAGTGATCAATATGCATTTGTTTGGATTTTCTTTTCCGTGAATGAGCTTCCTTGGTAACGACTGTCAGTGCCAACAAAGGTTGATGTGGATCCGAGAGCGGTGCCGGGAGCGGGTCCGACATCACCGAGGGGTCCTCAGGTTCTGAAGACACCGGTGCCAATGTAGTTTTGGATGATGGTGCCGCTGTCGGCACCGTTGATGTGGGAACCGGTGCGGCTGGTGCCGAGCCATGCTGTTGTGCCGTAGATGGTGCCGCTGCTGGATCCAGTGCCGGGGGCGTTGATGGCACCGTAGAGTTTGGTGCTGGGCGCTTAGAATGACTCGCTAGAGTGCAAGGTGAGTGTGCGAGGGAAGCGCTATCAAGGCAGTTTCTCGGTTCCTGGCCACAGCTTTCCAATGTTTTAGCCTTATGCAGCAGACTCGTAGCTGAGGAACCGTTAGCCTCTCTGGTACATGGAACGGAAGATGACATCCCAGGGGATCTCTTTCTTTTTATTGGTGTGGAGACTGGCAATCTTGTTCTTTTTCTAGGAGAGCATTCAGAGGTTTGCTTAGGTGGCCCTGGATCAGAGGCTGGTCTTAGGGAGCTTTCCAGTAAGAAAAGTTTGAGATGCAGCTCCTGATCCTTGTGGGCTCTAACGCTCATGTTCTTACAATGAGTGCATTTAAGAGGGATATGCAACTCAGCAAGGCAGTGTACACAGGCGGAATGACCATCTGAGGCACACATGGCATCCTTACAATTGGTGCAGCATTTGAAGCCTGGGAACCCAGAATTTTGAAGCTTATATGGCACTTTAGTCTTTTTGGGGTTGTTGTTTTTTGGGGTTTTTTTTTTGTTTTGGGGGTTTTGTTTTTTGTTTTTCCAAAGAAAAAAGATATATGAGGAAAGGAAGGCTTTTGGGGGTTGTTCTTTTTTTTGACAAGTTTAGTGAAGAAGGAACGTTATCAGAGGGAAATTTTTTTGGGGTGGGAAGGGAAGGGTCGGAGGGTCGGGAAGCAGCGAAGTATCGCAACGGTTCCTGACTTAACTCTTCCGTACAAAAAAACCCAAAGAAATAAAATATAAATCTATTCTCTGTATTATTATTATTATTAAGGTTTAGGAAAATATCAATCGAAGAGAACTGCAGAGGTGCTCCATCTCGAACCGGTGGTTGAGAAGGAAAAGAGAGTTTCAGTCACATGCGCACAGCCGAGCGCGCCAATGGCTTTGGGACCAGCAGCAGCGCGTGTGCAGCCCCAATATCCACACTGCTGTAAAGTCTCTGATCCTGGGCGCTGCGGGATACAACACCTCAACTGGAGCACTCACAGGGACATCACTCGATGAAGAAGGAGTTTTTATATGCAGAAGACATGGAATTGTTGGGTTTAAGACAAATAGCTAAGAGTTCTTTTCGATAGTAGTTTTTATTGGATGAAAGTTATTAAGTGGAACTCACTCCCCAATAAGAAATAAAAAATTGAATTAAGAGATGTGTACCTTTGAATCCATAAGTATTAAATACAATGAATGTTCTAACAAAGAGATGCATATAATGACCTTGATCGTTATCCTCATCTGGTGTAAACAGACTTCACTAATTTCATGCCAGCCAAAGATCTGGTTGAATAGCCATAGCAGCTTTGGGGTTTAAGACACAATGTAATACCTAACACACTAATGCCCACCTACAGAATGCGTGCACAATAGATAGTGAGAAGAAATCTGCATATGTTTTGGGTGTGAACGCTCTGCATCTCAGTTAAGGCTGTCTGCTGCTGTTGGGGAACATGCCTAAGGCTATGTCTATATGGATATGACAGATTTGCTGCTGTCAGTGCGCTCTTCCATGTTCAATTGAGCGGTCTGCTAAAACGAGCTCAATCAAACACGGAACCAAAGCTGTAACTCCAGCTCCGTAAGTGGAGTAGCACTGTGTATCTCCCCACAACTGCTGCCAAAAAGCACGGCAAGTATAGACTAGGGCTAAGCTGATTGACAAGAAGCAACAGCAGCACAGCTTCAGCAGGAAAGATTTTTGTGCCCAGAGACTTCTGCTGTAGTTCAGGCCCTATTACTGTCCCAGTTTTCTCCCTCGTCAAACCAGTGATCATCTAGTAATGCCTGTGAGACAGCATATCTACAATAGAAAAGGACGGCAAGAAGTGTCTATGCTGTGGAGGTCCATTCAAATCAGTCACAACAGGCTCCATCTGTCTACAGTATGCTGAATCTACTCCTCACCCTTTAGGGAGAATGCTGCAGAGACTGACAGCTCCCATCTCACTTGGATGCCCTATGCAAGTGTGTGCCTGAAGCTTGTACTGCTGCACACTCAGAAACAGTAGAAGCTGATCTCTTGCCAGAATCTCAGAGCATCACAAACCTTGACTATTTTTTGTGCTGCTACCTGCGAATTGACTGAGGCAGAGTCCAACCACCAGTCCTTGATTGTGATACTTCAGGATACAGGATCACAATTTTCCAGAGAGAGGAGCTCTCACGCCCCGATTCAGCAAACCACATAAGGCACATGCATTTAAGTCATTTGCTGAATGTGGATGGACTTAGCATGTGCTTAAAGTTCAGCTCGTGCCTTAATGCACAGTGTGCATCTGTGACTCAGCAAGGTCTGAGGTTGTACTGCACATTTACACGGAGAAGAAAGTCTGGCCAATAAACAGCACACATTTTTGTTAACGAGTCAAGGACTTAATTGCAGCCCTACTGGGAAAAAGTTTAATAAAGGACCTTGGGACCACTTCTTCCCCACATTACTCCAATTCCACTCTGGCGCAACTCTATTATAAATAGAATCGCACTGGCATAAAACTGGCGTTAAACACACTGGAGGATCAAGTCACTTATTTACAAGTAAGTGAATAAAAGAAAGTGAATGCGTTACTCATTGTCAGCTTGACCCAGGCATGTGTGAAATAACTAAAATGCGTGTATTGGGGAATCTGTGCAAGTAATACAGAATATTTTCTGCACATGCTCATTCAGTTTTTTTAAATGAATTCACTTTGGCCAAACATCCTCCCCCTTTGCATTTACTTTCCATGAACACCCAAGTAATTAAGTTTTACTAAGACAGGTGTGAGCTTGGGTGTGACACTTCACCTTGCTGTGTCTCTGTTTCCTTTTTTGTCTATTTAGATTGTAAGATATGAGGAAGGGATTGCCTTTCACTGTAGGCAAACAAACAAGGAGTCCTGTGGCACTTTTAAAGACTAACAGATTTATTTATCGCTTGAGCTTTCGTGGGAGAAAATCCCACTTCGTCAGACACTTTGAAGTGCAAATGAGTCCCAGTCTTAATACAAAGGGGCACAACTATAATACAAATAGTTATAATAACAAATTGTACAAAGTGAATTTCAAAGTCTCGTAAATGGTGAGTATCAATGGGAAGCAAATTTTAAATTCATGTGTTGTTATTATTAGATATGCTTGCTTCTTTGCTCATCCACTAAGGGTCTTTATACTAAGGAATTTGTCTGACCAATCATAACTAAACCACACAGCTTCAATTTTAAATACTGAATACGAGATACTCACTTAGAATTGCTTGTCCATGAACGTAACAGTAGAATCCTAAAAAAAGTTGTTGAATAAATTTGAAGAACCAATAAGGGGGAGGGAATTGAGATCTGTTCAGAGAAATTCCAGTCACAGAGTTAACTAATAAGACTAAGTCCTGCCCTCTGTGCTTGTAAAGCAATAACACAGAGCCCCTCCCATACCTCCTTCTCCAGCAACAAGGCATGATCTGTCCAAGTGGGTCTCAGTAGTCAGCTTTGGAGAAATACTTGTGCACTATGCAATGATGGCAGCTGGATCTATGGGCCAGGGCATGTCACATGCGCCCGCTGCTCAAATCTGATTTGCACAAGCACTGCAGTCCAAACTAGTTCAGGGTGTACTTTAATCCAGTGGTTTTCAAACTCTGGGTTGGGATCCAATACTGGGTCGCAGCGCCCCCTGCTGCAACACTGTAATGCATTGCTCAAAGACGTAATTGTTGGATCGCGGACGTAAATGGTTTTTTTTCAATAGGGTCCTGAGAAAAAAGGTTTAAAAAACACTGCTTTAATCCCCACTCAAAGCACCAACAAATTGTATTCCACAGCATGTCTCTGCCCTTCTCCATGGAATCCTGCCCAAGGTCTGAGGAATCCTTTTGCAGAGAATGCCCTGGGCAAGATCTGGCCTACACGATATGGGATAATATGCCGAAAAAATCTTCAAACAGAGCAAAGTCAACACCTCCAATATCTCTTCCCCAACAAAGAACAAATAAACAACTCAGCACTTAAAAAACATATGGAAAGGAAAAGTATCTTAAGCCTCACTTTGAATAATGCCAAAGATGTGCTCTGGAGTATCTCAAGGAGAAGAGCATTCCTGAGCTTCATCCTCTGAACACAGAAGCCCCCACCATTGCAAATGTGTCCCTTGCGAGAGTCAGCAACTCCTGCCTTCCAACCTCACTAATCTCAGTTGCTGAGATGGAACATCCTCCCTCAGGAAAGCAGATCTTATATTATTTAAGTCCTTACATACTGAGGGCTAGATCCTTGGCTGTTGTAAATCAGCACGGCTTCCGTTAATTCTGTGGAGCTATGCCAATTGACACCAGCTGAGGATCTGGTTCAGACAACATAATCTCAAAGTGCATTTGCTGAATAATGGAAAAGAAAAGAGAATAATGGACTCCATTCCTGTGGAAATTGGGTTTGTATTTCTTGTTTCTTTTTGACCTACTCACGTAGCGGAACTTGAGATGAAGCTAGGAGGCAATGCAGAAGAACATATTAATACACGGAGGTTGCCAAATGAAACATTTGCTTCTGTGGCTGGAGAAGTCAAAATACAATATTCAAGTTACTTCAACTTCATCCATCACTCAAGACAAAATTGTTGCCAAAAGAAAAAACCCCTGATATTGCATGTGTTCATGTGCAGTTATTTGTACTATCCAAATGTAAGGCAATTAAACAAAATTTCCAACAATGAAAATATGGCCAAAGATTTCATTATAGAAAAAAAAGGAAGCACTCTGCTTGGACTTCAGACTGCAATACAACTTTACAAGTTTCTCAGGGCTTCTCTGTATAATTATGTGTTTTTCCAAGATTCCTTCCTGAAGGCTTCGTGCCACCTCAAAATCCACATAAACCCCTTGAGGTCAAAGAGACTGTAAGGGCTGTCAGTGCAGGATTTGACCCCTTGCATTAAATTTATAATTGGTGCAGCTCCGCTGACTTCAGAAAGTTAAGCCAGATGTGAATTTGGCTCAATATATCACAAAATAAGCAACTTTTGTTCTGGGCTTTCCTTTTAACTTACTTCTCTGTTATTAACACCCACAGCTACTGCTCTTTGTATGACACAGACTCAAAACTTTACAGACTTTCCCCAAACCCTACTGTTTGTTCATATACTATCTAAATAAATTTTGCCCCTTCTCCACAATCAGCAAAACACTAGTCAGTGCTCTAGAAAGTTGCCATCTTCGTAACATATGCTGCCTTCCACACTAACATCAAGTTCTGCTCTAATCTATTTTAAAAAAACCACCATGCCATAATAACATTACTTGCCTATTGGGTCTCTTACTCAATTTTATTCATTTCAAAGTGCTGACATACTACAAAAAGTCCTTGCTCCTCCACTTTGGTCAGGTCTCTGCCCCTTTCTTCCGTCTCTAAACTAGAGTCTGCTCACTTTCTGCATCAAGATCTCTTCCTTCTACTGACAGCCTTTCACTGATGCTGGTTGCAAATGACTCCATTACAGGGAGAAAACATCTTGTTCACTCCTGGCTCAGCTTCTCTCCAGAAAACTGAGCACATGGTCTCCTTTCAAGGCAGCTCTAGCCTGCCGTCCGTACAGACTGCTGCTCTCATGTCATCTGACTGACAACATCACATCACACCAGCAGGGTACACTGTGGAGCATGCTCAAAATGCTACCACTCCCTGCTTCCAGAAATTTCTGGTTGTGGGTAGCTAATCTGCCCAGCAACAGTAACCCACCCTCAGTAGGTCTCTCAAAGAGAGGCATATGGGCTACACATACATCTCAGACCTCCTCTCTGCTTACAACAGCAACTCTGCACTAAGCACACTCCCAAGTTCTTTCCTGGCAATTTACAATCATAGAATTTAAGGTTAGAAGGGACTACCAGACCATCTAGTCTGACCTGTATATCACAGGCCACCATATAGCCAACCACCTTTTCCACCTACACTAAGCCCAACAAACAGAATCAGGGTAAAGTGCTTCAGCATCAAAACTCACGACGGCGATGGGAGGGGTTCTTGCACTACTGTAGGTAATCCCCCTCCCCAAGAGGCAGTAGATAAGTTAACAGAAGAATTCATCCCTTGACCTACTGCTGTCTAACCAGGCATTAAAGTGGCTTAGCTATGTGTCTGAGGGTTGTGGATTTTTCATACCCCCCTGAGAGAGGTAGCTATGTTGCTGGAAGTTTTCAGTATAGACCAGTCCTCCCTGCAGAAAAGACGCTGCAAGGAGGGCATTCTCCATGAGGGGCCATCATTCTGAAATTCACTCCTCACGTTAATCAGAAATTCCATGTATCTGTTGACCTTCACGGCATGTTGCAAAGGCCATCTCTTCACCCCCACTCTTTTTTGGAGGGATTGGAGCTAAGCAACAAGGATTAGCTTTTGTTGTTGGGCCTCAGAACTTGCATGATTTGACAGTTATCTTTGGGTGTCTATTTATTAATTTGAGGGGGAAGCTGCTGGGGTTTTTTATGTCCTTATGCTTTCTAAACAATGTAAGAAATGCCTAGAACCCCGAGTTTTTAAATTTTGGCTGTAAATCTAAATAAATAAGTACACACCACCTCTCCAACTGGAAGAGCCCAATCAACATCAGCGAAGCTCCCCCATTCTCCTTTATGCACCTGTGTGATAGCAAATTCAAGGTGTGAGTATGCACAGCCATATCTCCCTGTTGGATTGTTCTCTCTTGTCCTGAAGTGTACCAGTTGTACCTATATATAAGCCTCTTGGGTAGAATTCTTCCACTTTACAGTACCACATAGAACTTGGAAATTCTGGTCGCTTTTCATTGTTTCCACTAGCATATTATTAAGCTACTATATTTTATTTATGTCTGTGGGCTTTTGCTGGGTGGTGTCACAAACTAACCTGTATTTTAACAGAATGAAGTATTGGGGCTGTTCAGGAAAAGAAATAAGCATAGCCAGGAAGTGCCACGGTGCAATGCTCACAGTTTCAGCATATTCCCACTCTATAGTGTCATCAATTTAGGCTGAAGTTGAGCATTGACATTACTAACATTTGGCTTGTATGTAATGGGGAAGGCAGTTTATTCTTTGGAGGTAAGCAAGGCTGCCCCTCTGGGAAATATAATGTGGAGCCAGGAACAGTATTAAAGCTAGAGGTACTGATTTCCACATTGATTATTCAAGAGCATAGGCAGTACTGTGCTAACAAAAGTAGAAAAAGGGAAGCCACTGCAGTTTTTCCAAGTAGCACATTATTGCACTAATGTCTTTAATGAAATGCTATCCTTAAAAATCCCCAAAATAGATGGAAGAAACAAACAAGAGAAAGAGAGAGAAATAAGAAGTGTAGAAATGTACAGGAATGGTGGAATTAAGAAGAACCATGTCCTACGATTTTTTAATGTGAGCAACGAAAATACAGTGCAAATTAGCATTCCGTGACACTGATTTCATAGCCCTTTTTACTATCTTTGACATCATCATCCACAGCACAAAGGGCTTTGAATTCATGGGTTACAGTATCACTTGATCTTTCAAATCTGAGCCTGCTAATGAATGACTTTGTAAAAGTTCTGTGGAGTTTGCATTGGCAAAGAATTATAGGGGTACCTTTCCGAAGTTTAGAAGTAGCTTATTAATTGTACACTGATGCAAAGAAAGCAGGCAGAGAATCCAAGTTGTACTGTACACTTTTTTGCGGGGCGGGGAGGGGGGAGAAGGGAATGGCCCCATTTTATAATATGAAATGATAAAAGCAAATGATTTAAAAGCCACCTGATCTGTGTTGTTTCCATTCAAAAAGAATCTAAACTGATTTATTGTTCCTCAAATGGCTGAAACATTACTTTGCTTAATGTCATTAAAAACCTGAGATCGGCACCCGGCCTTAATAAAAGTATGGAGAACATTGTAGTAACCTAACTGGAGAGGGAAAATGAAGCTGTCATTTTTCAATATAATTAAACTTGGTTTCAAAAATCCAAAAGGTCTGTTATATGAATTACACTAATTACTTCGTGTGGTTTAAACATTGATTTCAATGTTAAATTTAATGGACTTAATGGATGTTGCTTTTCCCATCAGACTGATGGCCAATGTTTATCTTGTTTCTTGACCACTTATAGATTTCTGCTGACCCTTTAAACATATTACAATCAGCAGCTTGCTCCTTTTTTGTGCATGAGAATACCACTATTATTTTACATGGATAATTCTGACTTCCATGCAACATGTCTCAGAGTTATTTTTGGCAGACAAAAGCATACAGAGGCCAGAAAGAAGAAAATCATTGGGCTAAATTTTCAAAATGTGCAGGCAATTAATTTTGGCTGGGCAGTCTGTGAAATCCAGACAAACATTATGGAATGAGGAAAACATGAGCTGAACTTCACAGGCCAATTAACACTGTTTGCTGTGTACCACCTCCTTCCTGCATTTGTACATCATAAATTTAAATTATAAAATCTTAAGGGCAGGGATTTGAGGCCTAATTCTGATCTTGCTTACATTGTGGTAAATCAAACGTCAGTCGAGTTACACTCACAGAAAACATGTTGGAGATTGAAATGAGGTTTTTCTTGCCTGTCTATAAAACACCAAGTACAGTATTGGTGCTCTACAAATAATAAAGACATGATACAATAATACATGTTGGGGTCTCTGTTGATGTTAGTGACAAAACTCCCATTGATTTCAGTGAGAGAAGGATCAGACACCGTGGCTATGTCTACACTGGTAAGTTAGTTCAAATTAAGGAAGCTTAATTCGAATTAACTTAAGTCTTGGCCACATTAGACTTCCATTAGTTCGCATTAAGGGCTTCCTTAATTCGAACTAATAAATTTGATTATACCTTTTGAACTAATGCTTAATTTGAACTAGTTAATTTGAATTAAGTCAATGTGGCCAAGTTAGTTTGAACTAACTGCTTAGTTCGAACTAACCGGCACATTGAACTTAATGCAACTGACTAATTCGAACTAAGCAAGTGCTATGCATGGCACTTGCTTAGTTCGAACTAAAATTCCAGTGGGGCCATGCTAGTTCGAATTAAGTTAATTCGAACTAACTAAAATTAGTTCGAATTGTAAGTGTAGACATAGTCCATGTGTGAGGTACAGAAAAATGATCATTTCTGTATTTGACTTCAAACCCATGAAATATTACCTTTTTACTCCAGTGGTTTGACTTACCATATGCAACCCTCCCATTTAAATCAACAGGAGTTTTAACTCTGGCTGGACAAGACTGGTCTCACGGCTACAGAAAGCATTCCAGAGCAGGGATCATGTCTTTTACATCTAGGGCCCTAATCCTGATACTCTTAATGAAATCAGTGGGAACCGGTGGGTGCCTAGCACTCTTGAAAAATCAGGCCACTTATATATAGGTTCCTAAATATAGATTTAGGCCCCTATGCTTAAGGCATCCAATGCTGTAAATCTTGTTCCATAAATATGTCACCACTGTGGATGGAGGTGCTATAGGCTAAAGTTAAAACAACAGTTTAAAATCTGTTTTCTCACCAGACAGCTTTTACATTTGTTGTCCAATGACAAGGGAACATTGATACCACAGAAAATCAATACCTGGAGATATTTGTGCCATCTCTTTTTCTGCAGCAGGAGCTCTAGATGCTAGGTGGAAGGGTAATTGCTGGGGGTGGAGGAAAAGCCTGCAAATATTTATTAATTCAGTCGATCAAGGAATCTACAATTCTTCTGAAGTCAAATGGGCTAACTGAGGCTGTAGGGCGGTCAGGGATGGCTCCAAGTGTAATTCTGGTAAATTGCATTATTATAACAATGGAGGGCATGTTAGAATGGTGGTTGTAAGATGGAACTGTCATTTAGCAAAATGGTTTACCTCTTCATCTGGATTTGTGATATGTTCCTGGGAACACTTATGCTGCAGTATGTGTCACTGGCTGCTGCTAAAACTGTTACTGGTATGACCTTTAGAAGAATAATATTACGACAGAAAAGTCTGCCAGCACCCGAATTGACTCTTTTGTCCAGGGCCTAAAACAGCTGTGAATGCATTAAAAAAAATGCATCATGCTACACTGATTGAATGATTTAACAGAAAGAGTCAAACACACTGCACTGGAAAAGTCTTTTAAATAGGAGGGGCTAGATAACCAGCTGATGTAAATCAGCATAACTCCGTTGACTTCAGAGGAGCTAAACTGATTTACACCAGTGGCATATCAGCCCCTAAGAAGTCTCTTTTCCTCAGTGAATGGAAATTCAAACAGCACAAGAGTCCTAAGTGCCACTTTTCTTCTCGAAGAAGAGTAAAAAGATTTGGAAAGCAGAGGCTATTCTCTCAGTTTGGAAACATCAGCCAAATAGCAGACTAGGGAAGCGGTGTGGATTGTTGTATTAGTGGAAGTATGGGGTTTGGTCAGTCAGCGGGTCTAGCGATCTGGGCCTAACACCTCAGTCTTGCTTTCAGTTCAGTAGGTCCCAGACCTTCGGATGAGGTCCCTGCTGGCCTGGCTCCTTTTGCCATAATCCTTCCCGCTGCCCTTCTTGGAACCAGGAGCTGTAGCTTTGGGGTGGAGGTGGGGGAGGGATGCCCAAGCCCCCCTGCTGCCCTGGGTTCCGACTGAGGGGCCTGAAAACAGTGTGACATGGAATGGCCTGGGTTCAACCTGCCCCTGCTCATTTTCCTTCAGAGCACTTCCTACCACACCCAGCATCCCAGTGTGGAACGTGGCCATAGTTGTGGTGAAGTCCTTGCCTTGAACCTGCACAGTCTAAGACTAATAATCCTCTGGTGTTCCTGGCCCTGCTTCTACCTCCCTCTTTGGCTGGTGTCTGCTGTGGGGGAGGTGGCAAGACCCACCGCCAGCCAGACCCCGTTGGTTCTTGTCCTGCTGCTGCTGTAGAGCATATAGGAAATAGCTTATCTCTTTTCTCTCCCTTGGGGCTCTTGGAGGTTCCTCAGAAACTTGCTTGGCTGTGCTTGAAGGGCAGGGTCTTCTGGGCCTGACACTGCTCTGGCCCTTCTCCTTCTCAGCCTTAGTGGGGGATCTGAAAACCCCATCAAAGACATAGGGCAGTTCTAGTAAGTTTTCTCTGTTGTTTTTTTTTTAAACCACTCTCCCATCTAACTCTGACTGATACCTAACAGACTGATGTGAACACATTCTGCATGAGCCAATGTGAATGCAGCATTTATTTGCACAGAAATTTGGTGGATATGGGCTTGCATGTAAGGGTCTTATGTAAATTCTGCATTTTGGAAACTACAGAAATATCTTTTACGGTTAGAAGATAGTTAAAGTTCACACCCACCCACACCTTTCTAAGCAAGGTAACTGTGAGCTTTCATGACCATCCTACAGCACAGAGGATGAAGTGCGAGGCTGACAGGTACTCGTAAACATGTATCCTTGGAAAAAGGAACACTTTAATGAGAACGATTAGACAATGAAAGCAGTTGGGAAGTTGCCACCACTAGTCGCTTTCAAAACCAGATTAGATGCCCATATAGTAACAGTCAGTGCTTTAAAAAAGAAAAAAAAAAAGCTGACAGTACGCTGCCAAAGGCGGGTGCGAGGGCAGGGGGGGGGGGTGGGGGGGTGGGGGGGAATGTTAGGACCCTCCACCACCACTGGCCCCCCTGGGGCCTCTGCCACCCCCCCCCCCCCCGCCTGCTGGTTCCCCAAAACCCCAGGCCTCCCTCCCTGCCCCCTCCGGCCCCTTCTTTGCTTCTCTTCGCCCCACCAGCACCCTCCCCGCTCCTCTCGGCCCCCTCCCCGCCCACTGGTTCCACGATCTCCAGGCCCCCTCCCCCTTACCTGGCCGGAGCTGAAGGGGTGGCTAGGGTCGCTCCCTGGCCAGGCCCAGGCTGCTCCCACCCTGAACCACACATCTGATCTGAGCATGCCCAGAGCAGGGGATTTGAAAAAGCTTCAGCCTGGCCGCAGCTCCCAGGCATCTGTGGGCAGAATTCCAGCCCTTGCGAGACGGATTCCAGCCCACGGCTGCCGCTCCTGGCCCCTGCTGGCCCGGCCCCCAGCTGAGCAGCGGGACTGACCAGGGAAAAATACGTACTGGTACGCCATATCGGTGCGTACTGGCTCAGAAAAAAGCCCTGGTAACAGTTACATCAATTCCACCATGATAGGGGGTGGAGTGGGAAGGCTGGAATAGATAACCCACCAGCTTAATCTTACCTTTCTTCTTCAATTTCTTTCTCTCTCTCCCGCTCCCTACCCTCCTCCTCTTTCTCTCAGCCATCATTTCCCAATAAGCATCAATACCTAGTTTCTCTGAATTGGAAACAGGAGATTTGGAGGGAGAAGCCTGAGCACTTATTTTACCTCTTGAATCATAGGTAGAATTACAGAAGTGTAGACAGGAAAGGGACCGTCTTCTAGTCCAGTCCGATGCAGTCAAGGCAGGACTAAGTATTATCTAGACCATCCCTGAAAGGTGTTTGTCTAACCTGCTCTTAAAAATCTCCAATGACGGAGATTCCACAAACTCCCTATTCCAGGGCTTAACCACCCTAATGTAATGTATCCTGCTGAACACTACAGATATTGATAGCAGACAAGGACAAACCTCAGACTATTGAACTGAGCTAGGTGCTGGAAACTGAGACACTCCTGAGCTCTAATCCTGGCTTTGCCACTAACCGGATATTGACACACGGCCTTAGGCAGGTCACTGGTTCTCTCCCCCTTGTAAAATGAGGTTCCTAATAAAAAACTGCTACCTACCTACAGTAACTGTTGTTTTTCAAGAGACGCTGTGCTCATAGCCATTCTTCTGGAGGTGCATGTGCTTCCAATGCACTCACATCAGAGATTTTTGCCAGCAATGGTACTGGGCACTGCATGTAACCCTGCTCTCTATGTACACTGAGCCAGGGCCATAAAAGGGCATGTCTGCCACCTCTTTCTGTTCAGGGTTGCCAATCTTGCATTTGAGCTTTTACTCACATGAAGATCTGAAGGTGATGTGTTTTACTGACATCTCTAAAAATACCGCAAACAATATAATAATGTCACAAAAGTGTGTAGTGCAGTTAAATGATCAATCTTTTTGGGGGGCACATGCAATAACAGAAATGATAAAGTCATGCTCAGTGTAGTTTTATGATATAAGAAGTGATTCTGAACACTGACAATCGATGTCAGAATATTTATTTCCACCCAATTTTACAGACATTTTTATTTATTTACAGATTTGTTAACAGTGTTCAAACGGTACATTTTTTTTTACTGTAAATTTACAGACAGTTGGCAACCCAAACCTCACTGCTTCTCAAATTATTGGCCAAAGTAGCAGAAATGTACTGGAATGGAATGTACATGGGCACAGTGTATCTCAAAAAAAAAATGCTTACTATATCATTCCTCAATTATAGTCCAGAAAGGGCCATTTTTCTTGAAGCAATATGTCCTTGTGAGATGAGTCCATGACAAGGGATAGAGAAGTTACCTTGAGGAAAGACCAACAGGTGACTTAGAGAACATAGTTCTCCATTACAGTACTGAGCACCTACTTGTCTGGTGTTGTCCTTTCAAGAGCTGTAAAAGAATGATGTGTCTTCCAAAGGGTGGCATAGGTGGTGAGACTGGTATGCTGTCCTCAAGCAAACAGTCAAAATGACCGCTTAGAAGCTGCCTGGGGAGAAGGGCTTGATGGAGAGGAAGCTATCTGACAACATTAAGGCGGCCTGGAATCTCTGTTGGAGATTGATCTGTAGTGAGGCTGAAGTCTAAACTGTTTCCTCTTTGTGTTTTTGGTGAGTGCAAAGTCACCTATTGATTGCAAAGTCACCAGGTAGTCTGTTCTATGGCAGTGGCAACAGCAATGGATGATGAGGCTCTACAGCTCCATCAATAGCTCCATCAAGAGCTGCCTGGATTGATGGTTTTGCTGTGAAGTGCCCTTTGGAAACAAGAGCCACAAACTGTTCCCTATACTCTTGTGGTAGATTCTCTGTTCTTGGCTCTTGCTGAATAGGATTAGGCCATGACCAATATGGGCTGAGGGAGGGGTAGGATTCCACAGTTGAAGCCACCCATGGCAGATGGCACCACATAGGGCTTTATTTCTTGGAAGACCATTTGTGGTTCTTAGAACTTGTGTCCCTATCATGATGTCTGGAAAGTGATCTGAAAAAATGGGATGATAACATGCACTGCATGGGCCCAGAGTCTGAGGAGAAAATATAGGATTCATCAGGAAACATAGGGGCTGTCCTTGTTGAGGTCAGGGTGGTTTTGATATCAGAGACACCCAGTAGATAATATGGGATGAGGTGGTCAGAATGCCAATGTAGTAATCAGTGCTGCTAGTGTGAAGAAACAAAGAGCCAAAGTTGATTGCATTGATGACATCAGAGGCGCTAGTGGTGCTGACCACCCTGGTATTGTTGACGGCATTGATGGTGCTATGAGCACAGATTACAATGACAAAGCTGGTGGCACAAATGGTGCTGGATGGGCTGATAGTGGTGTCAGTGTTGATGGTGCCAAAGACACCTTAGATACCATTACCAGACTCAAGTGCTGCAATATGGAGAGTCAGGAAAAAAGAAACAGATAAGAAAGCTTGTGGAGTAGAAGGCACTAGGACAGGTAGATGCTCTATTATTAACATGTGCAAAAAAGCAGGATGCATCGCCTCTTTTATCAAGCGAACGTTGAGGTGGAAGTCCCTCTATTTAATGGGGAAGGACTTACAAACTGGACATTTGTCCCGCACATGTCCTTCTTCTAGGCAGATTAAGCAGTTTTCATACTTGTTTGTGAGAGGGTTAATCACCCTGCATGAGGCAAACTGCTTGAAGCCTGGGGATTTTTCATAATAGCTTTCAATGAATCCATTTCTATTTGTGAAACAGATGAGTTTTCAAGCTACACAGAGCTCTTCTTCAGGTCTTTTTGTAAAGCATTTTGGGGATATAGGTTTTTATGAAAGAGACTCCACAAAATAAAGCCATGATTCAGGAAGATACTTATGCATGTACTTCCACCCCTAATCTGGGCAACGCATAATAGTTGCTTAACTATGCACACTCGAATCAATGAGATTTGAGTCCATGGTTAAGAACTTTCCTGAATAGGGATGCTTTCCTGAAACAGGGGCTAATGTTGTATTGCACTGGAAGCCATTGGAGAAGCAGTAGTAACGGAATGGACTGTACAGAATGCAGGTAATCAGGGACATCTGTTTCTCTAAATGATAGCTCCCAACAGACAAATAATAAAAAATACAATTTTGTTCAGTAAAATCTGAAAAAAGAATTCCTGGCTCCTTTGGATGAATTAGTCCAGAGAGTCGCAAAAAACCCCAAATCCACAAGACAGCCATGATCTGAACGTATCTGAGCTTTGACATCTCTTCCATTAGATAATCTTCTACTACTGTTAATGTAGCAGTTCCAACTTAATTCAAAGGAGGCTAAACAATGGTAGAAGTTAAAGTCTTCATTTCAGATTTGCTTTGCAATTCACTGTAGATTTTTCTACTCTAAGTCTTGTCCCAAATAACCAGTTACATATTTCTTATTAAAAATGTACAATGTTCCAGAAAATTAAAATAGTTTTCAAAATTGTTCCCCCACTGGTAATTCTGCATTTGATTGTCAAAAATGTTAATCTTTTCTCAGGCCTGAAATTATGAGCCAGCTTTATTGGTCAAAGGCCATAATAATTTGAGGTCTTATTTTATAAACTCATTTCTGCAGCGTGATATCCTGATAGGAGCAAGAATAATAAATCACAAACATGTCCCCCAAGATTGCATTGTAAATGTCAAACTAGACAGGAAATTGTAATTAAAGAAAGGAAATTGCTACAAAGAAGCACTTGATTTTAAAATGAGCTAAGCACAGAATTTTCTAAGCATTTAATTATAGACCAATTTCAACTGACTGCTTTGCTTTTTCAGTCATATTTCTTATTATAACTCTTCTACATAATAACCAAATCTCTGCGCTTACACTGGTCAGAAGTATTACTACATAACACTGCATAAATAGAAGGATTACTAACTTTACAGGAACTATAATCATTCTTTAGTTTGATGGACAGAGACATCCGAATTTCACATCAGTGATGATTTAATTTTAAAATCAGTAATTGAGCATATGGTTGCTCTGAACACTACCTGCTCCTTTTCCGAACTGGCTCTTGAACAAAGCGTATTGGTGCACCATTTCTGAAACATTTGACCTGACTGCCAATGCCTGGGCTAAGTCAATAATTAAGTGCCAGTCAGCTATAAAAATACAGGACTGTATCCTCAGGCACCAGAGAGGTTTCTTTTGGACAAATGGGACATGAGTGCTGCCTTATGGGGACCACTTAAGCTCTCTTTCATGTGGGAGGAAACACTGAGTGGTATACAGATGTCTCTGTGCCACTCATCCCAGGCATAAAGGCTGGGGGAGAGAGTTAGAGAATGGTGTGCTATGGTAATTCTCAACCAACAGAGTAATCACGTAGGAGATTGTTCTAGCAAGAGTAATTCAGAATAGTCCTCAGGCTCCTAAGTCCTATTATGGGTCCTTTTTGCCTTTAACCATCTCCAGAATCAAGAGACATTAGGGATGCCTTAGATCAGGGGTAGGCAACCCCCGGCACGTGTGCCAACTGTGGCACACAAGTCCATTTGGAGCAGCACTCGGCATCCTCTGTGGTGCCACAGAAATTGCCACTCCTGCCACCAAAAGACACTCCAAGTGGCTTCTTTCAGGGGCAGCTGCAGTCCCTGCCATGTCCATGTCCCAGGTATACCATGTAAAGAAGCCGCCCAGAGCGGCTCCTCTGTGATGTGCTGCTGCCAAAAGGAGTGACTCCAGGCAACTTCTTTCCATGGCTTGCATGGGGATAGGGGTCCCCAGGCACGCTGCCAAAAGGAGCCACTCCAGGTGGCATCTTTCCAGGAGTGGGTCAGCGGCACCAGCTGAGGGTCGAGGAGGAGGGCCCAGCACAGGGGTTGGCAAAGGTTGCCGAGTCCTGCCTTAGATCCACCTTCCTCCCCATTTCACAGGTCCTGCACTAAACACAGCTCAGCCATATCCAAGTATTGGGGTTTCCAATTGCCCTATTATCATTTAAAATTTTTCCTACCTGTAGTGAGATGATGTAGATGTCAGTGATTGGACTGAAGTGGGAAGGAACACTCCTAACAGCAGGAGCCGGGGGCTTCATCACTGTGAAAAAAAGGTGCTGGTATTCAGTACCCCTGACTACCATCACAAAAAAAGCCCTGCCTAACAGCATTTTTACATAACCTAAAAAGTTCACTCAGAGGAAAAGAGTACTCTGTATATTGTACAGCCTTGCTGTATAAAGAACAGATGCAGAAAACCCTTTTCTACAACAAAACTGAAGCCAGAACTAATCATGCTGTACCAAGTACTCACTAGGTTAGAGCAAAATTCACTGGATTTCTAACAGTGCATATTTTCAACCAACAGAGAATAAATCAGGATGCAGATGTAATCCTTTGCACCCATGACCTGACAACTGAAACATGATGCTGCTGTAGACACCACATGGAAATGGACACAGTTTAGTCAACTGTCTGATAATTTTCAACCAAGATATTGACTTGCTGCCTTGCAAATCAAGATGACAATATTAAATTCAATCAGTCAAACATTTGGATGAGATAAAGTAATAGAAGTATCCAGATTTTTCCACTTATATTTACATCCCCAGGAAGGATGAACGGATACAGTACTGCTAATTAAGCTGTTTGGCTATAACTTCTGGTTAGAAAAGGCTATGGAGAGCTTTACAGAAGAATAGAGTGGAAGATAATATAGAGAGTAAGTAGAATATTGGCATTTAAAGAGGGGTTGGCTAAGTGGAGGTGAATGGTAATGAGAAGTCGGGAGGCTGTGAGGAGTGGCAGAAAGCCTGAATTAGTCAGATATGAAGAGGTAGGTGCTTGAAGAAAGGAAACATTTAATTGGGCTTGAGAAAGATGAAGGAGAAAGAGTAAGATGCAATTTGAGGGGATCCTACATTGATAGGAATATTTAGAAGCAGAGCAAGACATAGTGGGTTTAAACGAGAAGTTTCATAGATGGGGTAATAAGGCAGTGGCAGGAGAAAGATAAGCATTTAGTAGTAACATAGGCTGAGGTCAACAAAATGTGCATGGGAGAGACGAGGAGAACAACCCTAACCATCAGAGTAGTTTAGCATTGCCTAGTGAGGTTTTAGAATCACCCTCATTTGAGGTTTTTAAGAATATGCTGACACCCATCAGGAATGGTCTAGTTATTACTTAGTCCTACGTTGTGTGCAGGAGACTGGACTAGAAAAGTCTCTCGAGGTCCCTTTCCAGTCCTACTCTTCCATGATTTTATATCTAACTACAGCCCTCTCCAACTTGGTTGAGGATCTTCAGATAAGACATTGATCAAGAAGGGTAGTGGCTCAACATGAACTACGAGACGGAAGAATGAAGGTGGTGTAGATGAATAGGTAATTAGCACCCACAAGTCCTTGTGTCTAATACAGCAGGCACTTTTTCAGTACTCGGAGATTTTTTTAAAAAACACAGTTTTGTCATTTGTCTCCTTTCATGCTTGTGTCTTCCCTGCAGAGTTAACTTGATTTATCTACACCTGAGTTAATGTAACCTTTGGGTGGGCTGGAATTCATTTAATAGCCTTTCTCCAGTGCATTAACAGAAATAAACCCCAACTCCTATACAGAAACAGCTGGAGACCCAGGATTCAGTATTTAAGGGACTCACAGTGAAGACTGGTCAGCGTCCCTTTCCCACATTAAAATATTACTAAGAACAAACATAATAATGAACTTTATTAACTACTAATGTAATAAATCTTATCATAAGTAAACTAAATAAATTTAAACAGAACAGTCCCCATGGAAACCCCCTGAGAAAGATACCCAAGAGTCCCTAAGTCCAGGTGGAGTTCACCCGAATCTCGGGTACAGTCTCTGTTCAAGTCCAAAGGCTGGAGTTGAAAGAAGCAGCTCCTTCTTCTTCCTTGGTTGCAGGAATCTTTACTAGAATTCCATGCAGGATTTTCCTTCTCTTCTGGAACCAGTCAGCTTACTGGTTAACCAGCCCTCAGTCACATAGGCTATGTTTACACTACAAAAAGTTTGGTCGACTTCGTTAAGTCGACCTAATAAAGTCGACTTTAGACCGACAAAGTGGTTTCCCTGAACGGGGACTTAGTAAGTCAACCTAACTGCCCTTAGGTCGAGCTAATGAAGTGGACTTAAGTGTCCACACTGTGCTTAGGTCGACCTAAGGAGTCAACTTAAGGGTTAGGTTGACCTAACTGGTGGTTCTTATTAAGTTGACCTAAGCTTTCATTAAGTCGACTTAAGGAATTTCTTAAGTCAACTTAATGAAAGCCTGGTGTAGACACGGACTATGTTAGGTCGACTTAAGCCTCCTTAAATCGACCTAACTTGCAAGTGTAGACATAGCCATACACATGTGCACAAACTCTGCTACAAAAGGCTCCAGAGTGGGGAGAAAACATCTTGCTGTCCACTCCTGGCTTAACTTCTGCCAGTCATACACTGAGCAGATGGCCACATGGACTCCTCTCATGCAACTCTTGTGGCTGCTGCTCTCAGCAGCAGAAAACCTTGTGTATTATGCTCAGAGCTACCACACCCAATTTCCAGAAATTTCTGGCTCTGGGCAGCTAAATCAGCCCAGTAACAGCAACCCCCTCCAAGAGATCTCTTTAAAAGACACTCTCATTTAGGCAAATGGATTACATTAACATCACTCAAGTGAGAGGAAGGAGGCTCTGAAAAAATCACATGAGATGTACAGAGGTCAGAATACCATGTGTAATGACTGGATTAGGGGCACTAGTCCTTCTAGCCAGCAAGTGCAAGCTAAAAGCGTCATCCCACATGGAGTTAAGGGGATGTGTGGATGGGACTCTTGTTAACTTTGCAGTGAGGACAAGCCCCATGACTTTCCAAAACTTTTGTTCTTTCATCTGTTTGTTATTATTTCATTTTTTTGTATCTTTCTTTCCCTCCTTCGCTTCCATAAATTGTTCATTTGTAACTGGATCACAATATGTAAGTCAATCTAAATGGTTATAATTCCTTCAGTGGAAATTGTTACCGATGCTTTATTCAAGCGATTACTTGAATATGTTGATTTACTCATGCCCTCCACTACTGGTTATAAAGTAGACTACGTTTCTGTATATCTAAAGTAGAGTCAGACAGTTTGCATGTTTTTTAGAGTGGCAGGCTGGTCTTGTGGTCAAGTCACTGCATAAGGTGCCAGGTAATGTAAGTTATGTTCCTGACTTTGCAACAGACTTTCCCTATGATCTTGGGCAAGCCATTTAATTTCTGAGCTGCCTCAGTTACTGACTTGTAAAATGGGGATAAGAATCCTTCCTGTCTCTTTAGAGTGTAAATTCCAGGGGCATGGAATGTTTGTGTGTTTTTAAAGGGCCTAGCACAACGGGACCTCTGTCTCAATTGAAGCCTCTAGGTTTCACTATAATACAAATACATAACAGGTACAAAACTATATACTAGACTTCCATTCAAGTTTTCCCACAGTATTCATTAAGTTGTGTTATTCTGTTATTTACATTTTTAGTAATATGCCATGAAACTATCAGCTGTTAATATTGGAGATGCAAGGTGAGCGAGTAACATCTTTTATTTGACCAACTTCTGTAGGTGAGAGAAAGGGCTTTCGAGTTTACACCCAGAGCTCTTCTTCAGGTTGTTAATATTTTGTTCTACCTTCATAGTAATTAAAATTTTGAGAGTGAGACCTCTAGTGGTGCCTATGTTGCATTGCAAAAGGAATTCAACTAGTTGTTACCTCAGTCCAGCTTGTTGCAGAGACCAAGGTTAGTAAAGAAGTTTATTGGGATCATCACATAAACATGCTTTTTATATTTCCAGTCAGCTTTCAGGATCTAGCAGTCTTGTACATTTACTGCTGTATGTGTGTGCTCACAGGGGAAGGATCCTAAATTTGCTGGCAGATATCATAAACACAGCACAGGGAAATATTAGTAGCAGCAGATTGTTGTGAATAAGCAGAATCAAGTCCATCACAGTAAAAAAGCAACTGTAGCAGTAATGCTTTTCCTGATGTAGAGAAAAGGGTAGCAGTCTGGTTACTGGTGTCACCATCTCTAAGGTAATCCCCTCATTAGAGCTGGTCCAAACTCAGAATGTCTGTTCCATGGGAATTTTTCACATTTTAAAATTTTCTTTTGTCCAAAATTGAATAAAAATATCAAAATTTTCTATGAAAAGCTGCAAAAGATTTAATTTCGAAAATACCAGAATTACCTTATTGAAGCACTTTGTTTAGGAAAGGTCAAAGTGCTTCACTTCAACTTTATTTTGACTATGTTATAATAAAGCATTTCAACCTTAGCAAAATGAAACATTTTGCTTATTTTACACCAAAACTGTTGATAAAATAGATACAATGAAAAGTTTTGATTTCATTAAATCAGCATTTTCTTAATAGAAAACTGTTCTATCAGAAACTCTTCAAACCAGTTCCATCCCCTCATGATGGGATTTGTCTCCCAAGTATTTAAAAATAATACTCTCGCTCACTGTCTTCCTTCCTCTACTAGACATAGCTTGATTAGTTAATAGGGTCTTAGTATGTATGATGGCCACCAGGGATCTCTACAGCTTAAATTATTAGCTCAATCTGTAGAGTCAACTGCCAGGCTCCCAAGTCAAGAACTCTAACAGACCCATGTACCCTGTGGACTGGACACATGCTGACCAATGAATCATAAAGGAACATGTGTGTAGGATTTATTGTGTGAAAATTAAATTGAGATTATTTTTGTATTTGATTTGGAAAACAGCAAGATTCATGGCCACTTTTGTCTTTACAGGAATGGGTTTCAGCATCAAGGTCTGCCTAGAATATGTGTTCTATCCCCTATATTCACAAATTGTCCCACTGAAGAACACTTTCATTGTTCTGGTGGAATAAGCAAGACTATAACAAGATCCAAAAAAGAACTAGATAATTTGGATAGGTCCATCAATTATTATTGGCCAGGATGGTCAGGGATATAAAACTATGCTCTGAAATGTCCCTAGCTTTTATTTGCCAGAAACTGGGAATAGGTAAAGAGTCACTGGATGATTGCCTGGTCCGTTCATTCCCTCTGAAGCACTCGGCACTGACCACCATCAGGAGACAGGATACTGGCCTAGATGGCCCATTGGTCTGACCCCCATATGGCCATTCTTACAAAATGTAGCAACCATGGTTACAGTGAGATAGGTGACTTTTTAAGCAACTAGGCTAAACCAGTAGATGACTTCCATAGATATCAGGACTGAAGTTTTGTACTAGATTCATTGGTGAACCACCATTCAGAGAGCAGAGCACCAGGATGACGTGTCACAGGCAACCTGTGTTGCTAAGCAGATGGCCCGCTATATTTTGTACAAGTTGGAGCTTTGTTAGAATGGTGCTTCATTCTGTACTGTGACAAACTGCTAAAGCCTGACAGGTGGGTCAGCATTCTGACCATTGTAGTCTCAGTTAGCTTTCCCAATAACATCTGACTGAGTAGTTAGCTAATCAGGAGGAGAGGGTGGAGGACGTAAGGAACAAATTAGCCCTCAGTTGGCTAACCTGATAAAATCCAGGAAAGAAGCATGATAAGGAGATTGGGGTTACCACAGCTGTTGCTGCCACTGTCACCCAGCCTAAAAGAACTCTGAAGACAGGGAGCTCTCTTTTCCTCCTAAGGCTCTGGTAAATAGGGGCTGAAAGATGTCAAGAGGGACTAAAAAGTATGATATTGCACTGTACTGGTGTTGGTGGAAAGGTTTGGAATAAAATTGCCCTGTTTCATGCACTAAGTTACAACCATCAGGTGTAGAAGTCACAAATGCGTTTATCACCATGGCCAGGTCTGTATCTGATTAGAAAGTATCATCGTCTGGCCAGTCGTAACTGGGAATAGGGGAGTTGGGTTTTGTTTTTGTTTTCCTTTGTTTTTGCTCTGATGGCTATTTGAATATGCTATAGCAATAAGGTATCCAAACGGATCACCAGATTGCAGACCAAATTAACAATGTGAAGACAGATACTTTCAGTTGTGGGCATTGGGAGAGAGGAAGCAAGTTCTACAAATGGCTTCCTTTTTCTTACAAGCTTCAGTTCTGTCTTGCCTAGGTTCAGCGTTTGCATATTACTGAGCAACCAAGTGCTGAGTTCAATTAGACATGAAAAAAACAGGGATTGTTGATGGTGTCATTGATGCTTACCGTAATCAGGTATAGCGCTGGGTCTTGTCTATATACCACTGGCATTTTAAAACTGAGTTGAGGTGAGATATACAAACAAACAGCAAAACATAACATTTTCACTCAGAAATATCAAATTACAAAGTTCAAACTAATGGGTCATAAAAGTTATTTTAAGTTGTTTATATGCAAATTGCACTTTGGTTGTGGCACTTGTGGTCTGCATTGCCTCTATTTGATGGCATGTAATATTGCAACTTGTATCCATCAGATACTGTGGAATGATATTGCCCAACTCTAAACCATCCAAGTGCAAGTCTTACATAGAGATTTCAGCTGAATTTGAGCTACAATGAACTTGGCTAATTACAAGCGGGTTTACCAGTGCTAAGGTCCCCGGAATGCAAGAAAGCTGAGCAGGAGGAAAAAGGGAAGGAGAAGAAAATTATTTGGATAATAGGGACCCCTATGCAGCTACTTCCTGCAAGAAGTGAAGAAGAACCAAGTTTATCTTGTGACATGTCTTCCAGACAGATACCAAAGACAGGCTACCCAAAGCTCTGCACACAACTGCCAGCATCCCCTACAATCCGAGGGGATGAAGAGAGGTCTTACTGGCATGACAACCCTTCCCGCCCCTGCAGGCTGTCAATAGAATGTCAACCCAGGACTTTCAGCACCAAAGCACAGACCTCTGTCACTTCAGCTGAAGAAGTAAAGATTACCTGGTAGCTGAAGCCTTATTCTTTGCATTCTAATCAGTGGAAATGTATCTACGAGCATCTTCCATCATTTCCTCTGAGTTGAAGAGGCAGCATTTTACCAGGCAAGTGAAAGTGGAGTATTTTGTGATTACAAACAAGCATTTCACCATAAGAGTGGTTCACCATATTCATGTAAATACATTTAAAAAGGGACATGTCCTGCTTTGTGCTGTCGTCCTCTAGCACTAGCTGAAAAGTCTGCAGCTCATGTATGAAGTCATGACAGCAGTTTTCTGGTTGTGGTTCCCTAGCACATCACAGTGGGGTTTGCTATATCGCTTAGTTACAGCTGCTTTTTAAGAAATACCCACACAATGTTAGGCATAAATTTTGTGCTTAATTTTATGGCACCGAGATAAGTTTCCCAATTAATGTGGGGGAACTGTGACAAGTGTAGTGTGCAGTTATAGCAATTGCAACACAACTTGGGGGAAGAAAGAAGTGTGGAAAAGTGGCATCATGATTTTACGGGCTGCATGGGGAGTCCTCCTTTTCCTTTCTCTGTAGGGCACTCCAGTGGCAATGGCCAGGTTCTAGGGCTGTGCATGGACTGGAATTTCCATTCCATAAAAAATTCACATTTCTGAAAAAATTTAGTCCACGTCTGAACAAGAAGTAGGAACTTTGAACTTTTCCATGAAACAGACGTTTCCAAACTTGAGCAGACAAATGGGCAGCCTGGGGAGTGCTGCCACCCAGTAGGAGATTCTGGACAAACTAGGAGCTGGGTAGTCAGAAAACTGGCCAGTCCACCAGCCTTGTTTACACTGAAAAATTTGACAGGATTGACACATTGTTGTGGAATGTTTAGGTTCCACTGAATCAGCATTTTCCAATGAAAGACTGTTCAACCAGCTCTACCAGAAACTATTCTCTTAGGCCCCAAATCCTGAAAACTGCTTTACGTTCATAATTGGCCACCATGAGCAATTCTGCCTTTGACTGTCCAAAAACTTAATCTTTTCTTATACTTAAAATTACAGATCAATTTTAAAAGTCTCAGATATATTACAAGTATACGGAACACACTTATAGTGACCATGAGAGACATACCTATGAACAGCAGTGTTGATAAATACAACGTAATGCACACTGGAAAACATACTTTCAACTGTACTTAGCTAATTTAGATCCCATCATTTTGTGTTTCCACATAAGAAACAGATTTCAGAAGCACTGTGGCTAGTCCCTAAAACATCTGCTCACAGTATAGCAATAATCAAAAACAAACAAAAAAACCTAACAGAGTGGTAGGAGCCATTAGGAAAGGGGTAGGTAATAAGACAGTACATATCATAATGCCACTATATACACCCATGATATTCCCACAACTTGAACACTACAGGGAGTTCTGGTTGTCCCAACTCAAAAAAGATATATTTGAATTAGAAAAAGAAAAGTATAGAGAAGAGAAATAAAAATGATTAACTGTATGGAATAGATTCCATAATAGGAGAGACTAAAATGGCTGGGACAGTTCAGCTTGGAAAAGGGACACTTAAGTGTCTGGGGGGGGGGGGGGGGGGAAGAGGGGGGAGCGGATGAACAGTATGGAAAAAGTGAATAAGGAAGTGTTATTTATTCCTCCACATAACACAAGAACCACAGGTCATCCAATGAAAGTAGCAGGCAGCAGGTTTAAAACAAACAAAAGAAAGTACTTCTTCACACCGTGCACAGTCAACCTGTGGAGCTTTTTCCCAGGGATATTGTGAAGGCCCAAAGTATAACTGTGTTAAAAAAAGAATTAGAGAAGTTCATGGAGAATTGGTCCAGCAGTGGCTAGTAGCTAAAACAGTAAGGGAATACCACCTCATATTCCTGGGGTTCCCTAGCCTTTGACTGCTAAAAGTTGGGAGTGGTGACAGGAGATGGCTTACTTGATAATTGCCCTCTTCAGGTCATTCCCTCTGAACACCTAGAATTGGCCACTATTGGAAGACAGGATATTGGGCTAGATGGACCATTGATCTGACCCTGTATGGCCATTTTTATGCTCTTCCATTTATGATCATTCTGTTTGTGTAATAGGATAGTTGTCTTCTTTGCCAGCATTATGTTTGTGCCCTCAGGAGAAAATAAAATGGCAGCTCCAAGTGTTTACGTGCCCCTATCAACCATATGAGTTGAATGGAGAGAAGAGTGGCCCTTGGTGATGGAAAGTCAGGTTAGGGAACACTTAATGAAATTGGATATGCACAAGTCCATGGGGCCGGATGAACTGCATCCGAGGGTGCTGAGGGAGTTGGGGGAAGTGATTGCAGAGCCACTGGCCATTATCTTTGAGAACTCGTGGCGAACGGGGGTGGTCCTGGAGGATTAGAAAAAGGCAAATATAGTACCTATCTTTAAGAAAGGGAAAAAGGAGGATCCGGGGAACTACAGACTGGTCAGCCTCACCTCAATCCCTGGGAAAATCATGGAGCAGGTCCTCAAGGAATCCATCCTGAAACACTTGGAGGAAAATAGAGTGATCAGGAACAGTCAACATGGATTCACCAAGGGCAAATCGTGCCTGACCAACCTGACTTCCTTCTATGATGAGATGACTGGATTTGTGGATGCGGGAAGAGCCGTTGATGTGGTATACCTTGACTTTAGCAAGGCTTTTGATACGGTTTCCCACAGCATTCTCATCGGCAAGTTAAGGAAGTATGGGTTGGACAAGTGGACCGTAAGGTGGATCAAAAACTGGTTAGATCAACGGGTAGGAATCAATGGCTCGATGTCTGGTTGGCAACCGGTAACGAGTGGAGTGCCCCAGGGGTTGGTCCCGGGGCCGGTTCTATTCAACATCTTCATTAATGATCTTGATGATGGAATAGACTGCGTGCTTAGTAAGTTTGCGGATGACACCAAGTTGGGGGGAATGGTAGATACTCTGGGGGGCAGGGACAGGATCCAGGGAGACTTGGACAAATTGGAACACTGGGCCGAAAGAAACCTCATGAGGTTCAACAAAGACAAGTGCAAAGTCCTGCACTTAGGACGGAAAAATCCCATGCACTGCTACAGGCTGGGGACCGATCGGCTAAGTAGCAGCGCTGTAGAAAAGGACCTGGGGGTTATGGTGGCTGGGAAGATGAATATGAGCCAACAGTGTGCCCTTGTTGCCAAAAAGGCCAATGGCATATTAGGCTGCATCAGTAGGAGTATTGCCAGCAGATCGAGGGATGTGATAATTCCCCTCTATTCGACACTGGTCAGGCTGCATCTGGAATACTGTGTCCAGTTTTGGGCTCCCCACTACAGAAAGGATGTGGACAAATTAGAAAGAGTCCAGCGGAGGGCAACAAAAATGAATAGGGGGCTGGGGCACATGACTTATGAGGAGAGACTGAAGGAACTAGGCTTATTTAGTCTACAGAAGAGAAGACTGAGGGGAGATTTGATAGCAGCCTTCAACTACTTGAAGGGTTGCTCCAAAGAGGAGGGTCTAGGCTGTTCTCAGGGGTAACAGAGGACAGAACAAGGAGCAATGGTTTCAAATTACAGCTGGGGAGGTCAAGGTTGGATATTAGGAAAAAACTTTCTCACTAGGAGGGTGGTGAAGCATTGGAATGGGCTATCTAGGGAGGTGGTAGAATCTCCATCTTTGGAGATTTTTAAGGCTTGGTTAGACAAAACCCTGGCTGGGTTGATTTAGGGGGAGTGCTCCTGCTTTTTAGCAGGGGGTTGGACTAGATAACCTCATGAGGTCCCTTCCAACCCTATTATTCTATGATTCTATGATTATCCCATGACTGGTGGATGCATCATTGAAGTCATCTGACACAGTCAGGCTCAAGACGCTGATCCTGTTCACAATGTCTGCAAGATGGTTTAAAAAATATTTAAAAAATATTCACATCTGAACTACATGAAAAAGAAAATTCACCATGTCTGTACCAGTAGCATCCACACCACTGGACAAAATCCTGACAATTTCTACAATTATTGAACTGGGGAAATTACAGGTAAAAGAAAAATGACTGCGTGAAGACCACCCTGAAAGGCATGAAACAGAGTTTTTTCCACTTTTGTCCCCCTTCCTTCCATCCTTACAATTGTATGCATAATTGTTTGGTCAGTTTGTCCTTCCCTGAAACTTATACTTAACTGGATTTAGGTAAGCCATCTTCTGAAAAAAATTCAAAATAATATGTAAATGTATGGCATATAATGTAAAAAATTGTGTTTGTGGTGGGGGTGGTGCTGGAATAAAAAAGCTAGTC
Source organism: Pelusios castaneus (assembly GCA_007922175.1). Classification (NCBI taxonomy): domain Eukaryota; kingdom Metazoa; phylum Chordata; order Testudines; family Pelomedusidae; genus Pelusios; species Pelusios castaneus. Next base: position 5,487,683 of record ML685792.1, on the reverse strand, counting down.
AGTTACTTGCTGGTAGAACAACATATCAACAACTGTTAGAGCTGACTTGAAGGTTAAATATTAGGAAGGAATCCAATTTCTCTTGTCTATTCAGCTCAGCGGTGTGTTAGATTGCGGTTGGAGTGTGCTTATGGAGTGTGGGATATGAAGTAGGCTAATCAATCCCTGCTGCTTCATTCTCAGGTTCTTCTTATATCAGGTCCCTGCCCTTAGGCAGCCTTCAGCTTTCCAAAAGCCAATTCCATACAAATAAAAATTGCGACCTGCAGCTAGAGGGTGAAGCTGAGTTTTCCCCTTGTGATTAATCTCTTCTTGGGTGGCTTTCGGGGGGGGGGGGGGGCCCCCCCAAGAGAAGGGGATGAAAAGAAGAAAAAAAAAAAGCATGCTGCAGCCTTCTGAAAGAGTTTTCCTATTGAATGAGCCCAGTGTGCTGGAGCCAGCTTATCAAATGAAAGAATTCATTTTTTTTAGCGGTGCCTCGTGTTGACATTGAGAAAATGAGCTATCAAACACTATGATTAAACTTCAGCTGCCATAATTGTCGTCCGAACAACTGCATAGTGGAACTGAAAAGCATTTTTTTTAAAAAACGAGATCTATATGGTTCACCAGTAATACTCAGTTTAAAAGGTTGTTGCTGCTAGCAAGAGAAACAAGGCTTGAAATTAACTTTTTCCAATCCATAGACAAAATTAAACATAGGTATTTGAGTCACACAAACAGGTAAATCAGATGTGCTTTAACTTTGATTTTACTCATTTTGACTGCCAAAAGGTAGCTCTAGGGCATTAAAATATTGGCAGAAGCACTTCCTTGTTTCACTGCATTTGACTAGATATGTCCAGCTTTCATATAAATTTAAGAGAGTTGAATGTGCAAGGAGGGGGCTTAAATTCTCATTTTGGAGGGGAAAAAAACAAACAAAAACTAGGGATTAAACATTTTATGAAGAGGACAATCTAAAATGCAATTGCCATACTGCCTGCATCACTCAGTGTTCTTGCTGGCCTACGCTAATGCACTCATTCAGACAAGGCTTACGTGGATTCAAAGTATTTGATATTAATTCTTGGCAACCATTTTATAAGTGTTCTCTAGAGACTGTGGTTCAGTAAAGAGGCAAAAAAGTCCTTCAGGAAATGTGGCTAGAGGCGTGATGGCTTGAAAAATGCATCGGTAACCCCCCATCACAGCAGCCCTCTGGCCGAAAGTGATTCTTTGGGAAATGAGCTGTTTCACAATTAAATCTCTGAGTAAGGTTGTTTAAGGAATGCAAATGCTATAGACAGATGAGACAAAGAAGGAGGACAAACTATTGAGGACTAAGTTACATATTTTTTAAAAATTGGAATATTCTCCCAGCTCTCCCAAGCTTGCTTTACATTAACTCGCTCATTGTTGACAAAGTAAAGCTGATGTAAACTGCTCATCATTCAGAACCAGGCCAGCTCCTCAGATGGTGTAAATCAGAATGTTCAAGAAGCTGCACCGACTTACCCCGTGAGAATCCTCCAGCCTTCTATATCTTAGGAACAGCTTTGCTGTGAACTTTATTCAGGCACTTGTAGTTTTCCCTACACACCACTAGGTGTCTTTGAGGAATTCTAGTATGTATGCTGCATTACAGGTCCATATCATATCATCTTCCCTTCAGAAGTTTATTTTCCCATCAAGTTAATGTCTCCTTAATTTTTGGAACATAAGGAATTTTTTCAGCCTTCCACTTAATTTACCTATTCAAGCGGGTGTTTCTGCTAAACAGATTACAGTATCAGACAAACTTTACATTCCCTGAACACATGGAAATAAAATTTTTGAATTAACAATAACATTTTCCTCACTCTTAGCCTCCATCGGACTCTGAGCTTCACTTTACTCCCTTACCAAGAGAAAAGCTGATAAGGTCTGGAGATTGTCTAGGATATTCAGCAGGCTAGGGTATTCTTTATACATGAAATTCACTATTTGAGAACAAGTTTCAGTCTTTTCTAGGTAAAATGAGCCAGACTGTAGTTGTGATACATGGTTATATTGTTGGAATGGAGAAAAAGAAATGATTTTAACTGCAGAATTATGCATGAGCCAGAAAGTGGTTGGGATGGAAGATGAACAAGAAATGGAAGATTTTAACAGTTGGGTAGGAGAGAAAAGGACAGCTTCTAGAGACAGAACTGACTATATTGGGCAGTAGTCTGGAATCTGGGGGGTTTTGTATATGCAAAACTAATAAGAAAACTTTAAAGCCTATTCCTTACTGAAATGTATTACCAGGGCTGGATTAACCGGTCTTGGGGCCCCAGGCTAGCCCCCCCCCCCCCATAGGGCACCACTTCCCAGCATTCCCCCCTCCCCGCTGCAGTGCCCCAGCACCCACCATAATGGCTTGTGGGTGGGACATCACTGGGGGGCAGTGTGGTCCTGGGGCCATAGGACGTTCCTGCCCCAGTCCCACTCGGCTCAGTGCAAGCTGGTGCCAGTGTGGCCCCCAGGGCCATGGGCCGTGCAAGGCCGCACCACATGCCAGCCAGGCCTGCCCCTGGGCAGAGTGAACAGGCACTGCACTGGCTTGCCCTGTCCCACCCCCAGGGCAGACCAGCTGGACCAGGGGCATGGCAGGAGCGCGAAGCCCAGCCTCTGGCTCCAGGGCCCTGATCCCCTCCCCCTGCTCTGGCAAGGCAGGGGCTCTCCCAGCACCCCCTCCCCAAGCCCTGCCAGCATTGAGCGTGGCGGTGGTGGTCAGATCAGCCAGGAGCCTTAGGGGCTGGAGTTAGGGGGCCTCCTTTAGGCCAAGGCCTGGGGCTTCAGCCCCTATAGCCCCTGCGTTAATCAAGCCCTGTGATTTACCTCCATCACACAGTCAATTCTAGGTTTTATTTAACAATTTAACTCCTATGACTCCTCCTGAATGCTGGGCTGCACCCACTGATTTATTATTGTAGGGTAGCTTATACTCAAGCATGCTGGACTCCACTTAGTGGTAGGTTATTTTAGGATTTTTTTCTATGCATCCTAGCTGCTAGAAATTATTTGTTTATTGGAAGAAAGAACAAAGGTATTTGTGTGTGAAACAATATCAACAAAACCAAAACAAAGAAGTAGTTCTGTGGCACTTTTAAAGACACATTTATTTATCACATGTACTTTTGTGGGTAAAAGATCAGCAAAGGTTCCGTAAGCCAAAATTTTGATTGAGTTATTTAAGTACTTGGCAAAATATTATTGAGTCATCATAAACTTTGCAATAAAGGAATGAGGAATATATAAACAATTAAGAAAATAGAGTCTGACAATGCAATGCTCTTAGCTTAAGAAAATCAAATAAAACATCAGAGCTTGTTCTCAAAGCTTAATTTGAAATTTCAGAGTAGGTAGATTGATATAAATACATTCTTTCAGTAAGGTTTCAGAGGAACTATATGTTGAAGTGCTGCTCCTGTGTAGAAGATTAAATTAACTTTTAAGCTGAATCTTTTTATGAAAAGCCTTGGTATTTTCTCTTATTCTTTGTCTCCTTCATTTGAAAAATTCCAAATTAAAAAAAAAATAGTCTTGTTGTTACTGTAATAAATGAACATTTACCAAGAGATAAACCTAATAAGATCACCTGTGGAAAAGGGCAAAATTCTGATTTCCTTTACAGGGGATTTTATTAGGTATAGCAAATTAATACAAGAAGATCAGAGAACTGGGGAAACAATCAGAAGATAAATCTGCAGAATTTTTGTCTGAGTCAAAAGGCTGGAGTTTCGAGTAAGCAGAGAGGGCAAAAAGAGCCCTCAACCTCTCTGAATTTTGGAGCTGTTCTACAGGACACCTGCCATCCCCTTTCTCTCAGTAATAGAAGTCTAGTGCTTTAACTTGTACATGTTTACAAAGTGACAAAAATGGGTCAATTCTCAGGTTAGGTTGATTGCTTTTGCAGTTCATATTGTTCAATTACCAGTCAAATTTCAAGTACAGAAGAAGAAAGCAAGAGAAAAAGGCAGTGGAAAGAAATACTGAGGCTCTAAGCTCTAACATGGCAATCAAGGCTTGCCAAAATGTAGGGAAGTCCTGTCTATTCTCTTCTTTGTAGGTTTTTATACCAGACTCTACCATAGCATCTGAGCACTTCCAGTGATGAATTAAGTGATGTGATTAATAGCTACTGCATGCAATTCTCTTCTCCCTATGCCCTTTCCCACTCAGCCACATCCCCTACACTGGCAGTGTGGGGAGGCAATTGAAGTAGCAGCTGCAGGGGTGGCTGGCTCTATGGTGAGCTATGCTGGCTATTTGCAAGATGCCCACGAACTTCAGTGGGTTTTGGATCAGGCCTAGTGGCTGCAGCACTCAATCTGGCCCTCAGTTTTTTGCTGTTTGACTTCCCCATGAAGTATTTTACAGTTCAAAGTTTTTAAAATTAATTTGTACAATAAAAGCCGTAGGTGATTACATTACCTATGCAGATGATTACCGGTGACTGAAAATCTTTTTGAAAGTCTGAGTCCACAATTCAGCACATATAAATGCAGAGAAAAAGTATCGAAACAGGAGATAACCCTGATGTGGAATAGAAAAAGGAAGTCACAATATATGAGAGAGAGAAAAGCAAACAAGGATAGGGGGTACAGCCTTTTCCCCCAAATATCTCTTAGATGTCAATGACAGGCTGATCAAAGCACGGTAGGATTCCTCACCCAGAGGTGAGATATAAACTCCTTTCTGGAATATTCCACTGTAATAATATTTCCTCCATCATCTGCATATTTGCTGGTATCTCATTTAGTTACTAACCTCCATCCATCCCCTCTATTTCACATGCACATACAATTCTCCGAGTGCATCTCCCCTATACTGTCCATATGAAAATGTCTTTTAAAAGACCCACTTCTGCCATGCTGCCAACTGAAAGTAAATCAACATATTCTTTTTAAAAAAAAAAAAAAAAAAACTCATCTTCCCCCTTCCCCTACCATCTGTCTTCAGGTCTGACTGTTCTTAGACTATGAGTTCCTCTTCCCGAATGACAAGAAATCAGCAGCACACTGTGGCAGCACACAAACAATTGAGCATTAATGCCAAAGAATACCCTGACTTCCACAGCCAAATCATTTCTATAATGTGCGATGGCTCACTTCAGCCAAGATCCAGGGAGGAGAAACTCAACCCAATTCCCCCAGATCTCTGATCTATTTCAGTCCTCATCCTGGAAATCCTTCTTCCCTGACTCACAGTCAGACTCAACTTTCAACCCTCTTCTTTCATAGTGTGCATTGAGTATCAAATTTTCCACACACTGACCCAAACCTGTTACCCTCACAAATGTCTTCATTCAGAGCAACATTAGTTTCCTCTTGTCAGTGGGAGAAATTTAACCCACTTCCCTGCCAGCCTCTGGGTGGGGTAGGTACACCTCCATTACAGTGCAGGGCAACACTCTGACTGTTATTTAACAGAGCAATTGATCAGCGATAGGCTCTTCCCTATGACAACGGCATTCTGTTCAGTAAAGCTGAGACCAAGTACCCAAATTTGATGCTGGAGTTCCAAAAAGTACACAATCAGCGGTATATGCACGTAATTGGGACATCTCCACACCCTCCGGCAGGGCTGGGCAGACGTCAGTCTCTAGCCCTGGGTAGGGCAAGTCTCTATATATAACAGGCCCAGCCCTCAGGCAGGGCAGGGCAGGCAGCAGTTCTGAGGAACAGTCTCAATGGTCAGGGTCGGATTATGGGGGCGCATGGTAAGGGAAAATATCACCAACAAGCCTTCGTGACTATGGCAGGAGGGTTCACGTACCCCAGGTAGCAACAGGGAGCCTCCAGGGTGAGGCAGCAGGGCTCCGACCGAAACATGCTGCCTTGGAGGTCAAACATTCCCAGGCCTGCCGAGGGCCACCAACCAAGGTTGCACCACCCCTCTCTATTTCCCCTGGGGTACCTGCTTCCATGCTCCTACAGGACACCGGGGTAGTTTGCCATCGGGAAGTTCCCAAAGTCATCGCCTACCCGGATGGGGTAGGGCCAGCAGTGGCTCACACAGGTCCTCGATTGAGGGTAGCTCCTCTAGGTTGCAGGACTCGGGCGGCAGCTCTGGTCCGCAAGGCTCTGGGGCCATGGGTTGTTCCTCTAGGTCCTCCGCGGAGGGCAGCTCCTCCAAATCACAGTGGTCGGGCAGTGCCTCCTGCAGCCAGGGCTCCAGGTCGGGGTACTGCGTCTCAGGCTCCCCAGAGGAGGGTTGCTCCCTTGGGTCCCACGGGCTCTCTGTCTCCTCTGGCTGGCCAGGCTCTGGCCACTCGGGTCGGTTGTCCTGGCCCCAGGCTGTGAGGAGCTCAGGCCAGGCCTTCTGGTCAGGTGAGTTAGGCCCACAGCCTGGGGAGCAGGCGGGGAGATCCTTCCTCTCTGCCTGCCGGGCCTTGACTGAGGGAGAGGGCTTCCCTTTTATCCCCCGCCTCCTTGCTCCACCCCCCTGCTTCCTGTCAGGTGGGGATGGAGCTTTTTGTCCCCTCCCCTGGCCAGGGATTGGCCCGCCCTCTGTGTCTGTCTTGGAGGGCAGCCATTTTCCTTGCTCCTTACAATGCAGAGTATCTGCAATAAAGTGGATACTGTGTGCGCATAACATCCATTTATAATACTTGCTGTCACCCAGGACCTGGACAGGACCTGGAACTTGAGAGGCTTGGCAGAGAGTTTGTAACTGACAGGCACATTCTTCACAGGGGTGTTTTCTGTATATGTGAGAGAAATGGTGATGGTGGTGAGATTGAGAACAGGATGGACAATTTCTCTGTTTGATTCAGTGATATTTACTTTGCATTTTTGAGCTGCGTTGTGATTTGCCTAGTGCTTTAGATCCTATTCAATGATTGTGAACATAAGGCAAATAGTTTTTAGTCGTGAACGTAACAGGTCAACCGAAATGAATGAAGAGAAGTGCTAACGTATACTGCCAAATGCTCTTACTGTACAAGTGGGCACAGCTCCATTGACTTCAGAGCAGTTTCTCCCACTTATGCTAGGAGACGTAAACTATTATGTTCTTCCTTATAATACTAATGGATTCTCAATCGAAGGTTTATTTGACATTTGTTCTAAGTGGAAACGGTGACACTATGTATAGTGAAGCATGCCTCAACGCTGGCAAAGGCGAAAAAAACCACCTCTAAAAGAACATCTACACTGTACACCTCTTGCAGTGGCACGAAAAGCAGCCTGTGTTCAGACTCTGTTGTATAGCTACATGTGTCAGAGAAAGGCTCCAGCATGGGGGAGGCATTGGGGAAAGGTTCTGGCAGTATAGATGGGAGATGTGCTGCTTGGGTGAGTGCAGAGCTATACAGAGTACACACCCACAGGAGTCAGGCGTGTCCTTCTGGCTGAAGCCTAAGCAATGCTTCACCACCTACACTGTATTTATACCTGTGCTACGGGCATGTGCAGTATATGAACTTTGCACACTGCTGAAAGGAGTGTGCCACATAAACAGCGCGCTTAGGCTATGTCTACACTGGCAAGTTAGTTCGAATTGAGGAAGCTTAATTCAATCTAACTTAAGTCTTGGCCACACTAGGCTTTCATTAGTTCAAATTAAGGGCTTCCTTAATTCGAACTAATAAATTCGATTATACTTTTCAAACTAAGGGTTAATTCGAACTAGTTAGTTCGAATTATCCCAGTGTGGCCATGTTAGTTTGAACTAACTGGCCCATTGAGCTCAATGGAATTGACTAATTTGAACTAAGCAAGTGCCATGTATGGCACTTGCTTAGTTCGACCTAAAATTTGCTAGTTTGAATTAAGTTAATTTGAACTAACTAAAATTAGTTCGAATTAGTTAGTTTGAATTAACTAATTCGAACTAACTTTAATAAGTGTAGACATAGCCTTAAAGATTAGAAGGGAATTCAGCCTTCCGGCTTGGTCCTTGATTTCTTTGCTGGAGATGCCAAATGTGATTGTGGATAGCTGTCCACTAAAAACTGGCCTGCCTGTTTTCATACAGGCCACTAAAAGCTATAAAAGGGAAACAACTTTTGAACACTGCTAACCTAAGCTGAATTTGAACCACGGATTTAGAAGGAAAAGGGCTCTGCAGCCTACCATCAATCTCATCAGACATCAGTTCTTTCCAGTCTGGCTTTTGTTGAGTAGATCCTCCCACACACCTTCCTTTGGGAGGAGGGCTTTTGCACGGTTGCTTCCCCTACTAAACTGTTCCTTTTCATCAAGTGTAAGCTAGTACCACCTTCTAGGGGTGATACAGAGCACTGAAGACTTACATTTGTGTTCTCTCTCTCTCTCTGAGTCCATGGTTTGCATTTAAAATACTGAATTTTCACAAGGACCCACTTCCAATCAGTGCCATAAATAGTTATATTAAAAAAAAGTTATTTACATATTGCTGAATACATTCAAATAACGAATATACCTGAAGAAATAGATTCTATAAGCAGAAAATGAGGCTAATAATCACTTAGGGCTGATTGTACTATCCTTTTGGGTAGTACCCTGCCCCACAAATAATCTCACTGGTTGCAACAGGAGTGTGACTGGAGCCTACTTGGTCTGCTTCACTCTCCATCTGGTTGCACAGTAGATTTGGGTTCATTGGTGATTTGGCACTTTGTCCCTCCAGCCAAAGCAAATTTCCTTTCCTTTCAAGGCAAAATAAAAAGGGCACCAAATCTCTTTGAGCCAAACAGTTGTCTCCCCTCAGAGCAGAGCTAGCCAGTGCACTTATCTAGGAAGTGCCATGGCGAAACCCAGGCTCTCTCTCTACTACAAACATCAGCCCTAGGACAGAAAAGTTGAGAGTAGTAGCCTATACCCAAGACTGCCTAAATCCACTGCTCTACAGGGCCACATCCTGTTGCTGCTCAAGCCTGACTTTTTCTACAGCTCATCTCTGACTTCTTCCACACATCCTTCCTAGACTTCTTCATCAGCTCCTTCTCAGCCACTGCGGCCATCAGTCCTTCTCTAGCTCTCTGAACAGCCTCACAGCATGGCATTATTCCTTATCAGCTCTCCCCCACTGATGATTGACTGCTTCCTATACTTCCCATCAAACCACGCTTCCAGTCACCTTCTCAGTCACATGATCTGGAGGAGGACACCTATAGATAAGACAGAGTTGGATATGGACCCCTAAAATATCCAGCTTACCCTCTGACAGAGACTATTTGTGAAGGAAAGTACCATTCAGCACGAGGAAGGATGTCTGTAAATTGGCCCTCCTTAAATTATTCATTGCAGATTATTTGCTTAGCTCTGATGATCAACAGGAATGAAAACAAATTTTCATCTGTTTACAATTTATAGCTGGGAGTATTTTCCTGATTTTATGAAAATGTTCCCACTTATTTAATTTATTCTTTAGTTCATATTTGGAGAGGCAAAAAGCACAATTTTCCAAAATATTTCATTGTGACTTATTATTATAAGAAGTAGTGCTATTATTAAGTGATTACCTTGTGATTCTATCTGGAGACCTTTTAATTATTTTATTATGACCCCATCACTCCATTTGACAGGATTTTGTTAATTCCCTTTATTGTGATGTTATGTGGCATAATGACCACTTTAAGCCTGGAGAAATGCAAAGACTGGATTCTAAACATATTCACTATCCACACACAAAGGAATGTGACCAGCTTTTTACTTTGGACCAAATCTTCAGTTGGTCTAAATCAGCATAGGTCATTGACTATAAGTTTTAATTAAGATTTGAAAATAAAAGGCCAGCTCCTGACTACTGGCTACACTGGAACTGTGTTGATATACGTCAGCTGAAGTTGTGGTGCTTTGTTTTTAAACTTCCCTGAAACTTCCCAGAAAATATTTTCCTTTACCGTTTTTTTTTAAAGAGATAGAATTGGGCCTTCAAACAAGGAGCAAACTTCCTTAAACACAAGAGTTCAGGGACATGTGATTTAATTTAATGATATTAAAGATAGACATACAGATAAAAAAAATCTTCAAAAAAAGGCTGGAGTGGAATTTAAGATAAATGTGTTAATTAAGATATAGTTAACATAATCATCTAAAATTTCCTGGAAACTTAATGAGTTTGGAGCCAATAAAGCTGCACTGAGGACATGAGGCATAATCAAAATCAGAGCTAATACATACATAGCTCAAAATCATTTCAATGATTTTCACTTACATTAGTCAGAAAAACAATAAACAGTGAATGGGCTATGAGACACACAGTCAGCCACTATCAATGGGCACTAGACAAAGACTAGATCATACCAGAGAAAGTTTGAGGTTTGACCTTTGGTATTGAAATACAGACATTTTAAGCTCCAGTGGAATGTATCTGAATAGCCTTTTTCAACTTAAATGCATAAAAGATCAAGAAGAGGTCACATTTGGCTCTGGGTTCGTCAAAGCAGAACAGATCACAGTCCCTACTTTATTCATCTTCATTTAAAAAAGGATGTCAAACTTCTCTGGCATGGCATGAATATTCATTCTAGACAATCAGATCTTCAAATGATGCAAAGTGAAGTGACACCACTGGAGTCAATAGAGTTATGTTGATTTACACCGGCTAAGGATCTGGCCCTTTAGTTCTTGTTCTCTGTCTACTTCAGACACAGAAATGGCACTTTTTGAAACTTCTTGTGCTGATGCTTTTTTCCTGAGGATCACACCAGCCATGTTTTCAGCAATGATCCAAGTTAACATTTGAGAAATATAATTACAGACTAATTCCACTTGCCTTTGGAAGGTAGGGCAGGAGGTATACTATAGAGGTCAGTAGTGAATTAACACTTCAGTGTTCTAGTTTACCACTTCTTTAGATGATTCTTCTTTAACCTCCGGTTTTATGTCTTTTTCAATATTTCTGCAATTCTTTTAGAATGGAAAGAACTTTTCTGCTTCCTTGAACAATTTCTTCAGTAAATGAAGAAAGATAATGACAGGGCTCTAACAGCATTGTATGGTTATGTTAAAATACAGGGTCCCTCAGTTATTCGCTATCCTAACAAAAGGGTTCAAACTTCTAATTTTCAGTATCAGACAATATTCAAAGGATCATAAATTAGGTGACTTGCTGACTGATCCTTGATATTGCATTCCTGACTTTTTACTGCTTTAAGGTTGTGTCTACTGGTGGATAGTGAAAGTGGATTTTTTTTTTTTTTTGGAGAAACTAAAATCTATTTAAAGGAATAAAATTATATCAGCCTTGAGGAGCCTGGATACCTGCTGATATAATAATAGAGACAATGAACAGGAGTTTTTCCTTTTTACTTCTGCAGATTTTTGACTATATGTTAATTTTCATAGAATCCTGGGGTGAAAACTGTTAGGCCACCCAGCCCATCTCCCTGACAATTTTGATTTTTTTCTAATCTTTTGTTCATGTAGATGTGTTAATTTCTGTCCCCTAACATGAAGGTAAATGAACATTAACCAGTCCTTACTTCTCCATATTTACATTGGCTTCCAAGGGGAAGAACCTAGTTTTTGTCTTTAACATGCTTATCCTTAATGAACATTTTAGACACAGATTCTAAATTATGTATTCATTGGAAAGATTAACTCTGATTAACAAATACATGCTAAAGAGCTCTGTTTAATTGGATTTTTCTAAGTAGCTAAATGTGGCTGCTCAGTGCAGTATGGTGTATATGCAAAATACAAAAAACTAACTTTTTTTAAAAAACGTTTTACAGGAAACAAACCCTGTACAGCTGACCTATCTTTCCTGATGATGTACCTTGTTTTCTCTGCATTCAAAGTTTCCATGATCTAGTTCTAATAATGCTTAAAGTTATCTGTCTAATCAGACTAATTAGCACTGGTGAACAGAGACATAATCATAATAGAATGCAAATGCCAGTTTTACAAAACGAAAACGCCATATGCGCAGTAATTAGTGAACCACAGGCACTTTTTATAAATCATATTTATTAGTCTGTAAACAAATCAAGCCCTAAATAAAATAAAATAAACCATTAACACCACCAATGAGCAAATAGATGCATTGGTCCTGCCCAGGTACAGTTTATAGAGAGTTGCTGATGCACTTTAGATATATAAATGCCCACTTCTTCTGAGTTCTCCTGGAAGTGTTGGAGGTTTGATTGAGTATGTGGGTGTCATACTTTTGAAGCCACAGGATGGATATCTTAGCTTATTTAGAGAAGCTGAATTTTGATCATATGGGCTGTTCTTGTTTAGAGACCAGATGGTCATAAATTAGGATATGTGGGTGGTGTCCGTGATGAAAAATGTACTATTGATAAATACGCTAATGGTGCACAGCAGACTAAAGCTTACCAGAAATTTAACATGGATTGTGTTTTCTTAAATAAAATGATTCTACAATGCAAAATGTGATGATGGCATCAAAATAGAAAATTACCAGAATGCGAGATCCTCTGCTTGGTTCTTTTAATCCAATTCTTCCTCCTCGCTGATATTTCAGAAGACAACAAAGAGAGCATGTAATGAACATATTTTTGCATGTTGTAAATTCCCCTTAAAACCCCTCAAGCTAGAATAGTTTCGGTTATATGAAGATCACTACCTCCTTCCCCTTCCAGTAGGAACACGTTTGCGGTTGGCCTCAGATTGGCCTGCAACGTTACCTTGAATATTCAAGCAGTCATTTTGCACCCCAGGCATACAATTATCATGGGCCATTCTGGAGGCCAGAGTGGAAACTCTGATCCATAACATATGCAGAGGTGGGGAAGGCACATTTAATAGGAAAAAGTTATGTAATATTACACATGTATTATCATCACATGCCAGATCACAATCCTCAACAGCCATTTTTTAACTCTGAGGAAATTGCAGCAAGAGGGAAGTGTTGCACACCAATGTCTTTTGGGATGCAAAGCTTTTAAAGTAGTCTACAGGTTGGGTCCTCTACTTTACATTGCACTTTTTGGGTTCGTTAATGTCATGCTGTCAACCTCGGCTCTCAGAATAGGGACTGACTTTCCCCTCCACTTTTTCAAGAGATGATCTACGGCACCTTTTTGATTTCCTGGAACACTGGTGCTGTAATTGATAAAATGAAGTTGGAATCTTTTGCAGTTTTTAAGATCATGCTAAAGACTTAACATTTCATTTTCCAGTGTTTAGCCTTAGTGTTTTGCAGTTAAACAGAGATACATAGCTGAACCATGAGGCTGGCATATGAAATCAGATTTAAAATATGAATTTTCCCAAGGTTTCTGGAAATTTAGATCCAGAGTCTTGGTGTGAGCCCACCTTTCTTTTTAAGCTTTTTGTAAACTCCATGAGGTAATGTTTGTAAATGGTGCCATGTACATTTTTATTCAGTTGTATTAGGGTGCAGGTATTGTATATCCCTAAATCCCTACAATTCAAGCTGGGAGTACCTCACAAACTTCAAAAGCATAATCATAGACCAACTTTTCAGTCAGTTGTAAATCACAGTATTCCCGTCGGTGTTCATTCTGAACATATTAATTACAGTGTGTGTTTATTGTGACTCTCCTGTAATCTGTACATGTGTAGCTCAACCTAATTTCCCCCGCACCAACCTCAGCAATTCGAATGTACACAAGAACAGTGTCTAAACCATTCACACTCAATTAATTATAACTGTGCAGTGGTGCCTAGCCACTCTGCTTCCAGTCTAGTTTATCTTTATTTTAGACTAAAGAAAAACAACAAAGAACAAATATTTCATAAGAGAGAGAAAGCAGAATCTCCCTCATTCTGTAAGTCCCTCATGGGCAGCAGGAACAAAGTGGCAGACATCTAACATTCAAAAGCATAGTACAGAATCTTAAATGTAAATAATGTTTGTAATTAAGTTTGATTCAATTGTATGTGTCTCCTCATCTCTGCACCTCTTCAGAGTGGATAGGAAGAGGAATTACACAAATGCAGAAACAGAGGATGTTTTCGTTGTCTGTTAGGCATGGCAAACACCCAGATGGAACAGCAATGTTATGAGATAGCTTGAATCACAGGGCCAAACAGTTCAAATGAAGTCACATAAGCATCAGAATACTTATGTGTTTTCCCAGATTAGGCATTGCCAACCCCAAATCCATCGAAAATGATGATTTAGGTCCCACAAAGATCAAAAGATTTAATAAAATAATAAATAATTAATTTTGGTTTCTTTTTCTTTTGCCTTCTGATTTCTGACCTCTTAGGGTGCACGTATGACACTTTTTCAAGCTTTTCTCTGTAACCACAAAGCTTGCGAACAGGGACTGCAAACAGGGGAGTTTGCGAGGGAAGGAGAAGGAGAAGCCCTGAGAAGGAGGCGAAGGAGATCCCCTTGCTGAAGAAGCAAGGGAGAGAGTGAATTGCTGACTGTGTGTGCTTGTGCTTGTGTCTTTTTTTCCCACAGGTGATTTCTGTGAATTGTCAGTTACTGTGTGAGTTGGGATTGTGATTGTGTGATTGTCTGGGGACTGTTTGTACCATTGTTCTCTGCTCAGCCCTGCTCAGCTCAATCAGCCTTGTGATCACCCTTCCCCTGTGTGCTTAACGAGGGGCAAGGGCTGACCCAGGCAGAGAAGGCCTTAAAAGCCAGTGGCTGAGCGACCAGGGGGAGCTTGTGAACAGGGACTGCAAACAAGGGAGTTTGCGAGGGAGTTTGGGGGAAGTTTGTGGTTTGTGCAGCTACTATGGTGAAGAGGACCTGCACCGCTTGTGCCAGCACTGCTACTGTCTCCTCCACCTGTGCCTGTATCCAGACAGACATACTGACCATGGATATCTCTACCCAGATCCCGGTGTGGACTTGCAAGGACTGTGGCCTGCATTTCCCATTCTCAGATGGTCAGGCTGGGGAGATCATTCAATGTGACAGGTGTCTCCTGGTGGAATCTCTCAGGAAGCAGGTGGGGGAGTTACAGGAGGAGGTGGCCAGGCTCAGGAGTATCCATGCCCTGGAGAAGTTCCTGGATAGCATCCATGAGGAAACATGCAAGGATGAGGAAACTATCCAGAGGCAAAGGACTGCTGCCACACCCTCGGAGAAGGATGGGATGGCTCAAGCAGAGGGTGGACACTGGCAGCTGGTTACTTCTGGCAGCAGACAGTGCTCCACCCCTGCTCCCATCCCACCCTCCGTTGTGGTAAAGAACCGCTACGCAGCACTACAGACAGGAGATGATATGGAAGAGGAGAAGCCGTGCACCCCCGAGGTTGGGAGGATCACAACCATCACACCCAGGAGAAAACGTCGGGTTGTGGTGGTTGGTGACTCTCTTCTGAGGGGGACGGAGGCACCCATCTGTCGCCCAGATAAGGCTTCTCGGGAGGTATGCTGCCTGCCAGGCGCCCGTATCCGAGACGTTACGGAGGGATTGTCGAGAATCATCCGTCCCTCTGACTACTACACCATGCTACTCATCCATGTGGGAACCAATGATACTGCGAGAGGTGACCCTCTGCAGATCAAAGGTGACTACAGGGCTCTGGGAGCACGGGTGAAGGAGTTCGGTGCACAGGTGGTGTTCTCCTCGATCCTCCCGGTCAAGGGTAGGGGCCCGAGCAGAGACAGATGCATCCTGGAGGTGAATGCCTGGCTGCGGAGATGGTGTTACCAGGAGGGCTTTGGCTTCCTCGACCATGGGGTGCTGTTTCAGGAAGAAGGACTGCTAGGCAGAGACGGACTCCACCTATCCAGGAAGGGAAAGAGCATATTTGGAAGCAGACTGGCTAACCTGGTGAGGAGGGCTTTAAACTAGGTCCGAAGGGGGAAGATGACCAACACCCACAGGTAAGTGAAACTGAGGGAAACCTGGGGGAAGGGATGGAACTTGGGGGATACTGGGGCTGTAATAGCAGGAATAAAAGAGGGGGTAGTTGGAACTGGGGGCAGGGGTCAAATAATTGTTTATTTCTTGATAAAGTCATAATACCTCAGGCGAGTGGGGAAGGAGGACACCGGGAGAAATTGCAAGGGGGAAGATGCGACAGGAGGGAGAATCGACAGGGCAAAGTAGGGCAATGGGCCCGGTATCTTAGGTGCCTGTACACAAATGCGAGGAGCCTGGGAAACAAGCAGGAAGAATTGGTAGTACTGGCACAGACAAGGAACTATGATATAATTGGAATAACAGAAACGTGGTGGGATAACTTGCATGACTGGAGCACTGCCATGGATGGATATAAATTGTTCAGGAAGGACAGGCAGGGAAAAAGGGGGGGGAGGAGTAGCGTTATATGTAAAAGAGCTGTATGACTGCTCGGAGCTCCACTATGAAAGTGGAAACAAGATGGTTGAAAGCTTGTGGGTTAAGTTTAGGGGAGAATGCAACAAGGGGGATGTTGTGGTGGGTGTCTGCTACAGACCGCCAGACCAGAAAGAGGAGGTGGATGAGGCGTTCTATGGACAACTAACAGAAGTTTCCAGATCGTCGCAGGCCCTGATTCTTATGGGGGACTTCAATTATCCTGATGTCTGCTGGGAAGATAATACAGCAGGGCACAGGCAATCCAGGAAGTTTTTGGAGAGTATTGAAGACAACTTCCTAGTACAAATGCTGGAGGAACCAACTAGGGGCCTTGCACCTCTAGACCTATTGCTCACAAACAGAGAAGAATTGATCGGGGAAGTAGAAGTAAATGGCAACCTGGGCAGCAGCGACCATGAGATGGTAGAGTTCAGGATCCTGATCAATGGAAGGAAGGAAAGAAGCAGAACACACACCCTGGACTTCAGAAAAGCAGATTTTGGCTCCCTTAGGGAGCTGATGGGCAGGGTCCCATGGGAAGCTGATCTGAAGGGGAAAGGTGTCCAAGACAGCTGGCTGTATTTTAAAGAAACCCTGTTAAAGGCACAGGAAGATAACATTCCAATGTGCAGAAAGAACAGCAAATGTGGACGGCGACCAGCGTGGCTTAGCAGGGAACTCTGCGGGGAGCTGAAACATAAAAGGGAAGCTTACAAGAAGTGGAAGCTTGGACAGATGACAAGGGAGGCGTATAAAGATATTGCTCGGGACTGCAGGGATCAAATCAGAAAGGCCAAAGGACAATTGGAGTTGCAGCTAGCAAGAGATGTGAAGGATAACAGAAAGGGGTTCTATAAGTATATCAGCAACAAGAAAAGGATTAGAGGTGGTGTAGGTCCCTTACTGAATGGGGCAGGCATCCTCGTGGAGGATGATGCAGAAAAGGCTGAAGTACTCAATGCTTTTTTTACTTCAGTCTTCACAGGGCGGGCCAGCTCCCAGGCTACTACACGGGGTAACGCGGACTGGAGAGAAGAGTGGCCCTCGGTGATGGAAAGTCAGGTTAGGGAACACTTAATGAAATTGGATGTGCACAAGTCCATGGGGCCGGACGAACTGCATCCGAGGGTGCTGAGGGAGTTGGGGGAAGTGATTGCAGAGCCGCTGGCCATTATCTTTGAGAACTCGTGGCGAACGGGGGTGGTCCCGGAGGATTGGAAAAAGGCAAATATAGTACCTATCTTTAAGAAAGGGAAAAAGGAGGATCCGGGGAACTACAGACCGGTCAGCCTCACCTCAATCCCTGGGAAAATCATGGAGCAGGTCCTCAAGGAATCCATCCTGAAACACTTGGAGGAAAATAGAGTGATCAGGAACAGTCAACATGGATTCACCAAGGGCAAATCGTGCCTGACCAACCTGATTTCCTTCTATGATGAGATGACTGGATTTGTGGATGTGGGAAGAGCTGTTGACGTGATATACCTTGACTTTAGCAAGGCTTTTGATACGGTTTCCCACAGCATTCTCGTTGGCAAGTTAAGGAAGTATGGGTTGGACGAGTGGACCGTAAGGTGGATCGAAAACTGGTTAGATCAACGGGCTCAGCGAGTAGGAATCAATGGCTCGATGTCTGGTTGGCAACCGGTAACGAGTGGAGTGCCCCAGGGGTCGGTCCTGGGGCCGGTTCTATTCAACATCTTCATTAATGATCTTGATGATGGAATAGACTGCGTGCTTAGTAAGTTTGCAGATGACACCAAGTTGGGGGGAATGGTAGATACTCTGGAGGGCAGGGACAGGATCCAGAGAGACTTGGACAAATTGGAACACTGGGCCGAAAGAAACCTCATGAGGTTCAACAAAGACAAGTGCAAAGTCCTGCACTTAGGACGGAAAAATCCCATGCACTGCTACAGGCTGGGGACCGATCGGCTAAGTAGCAGCGCTGTAGAAAAGGACCTGGGAGTTATGGTGGACGGGAAGATGAATATGAGCCAACAGTGTGCCCTTGTTGCCAAAAAGGCCAATGGCATATTAGGCTGCATCAGTAGGAGTATTGCCAGCAGATCGAGGGATGTGATAATTCCCCTCTATTCGACACTGGTCAGGCCGCATCTGGAGTACTGTGTCCAGTTTTGGGCTCCCCACTACAGAAAGGATGTGGACAAATTAGAAAGAGTCCAGCGGAGGGCAACAAAAATGATTAGGGGGCTGGGGCACATGACTTATGAGGAGAGACTGAAGGAACTAGGCTTATTTAGTCTACAGAAGAGAAGACTGAGGGGAGATTTGATAGCAACCTTCAACTACTTGAAGGGTTGCTCCAAAGAGGAGGGAGCTAGGCTGTTCTCGAGGGTAACAGAGGACAGAACAAGGAGCAATGGTTTCAAATTACAGCTGGGGAGGTCAAGGTTGGATATTAGGAAAAACTTTCTCACTAGGAGGGTGGTGAAGCATTGGAATGGGCTATCTAGGGAGGTGGTAGAATCTTCATCTTTGGAGATTTTTAAGGCTCGGTTAGACAAAACTCTGGCTGGGATAATTTAGGGGGAGTGGTCCTGCTTTTTAGCAGGGGGTTGGACTAGATGACCTCGTGAGGTCCCTTCCAACCCTATTATTCTATGATTCTATGAGAAGCTGAGTTTATTCTTAATGGCAATGGAGACTCTCATGCCGATCACTGGATTCCAGCAGGTAGAGCTTCAGGGAAAACCCCAAATATCATCAGATTTGTGATCAAATCATGAGTTGGCAACTCTGCAAAGTGCACACTACCGTCCAAGTTTTAAAGTTTCTCCTATTGCTCATAAAATGGTGCAAGAGACAGCAAGGTGGGCTTAATACTTATTAGGTCTTTTGGGTGGGGTTTTCAAAAGAGTTCAGTGTTGGCCTAACCCTGCTCCCTCTGAAGTCAATGCAAAACTCACATTGAACTCCATGGAAGCTGAATAAGACCAGTAAATGCTTCTGAAAATGTCGCCTTTATTTTTTTATCCCGCTATTGCTTCAATGGCCACATTCAGCTTTTAGCGGCTGAGTGGAGAGTAGGAGGGGAAGAAAAGAGGTAAAGTTTATGATATGCCCATGAAGTGGAGTTGGTACCATTGAAGAGACTTTTCAATCAATAAAAAAGAGCAAACGATGAACAAATCATACAAACATTCTTAGCTTTGATTCGGTTCCACCTGTCCCTAAGGTCATAGCTTTAAGTTTCAAGCTGTGTTAATCAGAACTGTATTTAAACATACTGTTTCTTTTTTTAAAAAATGTTTTAATTTAAAATGTGGTTTTAGAATGTTCCAGATTGAGGGAGGTGCTGTGCAACCTCATCTCCCACTGAATGTGCCTTTTCACAGCTATGCCAGGGACGCTTGCTCAGCATTTGACACTACACTGAGACCAGTCCTGCTTCCATTGACATCAAAGGGTCATTGATGTAAATGGGAACAGAATCAGGCCCTGCACCTGATTCTAGCTGCGGCTAGAATGGTCTGATCCAGTGCCCATCAAAATCAGCGGATAGGCCCCATCGACTTTGGTGAACATCAACTATTTAACTGGCTAGCTAAACTGGGTTTATGACTGCTTTGCACTGTAGCTAGTGCGTACCAGCAAGTCTGTCCCCAACATTGTAAACAACAAGAAAAAACTTTAATTGGCTTCTTCTTTGAAGCCTGGCCTTTTAGCATTCTAATAAAGCAGGATTCTAATCTACACAGGATAAACTACAGTACGCTTTAAATAATTAAACTACATGGTTAAAGTCATTACTGTATAAGAACGAGGGCTGAAAAGATGAGATCAGACTTAACATTTCTATTAAATGATGTTGTTTTCCCCTCCTAATTTGGTTTCTTTACAACAAACTTTGCCTCCACAATTATTCCCTTGATTATTACAAGCACGCCAACATAATTTAGTCTTTGGTGCTGTTACACTTGGGAAAGCAAAAACCTGACTTCAGCAAGATTTGCTGTAAAACGGAGATTTGGCTTACTGCTCAGAAAGCACTTTTCTACACAAAAACCTTTAAATATGTGAAGAGAAATTAAAAGCACATGAAATCCAATGAGGACATGAAATGCAAATAATTTTATATTAGCAACACTCATTTTGACATCTCAAAATGGATATATAAAGAAATTGAGATGTGGCCTACAGCTTATTGATTGCATTCTAAAACATAATCTACTCGTGTCCAACTGCATTGTTTTGTCCAGTATTTACAGCAAAATTATTACATTTAAATTACAGGCTAATATACTGTCAGTGCACTCATTTGCATACAAATACGCATAATCCTATTGTAGTGTCTACAGTGGAATTTAGTTCTACGTCACAAATGGGAAGATCTTGTGTTGTGTATGTTGCGGTTTTGTTTTGCTGGTAAAATGGAGAGAAGCTATCAGTTTTGTAGCCACCATCCCATATTTGAGTCGTATTTGCCTAAAAACATTCATTTTCTGTGTGAAATAGGATCAGTTTAACTGGTATTTTATCTTAAAACGACTCTGTGAGCATTTGGAATATATTTAATGGCCCTATGTTAGTAGTTCTCTGTAATACACGCAGCTGCATATCTCTTCCTATGGAGTTTCAATGTGGCAGGGAGGGTTCTTTGGTTCTGCAGCATTACGACCAAAGAACAGCAAAAATATTCAGCTCCACACTTGCCTCTGGCAGAAATTGGCAATGTAAACAGCAATCTGCCACCTCAATCCCAACCACACAATACGGCGTTGCTTGCTTTGATGGGAAATGAGAGTTAGAACTAACCTAACACAATCTAATGGGAAATGAGAGTTAGAACTAACCTAACACAATCTAATGGGAAATGAGAGTTAGAACTAACCTAACACAATCTAATCATGCTGATGCTCTTGAGGTTGCTACTTCTGATCTCTAATATGAGAGTGCTTCTATCTCCATATCAGCAGATTTCTGGTGCCAATGCATGCTCTTGGGAAATGGAATGTGCAAAGGGATCTCTTTGTTTCTGGCACTGTTCCACTGCTAAGGTGTTTTCTTTGTCCAGATTATTTATTTTTATTTAAATTAAAGAAAATAAAACAAATATGAAACATCTATAAAAGAGAAACCACAGTGGCTCCTTCTGTAACACGTTGTATATGGAATGAAACACAAAAGGTGGAAGTCTTCTAAAAGACAGATGTGAGCAATTAATCCTGCTCTGGGTCATATGCCTGAGATAGCGTAAAGACACTCAAACTCAAGCAAAAAGTAGTCATAATTTCCTAGTTTTGTCTGCAAAGCCTACTTTTATTCTGAATAAAAGAACTAACGTCCTGCATGTTTGGTTCAATTTGGCAAAAGCCTGTTTGGGCTTCAACACTGAAGACACGATTCAAGAAACACTCCTTCAGATGAAATTGTGGTCCCAGTTATACTGTAAACGTCAAAGACATGAGTTTTCAATCCACAAGGGTCTTGACCACTCTGTCACTGTAAGTATTGCTGAATAAGAGACAGGGCCCCAGATAAATAGAAGGGGTCTGAAAAAAAATTGAGATCCAAAGCTCAAGGAAATCAAGTTACCAAACTGGAAGTAGAGAAGAAAAGGGCAAAATCACTTAGAACCAAACTGTGGTTCAGCTAGTGTGGCAGTACAGAGACATAAGGGACACCACTGAGGCACGCCTTTGGGGTAAAGTGTGGGGACATTTCAAGTAATAGTCATCCTACGGGGACATAGGCCTTCTGATCTAGCAGTCACAGCTGGGGACTGGTGTCCATAAGTCAAGGACAGCCAAAGGCAGTACTCAGTGAGTAGGGAATTAAAGTAATTGGTAGAGACAGGATCAATAAGCAAAAGTCAGAGTCAGGCTGGGGTCAAAGACCAGAGGTAGCTACCAGGCTGCAATCAGGAGGCAAGGGTCAGAGAACAGAAAGTGAGATGAGGTCAGGAGTCTCAACAAGTAATAAGTGGCATGCCCAAAAAGTTTCTTAGGACACCAACCAAGGTTAAATAGTGAGCATGAGCCAATCAGAAGGCGACAGAATGGTATCACTCTGGACCTTTTGGGTGGTACTTCCTGTGATACCAAATAGCTACAGTGAATACTTTGCATCAGTCTTCATGGCTGAGTTTGTGAAGGAGATGCCCAAACCTGAGTGACAAATCTGAAGAACTGTCCCAGATTGAGACGTCATTATAGGATGTTTTGGAAAAAAAATTGATAAATTAAACAGTTAATAAATCACCAGGACCAGGTGGTATTCACCCAAGAGTTCTGAAGGAACTCAAATGTGAAATTGCAGAACTACTAACTGTGGCACGTAACCTATCATTTAAATCAGTTTCTGTACCAGATGACTGGAGGATAGCTAATGTGATACAAATTTTTTAGAAAGGTTCCAAAGGAGACCCTGGCAATTACAGGCTAGTAAGTGTAAATTCAGTACCAGGCAATTTGGTTGCCACTATAGAAAAAAAAAAAAAAAAAAAAGAATTATCAGGCACAAAGATGAACATGATTTGTTGGGGAAGAGTCAACATGGGTTTTGTAAAGGGAAATCATGCCTCACAAATCTACCAGAATTCTTTGAGGGAGTCAACAAGCATGTGGGCAAGGTGATCCAGTGGATACAGTGTAGTTAGATTTATAGAAAGCCTTTTACAAGGTCCTGTACCGAAGGCTTTCAAGCAAAGTAAGCTGTCATGGATAACAAGGAATGTTCTCTCCTGGATCAGTAACTGGTTAAAAGACAGGAAACAAAGAATAAAAACAAATGGTTGGTTTTCAGAATGGAGAAAGTTAAATAGCGATGCCCCCAGAGAGATCTGTACTGGGACCAATACTGCTCAACATATTCATAAATGACCTGGAAAAAGGAGTAAACAGTGAAGTGACAAAATTTGCAGAAGATAGAAAACTATATATATAACATGATGGAGGGGTCTAAATTAGCTGTTACTGCTCAAGAAAGAGATCTTCGAGTCACTGTGGAGAGTTCTCCGAAAACATCCACTCAATATGCAGTGGCAGCCAAAAAATCCAACAGAATGCTGGGAATCGTTAAGAAAGGGAGAGATAAGACAAAATATTATATTGCCACTTTATAAATCCTTGATACACCCACATCTTGAATACTGTGTGCAGATCTGATCACCCCCAAAAATATATTAGCATTGGAAAAAGTATAGAGAAGGGCAACAAAAATGATTAAGTGTATAAAACAGCTTCCCTATGAGGAGAGGTTAATAAGACTGGGACTGTTCCTCTTGGAAAAGAGAACTAAGAGGGGATATGATAGAGGTCTATAAAATCATGACTGATATGGAGAAAATAAATAAGGAAGTGTTATATAAATCTTCTCCTAACAGAAGAACTAGCAGCCACCAAGGGAAATTAATAGGCTGCAAGTTTAAAACAAATAAAAGGAAGTATTTCTTCACACAATGCACAACCACGCTGTGGCACTCTTTGCCATAGGATGTTGTGAAGCTCAAGACTGTAACACGGTTCAAAAAATAACTAGATAAATTCATGGAGAATAGGTCCATCAATGGCTATTAGGTCAGGAAGGGCAGGGTCACAAAACCATACTCAGAGGTGTCCCTAGTCTCAGTTGCCATAATTTGGGACTGAGCAATGGGATGGATCACTGGATGATTGCCTGTTCTGTTCATTCCCTCTGAAGCATCTGACATTGGCCATTGTGAGAAGACAGGATACTGGGCTAGATGGACCATTACTCTAATCCAGGATGGCCATTCTTATGCTCCTTGGATGAGGAGCATGACCTACGGGTGGTGATGTGGGATTATCAGCTACCCCATGCTCTGCAGACCCAGGTTCTTGACCACAGATCTTTATAGGAAGTTAGGCATCAAGAATGGTCTCTCCATATATTTTCTGTTCAGGGGAGCACACATGGTTCCCCAAGCAGAAATGCTTTCTTCTCTCTACTGGGCCAGTACTGAGGACCATGGCAGTTTGTTCTTGGGAAAATCTGATTTCTAGTATATAAATTTAAACCAACTCAGAGGCAGAGCAGCAGGCATCTATATATTACTGACAAGACATTGGCTATGGATAGAAAGAGAAAATGGGGGAAGAGACTATATTCTTTTGCAACTCCAGCTCCATCAAAGCAGACTTGAACATTGCCTCATACTACAATTAAGAAGGGATGACACATTAGGGAACAGTTTTTCACATTTGCTACAGGTATGTATCAATGTGAGAAATCACACACCAGATTGCCAATTGACACTTCAGATATTATTTTTTCTGGGCTCGTGGGCTATTAGGTGTTCATCCAACAAAAGAAATATTTAATTATATTTACAGTCAGCTCAACAAGTTCAGGTTAGCTAAGGCAAATGCATCTAAAAAAGCCAGTAGGGTAAATTATGCCCCAAAATTTAAGTGAGGACTTTCTACCTAGGTTTCCCTCCTATGTGCTTTCCTATAGGATTGTATACTCATGTGATTACTCTGATTGAACACCCTTATTCTCACTTGTAGAATTTAGGCATTTCTGATCTTCAGCTCCCAGTATGGCTGTGGCATAGCATTTTGTTTCCAAATAATGATGAAACTCCGTGAAACTATGGCAAAGAATCACTTCTGTTGTCAGTTCATTAGGCCTAGGGGACTGAGTCAAAGACCACTGACATCAATTGTAGTCTTTCCATGTCCTTCAGTGGGTCTCAGACCAGATCTAAGTTGCCCCAGACCTCAAAATGTGATAATTATGACCCAGTTCCAGTGCCAATCACAGGCAACTGTACATTGGAAAAATATCCGGGCTGGATGATAAGGATAGCATCAATCTCAATTCTCTTGTATCTTTAAGACAGATATGCAACCAAGTCTTCAGAGCTGAAAGAGTAACATCTTAACCCTCTTACCACCCCTCCTATGATTCTTCATTTAAATTATACAAAAATAACAACATTTTAAACTGTCTATGCTGGTGTCTAAGGGTGCATCTACACTTAAAAGTTAGGTCGACTTAAGGAGGCTTAAGTCGACTTAAACTACTCCGTGTCCACACTGGGCTATCCTTAAGTCGACTTAAGCATTTCCTTAAGTTGACTTAAGGAAAAGTTAAGTTGACTTAATAATGCCTCGTTTTAGGTCGACTTACCGCTTAAGTCAACCTTATTAGGTCGACTTAAGCCAGTGTGGACGGGGATTAGCGCCTAAATCGACCTGAAATGTTAAGTCGACTTAATAAGGTCGACTTTAAGTCTACCATATTAAGTCGACTTAACTTTTCTAGTGTAGACATAGCCTAAGTGTCTCATTTTAATAGATTTTAGCTGTTAAAGATATTCGTTTTAATGGTGACATTTACAGGGTTTCCCACTCTACCAGAGCATAAGTGCATTACTTAGCAGGATAATACTTTAAAAAAACTAAACAAACAAAAAATCAAACCAAAGCAAAACAAAAACCCTACTTGCTTTACCATGCATCGAAGTGTTTTAGCTCCTGTTGTATTTGGTTGTTTTAAATTTTGGTCATTTGGTCAGAGATGTGTCTCAGATTCCAGTTTAATAAATTATTTGTTTGAAAGATCAGGGCATATAATAATATTTTGAATTTATGTTGTTCTTTCCATCCAAATATCTTTGCTTTACAAATGTCACTTAATTAATCCTCACAACATCCCTTCAAGGGATGCAAGTATTATCCACATTTTGGGACTGGGACCCACCCCCCTGAGATCAGTGCAACAACTCCCATTGCTTTAAGTCTGGCCCAGAAATTAGAATGACACAGGCCTCTTCCAAATTTAGGGGAAAAAATATTGCCATTGATTTCAAAGGGAGCTGAATCAAGTTCCAGGTGATTTGCCGAAGATTAGAAGTTCATGAATAGATTCCAGACCTCCTGACTATCTCTGTTGTGGTTTAGGCAGAAGTCCACACTTCTGCTGAAAGAAAACAGGTTCATGTGGCCATAGATTTGAAGAAACAAATCTCAATGGAACGTATGAACATACCCTGTACATTCAGAACAATGAATGTGCTTCTCCGTTATAGCAGAACTTACTAGACATGCTGTGTCTTTGCATTCCACTCACTGTTCAGATTTTGTCTAAGTGTATGCATTGCCTAGGACTAGTGAGGGAAGAAAACTGTCTATATTCTTAACCATTAATGGAGGGCAATTTTAGCAGTTACATTCACAGTACAAATCATAAAGCAAAATATGTTGAAACATTTATTATATTACATGTGATCACATATCCCAGTAGCAAATAATTTGACTGTAACGTTTTAGAGAAGTTATTTTTTGGATAGTGGGTAAGTAAAGCAGAAGCATTTTTTACAGAAAATGTTAAAGCCTTTATTACTCTTCTTTTTCATTGTCACTTTCAGCAGATACAACTGCCTTTTTCTACACTGCTCGGTGACCATATCTGAAACATGCCATAAGGAGCACAGCAGAGACATAGCAATTTACACATAGGTGGTGAGGAAGACTTAGGTAAATATTATAGTTACATAGAGACTTCCATTACTCTTTCTGATATATTCCAGTTTGTTTAGGGGTTATCATAAATCTTCAGGAGAGCCAGAGAAAGTATGCAGAACCATGCTGTGAACCAGAGACATTACAGCTTAGTCAGTAGGGGTTAATAAAGCCATTTTCCAGACAGAACATTTGCGAAGAGAATAAAAACCCATCATCCTGTCTTGAAAATTATGTGGCTCCACAAAACACAGGGGTCTGACAGAAGGGTACAGCATTGACAAATAGGAAGTTTGTAGGTCTGAATGAGGAAAAGCATCCCTAGTCAGGAAAGTTAAGCATGGGCTTAAGTGTTACTGAACTGGGGGCCCTAAGGTTAAATCATATCTGTCAATTAAATTCAATAAATTGGATCTAAACCTATCCCTCAGTTATAACAATGCAATTATCCTGTGGCTCCAATTTGCTCAAATGATAAATCGCATCTGGTACTTCAGGAGTGTAAAGTTCTAATCTGTCTTTTTCATCAACATACCCATCCAAAAGTGTGTAGGATCTGGACCAAGATCTCCCTTGGAAAGCAAGGCACAATAACTAACTAATGCTCTCAGCAATACTTCACAGCTCCAGTCATGTCTGCAACCGTATTGCCATCTGCATTGGGTGCTTGGCAGTCAACCCCGATGAGCTAGTACAACTCAAGTGCTGGACAGGCGTTGCACTGGCCATCGACCAAGAGCTGAATTTTGCTCATGGTGAATTTGCATTCATGAATCAATAATTATGTTATTTTAACCAGGCTTTTTTAAAAGAAACAAAAAAAAATTGATCAATATTTATTTATTTAAGCCCACGAAAGCTTATGCCCGAAGAAATCTGTTAGTCTTCAAGGTGCCACAGGACTCTCATTTTTTTTGCTGTTTACAGACTCACACGGCTACCTCTCTGAAATTATGTTACAGTTATCCTTGCTAAGTGAAACAGCATTTGCCTTTTAAGAGCATTTAAAAAATAAAGCCCCCCATTCCCTCCAAACACATGGAAAGGGGAAGTCTGGTAAAAATGGATCATTTGAGGGCAATAGTCAAAAACTACGGGAACCTAAATGAAATAACCTCTTCTGTTTTCCAATTCATGCCCAGGGGTTAGAACTGGATTCAGCAGTCAAGGGTTAGAGGTAAAGGTGAGAGACAAAGTCAGCGCTGAAGTACCTGAAGTGGAGTAAGGCAGGAGGAGAGTTGGGTCCAAGGCAAGAGAAGGGGCTGGAACCAGATTGGGGACAAGGAGGTGCAGCATCCTGTCACAGCCATGGATGAATGCTTTAAACAGCCACCACACTACTGCTGCTGCTGGATATAAGAGCTGGTCTGTTGAGAAAGAGGCGGCCTTAGCCTATCTGGGGCCTTAGGCAAAGGCCCATTGCAGGGCTCCCATAGGGCTCCCTGGTGCCAGCCCTGGCCGCCACCATGGCCCCGGCATCCCCCTGGGGGCCTGAAACCTCCCCCTGTGCCCTTGGTGACACACCAGGGCCCCTGAAAACCTCAAAAAGCCCCACCCCATGGTTCCCCCACCCCACCGGGGGCTACAACACGGGCATGACGCCCGCTCCCCATGGCCAATTCTCTCAGCAGTGTGGCACCCTGCCGCAAGCCCCGAAATCAGCCCTCGTGCCCTGCCAGGGCTCCCAATTCCCCTACTGCCATCCCTACAGAGGGCAAGCAGGCTTCCTCCCTACTGCCGTGGGGCTCCCCGCTGCCTTCAGCAGCAAACGCAAGGAGCAGAAGTGCAGAGTGCAGAGCTGGGCCCGAAGGTGGAGCAGCCAGCCCAGGGGCAGAGCGGAAGTGTGGAGCCTGGCCTCTGAGCCAGCCCGCCCTGCCTCCCCCCCATGCTGATTGGCCCTGGGCCCCATCCTCCCACAGGGATACCCCTACCCCATCCCTCCTCCCCCCGCCGCTGGCCCCCACTGCCCGCCATGTGTTCTGCAGCGCAGGACAGGAGGCAGATGCAATTTTGGGGTAGGTGAAGGGGCCCCTCACAGCTTGGAGCCCTACACGGCCGCCTGCTTCACACACCCCAAAAGCCGCCTGTTTTGAGACTTGCCACCGATCAGATGGTGTAGCCAATCAGGCAGCCTACTACAGGCCAGCTGCACTCATGGCAGTGCCTGGAGACTGTCTCTGCTGCAGGCCCAGATTCCTACCACCACCTTTCAGCACTCAGTTTTACTCAGGAAAAATTCCACTGACTCACTGCTCTAACTCATCTCCGTTGTAACATGGCACTACAATGTAATATGCATGAATAAGCCATATCAGGGTACCACAGCACTTTGTTACTGAGCCAGAGACCCTTCAGGTGATCCAACACAGATTTCTGAATAGTGATGGAGAACGATGAGAAAGTTATTTATTTTTCTTCTGTCATTTTGCAGAAATCACTCCCCAAATTAATACAGTTGCCTCATCTTGTTGAGGGGGAAAATACCATTTTCCAAATGATGAAGCATATGGGCTACTAAAATTCCTCAGCAAGAACTGATGTCTCCTTTTTGGAGACAGATGTATGCAATGGACCACAGACAAAAGAAAAACACAAATATTAAAACAGTGCACTCCCGCGCATGCACACACAACCCTTAATATGGATGTGTATACCTATATAGCAGTACCTGATATACACACTGTGTATATCTATGTATCTTTGCATATACTCTTTACAGATTATCAAATCATTGCATAAATGCAATACATATACATGTGATGTAAGCAACAAAGGATTCTACAGAACTGGGGAATCAGCTGGACCTGATGGTTCATTTCCAGAGTTTCTAATGCTTGGAGATTTTGATCCTTTGGTATAGGATTTTGGTATGGATGTCAGTATTTCCATTCAACTACACTTGCACCCACAATCCCGTTTTAGCCAAGAGTTTTATTTGTAAATATATATCCAAGACCTCTGACAACTGATAAAAATTGCTATAGAAGAACTAGGTATGATTATATTACTATCATCTACACATGTGTGTGTGTGTACTGGAAAACCCTAGCAGTAAGGTCATGAGGTCAAACCCTCAGTGCTCACAACACTGCAAATGTCTTATCTCTGCTGACTTATATCTAGATTTTTTTCAAACCAAAAGCACTAGTTCGTAAGCAGGGTTATGTGAATGCTAAGTTTCAAGTTTCCTAATTCAGCTGTTTTGCTGGACTCCGGTCTAAAAGTGTGTTGGGTTTTGTTTTAAATGACAATGTGTATTTGATTCTGTTTCCAACTTAAAAACAGGTCAAGAAATTTTCTCTAGTACTCCAGGAAAATTTTGCTTTTGAGCAGAAACCAAGCATAGAAAATTTCAGTAAAAAGATGAACTATTCAGAAAGCTATGAGCGTGTGAAAACAAGGATTGCACCTGTTTAACAGTAGTGGGTGCTGTCACAAAGACTGCTATTTACATAGGGCTCAGGAAATCATTTGATAACTTGCTGCTCTAAACAGTAGTTATTAGGTGAACCATATTTCCTATCATTTAATTATGCTGTTTTCTGTGTGTGGTGGGTGATATTTTAATCCATTCTCTTCCAATGAACTGACAGTGGGTATTATAATCTGAATTCCAATGGTTTACATCATACATATTTAATCACAGCATAAAACGATGTGTAAAACCAAAACAAATCACAACAGTGATTTCTCATAATACACTAGCTACAACTGAAAGGGAGTTTGAAGAGTCTTAATTTTCAGATGATATGGCCCTTGTCAAACCAAGTAAGGAATGTCCAATTCATATCGATCACAAACAGAATGCTCTCAGCATTCTGTGATAAGTTAGAAATAAAAGAGAAGATTTGAAGTTGTCAAGGAACATAGCGTGAAAACTAGTTTTGTTTCAAACTGGTTTTATAATAAAAGGGACAAAAGCAAGCGGCCAACAATCACAGGTTACCTTTCCCTGTGCATCAGAGAGGCAGAATGGCCATTTGGATAGGGCCCTGGAATGGGTATTAAGGGACCTGCATTCTACTCCCTGCTCTGCCACCAGCTGTGACCTTGGACAAGTCACTTCCTCTCTCACCCTTTGTCTGGCCTGTTTATTAGTCAGCTCATTTTGAGCAGGGACTCTTTCACCCCGTGTGGATCTGCAAGCACAGTGTGGCCTTAAGTGGGTTGAAGCCTCTTGTCACAATATAAATAAAAATCAGAAGAATTCATTCCAAAGGCTGGCAGGTGATGTAGCCACTACCATCTTTTCACCTGAGTGGTTTTAGCATAGGGGAACCTCAGTTTGAGGGGATATGGTATATGCCCACTGAATGCCCTGGCCATCCATTCCCAACCAAATTACCCCCTGATTTGGTTTGTTTTTCAGCCTTCCCTAATGAAAAGGAGATTGCAGCTGCAACTGCTTTCTGCTGCCACAACCTCCCTACTGGCGGATTTCCCAGCTCAGAGGCTCTGCTCTGGGGTTTATGTGTTCAGAATTCAGCCCAAACCAGGTATGAATCTGGTTCATGGAATTCTAAAATACAAGATTTTAGCATCCATTGTGCTGTTAATTTGTGTCCTCCCAGTGATGACATTGAAGGTGCTACTCTGGTCATTCCCACAGAACTCTCATCATATTAGCTGAAAGAACAGATGTGCTGCTTCTAAAATTTGGACTACCCATTTCCACCTGGGAGATCACCACCATCAACTCCCCAACTACTCTGGGAGATATGCGTTTGAACTCCAGACCCAAATCTTTTTACAAGTAGTACCTTTAACAAATCAGCAGAGCACTCTGAAAAAAATGCAACTAAACTAGAACCGGAGAAAACATCCATCTCTGACACATGCTATTGTGATGCTTTATGTCAGCCTGCATCTGTCAAGCTTGCCATTTAACTCTGTTTCGGGGGGCAAAGGGGAGGTGTTTTTGTTTATGCATGCATCAAACAGTTCGTCATTTCTCTGCGATTTAGGTAAAGATAGAAAGGGTAATAGAATTCTGTGGGCTGGCAGACACTGAAGCAAAGTTCTGCTTTTGACTTTATGTTCCCAGTTGCCTGAATTTCCAGTGGGTAGTGTGTCATATGTCTACAGAAAATGAATGCTAATGAAATAGAGAGTAGTGAAAAGCTGCTATAATGGTAGAAAGTTACTCAGCTAATAGGCCAGGTGCTGATGGAGGGAAATGATACAGTTTTGCCAGAGCTTTCAAAAATAATTCTTTAAATATTTATAGGCTCAAAAGACTACAGTAGCGGCGGGAGTGGGGAGTTCATAGTGAGAGTCTTCTGTAAGCACTATTGTAGAGACTAATGGACATGTATTCCTACTGCCATGCAGACTACTGGAATTCACAATGGGCTATTCCCTTGCTCAGGCCTGGTCTATTCTGCGGGGCTAAGTCAATGGGAGATGCGAAGTCTTAGTTACGCTCACTTACCTCCAGGTCATCACTTGGCTATGTTGACTGGCAATGCTCTCCTGTCAACGCAGCCTTACTCCCCTTGGAGGGGTGGAGTTACTGCGTCGATGTGAGAGCACTTCCGGGATCGACTGAGCGGGTCTATACTGGCTGCTCAATTGATCTCGCTGTGGCGATCCAGGAAGATCGATACAGCATTTTGAATGTAGACATGGCCTCAATAACCAGACTGCTTCTAAGAGGTACTTTCCTATTTTGGAGGGAGGGCAGACAGACTGGTGGGTGTGCAATGAATATCCTCACAGAGATCCTTGTTCCCCTTAGATGCAAAGCAGCATCACAATGGCTCCTTCTTCCCAGAACCATTATTCATGTGGCAGCTGAACTGAAACCTTCACACTCATCCATGCTCATCTAATCATGGATCAGAGAGAAATTCATGGAAGCTCAGTAAACATTATATAAAAATGGCACGTTTCTCCACACTTAAATATTGTCCAGATTCAAGGGCCCAACTGGGGTGAAATCTTGGGGCCCTCTGAAGTCAAGGCAGGATTTTAATAATAAAGCCTATTCAATGGCAATATTTCCACTTGAGTTGCATGGCAGAAAAAATGAAGTAAAATTGTCAAAATATCTGCAAAACATTTTTTCCCAAATTTTTCATTCAAAATTTTGAAATTTGAGACATCTTGATCAATTCTCTAATTGGTTTAAAAAAAAAAAGTAGAAGAAGGGGAAGGTGTCTGTGAAATTATCAGACATTTCCCCTCATTTTAATTTCATTTTCAAATTCAAAACTTGAAAAAATTCAACCAGCTCTACTATCTAGGTCTTTTGGGTAAGGTCTAAGAAAGAGACAGCCTGAAGTAGCAGAAAAATACTTATTATTGGGGCATTTGCAGATCTCTCACCAAAGAGCCGACATCTGGGTAAGACTGAGTAAACTTTCTAATCAAACCTCCAAACTTTTTGACGTTTGCCTGCCCCATAGTTGGTACCTTTGTAATGTAACCATATTTTGTTAGGGGACTGAACTGAGTTTCAGGCTTGGATAATAGCCAGAAAATTCAGTTAATCCCAAACCCAGCCTGCATTGGCACATGATGAGAATGGTCTAATTTTAAATTGAAGAATGTCTTGGCATAAATGACCTCACATAGAAAGGCTGTTCTCTTTGCTTGTTGGGCTGGGAAGAGAAGTGGCCTGGAATGTGGGCAACTGTCTCTTTCTCCCACCCCACTGCAAAGGCCAAGCATCAGGATCATGAAGCATCATTACACCGTGACATTTCACTGGCTGAACCCAACATCCCATGCTTAATTCAGCCCCCGTTCTTTACCAGTATCTTTTACTCAGCCCCCATTTTCATTCTGAATAGCTGTTGGAATCAGGTGCAAAAGTTACCCTGCAGATGCTGCTGCTGATCAGCAAATAGCTGTAATGGCAAGTGCTCCTGTCATTTCACATAGGTGTTAAGATACTTTTTGGTGATTACAATGAAAGTCCTGTGGCACCTTAAAGACTAACAAATTTCTTTGGGCATAAGCTTTCATGGGCTTCAATCTACTTTGTCATATGTGGGATCAGAAGTAGGTTGCAGCCCACAAAGTTTATGCATGAAGAAATTTTTTAGTCTTTAAGGTGCCACAGGACTTCTGTTTTTGCTATATGCAGACTAACACGGCTACCTCTCTGGAACTTATTTGTGAATAAGCAAGACAGAGCTACACCTAATTGTAAAGCCTGGCTGATTTCCCCCCTTTGGTGAACACCACATGGGACTAGATAAACAAGAACAATTAGGAATTTTGCATAGATTTCATTTCCAATGAACAAATTCTTTGTTTTCCAGTGCATTGTATACATAAAAGACCAGGGATTGAGCTGCTCTGAGCTCAATTAGAAGCACTCTGTATTCCTCAATTACCAAGAAGGCTAAAATAAAGCCAAAAGTGACCCTTTAAATGCTTGTATCTTAATTTGCCTTAAAATGATGGCACACTATTTCCTCCACAATGATAACTAAGATGATGGAACAGAACTGAGATGCAGTTCCTAGTGCTAATTGTCTTATGTCAGCTGCCTTCCATATTAGTGTCTGTCTTCAGTTCAAATAAACACTAGATTGTTCCCTGATAGCAAAGACGCATTTCATGAACTTTGAAAGTAAAGTCAGAGCTTCAGGTTTCAATCCAGGTCCAAAAATGTATTATGTTTTATGTGCATCATAGTGCGGGGGTGTTTTAGACAGTCTTAATGGAAAAACACTGATGGCATTCTAAGTTAGCTTTGATTTAAAGCTTAATTTAGGTCTTGAAAAGGATTCCTGAATCTTGACAGCCATACTGTAATTCTCAAAGAGTTCTACCATGAAGTTAGCGAAGTCCACATTTCAACACCACAGGGTCAGTTTCTGATCAAAGAGGTACTCCAGCAACTAGTAAAATTCACAAAGGAAAGCTTTATACCTTGATCCAAAAATCCAACAACATGGACGCTGACAATTCACACTACTATTTAAATCACCTTCAAAAAATTTACTGAAAATAATGTTTGTCAGATATATACAGTCACTTATGAATGTTTAATGAACACTGATAATCTAGACAACAGAGTCCAGTGGCACTTTTAAAGACTAACAGATTTA
>ML685792.1:5435300-5452589 GCA_007922175.1 Pelusios castaneus | reverse complement strand
AGACGCTTCTTCAAAGCATCTGACGAAGTGGGATTTTCTCCCACGAAAGCTCATGCGATAAATAAATCTGTTAGTCTTTAAAAGTGCCACTGGACTCTGTTGTCTTTCTACAATAGACTAACACGGCTACCCCTTTGGAATTTGACTGACAATCTAGTTTATAAGTGTGCTAAATATATAAGACCAAGTATTAGAGCAGAGAGAATAAGTGGTAGCAAATAATTTACCTGATGAATTTTAGCCCCTTTTTTTTTTCTGCAAATGCAACATCTGCAAACAGATTGCTGGTTCCTCAGATTTGGTTGTTACTTTAAATGTCTCAAGTTTAGCATGTAATTTTTAAAAAAATCTGAACGGACTATGTGAAGAGTTTTCTGTGCCTGGCTCCTATTCAACAGTCCGCATTCAAAATTTGAGCCATGTAGGTTAGTTGTGAAAAATTGCATGATATTGCTGTGATATGTTATTGGCTGAGCATGACTGGTATGAAGGCTGGAGTGTGCCACCTTAGCATTCAATGAAATTTGATATCTAAAATGCTAATGGAAAGTGAACATAAGGAAGGCCAGAATGACTGAGGCAAATTCACTTAAACTGGAGCAAGCCCTCATGGGAAATGTGTTGTGCAAGTTTCTCTGCTCTACCAAGTATGAACACTTACAAACAGTGTCTGTGAATTAAATAAAACAGAAGGTTCATGGTATAGATGCAATCAATGAGCAAAAAACCCCCAAACAAACAAAAAAAACCCCCCAAAACAAAAAACCCTCACCCCAAACAAATAACTCTAATTCATAGGAATGCTGTTGAACGTAAATTACCAGCATCCTCCTCAAACTCTTGTTCATAGACCCATATTATCCTTCATCTCTACCTGCTAGGAAGCCAAAGTAGCTTCCAAGAAACAACGTGAAGCTGCTGCCACTGTTAGAAGAGGAAGTTATTAATCACTATTAGCATTTACACAGAACTTTTAAGTATTAAAAGCTTGATTCACTGAGTTGCAAACAGCTTATGCTTCACCAGCATTAGCTATAGTCACCGACAACATGTCCTTTGCCAAGCATGCTGCTGCCTCTTCACAGGACCGCAGTCTGATTCTGGGAGATCTCTAATGCGAGGCGAGCACAATCTTCAATTTCGGTAAGAATACCAGAAATGACCGCGTGTACCAAAAAATACCGGACAAGCTGACCGTGTTGCGGATTAAACAGACTGGTGACTGGTGGAGAGAAAGGATTAAGAAGCTCAAGACTGACTGCTGGAAAGCTAGGGATGACAGCCGCACCCCTGGGAACTTCCTGTCATCCTGCCTCTTTCACAGTCTTTGACCAGGTGTGCTGGGTTCTGCCCTGAGCCAATAGCCATTCACTGATCAGCTGGGATAGTGACCTTCTAACCACTGTGGCCTTCTAGCCTCCTGAACTGAATATAGCAATAGCAGGGAGACAGCAATTGCTGGATCAGGTGCTCCTGCTAGTACCTGAGGAGGTGTTGGTTGCAAAGCAGCTGCAGCATACCATGGGAAGATATTCGGAGGAAGAAAACTAAACCAGAGGGTACGTGATTGGCCCAATATCACATGGTTAATTAGTGGCAGTGATGGAATCAGAACACAGGAAATGTTCACTCTGGTCTTATTCTCAACTCACTGGCTCATGCTCCCTGGCATGAGATGAGAAAGGAAAAAGATGGATGAATGAGGAGGAAGGGGAATAAAATGGACAGGATTGAAATGAGTAGGAGAAATGTTTACAGGTATTTGGATCCCTGTATTATAATAAATAAAAACAGGCCAATGGGATTAAAGCAGGTGTGTAACTATATCTTAAAAACTGCTTCTGGTCCAGAAATGAATATATTCAAGATATTGAAATAAGGCTAGAGGATTTTTAAATCCATGCTCTATATTTGGGAAAGCTGAAAAGGAGGTTATTTTTGCAGTAGTTTCTTTTTTAGAAAAATGGCTCTGGTTTCAAATGCTAGAATTTGTGCCACTGAAGATAAGAATGCAAGTGAAAAGGTGAAAGGTGGAAGATTCAGTAAGGATCAGATTCTCAGCTAGTGTGTAGTAAACATAACTTCATTGACTTCAGTACAACTACACCAGCAGAAGATCTGGTCCTAAATTCCAAGACTCCAGAAATAAAAACATTTCTTTCATAGCGCCCTGCTCCCCCTGCCCATATAAGAACTACATATAAAATACTCAAAAAGCTGTCATTTTAGGTATTCCACAACAAAAAGAGGCTAACTGAACCCCTCCTGGTTCCTGAGCTGCAGCATCATTATGTCTGATGCAGAATTATTAGGTACTGAAGCAAACTTCAGCATTTAATGACTAAATGTCATGCAAGTGGATGCTAGACTTGAAAGCCAATAGAAAAGCCCTTGGCTATTTTAGAATTCAGATTAAAATTATTCAGTTATCTGTACTTCTGGTAGATATCTATAAATATCAGCACTCCACGGGGTGCTCATGCAATTTCTGATGGTTTACCAGACTGAAGCCACCTCTTCAACTGTAGGTTAGAGTTGTAACTCCTTGATATCTATGAAAAGGCAAGAGACTTAGTTATGAAGGTTATTTTTCAATTGCACAGTTAACTGGAGGGCACCACAGAATGTGTTTAGCTGTATTTTGTCTCACAAGTTTTACGACCAAAGAAAATAAACATGACCATAACTACGTAGGAGTACTCGTTGCCAGATGCTCTGGAAAAAAAATAATTTAACTTAATAAGGTAAAAAAACCAAACATTTTCATTACCATAAGATGTTCTTTTTAATTAGGATTTTGCAAACTAAGTCTCCTAATGAATTGTAGAATATAGAATAATTTGAATTGCTTAATTTTTTTCCTCTTTGAGAACAACAAATGTGACTTTTACAAAATAAATTTAGCTGTTAATTGGAGACTTTTTAATGAACTATATCATGGATTAAGTTTTCGTGGGCCTATAAAAAAATGAATCTCTTTGGGTATGTCTACACCAGAAAAAGTTACGTCGACTTTGTTCAGTTGACTTAATAAGGTCGGCTTTAAGTCAACTTAAAGCTGACCTTATTCAGTTGACTTAACAAAGTGGACTAAGTCGACTTAAAGTTAGGGGGTTGACTTAGTCCACTTTGTTAAGTTGATCTAACTGCCCTTAAGTCGACTTAATAAAGTCGACTTAAGGGTTACTCCCTGTCCACACCGTCCTTAAGTTGACTTAAGGAGTTGACTTAAGGCTCAAGTCGACCTAATAGGCCATTGTTATTAGGTCGACTTAAGCTTTCATTAAGTCGACTTAAGGAAGTAATGGAGTAATTTAGGTCAACCTAAGGGTCCTTAAGTTGACTTAAATTGCTAGTGTAGACATACCCTCTGAAACTGCTTTTTTCCCCCTAAATAATCACAGAAACTCCAACTGTTTTCTAAAAATAGTCAGTGCAGACTTTGCAAAGAGTCCTATCTGTGTTCAAAGCTAAGGCTGTCTAAAAGGAAAACTTTCCCGAAAACACCAAAGCAGTAAAAAGTGAAGGTATATATTTATGTACTTGTTTATGTGTTTATACAATGCTGCCCTTGACTGACTGGAATACGTCAGACCTATTTACATATATATACCTGCTAGCGGTGAGTTAGTGGAGCTGCTGTGGTTTTGGAATCCTTGACACCTATACAAATTTAGATAAAATATTACCAAATCAGAATTCTCCACTCCGTACACTGGTAGTAGCATATTACAGAGAGCTGGATGGAAAATAGTTTTCCCATTCTGTGAGAGTTTTAGATTTTGAATTTTTTCCCAGTTCTTAGATGGAAAAAAAGTTGAAGCCTCAAGGATTGTCATGAACCAATAAAAGGAAAAAAGAGTCAGATTGACTCAGGTGAAACAGTTCATTCTGATCATTTCAAAATCTTTCATTTAATTTTACCTTTTTTATTTTTGAACTCTTTTTAGTGTTACTGAACTACAATTTCACAACAGAAAATTGTTTCAAACCAGAAAATGAAATTTTTCATTTTGAAAAATGCTAGCAATTAAACAAGTCAAAAAATGTTTTTTTTTTCAAAAAAAAAAAAATTGAATCATAAGATTGGTATAATAAACCAACTTTTTCCTGCAAATGGCTTCAGTTTTGACAAATCAATATTTTCCAGTAAAATATTTAGCCCTGATCAGGTCTAGCTTTGCATCTGCTTTACACAGGTATAAATTACTATCTCTGAGATCATGTGAGTTCTGTTCCCCATGGTTCATCAAAGAGTTTATCGGGTGACCATAAGGTCTGTGTGGACTGTAGTATAGACTGTAACATTAACCACAGAGCCAGCACATGTGGCCCCTTGCCAGGTGACAGGGCTATCATCTTTGGTAATCCTGCCCATGTCATATGCCTTATGTGTCAGACTCTTACACAATGGTGTTACAGGAAAACTTCATCTGTAACAACAATGGTGTTAACAAAGCCACCTGGATTCCTCGGTCTGGAAGTGTTTGGCAGAGTGTTGAAGGAAGTGGGTGCAGCTAAGGCAATATAGTGGGTAAAATCCTCCATAATTCTATATAAAGCATACCCATTTAGGGAGGGGAGGGTCCTCCAAAAAAAAGTGTGCAAAAAATTAGTGCATATGGAAACTGGCTGACTGAAAGATGGGAGAACAGAAAGGAGTGAGTTTCACCATCATGGATCCCAGCCCCGTCATTTCCTGGCACCTCAGGATCTATCCATACACTGTTGGACTTTCACTGTCCTGATCATCATCTTAATACAAGCAAACAAGTGAAGGATTTGAATAGGTCTTAAGGATGAACATGAATAATAACATGAATGCTCTCCCATAAGAACAGTTGAGGAGACCATGTCTGGGCTTTAAAATGAGTTTTTATTCAGATTTAGAACAGAGGAACTGGAGGCCCAACACTAGTATTCATGATTAATCGTTTAATGTCTGCAGGGACATCTTCAAAAAAGTTTTATTCATATGCATCTGTATTAACTCAATGTCATCAGCAACAGTGAACTCTTATTTATTTAGTCAGGAACAGAAAAACTACAGAAGAGCTGCCTGGTAGCAAGGAGGAAGCTAAACTGAACCCCAGCAAATCCTTTCCGCTCTAAGCAACAACTTTGGGTTCTACCAGTACTGCCCATTGTGAATGCATTCCCCTACATGAAACTACAGCACCTCCCCATGCATACGTAGCAAAGTAAATCACCTCTACCAGTTGTTTTAACTGGTTTGATATGGACAGCTTCCTAGTAGAAGCAAATGAGGTACTCTCCTGCATGACAGCCTTTGGCGATGACTGTGGCATTTCACACAAATTTACCTCTAGTTGTCTTATCTTGCTCTTCACCAGAGGAGATGCAGACTACATTTCAAAAGTGGTGGAGGACCACAATGTGAAATCTCAGCATGCTCAGGATAT
This sequence comes from Pelusios castaneus, assembly GCA_007922175.1. Taxonomy (NCBI): domain Eukaryota; kingdom Metazoa; phylum Chordata; order Testudines; family Pelomedusidae; genus Pelusios; species Pelusios castaneus. The sequence continues at coordinate 5,447,166 of ML685792.1, read as the reverse complement.
ACTTCAAGGCCCATGAACTCTTCAAATCCAGGAGAAAAATCCCTACCCACTCTGTTAGGATTCCTATGGAAAGTGATTCAAATTAAAAACAAACACACACACACTAACCATGCCAATCCAGTCCACTTCAAGGGCCAAGGCCAACAGATCTGCTGCTGACAGCACAAGGTGATGTTCAGAAACAATTCACAATGGCACGAACTTATTCCAAAGGTGGGGAGTAAGTGTAGTCTGAGCATTAGAGAGACTGACCAAACAGAAGAAGTGTTGATTGAGACTCAAGAGGACATGGTCCCACTCCTCCTGTCATTGAAATCAAAGGGGCCAGACAACCAATTGGTGTAAATAAATTTCCATGGTGCTACACTGATTTACAGCGGTTGAAGATCTGGTCTAATGAATGTATTGTCAAAACGATTTAATCTGGAGAAGGATCTGACTGTGTGTTCAAGATGTACACAGCTGTGACTTGCGAGAAAGAAAGGAGTAAGAAACCATATTCAATCATTATTTTGTGTGTGTTTTCAGGGCAGAGGTGTATTAAGGTTTGTCTTCGCTCCTTCTGTCTTTTGTCAGTTTTTATATATGGGCTAATGCCTGGGTGCATTTCAAAAATATAAATACCTGACACCAGATAACACACATTCAGCAGTGCAGAGCAAGCTGCATAACCCCTTTTGGTATTCCCTGTGCACAGGATAGGGATTTTCTCATTTCATGCATCATCCATAACTTGCTGCAGTGATTCTAAAAATCTCTCTCCCACTCACATGAATACAAATAATTTAAATTCATGCTTTTGAAATGTTATCATTGTGGAAGTTGAGATCGTAAAGTGACTGCATTGGTAGCAGTGAAATTTCTTACAGACTAATCAAATGGTGGGACTGCCCGACAGAATATTGTAATACTACCTATATTGCCCAAGTCCTTTGGGCTGTGATTTCATTTCATTAGGAAGTCAGTTATCAATATAAGTCTGTCATCAATTTCCACATTTCTTTTTCTGTGAGGTTTTCTCACGTAAGCCCAATGCAATAGGTTATTAAAGAATACAAGAACTGCCAGACAGAAGCTAGTGAAGTATCTTGTCTCTGACAGTGGCCTGTACTAGTTGCTTTTAAGGAAGTTAAATTAAATGCTGCAGTAGACAATTATGGAATTAAAACTATTCAGAGAAGATTCTTCTTAACACCCCCTCTGTAAGTGGTTGATTTATGCCCGGAAGCATGACAAATTATATCATCTTAATATAACTGTGAATATTTTGATTCCCCATATACATGTCTAATCTTTTTTTTTTTTTTTGGCCTGAGTGAAATTTTGTTGCAAGGAGTTCTTTCCACAGGCTGTACAAAAAATTCTTTTATCTATTTTAAATTATTGCCTTTCAATTTAATTGAATATCACCATCTACTTGCATTATGGGAAAGGGTATGTAAGTAAAAACATCTCCTCTGTGCCATTCTTTATTTTGTAGGCCTCTATCATGCCCTTCTTCTCTAAACTAAACAGCCTCAATCTCTTTTAATACGGTAGCTTCTCCATTGGTGAAGTCTTGGTCTTATTGAAGTTAATGGAAATTTTGCTATTGATTTCAGTGAAGCTTGGATTTCACCCTAATTTTCTATCTGACCATCTCTGCAGTGGGCATATGATTGTTCAGTATACAACAATCCAAACAGAAACAGACCAGAAAGTTAGGAAAAAGAGAGAAGGGTGATTTTTATTTAAATTCCGAATGGCTGTTTTCATGATTGTCAGGAAACCCACCCAAGCGTCCAGAAATCTTACTAAAGTCACTTTAACTCCTCCAAAGATGCTACCATGATTCTCCCATACACTTAAATAAATCTTGCAATTATTGTGGTAGCTTTTAAGAGAGCTGCCCTAAATCTCTATCACAAATATCTATATATATATCTATATATCTATAGATATATATATATATACACACACACACACACACACACACACAAGATTGTTCAGGAAAATTGACAACATTATATATTCTGTTGAAAACTTCTACAACATCTGAGCTTTGTAGTTACTCCTCCAGCTTTTCTCTGTTGCCCTTTTGGAGGCTACTGATAAACAAATAGGTGGGGAATCCTATGATATCTTTGCAGCCGGTTGTGTGGTTTGCCGGAGGTGGTTTTGTAATGAATTACACTGTAACTTTCAACAGCCAACCACACCACTACTACCTCCCTTCTCAGGGAATTTTATCTAAATATAAAAGCCTCTCAAGAAAAATGATCACTTTGTTAGATGGGCAGCAAGTCTCTCTTCAATCAGTTTACGTCTGAGTACATACATGAGAGGAGCTTACCTTGCAGAGCTTCAGAGAACTCAAGACTTGTTTAGGTAGATGTATGCCAGCAATAAGTAGACAATGGGGCTGATGCAAAGTCCATGGAAGTCAATGGGTCTCTTTTAATATTGATTTGGATGGGCTTTGGATCAGGCCCTATTAGAGAAAGTTGCGATCCTTACTAGAAAGTAAGAGACAATTGTAAACTGAGACCAGTTTTGGGTTAGATTTTCTGTGGACATAACTTGAGTGACTTTTTTCCAAAAGTGTGAACAGCGAATTTGGCCCTTCATCTCCCTATATAAATATGGCAAGAATGTGAGCCACCAGATGATTTGACACACAGATGAACACAATATATTGGGGAAGAATCAACATGGCTTTTTAAAAGGGAAATCATGCCTATAAGATCTATAAGAATTCTCTGAAAGTGTCAACAAGCACGTGGACAAGGGTGATCCAGTTGATGTAGCATACTTGGGCTTTCAGAAGACCTTTGGCAGTTCTCCCACCAAAGACTCTTAAGCAAACTAAGCATTTCTGAGTGTGATGGGATGTCTGCCCTGCACTGGCCAGGAAGGGGTTACGAGAGCTCTTGGGAAAACAGCCAATGGGAAGGAGCTGTGAGATAGCCAATTACAGTCTTGTTGCCCAGTATAAAAGGGAGCTGCCAAGCAGAACAGGGTCAGTCGATCCCAAAAGCTTGGGGAATGAAGGCTGGCTGCCCTGCAGGCGGGAGGAGATCAGCACCCCGGAGAGAGCAGTGGCTGACTGCTGGACCTCAGCAGAGAAGATGCACTTATAAGGGCTGAAGAAGTGCTGGGGCTGCAGGAAGTGGCATAGAGATGCCTGCTGAGGAGTTGGGGGAGAGACAGTGAAAGCAGGCCCCACTTCATGGTCCCTGGGCCAGGACCCAGAGTAGTGTGCTGGCCTGGATCCCTCCCCACCTCCCCCAGACTGCTGTTGGTGTGCTGCTAAACTGCAGCAACCACTGAAGGAAGTGACGAAACCAAGACTGCAGAATCCCTCAGAAGTGGGGGAGACATGGATTGTGGCTTCAATGGAGGGCCAGGTCAGGAAGAAGATGCAGTGGGTCCTGATGGCAGCAAGAAGAACTACTGGTGAATCCCAAGGAAGTATGATGGAGCATACCTGCGGATGTGGGCATTTGCTTGAACTGTTCCCCAGATCACCAGCAGGAGTCCAGTGATGTCCTGTGAGTCTGTCACATTCAGTTAAAATGGAAGGTTCTCTTGGGGTTCAGTAACTGATTAAAAGATAGGAAACAAAGTGACAGAATAAATGGTCAATTTTTAAAAAGGAGAAAAGTACATTGCAGGGTCCCCCAAGGACCTATATTGGGACCAGTACTATTCAATAGATTCATAAATGATCTAGAAAAGAGAATAAATAGTCAGGTGGCAAAATTTGCAGATGATATGAAAACACTCAAGATAATCAAGTCCAAAGCTGACTGCAGAGAGTTACAGAGGGATCTCAGAAAATGGGTGACTGGGCTACAAAATGGCAGATGAAAATCAGTGTTGATAAACACAAAGTAATGCATGCTGGAAAACGTAATCCCAACTATACATACAAAATGATGGTGTCTAAATTAGTTGTTGTCATTCAGGAAAGAGATCTTGGAGTAACTGTGAATAGTTTCCTGAAAACATCCAGTTAATATGCAGTGGCAGTCAAAAAAGCTAACAGGATGTTAGGTACCATTAGGAAAGGGGTAGATATTAAGACAGGAAGTATACAACCACTATAGAAATCCAGGGTTTGCCCACATCTTGATAACTGTGTGCAGTTCTGGTGACCTAATTAAAAAAAATGTGTTAGAACTGGAAAAAGTAAAGAGAAGGCCAACAAGAATGATTAAAGCAGCTTCTCTACAAGAAGCAATAAAAACAAAAGACTGTTCAGCTTAAAAAAGAGATGGTTGATGGGGGATAGGACAGATGTCCATAAATTCATGAATGGTGGGGAGAAAGTGTTATTTACCCCTTCACGGAAAATAACACCTGGGGGATCACCCACTGAAATTAATAAGCAGCAGGTTTGAAAAAAAAACAAAAAGGGAAGTTATTCTTTACACAACATAGTCAACTTCTTGCAGTAGGATCTTGTGAAGGCCAAAAGCATAACTGGGTTCAAAACCGAATTATATAAATTCATAGAGGGCAAGTGATCAGATGGCAGGGACACAATCCTATGCTATGAATGTTCCTAAATCTCCAACTACCAGAAGCTTGAACTGTACAACGAGGGATGGATCTCTCCAAATTGCCCTGTCCTGTTCACTCCATCTGGCCACTATTAGAAAACAGGACACTGGGCTAGATGGATCATTGGTCTGGCTCAGTACTGCTTTTTTTATATTCTTATGATGGATGCCTCAGATCATCACTCCAGGCACCAGATTTTTACAGAGGTATGTTTGCATAGCTTGCATGTGAAATTTCCATGCAACTGACCAGTTAGCTGTTTCACTTTATGCTCAACAGATCTCGTTTAAGTGCTTTATTAATGCGGTTGTGCACACAATCACTATAACTGAACATATAGATTATTACACACACATACCTACACACTGCGATATTCTTTACAGAGCTTCTTTACAATGAAATTGAAATTATACGGGGAAGGGATTATTTCATTGGCAAGGCACAAATGAGCAACGGTCCTACAGTACAATGTAATGTGCCTTCGCACAAGGGAGAGTACAGAAACTCTTCCTAGAGGTAGAATTAAGGGTATGCTCGGGTGAACCCTTAGATCACCAAGATAAAAGGAAATAAGAGGGGGTCAGAGGACCTTAGAGTCACTCTGCTGGGTCTACAGTATAGTGTTATTGTGCAAATTCATAAATGCTACTAATGGAAGAAGGCAAGAGATCACAAAAGCAATGGCATGCAAAATAGCATGGAATCAGCATAAACCCTAGGATACAAGTCAGAAATACTATATTCTATACATAAAGAATTAGGACAAAAGAGAAGGTTTCAAAATGCCACGAGAGCAGGGTAGAAAGGATATTTGCCAGACTTTGAAAAGCAATGTGTCTGGTTGTTTTCAATTGACCCTGGAGTTTGTAATTGAAGTTCTACTGCACAGTTTATTGTGCCAGCTAACTGGCTATATTCCTCTGTGACCCTGACAGGAAGCTTGCCTAACTATGGTATAACTCCACTGCACTCTCTTTCTCAGGAACTGCCTGTTTGCCTTAAAGTATTAGAGCAGCATTATATTGATTACTGCTTGATATTTGTGGGTCTACAAAATGTCCAAGGAGACATAAAGAAAGTTTAGAGACTTTTAATTTGTTGTACCAAAGCTCTTCTGACGGTCCCTGAAGGTTACACATTTATGAAGAAGGGCAGCAACAATAAAAGCTTATTGTTTGCACTCAGCCAAACTTCATGGATTTTTTAAGTATGACAAAAGAGAAAATGAGTTACACAGATTTTCAATAACTTGAACACCAATCTGTGCTGTCCAAAGGGAATTACCCCAGTGTTCTTTCTTTGTCTATTGTGGCTCAGCTTTAAGGGTTTATCCTTGTAAACGACATCAGTAGTTACAGTTAACAGGTCCAAAATGAAGTTTTAGGGTTGGGATCCCTCTTGTCCTGATGCGCTAGATGCTCCAGGGAGAAGGCTAAAGATAGCAAGTAGAACTTGGTCAGGAAGCAAGCAAATTTACCAGTGGAGATGGGAGTAAGAGGAGTGCAGAGCCCTCCCCTGTGCTTCAATGACAAATCAAAGGTACCTAGAGGCTTCTATCTCATCAGAGGGCAATGACATGAAGTGCAATTAGGGAAGCAAACCATTTTGCTTTTATGTGTTCAGGTAAGAACAAGGTCAAAGGCTCAAGGTCTTAACTTTTAATTAACAAACAATGAAATAATTAGTTTGCTCCTGGATGATGCTGATCCTATCCGGCACAAGAAGAGCTATTTTACATTTCCTTTGTTTCCCCCCATCCCTTCTTTCAATGCAGTAGCTAGAGTACCAACTTACCCTATTTTTTGCAAAGTGTTAATTTGCATCTGAGGTGATTCCAAAGCACTTTTTTTGAATAGAGAGAAGCATCAAATAAAGAAGACACCGATGTTACTGTAGCGTCATCTGTTGCTACTGAAAGGTATGTCACAAATATCAGGATTAATGTAAAGCTGGTATAAATATTTTCTTTCAAGGTGAAACTTGAAACATTATCTCAGCAGAGTATCAATATATCTCAAGAGCCCCTTTTGCCCCCCTTCCTAACATCAAGTAGTATCTGGCTCTGCAATCAGCCCCACTGGCATCTAATTGAATGCCATTGCTTTCAGAATAAAGTGTTCCCCAAACACCAGAAGAGACATCCTAGCCCCACTAAAGTCAGCAGCAAAACTCCCCTTGACTGCAGTGGGCCAGAATTTCACCCTTGACAGCCAGATGTCCTTAGAGCTAGACCAATTTACACCATCCAAGGATCTGGACCAAAGTGTGTACGGGTGGCACAATTGTGCCTTCCGTTAGGAAACTGAATATAACACATTTGGCCATATTCACATTTTGGAAGTTAGTTAGAAATGTTCTGGTTTTAAATGGTGGGTTTGCTCTTGTGGGGGGGAAAAATCAGCTTTTTTTCCCCTTAATAAACTGAAATTTAGCAGACCATTAATCCGTAATGTGAACTAAAGCCTTTGGGTACAGAGGAAACAACATGAGAAATGGCCAGTCTGGTTCTTCCAGGAAAGCGGATACTTCACATGAGCAATAAAGATTTTGCAATGAAGAGTAGTATTCACATTTTAGTGCAGATACACTGGGATTTTAGGATGATGGAGGATAACGGTTTGAATATCTTATATGCACATTTATCCTTCACTTAATGTGTATGAAGCATTTTCAAAATGTAAAGCGCCATATATGACAAGTGTTGCTGTTATGAATTACTCAAGTATAAATATTCCTCAGAATTCCATATTCATGCCCATACTTGAAGCCAATGCAATATGTGCATAAATAACATGGGCCCTGATTCAGCACAGCACTTAAAGACATGTTTTACTTGAAGTTCATGGAACTTAAGAGGGTAGGAATGACCTTACTTATCCAGTAGCCTGTCTTCTGACAGCGGGCTGGTGCCAGAGGCTTGACAGGGATTGAATGTAACAGGGCACAGGACAGGTTGAACTTCTGGTCAACTTTTGGTAGTGACTTAAGCAAGTCAGGGACTACGGGCATCCTTACTGGGGCCTCTGAGTGCTGCATTAATGTTAATCACAACAAAGATGGATGATAACGCTATTTGTAAACACATTGTGTCATGGATCCACTGGACTTTCTTAGGGCCTCTTTGGCAAACAACAGAAACGAACAAATTCTTAGCTCTTAAGCATTAACGGGAACATTTGCTTTCTTTTAAATAAATGTGAACAAAGACACCGACAGGCACTTGGTACATGGGAACACACAAGTATCTGTCTGTCTGTCACTTGTATAATGCATCCTTCTCCACAGCACCTATATGTCAACATACACAATTTAAACAGCATTATTCTTGACTTCTCCATTCCACCATGACAATAAAAGCCAGCTATGGACAGAGCCTGCCTTTAGATAAAGCTTTCAGAAGTGCTTTGTGGACACAATTAGGGTTGCATTTTCCAGAGAGCTCAGTTCTCATTTTGGCAACTTATTGAACTGACTGGATGCTGAACTCTTGAAGATTTGGCCAAATCCTTGAGATTCTCAAAGCAGGGCAGCTAGACGGACAACGTGTGGCTAAATCCCCTATGCTGCAGGAAGTGTCTCAACTGGAGCCATGGAATATGATCTCTGTTAAGAAATAAACATGCACAAAGGGCCTGATCCTCTTCCCACTTATACTGATGTAAATCAGGAGTAACTCCACAGTGGAATTACACAAGCATAAACTAGTGTGAGGAAGGGGAGAATCAAGCTGGCTCCTTTGTGATTTGACTAATAGGCTTGTGTTTCTTTAAATAGCTAGACTAATAAATACTTTTAAAAAATACTAATTGCTAATGCTTAGATTTAATCTTCAACATCTATTGTACTTCACTAAATCCTTAATAATCACCCCAATAGACTCCTTAACATTGTTGTATAATGGGAAACAAGGACAGGGTATTACTTTTTCATGTACAATGATGTTTCATCAAGAGGCCAAATTTCTTCTACGAAGCTAAAGCGCACAGAGCCTGACACTTTTAATTTCTTTAGTAATTGTGTCAGGTGGGGGTGGGAGGAAGGGATGTCACTATGTCTCTTGGCTGAATTCTGTGTAGTTCAGTCCTATTCCCATGATCATTGCCTTCTGCCTCTCCTTTAAAATAATGAAGATTTGGATTGAAATAAATTTGAAGATATCAAATAAAGACCCCTTGAGTTTCCGGGAAAGAAAATAAAGCAGCTTTTATTAAACTTGTTATGAGACCTTTCATGACCAGCATTCTGGCTGTTCTCTTTGCTCAAAGCCTTTAGAGAATGGTCTCACTTTAGCCTAAACTCAGCTCTTTCTCAGCTCTCTAAGCCTCTGTAAAATTGAAGGACATTCACTCCAACACTCTTCTTTAATAACTCAGTATGATTTAAACTTTCAATCTGCATTCCTGATTTCTGTAATAATTGAAAGGAATGCATTAGCAGCAGGGGAAAAAACCCTGCTTTTGCTTCATAAACTTTACCTTCATTGCCTCAGATTTTCAGTAGTTCTCAATATGTAAGTTTAATGGCGTGACCCTAACAAGAAACGATCAGCAAATGAAATGAACCAGTGTGTAGCTGCTCCACACGGCTACAAGTGTCAGCTGTGGCCTGCCTGCCATTAATTTTATTGTAACTCATTTCTTCAGGTTGAGTACAGCACGATTTAATGTTCCCATTCCCCCATTCCTGTTCTGCATGACAAATTGTTTTAATAAACATAAACCGGGTAATAATAAAGTAATAATAACCCTAGCGCTCACCTTATATCACTGCAGTTAAATTCTCCCATAAGCCAACACTGGTTACAATGACAATTACAATCGGGCCAATCCACAGCCAGGCAAGCACAATGGACAGATTTAATATAGTTTGTAAATATGATTAGTGTGCTGTCATGTTATTGCAGCCTGGTATTTACATTTCTCTCTGGGGTTATTCACTACACCAAATCAACATTAAATAGTACTCCCTTCTTTTCTCCTTAAATCAAATACACCTTTCTTTGTGTTTCATTCAGAAGTTAATGAAGAAAATGGCATAGATTGTTACCATTCAGGGGATTGATCAATGCTTTACATATTTTTTAAACAGACATATGTGTCTGTAGGAGCCTGGAAGATCTCCTTTGAAATTCACAGTCCTCCCTCCACCGCCTCCACTCATACACCCTTCAACATCAACACTCATCTGCCTACTCTCTTATGAAAAATGTTCAAATAATGAATGGCTGTTGTTTACAGAAGTAATTTCATGCTACATTTCCATTATTGCCTGGATTTGTTTAGCTTCTCAAGCTTCCCTATTTCCCTGCAATGAACTTTTAAGGAAATATAACCAGCTTTCACTGTTTATGCCATTATGTTTATAATAGAAGCTGCTCTCATTTGTGACATATCGCAACACTTCATAACTGTGTGCAAATAAGCATCTTTAAACCTGTTAAGGTCAATTAATCATTGTACAAAAGCTTTTTTAGCTAGGACTTCCACCAGCAGAAATCCAGCCAAGTAGCAGGGTAATGAAAGGGCTCTAGCATGGGCTAGGGTCTTACATGGCACAATTGTGTGCTTCAGATGTTAATAAAACTGCCTTGAGATGACTCAGTTCCATTTTTCTGAAGCTATTTGGTCTCTGTTTATAGGTAGCAGTAACTGAATACCTGCTCCCCAACTGTGGAGAGGGCTCTGGTGTACAAAAAAGTAGTAATTACATTAGTGACAAATTCACACCAACCCTCATAATTTAAAATCCACCTCTTTGAGAATGAAAGCAAGGGATCACAGCGGAGACCAGCCTTTAAAGTTGGAACTCTCAGCATTTCATCAGACAGAAAGAAACCCATTGTACACAGTGCAATAAATTATTTTTTAAACACTTAATATCATGCCAGAGGACATCCTCCAAGTGGGACACCTGCTGCAGGTGGAACTGAATTCCAATTGTTCAGATGCAGTCTCATTCTGCAGCTCAACGCTACTGGTGCATCATGTTGTTATGTTATTGTTATTGTTATGGAATGAATGCAACCTGGAAGCATTATATGGGATGATGATAATTGTATCAGCCCACTAAAAACATATAAAGATGATATTGAGCCTTCAGACTAATAAGTAACAGATCCTTCCAAACAAAGGCATGGCACATATGAAGATTCATTCTCATTTTGCATGCAGCTCAGTAGAAATATTCATGGTATTTATATTTATGTTTCTATTTTCAACCAAGAGGCTCTCATCATCTCTTGCACCCTGGATTGGTCTAGTCCTGTGTCTGAGTTGTAAGATATGCCTGAATCAAACTAAATGGGTTTTCTAGGTGTCCCCAGTTTGGCAATGCTATGATGCTTGGGTGCAAATTACATAAGCTAACTGTTTTCAGAGGGGTAGCCATTTTAGTTTAGTTAAGCAAAATAAAGAAGGAGTCTTATGGCGCTTTTAAAAACTAACAAATTTATTTATCACTCCCACCAAAGCTCATGTGATAAATACATTTGTGAGTCTTTAAAAGTGCCACAGGACTCCTTGTTTGGTAAGCTGACTACATGTCCCTTGTTTTTGTCTTACAGCTTTAAAAAAAATCCTACACAGCAATACTCAAGGAAATCTTTCACATCTACTGGAAAAGAATAAATTGGTATCAAATACATCTTACAGGTATGCATACATAAATGTGGACACACACACTATTTCACCAGCAGTGAAAATGACAGGTGCAAAAAGAGAGGCCAGTTTTTGTAAATCTGGCCCATGATATATACTGTATGTGAGTGCTGAGGTGTTTTGTAAGAGATAGTGGAATAAACTGTTCCCTAGGCACACCTCACAAGCTGCCAACACCCAATGACAGGGTGCAGTAAGTCGCGAGAACCTCACGTTCGGTACAAAAAATAATGATTCATGCTGGAAGTTTGAAATGCTGCAAGATTACTTCCCTTGTGTTGCTTTCTATAACTTTAAGTCTCATGACCCTTTATTTCTGATTTAAATAATCTTTTAACAATGAAAGTGAGGAGACATCCCAGTTTGTGAGGGAGCTTTGGGACGAGGACATTTGAGAGGCAGTTCCCTAGTTGTATTTCTAGTGAAGTCAATGAGAGATGAGAATTTGGCCCATATGGTCATCTTGTAGGCGTGCATTCACCTACTGGGGTTTACTGATAACATTCATTGTAAAAATTTAGTTGTTTCAATTCATATATCAAAATGTCTCCAATAAAATTTACATCTACTTGATGTTTGACCTTTTGAGATTCAATTAGGTAGAAAATAACAGGTAGAGTGTGTGTGTGTGTGTGTGTGTGTGTGTGTGTGTGTGTGTGTGTGTG
>ML685792.1:5416832-5435290 GCA_007922175.1 Pelusios castaneus | reverse complement strand
GCGTGGGGGGGAGGCGGGAAGAAGTGGGGTGTTACTAAACACAAAATCACAGCACTTGAAACATCCTACTGAGATGAGAAGAATTGTGAAGCATACCGAGTGGTACTATAGCTATTCATTAACTGCCTGTATCAGCCGGTCCGGAGATTAGAGCTTAATGCAATGGTGAAGTAAGTGTCCATATCACAGTAGCCATGGAGGAATAGCAAGATGTAATGAAACTGAATAGCTAGCCATTGAAAGTTGAAAAATATATTGATTTTTTCAGTGCTTGATCACCCAGGAGGCTTTATCAGGTATGAATACTTGGAAACCATCTGGTAACTCTGTAATGGTATTTTAGGATTTGTGACAGAAACCAGCAAAAATAAAACTACATGTTAGAAAATAACACAAAGTGAAGCTCGTGTGTCTCATAATAAATTCCATTGCTCCCCATCTGTTTTTCACAATCCTGTCTTTTATAGTCTCCAAATTAGATTTTTTAAACACGCCAATTTAAAATAGTACGTAGATTTGATTTCTTCCACCTTTTAAATAGAAGATTGTTCTGAAATATTCACAGCAGCTTTTATCCCTAGACTGGGAGCCAAATGTATTCCTTCTGTGCCTTAGATTTCTTCCCCTCACAAAAAGAAAGTCAGCAGAACTCCTCGTTATTATATTTAGCTATTGATTCTAGTTGTCAACATTTCTTAACATTCACTTGTGTAACTCACAGAACAAAAAAGAACAGGAACAGGCTTGGAGGCACAATATCTGCATATTGTCTGACGTAAATAATACTCCTAGACATGATTGGCATTCTCTGAACAACAATCATTGTTATTGAAATGCGTCTCTATTCCCCTTGTTTTAATACTGGGGATGATTATGAAATCTCTTTGGGTACAATAAATCAGTGGAAAGATGTAATAACATGTTTCAGCTGTTGGAATGGATGTTTGATTACAGCTCTGAGGGATTTTTTTTTTACCATATTTCTAGTTTAATTCTTAATCCATTCTGGGATTTAAAAATATATATTCCACACATCAGCAGCAAATACTCATTCTGGTTTATTGGGTATGTGTATAGGTTGCATAGGAATCAAGTTGTTTTAACAATATGGAGAAAAATTATTTTTCTATTACAGATTTGGTTAAAATATTAAATTAAAGTGTTATCTCAGTAAGGACTTAACTTGAACATCTACTAAGTAATAAAAATATTTTTGCTTCAATCATACAACGTCTGATTTTTAGAATTGAGTTTTGAATGGAATCATTTTTCCTGAAGCTTTTTCCTCAATCATTTTGTGAGCTCACATTTTAATCACCCAAAGTGTTCATGTTTAAAAAAGAGGGGAAACTCTTTCTTTCCTGATTAGACCTCTAAATGCCATATACTCAGGATCAAGAAAGTCAGATCACATAATGGCAGAGAGTGAGGCAGCTAGATGGAGTCCTTTGAATTAAGAATCTGTATAGAGTAAAGACTGTGCAGTGACTCAGTTCACTCGCTCAGAAAAGAATCAAATAGTTAATTTTAAAATAAGGTTTTTTTAAAGCAACATGTAGGAAAAAAACTCAACAGCAAGGAAAACAAAAAGATTTTTCCCCATTCACATTTTGCTCCAATCAAGGAGGGCCGGGGTTACCCCATGTTGGTAGACCAAAGCTGCCGCTCAGATTCCCTTATTCTGCTACCCTCCCCAAATCACTGTAAATTTATTCCTGAATATCCCCACACAGTCTGCAGAGTCAAGGAGCCAGCTGCATTCAAAGTTGGTGATGGGAAAATTCAGTGAAGCTTGGGGCTTCCTGAAATCTTTCCAACTGCTCAGTGATGTGCTGCCAAAATGTCAACAAGAGGTTCCTAGGAGAATTCCTCCCTTGGCCTGTGATAAACCCCGTGTCCAAGCAGCATTGCCAAGAGAAAGAATGAGGGATGGAAAAGCTATTCATGCATCTTCCTATTTAAATGAAAACACTCTCTTCATCATCATCATCATCATCATCAAGAAAGGAGGCAACATCATTGGGTGAGCAAACATACTCCCCTTGGATGGAATTACCTATATACTTTATTCCTGAAAAAAACCTACTAGGAATGAGCAATTTTTGCCCGCAGAACCCTCTTTGGGGGCAAGAAAGCCATCCAGAAAGAGTCCAGCAACACAAGCTTCCCACCACTCCCCCAGGGGTACCAGAAAGGGCCAAAGCAGCCCAGAAATTGGGCGGGTATGGATGGGGCTGTGACCACTGACTATATTCAGCTCCCAGGCAATCTTTAGCAGCAGGACCTGATCCACAGTCCACTGGAGCCAACACAAAGTACACACTGATTTCAGCAAATTATTACAAGCCACATTCCATGCGCCTCCCTGCCCACTTCTAGCTTGTACAGGGGTGAAAGAAAGGTTTTTATTTATTCCCTCTTATTCCTTAGTTTGGATGAATAGTCCAATGGCCTATCTGTCCTTGAGTTTGTCTGATTACTAAATTGCATTGAGATGGAGCCCTTACATGAATGAATGCTAGTATGTATCTTTAAAAACAATTTTAAAAAAACATTTGTAATTCTGTAGGTTTAAAGATGGCGGGTTAGATTTGGATCCTGTTTATAATCATCAGAACCTGCACTGTGGATCTTTCCCCTTAGAACCCGCCAACACAGCAGGGAAAAATATTTATCAGTATCCAATGGAATTACATAATACCCTTTAAAAGGTATTCGTTGGTTAATATATTCCCTTCTTCTTGACCTTTATTTCAAGGGAAAAATGCCAACTGCACAAAATCCTGCCAACTTCAAGATGCTTAATTGTGCAGATTATGGTCTGTTTGTAACTCAGATTATTAAAGAACATTTGGACCCATTTACATCCCCGTGCTTGATTCAGTAATGGTTTATGCATTATGTAAAGGAAATTCATTTTGATTTCCCTTCTCACAGATGCAGAATGCCCTACACCTTTTGTATTAACAACTTCATCATCCATTACCTCTTTGCATAAATGACTGAATCACAATAGGCACATATATACCGTAACTCAAAGCTGCCCACACTACCTTTTTGGAGGTGGGAGGGAGAGAAAATTAGCATTTACTCTGGTATTCATTAAAGAAAAAGAGCACATCCCATAGGAACTCCAGGATTAAGTGATATAAAAACCAACACACCCATATTTCAAATGCTTGACAGTTGTGAAAAAATTTGTAATAGATTAAAGTAACTCGCAACTTACATTTTTGAGAACAGTGAGAGACACAAAGGGTAAGGGTACTTATGCCAGAAACAATGGGACTGATGTTAACCACTTATACTCACACCTCTAGTTTTGTTTTGTTTTTTTATTCTCATGGGTAGAACTTAGCAAATGTGGGTCCAAAGAGAAAATTACATTTACAATATGTGCACAGCTTCATGTAGAATATACTTGATTCTTATCAATGATTGTACTAGCACTCTATCTCCTGTGACCCATTGTGGAACTACCTACAGACTATGTGTCTTCCATTGACTTCAGTAGGTTTGGACCAGGCCCTCCTCACTTTCCAACTTCTTTCTCCAGTCTCTTCATCAACAGCAGCATAGACACAAAGTATTCTTTAAGCATCGTCCATATTTCTTTTCTGAACATTTTCCATTCAATTCATTGCTTACTCATACTGTGGGCCAAACTCCTCCTTGCTATGAAAGGACAAAAGTCTATTGAAGTCAATGGAGCTGTGCTCCTTGACGCCAACAGAGAATTTGGGTCTAGATTCTTCATTTTTCTACACTACATATCTCTGTGAACAAAGAGTATGCTACATTGGATGGTTTTCTAGAGGTTCTGGTAGAAATCAAAGAAAAGTAGCTTCTATTATTGTGTCCTCTTTTACAAAGAAATATGAAGGCAGCAACAGCTTTCTTTGGAGTAACTATGATTTTGGCTGTCAGATAGAAATACACTTTCCCTCATGACCATTGCACAACAGAAGAATAACAGTGACATACATATTTAATTTGAGCGCATACATTTGTAGCTGTGTGTCAGCTCTTCACTGCCATACTGGTGATGAGTAGTTGTGTGTGGAACAAATTGAAGAAAGTCACAGACTAATTTCCTAGATGTGTTTTTCTTCCAATGGTATGAATGTGATAGGTTTTAAATTAGAATGAACATCTATCTGCAGCCCAATGAACTGAAAATTCAGGAAGAAAACTCTTCTTAATTTCCTTGGAAGTGTCAGAGAGTGACAAAAATACAAGCCTCTTCAAATTTCATGATTAAATGAAATCTAGCCACCGATGAAGAGAATGACAAGTGTGATGAAAAACATATATACCTGATCAATAAAGGTAATGAATGGAAGTTTATTTAATGACAAATTAATGCAAATGAAGTTACATTGGATGCATGTTTATAAAAATATACTCCAATAAATTTCATTTCAACCAAAAGGAAGGTTGCCATCATTTGCAAATCCAATAATCCCTGAACGGGATTGCCAACACTTATAAATTAGCTCCACTGGAGAAATATCACTACCATGCCCTGAGTGGCTGTTGCAACCCATGCTAGGAAGCATGCTCACAGCTGCAGCACAGATATATCCAATGTGTTTGCACAGAGCCCAGTCTTGTTTGGAGGCCCCTAGATATGATTGTCAATGAACAACAACTAACCATTATCCCTGTCCAGAACCTGAAATGCAGAGAAATAAGCACAAGAGAGAGAGAGACTCATATTGTTACTGTAATAATGATGTACAAAGATGCTGCTTCAGTAGCCAAACTTAGTTTTCAAATTCCAGAAGGGTAGCCGTGTTAGTCTAGTTCCGCAAAACAAACAAGGAGTCCTGTGGCACTTTTAAAGACTAACAAATGTATTTATCACATGAGCTTTCCTGGAAGAAAATCTTCAAAGCATCTGATGAAGTGGGATTTTCTTCCAGGAAAGCTCATGCGATAAATAAATTTGTTAGTCTTTAAAAGTGCCACAGGACCCCTTGTTTGTTTTGGTTTTTAAAAGCACTGTGTTTCAACTGGGCTCAACAAATAGTTCTTAATGCTTACAGATGATGATTTATTTGAGAAATCTCATGCAAAGTTCTTGAAGCTGCAGACTAAACTAAATAGCAATTCATAATATATTTAGCAAATGATAATAAAACCCACATAAAATATATAAAAGAAAAATACTTTTCATTGCTGGGACATCAGTGGATATTTAAAGCTGAGGAACATCTTATTTAGAGAAGGTTATTTCCATAACTTCCCTCTATAAATACATCATTGTTTTTAGATGCAGAGCTTTAAAGACATATTAAAAATCCTACATTTAAACATTATTAAGATACTAGCTTAAAAGGATTGAAGTCCAGACATTCAAAGCTAGGGCTGATGTGGTGTCCTATTCGTAAATATACAACACTCTGAACTTAGGCTCAGTGCCTTGAGTTAAGGCTATCTAGCTGGATTTATTAAGAATACCACATAGTTAACAAACTAGCAATATTATTTTTTCCATAAAATAACCACTTGTGGATGTATGGAAACTTTTGACTACCATTTTGATGGATACAAATTCTGCTCACATTGCAGCCTACAATACTTACATATTTTTCCTCATAGTTTTTAATTACTGTGATGATTTTCCTGACAAATGGCTCTTCATCATCATTAAATCTTCTCTTTGTGAAGTTTTCTATAAGTCATAAACCTCTATGACATCAAAATCCTCTAATGCGATGTGACAAACATAGCACTATGATTTCAGGTGAAGAATAAAAGCTCTGATTCAGCAGTCCAGCATTATTTTGCTATCTGTACATTCTACTGAAATCAGTAGGCTTTCACTACATGCTTAAGTTTCTTGCTGAAAATAGGAGGACTTAAACATGTGATTAAAATTAAAACAAATGCTTGGTTGGATTGGAACCTAAGTACAGTAGGAATAGAAAAAGGTCTAAGGATCTAAGATGCTATGGCCACATGTTGCTGGTACTGTATATTCATTCTTCACCCGTACTTCTGAACCTCTATTTATGTTGTTGCAAATAGTTGATTTGAGAATAATTTTTATGTCACAAACACAAGATTATGAAAATATTTTAGGAATAAACTGTATAAAATTCCAAAACAAAACCCATACTAGAATATTTTTCAAAAAGTTTTCTGCAAGGTAGCAATGTCATCTGAAAGTTCCTTAAACAGTATATCTCAAAGTTAAAAGATGAGTATCAATCTTATTTCAATAGCAGTGTGGTGATTTCCTGCTAACTACTGGATGTGTATATGCCAATAGAAAAAGGGGTTCTATTAGACACTGTCCTTTAGACTCATAGGCTATGTCTACACTTGTTAATTTAAGTCGACTTAGCATGTCCACACTCAAATTTTAAGTCGACTTAGAGGGGACCCTACAAAATCGACCTAGAGCATCCACACTGGACAAACAAAATGATGTTTTTCTTGTTACCTCCTCCTCGCACCAACCTCCACCCTCTTTGTCTGTGCAGTCTTCCTGTCGTATCCTGTGTAATTCCTAGACTGTGAGCTGTCTGGGACAAACCTGTGTTCTTTGTTACTTGTTTCTATAGCACCTAGCAAAATTAGGCAAGATCCTTAATTGAGGTTCCTAGATACTACAGTAATAAGTAATAATGAAACAGTGGAGCAGTGGTTCCCAGTCTTTTTGGCTCAAGGGCCACAGATATTTTTACAACACTGAAGGGCGTCCAGCCTCTGCCAGCAGGCCTCCTCACCCCCACTGCAGCCAACCAAAAGGAGTTCAGTGAGGAGGCTGCCTCCGTGCTGATCTCTGTTTCCCTGGCTGCAGCCTGGAAACTACATATGTTCTATAGCCCTGTGTGCTCCACCTGGGTCCCTAGGCAGTGGCTCCTTTCTGCAGCCAGGGGATGCTTAACATGCTCCCAAGCCTTCCCTAGAGGAGGAGGAAATCTACCAGAGATTTGGGTGAGCTAGAGGCTTATTTAATTTAGAGTTGACTGCAGAATAAGAAGTTGGTTCTATGAGAATTTGCTCTCTAAAATGAAAAGTCACTGTAATTTAGAGCAAAGGTGCACAATAATTTATACGTATACACATGAGAGGACTTTTTAATATATGTATTTTGTGACTGACTTCCTGGGATTCTGTTGTTTTTACAGTTTTTCTGACAGATTACTTTTTATTTTAGCTGTACATTCTCTGTGCAATTTGGAAATAAAAAAAGGTTTATGTTGGCATATGCACCATACTCTCTCTCTCCTCTTCTCTATTAAAATGGGATTCAATTTTTCACTTGAAGTTCACCTCTTCTTTTATATGGAGAAAGCGTTTTACAGCTAAGTGAATAACTGATTTTTCAGTTTGGTGGCTAAACTGAAAAATCTCCCCCAGAATTTCGGCTAAACCTATTTATTGAATTCGACTGGAATTTGCAAATAGTTTTAGTCACACCAAAAAATTTCAACAAGTTGTAAAATGTATCCCCCTCAAATTAACAGCACATAATCTGTAAAAAATTATTTTATAAGTAAAATTTATCATTTATAATTTTATTATAAGTGAAGAATTATTTTTCTTGGCATAGTCAGCAAAATATTTTACTTAGCTTATTAGTACAAAATGTTTATTTAAATCAAACTTTAAAGAATTTCTAGTGGCTATCCTTTTTCTCAGACTCCCTCTTTAATTAATGGCTGTTATCCTCCAAATTTTCCCATGGTTAAAACACATTGTCAGATACCTTTGCAAAAATGAGGTTGTAATTTAGCAAAGTTATTAACAAATGTTTTTTTCCCTATCTTTATCACTATATTCAAAATATTTACTTACTCAAAATGACTGATATTTCCTATAACGTACAATGGAACCAATAGCTATTCTCTCCAGTAAAAACAGCTCCTACTTTACTAGAGTGAGAACTGCCCCCAGTGAAGATGTCTGCCATCCCTTGCTCATTGCTCCCAAAAAGAATAAAGCACAAACTGTCATCAAGAAAGAAATGCCATTTAATTGAAACCATCAGACCTTTCAACTTTCAAACTTGCTAATATATGACCCAAGCAATAGAAATGTGTTATCAATGGCCAAAATGTGGAAGGCATGCATTTTGCTATGTGCCACACTGTAAATGGCAGACTGTGTTTTTAGGTAGAAAACTTGTGTTAAAGCTATTTCCTCACTTGAAAGAAAGAAAGAAAGAAAGAAAGAAAGAAAGAAAGAAAGAAAGAAAGAAAAAGAAACCCTGGAAAACAGGAATTCTGTCATGTGCAAGCATTGAGGGGACCGCCTCACTCTCACCCTCCACATGGGCAGTCAGCATGTAGCTGTTCCTTTGGCTCAGCTGGTCAAGTCTATGCTGCAGTACCGGTTACAAACACCTGCCCACATGAGCCAGATGGAATCATCATGCTTCCTGCTTACAGCGCTCATGAAGCCAGGAGGTGCAGATTTCCACAAAAGAGAACAATTATCGAGAAAACAAGAGTTAAGCAAATCATAAAGAAGCCTCACTTTGAATGAATGTTTGAACCATTTTATATTTTACCAGAACAGTTTCTCTTTCTCCTAAAAATGAGGGTCATCTGAACTAGTTTTTAAAAAAAAATCTAGAGATGTAAGGGCTCTTTATCCTCCGTTGTGGGGGCCAGAGCAGAGGAAGGGAAGATTGCTTCATGTACCACACCTACAGCTAATTAAAGTGCCTGTCTTTCTGTTAATGAACTCAATACCCATCTGAAGAAAGTTTGGTTTTACTTTTTTTTAAGTTATTTCATTCCTTTCCTTTCCACCTCTCTTCCCTTCCCCACCCCCACTTCCTAAAGAAAACCTCCCAAAAGCCTCTATTCAAATGGAGAGAAAACAGTGTCAGTGGGGGATAGTTCCTGCAGAACAGGTTGTTGTCATCGCTGACCTATTCAACTGCAATGACAACAACCAGCCTTTGTCTTCTACTCCGCTGAACAGACTGATGTCAGCCCCGGTCCTGCTGAAGAAAGATGAAGAAGTAAAGAACTCACAGAGGGAGCATGCAGCGGGGTTGCCACATTTTGCAGAAACAGGGAGAGACGGTCAATAAAAGGGGATGGAGGATGGATCAAAAGGGGCTGACTTACAATGGGGTCTGGGCTCAAAAGGGTTTCATACAATTCCAAAGGTCAGAATTCACAAAACAGAGTGTTCCCTGAATTGTCACCTTCTCCACAGTAGCGAGGGACCTGGGAGTGACACAAAGAAGAAATGCATTCCTAGTGATTCAATCTAAGGGTTTTTTTTAAGGTGGGGAGGGGGTGGGGGCAGAATTCACTACCGTCTGCAACAAACTAGTCTGACTATATGTAGAGAACAGGACAAAATAAATACCTAGAGGAGATATTAGAACAAACAGAAATAACACTAAGGAAGGGTGGGTTTGTGGTTAATGCACTGGTCTGAATCCCAGGAGATCTGAGTGCAAATCAAGACTCTGTGACACACTTCCTACATAACCTTGGGCAAAGCCCTTCATATCTGTGTGTTTCAGTTCCCATTTGTAAAATGGGGACAATAACGCTTCCTTACCCTCACACTATGTCATGTGAATTTAAATTGCAAACTCTCTAGGGCAGGATGTGGCTCTTACTGTGTGTTTGTACAAGAACTAGTCCAATGAGCTTCTGATATCATTTGGTGGATTATAGCACTTCAGTACCATAAACAACAAAGCTGGCCAAAGACCTGGTGGGGGAAGGGGAACTGAGAAAAATTTCTAATTTGTTTCCATTTTACAGGGTTGAAAATAGAACATTTTAACCTAAATTACATTTTACATAAGCCACCTTTTTAAAAAGAAAAATATTGATTTTTCATTATTTTAAGTTTTGTTTTGCTCCTTCCCCCCCCCCCCCCCCCCAGTATTTCTCTTATCCCATTAACGAAGAAGGTTAATGTAATGACTGATGTCTAGGGATTTCCTTTAACTTTTCCATTTTTCCTTTTGTTGCTGTCTCGCTTTCCAAAATTCCTCAACACTGGAAAGAAATACAGAGTGGCAAAAGGAAACATAAAACTCTGTAAAGTTTGGACCTTTTCAAAATATGGAAAATAAATTGATGAAAAAGCCCTTATATAAACTGTAGGGAAAGTAACTTTCTCTCATTTTAAATCATTTTCACACTTTTTCAGTGGGGAAATAAAGGTTAAAAAGCATAAGAAGTTTTTTTGTTCTCTTCAGTTTCTCACACATTCCCCTCCCACCCCAGTTTTTGGCAGCAGGAAAAAAAAGGGGAGAAGAGTTAAATACTGGAAGAGAACAGATTTTTCCTAGAATTTCAAAACAAGAAAATTTGAAATTATTTATTTTTTTTTTAAATATTTTTGTTTTGTCTAATGCAATTTTGGAGCAATAAATGTTTGCAGCATAGATAAATGGGCTTGGGGACAGACTTGACCCCCCAAATCCTTGGAGATTACTGCACAGTGGGTTCTTTAACTTCAACGCTTCTCCACAATGAGCTGTACACATTTCCTTTCTGTACATACCCTGTACCACTGTCCTGCACTCCCATATGCAGCAATATCATGGGGTTAAGTGGTATGAGTGTCTTGTTTCAGCCTTCTGTACTGGCATCTTTTATATTCAACCAGCAGGAAATAGTTGTTTATAGTTGTAAACAGTTGTTTATGCAGATGAACCTTCATACAGTAAATACCAGTAGAGATGAGTGATATTTTTCAAATACTAGAGGGGTAGCCATGTTTGCATGCATCTGATGAAGTGGGCTAGAGCCCACAAAACCTTATGCTCAAATAAATTTGTTAGCCTTAAGGAGGCCCAGAATTCCTCATTTGTTCTTCAAATAGTTTTATTCACTAACATTGTTGTTTCTGAATGTAGGGAACATTCACAAAATAACTCGAGGAAGAGATGGGGCAGAGAGAAAGAGAGAGAGAATGAAAATGACATTATAGCTCATGGGTGGCCAAACTATGTCTCATTAGACCTCTATGTTCCCCACTGGGCTGGGGAGCTTGGAGCATCTGTAGTGAGGCTGGTTGGTGAAACTAAAGGATTCTGCCCAGCAGGGATGGGTGTCTCAGATGGGTCAAGTAAAATTGTCCACTCAGTGGTCAGGTCCCTCAGCTGGGAGACCAGTCTCTACTCCAAAGACTTTTTAATTATTTACACAGAGTGAAACAGCTTCGGAAGCCCTACCTCAGAAAACCCCAAAGCCAAGTGGTTAAAGCAGTACAGTTTGGGGGAGCCAAGTTCAAATCCCTCTCCAAATGAGGTACCAACTTCGAGGTTCAGGTCAAATCAAATTTGATTTTCCATGTTTCAAAATGGCAAGCAAACCAATATATATATCTGCCATTTGCCCAACTCTATATGGAAGCACTGATAACAACTGTAGTGGGACGTGGCCACCACAAAGAAAAATAATGAATATTTCAAAGGAATGGTTAGAACCCTTGAAGGCTGGCCTTTCTAGGCCATAGCATCATCAAATGTATACTGCCAGTTTAACCTTTAAGAATTTTTTTAAAAAGAGGGTGCAACATGACCCTCTTTGTCTCATCATCCCCTTTTTTGTAGGCTAAAAAGGACCCATCCTCAGCTGGTGTAAACTGACATAGCTCCACTGAAATCAATTTACAAGAGTTAAGAATCTGGCCTCAGCTGTTTAAATGTGATCATTTGACTGATAATGTTGCCAGTAATACTATGCCACAGAGAGGTCAAGTTACTAACTCATAAAAAGTGAGGACTTGGTTTCTTGCCATGGGCAAAAATGTCTCAGAATTTTACTGGTCCCCCAACCTGTATTTAAAATCTCATCTTTATTATTAAATGCATATATCAGGCATGCTTTTTGTCCATGGTACTTATGAGTTAAAGCTGTGATTCAAATAGTCTATTAAATCCTTCTACAGAGTGCACTTTTTTTTTTGCATCTGCCTCCTCTCAACCATTGGATAGTTTAGGAAAATAAAAGGACTAATTCTTGGCATGAGCAGCTCCTGAATATCACCTTTCTCGGAGGTGTAAACTTGGTGACTGTATACTATAGTTAAACATTTGATTTGTGATAGTGTGGAAAAAGAGAACTTGAAATCTCTTCACGGCATATTAAAGTTCTTATAATTATAATAAAATCTGGCCCAAGCAGCTCCAGTCACAGACAAAATCAGTCTCAAATTTCCAATGACAATGAAGTCCCTACAGAGTTTCAGTTTCCCCAAATAATCAGGGTATCTCAAGCTATGCTGACTTTAAAGATGTCCTGAATGCCCATCATAAACCATTTATTACTCAACACACTTACCATTCTTGGTCAAAATATATTTTTTTGTTTCATTGCTGTTTAGGGCATTATATTTTTACTGTTTCCAGCCACCAAAAAAAGGCAGCAGTATTCTACCAGATGATTGTCATTTTGTAGTACCGACACATCAAAATAAAATAATAAGAAAAAAAAATCTACATCCTCACAATACAAACTAATCTTCATGCTTCCCATCAAGCAAAACATATTGACAACTGACAATAGGCAATTAATAGATTAATGAGCATAGCTCTTATCTGTCTACATTATGAGTTTATCTGGTTGTAACAGGATGAACACAACACGGGCCTGTGCTCACTGCAGTGGGGTCCCAGTAGAAATGAGATCACTGCAGCGAGATATGAATGCAGCATTTTGATTACCTGGTATCATTCAATGGAACAGAAAAAAACCATACTTTATTCTATACGTTTTTAAATTATTCAAGGGCAAAGAACAGAATATAATTTACTAGGGAGAGAATTAGAGGAAAAGGTTTTACAAAAGCTGGAGAGATTAGGCTTTGATTCAGGGTTAGGAACGACGGTGCCTTTGGCACACAGAGAAACTGTCAACAAATACGATGAAACAAACTTCTTGCGTAAACTGTGCCTAACACAAATTACGTATTCAGTTTTTAAATCGGAAAGCTGATTTAAAAAGTTAATGGGCAGATGCACAAAGCCAGATTTTCAGCTAGTGTAAATCAGCGCAGCTCTATTGATTTTGATGGAGGGAAACCGATTTATTTCTGCCGAAGATCTGGTCCGAGGTACTGTAAAACAACATAGGGAGAGAAATACAACATTCAGCTTTGAATGAAGATTAGACAAAGAGCATTGCAATGTTCCTTTTAAATGGTATATATGGAAAGGGTGAATTAAGTAGGAATTTGGGGTTAATAATACCATTATTTCAATTCTAGTCTAACACCCATCCCCCATTGGGGGTGGGGGTTGGCCAGAGTAACATGTTTCTCTACCATCTTGCTTAAACTATTCTTATTTTCTTTGCTACCAATTTGATGATTCCCTGTTTGATCTTTGAGGACTCAACGCTAAGACCAAGACACTAGAGAGACTTCTTTTTGAGGCCCTTTTGGCAGATGAATGCACCATGATGGGCCATAGACACGATGATCTTCAGGTCATCATTGACAGGTTTTCTAAAGCATCCCAGCTCTTTGGCCTCACCATCAGTCTCTGTAAGATAGATGTCTTGTTCCAACCAGCACCCCATTCCAATGCCCCAGCACCAGCCATCTTCATCCAAGGAATATAGCTGAAAAATGGGGTTCAAGGTCAAGTATTTGGGCAGCACGCTCTTGAGTGACACTTCCGCAGATAAGAAAATTGCCTCTGGAATCAGTAAAACTAGCCAGGCCCTTTACTGACTATGAACCAAAAATCATCAACCAACAGACCATTGATCTCTTCCCCCAAACTGAAGAGCTACGGTGCAGTGATTCTAGTATCTCTCTTGTATGGATCTCAAATATGGACTCTTTATAGATGGCACATTAAACAGCTGGAGCAATTTCACATGCACTCCCTCCATTCAATAATGGGCATGTGTTTGTAGGACAGAGTGACCAATATAAAGGTCCTTAAGAGAGCAAAAACAACAAGCATTGAGGAAATACAGTTGAGAGCACAATCTAGATGCACTGGACATATCATCAGAATGGAAGCCTACTATTTCCCAAGTCACATCTGCTATGGCGTTTTGAGGCAGAATAAGCACTTCAGAGATCACTGAAGACTGCTTTTGAGGTTGGCTGACATCAGTCTCAAAGGATTTGAGCAAGTGGCTTAGAACAAGATGACTGGCAGTCTCTGACAAGATCAACATGTAACAAGATTGACGAAATCGTCTCCTGACTGCACGTGACAGACACCACAGAGCTACATCATCAAACATCACAGATACGGACTTCCCAAGGCCTCATTTCAGCCAACTCTGTGCCTCAAGATTCCGAATTTAGAGCTATATGCGTAGCTATTGATGAGAATTACAACAATATTGTTGTCGTCATCATCGGCGACCAACACATACACACATTTCCTTCACTAAATGCAAACTCTCCCTTTCTTACTCTTGGAGGCAAACCCTGTTCCCTTTTGCTCACATAAGCAATCCAGTTATCTACAGAAGGGCTATTTGCTTGAGCTAGGTGAGTTTGGCCCTTGATATGGCTACAAAGTTTTTGAATGACTATGTTCTTTTGTGGATTAGCAAACAATCTACACCTGCTGTGTGGAAGCTGCAGCTCTGCCTTAGAATTAGGCTTTCAATTTGGTTAACAAACTGAGACAGGCCAAACACAGATGAGCTGTAAGTGCTGTAGGTGGTCATTCCATATTGGTTTGTTCATTGTTTCATTTACAGGTGATGGATTAGACTTGATTCAAAGCCTTCTGAAATCAACTGAAAACTCCCATTCAGTGACTTTTGGAACAGGTCCTCTGTTACGACGTCTGTAACGCCCTCACCAGTGAGAATTTAGAGATTCAACCTAGTTTAAATGACAGTTTTAAGTGCTTTATTTTCATGTGGAAACTGTATTCTTCTTTATACCTTAACTTCACTACAAGAATTTAGGGCAAACGGGTGCTGTGCTCTACCCTAGAGGTGCCTGAAATGCTATTTCTTTGTATGTCTGTGTCTACAACAAAAGGCACAGTACAAATGCACAGAAAGATGGTATTATATAATGCATTCAAAAGGGAATTCAGCTTGATTCTCATTTTTAAGAGTTAATATTCTTTTATCTGATCAAATGGTAAACAGTGCTGGTAAATCAAGTTTCTGCAGCATATCTATTTTCAAACAGAACTTTATATTTCAACTTCTTTTGAGCTAATGCAGGCAATTTGGGTTGATATCCTCTGTGGTCACATTCTTTAAAAGCCTGAAAAATGGAAGAGTCTTCTTTGCATTGCTTTAAAAATGTCCATCGATGCTCTGAGTTTTTAAGTACTGGATATGTGGTGGGGAGAGGTTTGGGGGTTAATATGGAGAGGCAGAGTGTTTTCAAAATGTTGATATTATTACATTCTCTTTTATTATATTCTATCAGAAGCCCAATCCAAAACTTCATCACTGAGAGCTACACAGTGCCATTCAGGCACAGCCCATCACAAGAAGCTGTGAGAAGCCTGATTGCCCCACAGGGAACACTGGGAGGCATTCTGCCTCAGGAATTACTTGTTCACATATACATCCTGGAGCTCCCTGATCCACTGAGGGGTAGCTTCTGGGCTTCTCAAAGGGTGGAGCTAAGAGCTACAGGGCACCAAGAGATTGCATGCACATTAACACTTTCTTAAATAAGTTGCACCGTACTCTCTCTTGCACAGCCAGCCATATTTAGTGGCTGGTGCATGAGAACTAGATAAAAGCCATGGTCTTGACTCCTTTCCCCAGCTCTTTGAGGCACTCTGCATCCTCAGAGTAGTAAATGGTAGCAGGGTCTGCTGTCCCCAAGGAGATTCTAGCCCTGAGTGCTTATCTCCCCAGCAGCGAATTTTCCATTTGGTATATTCACTCCTTATCTCCCTAGTAAAATGTAACGAAACAGCATACACTTTCTCAGTGTTTCTGGGAATACCTTTTTCAGTTTCATAGATTGACCTGGGAATCTCTCTTTTGCTGTTTCTGAAGAGAACTGCTGACAGAACTATCAGAAACATCCCAGTCCTGTTTTGATGGAAGATGCATCCTTGATTAGACGATAGGAAGCAAATTTGACTAGACCCACTGTGACTACATTGTTATTTGTTACTATAAAATGTTTTATACACAAATAGATTTTGATGAACTTCCACCTTTCAGTTTTTGGAAAACAATTCGCTCTGATACTTGGCAGATGGAGGGACCTTTGATGTTATAAAAAGAAATGTTAGACTCATTAATTTGGAAAAAGCGCAGGGGTCCATTTGTGAAATTGCTTACAAACACCATTCAAAAATCCTTCTGATACTGTATTTTAAGGCTAAACAAACAAGGAGTCTGGTGGCACTTTTAAAGACTAACAAATTTATTTATCACATGAGCTTTCGTGGGAGGAAAATTCACTTTGTCAGATGCTTGATGATGGGTTGAGATCCCAATAGCCTTACTCTATAGAAAGTGGACCCAAGACATTCTTGATCCAAGTCAATTAGATGAATTGTGCATCATGACATAGATCTACTGAAGTAAATGGACTTACGCCAGTTTAGCCCAGTCATGGATTTGGCGCTATTTCTTTAACACTTTATGTTGAATAATTTGTTTTAATTTATACTATTTATAATCTTGATTTAAAGGAACTAAATTCAAGTTTTAGGCACTTTTCAGCTACATAATTTCTTCAGACCTCATCCCATGCATGGAGAAGTATACCCCATTTCTCCATCCATACCTCACTGAATTATAGTAAGGTGAGCCCTTTACTCAAACTTTACTCACATGGGTAATTGGTTCACACTCTGGTCCTTAATGGGTTGCAAATAGCTTTAATTTCCTCCTGGGAAAGGTGCTGGATAAATGGAAAGTATTATTTATTTCAGCTTTATTCAATAGTGGCTAAATGAATTTACATTATTCATGTGAAAATATTTAAATTTTAGATGATCTCCAATTATAAGTGTGTGTGAGGGGAGGTTCCTTTTAAATCTCAGCTTTTATACTTCATTACACGGTATCAGTCAGAAGTGTAAAATAGGACACACAGATGTGGTTTGTTGCCAAAGTGAAAATTTACAGATCGGATACTATTTTTCCCCATATCAGCTCCCTCATACTGATTTCGGCTTTGAGTATCTAATCAAATGCTAAGTACCTGTGCACTGGATGATGGTTGCATATGTTTCCGTAATTATTTTGGCAAGTCCTTCTATATCAAAGTTACACACATTTTTACATGATATAAGGCAAACCCAGCTTGGATTTCTCACTATTCGTGTCTCTGAACTAATTGTGCTTTGCATCATTTCACAAAAACGTTATTTAACTGAGCTTGACATTTGTCATTACATTGAGAATTCTAAAAATACCCTTCTAGAAAACCTTCCATTTGGCTTGCCTACAAAAAGAAAGACTTATATAGCTTGTTTGTTTTAGCTGTGGGGCCCTGAAGTGACACTGCCTTGGCTACTATAGTGCTCTATTTTTCATACTACTCACAATGGATCACAACCCAGCTCAGCCACATAAGGGAGCAAATATTAACTTTTCCAAGTAGACCACTCTGATCCAGGGATGACCCTATAAAGGAAGGCCCAGGGGCAAGTATGGACAGGGGAATCCCTCCAGTGGAGCAAGAGGTGAGTGTCAGAGCAAAAAGCGGCAGCAGACACTTGGAATCTCCAAACAGATTATTTCAGCCTCCTGAAATCAGTAGGGTTTCTGGACAGCACCAGAACTAGGTATGAACCATGGCCTCCTTCAGGGTAGTTTTACGGCAGGAGAAAGCAATGTCACCTCAGCAGCTTGTGGTTGGCAGTACTTATTATTGCTTAAACAGCTCTCAAGAGCACTCTAAAACATGCAAAAGAAACAGCCCAAGAAGCCCTTAATAATTATAAAGCACTAAAACTATCAAAAAAGAAAAGGACACATCCACATGTCTTGGCTCCAGAAGACTTCATGCTGCAGAATCTTTCTATGCATTAGGAGGGATAAAGAGAAACAGAAAGCATTTGAGAGAGAACGATCTCATTGCAGCTGGAACTGCAGAAGGAGGTAGGGGAATTACTTGCTTGCTTTTAGATTCTCACAAAAATAAATTTATTTTCAAATGGGACCTCTATGTTTGACTCCTCAGTAAACACTGGAATTATAAAGAGAGAGTGCTGATCAATCGAGTGATTGCAAGGACTTAATACATTCAAAACTATCTTCACCAAACAAGGACATTCCACCAGTAAAGTAGATCACATCATGGAACAGGCCACTCAAATATCCTAAGAGACCATGCTTCAATACCGAAATAAATCCCCTTTTGACTACACACACCTAGTTCTCACCAACCACTCACACTGGAACCCATATGGAGTATCATCAAACATTTACAAAGCATACTCAATGGAGAACCCCGTCCTGAAAGAAATCTTTCCTGAATCCCCTCTTCTGGCCTTCAAATAAACCCCCAGCCTCTCAAAGCTCATCATCAGAAGCAACCTCCCCAGT
>ML685792.1:5337344-5416822 GCA_007922175.1 Pelusios castaneus | reverse complement strand
TATGGAATGCTTCCCCCAAAGCACTAAATGCCCCAAGACCAACATGAGTGAGACCAGAAAATCACTGCGCTCTCAAATGAATTCACACAGGAAAATGGTAAAAGTCAAAAACATCCTATCACCTGTGGATCACAAAGCAATCACTGTATAACTGACCTTAATTGTCATCTTCAAAGGAAACCTGCACAACACTTTCAAAAGATGAGCCTGGGAGTTTAAATTCATCATTTTGCTAGACATTAAAAGTCACGGATTGAATATATACACTGGATTTATGGGTTACTGCAACAATCTCTAGCCCTTCCTAGTGGTCTTTCTCTATGATTGGAGGGTTGTTAATGGACCAATCAACCTTGAATGACATCTTGCAATATGTGTTAACTACTTATGCTAAACAAGCTGTTCTACTTTGCATTTTGCTGTGACACTCTGTGTACATTTCCCAGACCTAAAGAAGAGCTCTGTACAAGCTTGAAAGCTTGCCTCTCTCACCAGCAGAAGTTAGTCCAATAAAAGAGATTATCTCACCCACCTTGGAGAATTGACTCACTCATTATTTGCTGTTACAGCCTGACCTGATGCTATGTCATACACTCCCCTGCATTTTATTTCCTCCCACTCTGTAACTTTCCTATCTTCAAAGCGTCTGACGAAGTGGGATTTTCTCCCACGAAAGCTCATGCGATTAATAAATCTGTTAGTCTTTAAAAGTGCCACAAGACTCTGTTGTCATTATTCATGTTATTTTCCAAAGAGCACATGAGGACACTGTATAATTCCGGAAGAAACACAGGCAGTGAGACTCACGAATATATAAAATTATTGAATTCACAAAAGACACAAACCTGCTCCTGCTCATGCCCATTGGGTGGCTATTCAACTGTAGCCCCAAATATTTCCTTGAGCCTCGGAGAGCTGCAAAGGACCAGACACTGTGGTCAATGGAAGAGATGAGAATAATGAATTAAATTACACTGAACGTAGCCTGGAGGCGAGTAGTAAATGGTGAACCCTTAGAAAAAGGAGGTGGAGGAATTGAGTTAGACTGAAATGTATTGGAGCTGGAGGCTCTCTATGAAAATGGCTACTGGTGAACAATTAATTTCAAACCAAGCCAAAGTAAAGAAAAGAAGCCTCATGCACACACTAATTTTTGTCCCCTAGTCAAGAATTGCCTAATCAATACCGACACTAAAAAGAGATATGCTCTCTCAGGGGTACAGTTGCAAAGAATTGCACTGGATTTTTAGCCACCTGGCTCCAAATTACTTTAATAGGAATCACACAGCTATACCCCAGCGCAAAGCTTTGAAAGTTTACCCCTTAGTCTTTCTAAGCATCTACTGCCACCAGGTGGCAAATGCAAAGCAGCAGGAGGGACAGGGAGATTTGTTTTTCCATTGACTGGTGCCAGAACGTGCCTAGGAATTTGCGCAGCTTGCAACACAAGTGTCAGTTATTGGAAGAAAAGTGAAAACTTAACCCTTACCACGCCCATGTGCTCATATGAGGCTCTGTCAGGTGTTCAAAGTGCTTGGACACAATCAGACACAGCATTCCATTACCTAAAAATCATCTAGGACTTTTTAGATAAAGCTCTGATTGGACTTTTCTGCCTTACCCCTCCAAACTGTGCTCCAGCACTTAATGGAAAGCGATTTAAGCTTTTAAATCAAATAAAGAAGCACACAAAAAGAAATAAATCTAATCAGGACAGAAAGGGATGGCTTAAACAAGAATGGCTTTTCTTTCTACTTTCACTGGCATCAAAATCTTTAGGAGGAATAACCGGAGATGGAAGAAAGGAGGCAAAATGGAAGTTGATAAGAAGAGTTTCTGTCTCTGTATGTCTTATTGGGAGCAGGGCCGTCCCGTGGGGGGAATGGGGCCCAGGGCCCCATTCCCCCCCCATGCTGGAGGGGAGCGTGGCGGGCCAACTGGCCCACTCTGTCCCCCAGGGAGCCGGCCCTGGGCCGGAAGGCCGAGGCTTCCGGCGCGGGGAGGAGCGGCTGCGGCACTGGGAGAGGGACAGTGCGGGGCCCATGTAACCGCGGGCCCGGGGCCATCGTCCTGTTCGTGCCCCCCCCCCAGGGACACCCCTGAGAAGAGCATCATGCAGGTAATAGGGGACTGGTCTTGGAGTGAGGAGAGACTGGTTCTATTCCCAACCTTGCCACCAACCTGGTGCAGGTCCTGAAACGTCACTTCACTTCTCTGTGACTTGATTTCCCTTCTCACTGTGTCTTTCCTTTGTTGATTTAGATCACGAGCTCTTATATGTGCACAATGGGGCTCAGTCCTGGCTACAACTTCTAGGTTTTACTGTAATACACATGAAAAATAAATGACAAGAACCAAGTTTTAAATGAGAGCTGAAAATAGCAAAAGGAAGGAAAACAAATGCAAAATAAACAAAAACTCAGAATCAAAACCTCCATGAAGAATGCACTGATATGGGAAATAGTAAACATGAACAAAGCACAGCCCAGCCCAGCAAGCTGCCAAGTCCCACAAAATTCAGCGGGGCAGGAATTCATCCGTCTGCCCAATGGAGCAACAGGTAGAATAGGGTAAAGATTAGACTAGAAAATTGGGTGCTGGTTACAAGAAACTGGAAAAACTCTTCTCAAAGATGTGATAATGCTTAAAGATCTGCAAAACTAGAAAATTCTTCTGGTAAAAATTTTGCCTTCAAATTTGCAATTTTGTGTCCCCTAAATTTCACTTGAAGTGAAATGTTCATACAACGGCATTTTCGCAGTGAAACATGAAAATATTTGATATTTTGCATGGTTTTGATTACATTTTTTTCTTAGAAATAGCAAAATTTTGAGTTGTGAAAATTGTGAAAACACTTTAGTCACTCCGATGAAATAAAGTGAACCATCATAACATGTTTCTAGCTTTTTCATTAAATTTGTCCAATTTCTACAGAAAAAAATAAATAGACAGACAAGCAGATGGATTCTGAGGTTTCCAAATTTTGTTGTAAAAATTTCACCCAGCCTTTGTGATAACTGAGGCACCACAAGAGTTTTAGGTGCATCACCAAATTCAAGATATTGTACTGTTGAAAAGATCTGTTTATTTCTGAATTAGGAGAGTTATCCATCAGTGATATTCATTCTGCAAATCACTTGCCTCATTACTCTAATTGTTCTTTTCTCCAGTTCAGGGTTTTAAAACACAACTGCACATTCAGGCCAAAAATTTCAAAAGAAAATGAACCTAAAATTAGGTGCCTGAACACTACTGTTAGGTTCCTATTGTTAAAAATGTTGTCCCAAAATGCCACAACTGCTGAGTTTCCCTTGTGATAGAGCCTTGACAATATGGTAGATAGCTAGGCTCAGATAATCAACATTATTTAGGTGAGATCTCATATTAGATATTTTGAAATCAATGAGAGTAAGGTGCCTCAACAGCTCTGAGGATCCATAGTGTTCCATAGTGTTTGTGGGTCTGAAACAAAGTCCACCAAACTTACAGCCCTCCATTGTCTTCAATGAGCTTTGAGCTCAGATCCTAAGTGGGGAGATGGCCTGAGGGATACTAAAGACTTTTGTTGTGAGTGCTAGTGTTAAACTGATTTCTTCAAAGGCACTTTCTACACAGACATTAGACACAGATCACATCCTGTCCCCGAGCTGAGCTGGACTGGCACTTCAGAAATCCCCGGTCACGTGGAAGGCTAACATTCTGACACTCTGAGCAGGCAGACTACCTTAGCAAGTGGCTAAAGATATGCACAAGAAAGGATATGAAATAAGGGTGGAAGAGAAAGAGAAACATAAGGCAGTGGAAAGGAAGAGAGAAGGGGGAAAATCAAGGTACATAACACAGTGGTTAGAAAAAGAAATATGAGAAGCAGAGAAGAACAAAAAATGAATTGAAGGAAAGGGACAGAATTAGAGAGAGAGAGAGAGAGAGAGAGAGAGGAAGGACAGGAGAAAAGTACAGAAGGGAATAAGAAAATAAGCACAGAAAAAATGAAAGGAAAGAGGTGAACTCTAAGAAGATAGAAGGAAGTAGTGAGCAGAAAGAGAGAGAGGGAGAAAAAAGGAGGGGAGAAAAGGTGTGAGGAATAGACAATAAGTAGACCAAGGGACAGAAGACTGAGGAAAAGGAAGGTAAAGAGAAGGAAGCGAGCAGAGGAAGGAATGAAATGAGAATGATGCTAGAGAGACTGCTGTGGAAGGTCACTAAGGGGTTCACAAACATAAGCACTTCAGCTTCTGTTTTTGATTCTGTGCCATTGTTAGGCCTCAAACTGCAGCTGCAAATTGTTTGTCTGGCAGTTCTGGTAGATTTGATTCAATAACTCCTATAAGAGGGCAGGCAGGATATCAATGCTGCTTTATTGCCTTTTTCTCTGCCTATAATAGCAATCCTCCAGTCATACCGTATTATGAACTGTCATCGCAGGGGGTCCGTATCTCAAAATAGTCAAGTCTCATCTCCCCAGATCACTGTGATAAGCTAGTAAGGCTATTACTCTGTAACTATGCTCATTTTGAAAAATGATAAATATGGGGGTGGGGGGCTACTTGACAACGGGCCAGGAGCAGAATCTAGGTGTTCAGATGCCACAGTGGTGGGTGTTTAAGAACATAAGAAGATGCTGTGACAGAGTGAGGCCTGATAGCTATAGGGGGTGGTCCTATTTGGATACCGGGTGGCGGGCGGGCACAAGCCCACCCACTGCTAAAACCCCTCCCCCAGCCTAAGGGGAGGTGGCATTGGGCCCAGAACCAATTGATAACGGGGGACAACTAATGAAAAACAGGAACGGGTGTGAGGCTAGAGGTTCGAAACAAGGGATTCAGAAGGGGTCACCAAGCAGAGAACCCCAGACAGTGCCCACTGCTCCCGGAAAGAGTTGAGGGAGCCAGCGGACGATGCCCAGAGGAACTCTGTCCGGATTCGTGAATGGACGAGGGGCCAGAAATAGGCCCCACAGTCGCAGAGACCCCCCTCAGCCAATCTCCTCTCCCTGGTTTCATAGATAGCGACCTTGGCATAGGTCAGGAGGAGGTTAACGAGGAGGTCCCGCGACTTTGTGGGGCCACAGATAGGGTATGCATACAAAAACAAGTGGGGGGAGAAGTGCAGCCAGAACCTCAGTAAGAGGTTCTGGAGGAGCCAGAAAAGGGGCTGCAACCTGGCGCATTCTAGGTAAACATGTGCCAGGGTCTCCCTCACGCCGCAAAAGGGGCAGGTGTTGGGACGGGAGGTGAACCACGCCAGGTACATGCCTGTGCTTACAGCTCTGTGGAGGAGCTGCCAACTGATGGCCCTGGTGGGCTTTGGGGTGAAATTAAGGCCCACCATTTTGTGTCTGGGTGGGACATAAGGGAGAGGAAATGGATGGTGTGGAGCATGAGCATGTACAGATGGTTCCTAGGCGTGGTTTGAAAGAGTACTGGCTGCAGATCCAGCAGCTGGCTTGGTGCATGGGGTGCAGTCAGCTGGGGAAACTCGCAGGGAGAAGGACCAATCAAAAGCTCCAGAGGGCCAGGGCGGAGGGGAGGGCAAGGAGCACCCTCTTACAGGACCCGCTCAACGTAAACTCGTGCAGCAGGGGGGCATGGTTGCCTTCACCTCCTGGAGTAGGTGCTGGGGGGTTAGACGGGTGGAGAGCCACATGCGCTGAGTCAGTGCAAGGAGATCCACCCAGTCCCCCAGGCGTAGTCCAGGAGGATTCCAATATTGGTGACGCTTGCCAGGACCAACCTCCACCTCACAGAGGGGGCCTCCGCCACTTGAACACTAAAATGGGGATTGTGTAGCAGGGGATCCGCAAGGAGGTCCTCCCCCTCGGTGTTGAAATGCCAGTAGGCCGGCCTCAGCCTCTCCACCAAGAGGGAGGCCCTCACGATCACCAGGTGGTGATCCGAAAATGGGGCTGGCTGTACGCTGGAGGAGTGGGCTCGTGCGACATGGAACCTAGACAAATAAATGCGGTCCAACTGAAAGTGGTGCGACCGATCTTCTCCCACGCAGACAAAGGTGAAGGTGACTTCGTTGTCTGTGTGGTGGTTGTGCCAGATGTCCACCAGGGAGTGATGGTCTACAATCTCCCTGAGGACGTCTGCGGCGGCCGGGCACTGCTCGGTCCCCATGCGGTCCCGTTCCTCAAGGGTGAGGTTGAAGTCCCCACCCAGGACCAGGCACTCCTAAGGATCCAGCGTGCTGAGGAAGGCGGCTGCCTGCCAGAAGGAAGGCACCCATGCTGGGCCTGATGCAGGGGCATAGACGTTGACCAGATTCAACATCAGCTCCCACAAACGGACCCGGATGTGCAGCAGGCAGCCCGGCATGACCTCGGCAACCCCCAGCACCTCGGGCTGTAGGTCAGGGGGAACAGCATGGCCACTCTGCCTTGTCGGGTGGAGAGATGGCTTAGGAACACCCCGCCCTCCCATTCCAGCCGCCACCTGGCCTTGGCGGCTGGATCCGTATGGGTCTCCTGCAGGAAAACCAGAGTACCCACCCTCCCGAAGGAAGGAGAGCACCTGGGTCCTGCAGAGACCCATCCTACAGTCCCTGGCATTTAGCGTGGCAAAGTTGATGGAGGCCATGAGGAGGGCTGGGGGGAGGCTCCTCAGGGGCAGGACCGCCCATGGCCTCCGTCAGGCCCTGCAGCAATCTGTGACTCACCCCAGAGGCCATGAGAGAGTCAGGAAAGCTGCGGGCTCTCTGGTAGGCCGCAGCATCCTGCCTCCCGGTCCCTTTTCCCTCCTTCAGGATGGCCCTCATGGCCCGAAGGACAAGATCAAAGTCCCCCCCAGCAATGCAAGGTGAGCCGCACTCGATTCCTAGCCCTATGAGTGTCACAAAGATAGACGGGGGAGCAGGCTCAGGGAGGGGGTCGGAAGGGGCCAAGGAGGTCTCCATGTCCCCCACGGGGGGAGGAGGACAAACAGGAAGGGAGACTGGGAGTGAGGGGAAGGAGAAGGGTGCCAGGGGGGGACCACTCCTCCCCGCTAGGCTACGGGGCAGGGGAGGAGGGTATATCCCGGGGTGGGTTGTAGGGATAGATCGGGGGGAACTATGGGGGGGGAAGGCT
Source organism: Pelusios castaneus (assembly GCA_007922175.1). Taxonomy (NCBI): domain Eukaryota; kingdom Metazoa; phylum Chordata; order Testudines; family Pelomedusidae; genus Pelusios; species Pelusios castaneus. The sequence goes on along the minus strand of ML685792.1, from coordinate 5,409,753 downwards.
GGCGAATCACTCCTACCCACTAGGTTGCAGGCAGGGGAGGAGGCTGCCAAGGAGAAGGGGCGTGAGGGCTTGTACGGGGTGGGAGGGAATCCGGCTCCTCTGGCTGCACTGGGTGGGATAGGGTCTCTAATACATCAGGGGGTGTAGTGGAGGGAAAAGAATAGCAGCAGCAGGGTCCTGCTGGCAGGCAGTGGGGGCCTCTCCTCCTCCTCCGGTGGTGGTAGTGGTGGTGGGGTGAGGTCTTCTGCTTACTCCCTCCCTCCCACAGGGCAGGGGGCAGGCAGGAGACAGTCCAGCCGGGGGAGAGGCCTCGCAGGACCAGGGGCAGTGGTGGTGGCAGGCCTGGTGGTAGTGGTGGCAGCAGCAGGAGCAGGAGCAGTGCGGCCTTCCTTCCTTCTCTCTCCTCTACAGGAGGGGAGTCCTATTGAAGAACCGGGGAGGTGGGCGGGCGCCAGCCCTCCCACTACTAAAGCTCCAGGCCAGGCAAGCCTCCAGCCGCTCCAGGTCTCCCGGATCCTGGACCGCGAGGAGCACGTCGTCGGTGTACGCTGACAGGACCAGCCTCAGCCCTGGCTCGCAGAGCACCAACCCCATCAACCTCCGCCGGAGGAGATACAGGAAGGTGGTCCTATTGAAGAACCGGGGAGGTTCTACTAAAGCCCCTCCCCCAGCCTAAGGGGAGGAGGCACTGGACCCAGTTTTCAAATAATTACAGGGGACAACAAATGAAACAACAGGAACCAGGTGTGAAGGTCAAAGGGTCAAAAGGAGGGATTCAGAGGGGGACACCGAGCAGAGAACCCCGGACAGCGCCCACTGCTCCCAGAAGGTGTCGAGGGAGCCAGTGGACGCTGCCCAAAGGAACTCTGCTTGGATGCGTGCATGAACAAGGGACCAGAAATAGGCCCCACAGTCACATGAACCTCCCTCAGCCAACCTCCTTTCCCTGGCTTTATAGATGGTCACTCTGGCGCAGGCCAGGCGGAGGTTGGCGAGGAGGTCCTGTGACTTTGTGGGGCCACGGATGGGGAGTGCATAGAGAAAGAGGTGTGGGGAAAAGTGCAGCCAGAACCTCAATAAGAGGTTCTGGAGGAGCCGGAAAAGGGGCTGCAACCTGGCGCATTCGAGATAGACGTGCGCCAGGGTCTCCCTCACACCGCAAAAAGGGCAGGTGTAGGGACGGAGGGTGAACTCCGACCTTGGTGACGCCTGCCAGGACCAGACTCCGCCTCACGGAGGGGGTCTCCGCCACCTGCACACCGAGATGGGGGTTGTGTAGCAGGGGCTCCGTGAGGAGATCCTCCCCCTCAGTGGGCACAAGGGACCTGGAGGCCGAAACGAGCCTCCAGGTCCGGAGGAGGTCCTGGTAGAAGGCCGGCACCTCGGAGAGGTCTCGCGGAAAACCTCTCGGATTGATAAAAAAGAGCTGCCGGTCGTATCGGAGCCCTCGGTAGCGGCGGAGGAAGGTGCGCGCCAGATGGTTCCACGCCGGACTACCTGCACTATAAAGGAGTCTCTGCAGGGCCTGGAGGCGGAAGGCAGGGACCTGGCTGTGAAGACAGCACAGGCCCTGCCCTCCCTCCTCCAGGGGAAGACTCAGGATCCCTGCAGAGACCCAGTGCAGTCCTGGCCAAAAGAACTCCAGAACTGTCTTCTGGAGGTTGGCCAGGAAACTTGGGGGCGGGACCAGGGTGTTGAGCCGGTGCCAGAGCATGGACAGGACAAGCTGGTTGATGACCTGTGCCCTCCCGCGAAGGGAGAGGCACTGCAGCAGTCCTGTCCATCTCCGCAGCCGCTCAGACACCCTGTCCTCCAAACCGTGCCAGTTATCGTCCGGGGAGGGATGCGTGGCAGAGAGGTAAACGCCAAGATAGAGCAGCGGACCCGCGCTCCACCGGATGGCTTGAAGCGCGGGTGGGAGGGAGCCCGCCGACCACCCGGCCCCTACTGCCAGGCCAGAGCTCTTGGCCCAGTTGACCCAGGCAGAGGAGGCTGCCAAATAGATGGCCAGGCAAGCCTCCAACTGCTCCAGGTCTCCCGGGTCCTGGACCGCGAGGAGCACATCATCGGCGTACGCTGACAGGACCAGCCTCAGCCCTGGCTCACGGAGCACCAACCCCGTCAACCTCCGCTGGAGGAGATACAGGAAGGTGGTGGATGGCAGGTATATTAGCCCCAGGCTCAGCAAGGCCCTGTTCCCAGAGTAGCTTAGGCAGGGCTACTTTGAGCCAATTAAGGCACCTGACTCTAATTAAGGCATCTAGCGTCAGTTGGAGCACTTGACTCCAATTAATGGGTACATGATAAATGGGTACATGCAGCCAGGCAGTGAGGGAGTTTGGAGGTGGAGGTAGAAGCAAAAATTTGGTGTGTGGAGGAGAACAGAGCAAAGAAGAGTGGAGGAGAGCTGACCAGTAGCTGTTACTGACAGCACCTAGTAGGTACAGGCTGTTAGGGCAAGTTTGCCCAGACGGGCTTTAGGCCCGGCGGCCTGTGGGGCAGAGAGCCCAGCCCCAGGGTAGGAAGGACTGAGGATCCATAGTGCTGGGAGTTGGGAAGTGAGAGAACTGTGCCTCAGCTGGCTGCCACTACATGAAGCACATGTAGTGCTCAGTTTGCCACAATATATTTATACATATTTATATAAAAGAGAAAAAGAGAGAGAGAGTCCTGCTAAGATACTAGTTCAAATCCAATGTGAACTTATAATTAGCCATGTCAAATTCACCTAATGAATACTTGGTGGCCTTTCTGAAGTGTCATTCTAACTGCTGTTGGACAAAACATTCGCAGCACAAAAATCTCCCGTTAATGTTACTGGGAGATATAAAATAGGTTGCTCAGTCAAGCTGTCAACTGGATAACTTCTCATCCAGCTTTCTTCAGCCTTTAGGTTTGAGGTCTTAAAAAATAAATGTTTATTACCATGATTATAAAGCAAAAAAATCAAATATTTGACCTAATATGCCAGAGTCTTATATTAAGAGACCACGGATTCTTCTTAATTCCCTGAAGGGGAATTAATTTCCCTTCTTAATTCCTGACAGGAGCTGTCCCTTCAGGTCCTGGTGGAGGTACCTTAACTTGGAAGCACTGGGAAGTTCCCACAGGCTTGGCTATACAACATCTGTGATAATTAGAGGCCTTCAATTACCCAATGATTATCCAAATCATCAGCTTGCACAAATACTAAATCCAAGTTAAAATTGTCACACACACATAGGAAAATCATGATCAAGAAAAATGCCCACAAGACATTTTACTGGTGTCTCTAAAAACCCTTTGTAGGTTCTTCTGGCTAAATACCTTAGGAGGAACAGTATGCTAATTTGTCTGTTATGAGCCAACTTATTGGGTGTATAAAGAATGACTGCTCAGAAAGAGAGTCAGTCTGCTCAAACTTTCTCTCTGTTAGATGTCTTTCAAAATGGCTTTCAAAATTACTGTAGCTTTCCTCTGCAGTTTATCCTACATATTTTCAATTCTTTGAATCACGTTCGGCCTCCATAGATTAATTTGTGAGATTTGAGCCTTTCATGGCCATGGGCAATTCCTCTCATTTCACTCATCAAGCCCTTACCTAATAATGGAAGTTCTATCAGGTCACTTCTACTGGTTCCCTTTCCATGCCTTCCCTCTTGACAAGACGACTTAAACTTTGAGTCATCTGGGCTTTCATCTGATGCATCTTCTTCAGGACAAAAATAAAATTTCTCTTGAAAGGTGATTGCAACTGCATCCATATTCTATAGAAAACTGATCAGCCATGTGATTTCAATTTTCTGACCCCTTTAAAGTATCCTAATATCCTGTATGGCTTTTTCAGAGGATCCATACACAGTAGGCTGCTGAGATTTTTCTGTATTACCTCCAGGTCTTTTTCTTGTTTGGTATTGTGACTCGTCTGTGCCTAGGGTAGACCATCTGAAAACGATAAGGTCAGAGTAGATTGCAAAAGGAGAACAGTTTCTCCCAGTATTGGTGGGTGACACTGGAGACTTTCAAACACCCCAACCAGCCACAGACAATGCTTCTGATTCCCCACACAAGTTATAAGAAACTAAAAGAAAATTATAAAAAGTCTCCAATACTGCATTTCAACCCCTGGCTCCCAATCAGCCACTAGGTTCAGTAAAGAGACAAGTTATTTAAAACTGTGTGCTCTTTACAAAAAGGTTTTCCTGATCCCCAAAGGTTCAGTCACATTGCCAGATCAATATAAGTTTGGATCTTACCCAAGATACTATGGTGCCAGCCAAACCTTTAGTAACTAAAACTAAAGCAGTAGTTCCTGACCTTTTCAGTTTGAGGGTCACAGATATTTTACAACCCTGAAGGGCCACCAGTCTCCACCAGCAGCACCAGCACCCTTCAGCCAGACGGAAGGAGTTCACTGAGGAGGCTGCCTCCTTGCTGATCTCCCATCTCCATGGCGACAACAGAGAAACAACACACATCCTGTATCCCTGTGCACTCGACTTGGGTCCCTAGGCAGTGGCTCCCTTCTGCAGCCAGGACGACGGAAGATTAGTACTCCCCTCCCTGTGGCTCCAACAGGGACCCCAGCACCTATGGCTATGTCTACACTTGGTAATTTAGGTCAACTTTAGCTAAGTCGACTTAGCATGTCCACACTATAAAATTAAGTCAACTTAGGGGGGAACTTTCTAATGGTACCAAGACATGACCTATCTCATACAAATTATTGTAATATTGAAACATTGATGTTAAACAACATCATAAATGGTCCCTCAATCCAGCCAACATCCTAGGTATACTCTGTTGTGGTTAGTGGCTCCAGACATACTGGTCTAATAAACTAAAAAATCCAAATCCCTCAGTCCAGTGATACCAGGTTCTTATTCTTTATCTTTTGCATTTGGTGTAAGTAATGAACAAAGTTGGATATATAATCTGTGATAGCCATTCAAATTAGATTGGTGGGCCAAATCCTCAGCTGGTGCAAACTGGCATCGCTACATTGATTTCATTGATCTGACCCCATGTATCATAAAATAATACATGCTCTAAAACAGGGGTCGGCAACCTTCAGCAAAGTGTGTGCCAAATTTCCTAATCTTCCTTCACCCCTCTCCCAGTGCCTGAGCCTTAGCGGAGGGGATGGTGTCTGTGGGCCCATTCCTGGTGGTGGCGGCAGGGGATCTGTGAGCCTTTAATAGAGGCAGGTTTCCTGGCAGCACTGTCAGTAGCGGGGGTCTGAGGCCCGTTTCCTGCAGGCTGGGCTCACACGAGGGAGAGGAAGTGGTGGGGGGTACGTTGTGCTGCTTGGAGATGGGAGTGGCGCAGCTTCAGCCAGAGCACTGCATGCCATTCAAACTGGTCACGCATTCCACCTTTGGCACGCGTGCCGCATGTTGCCGACCCCTGCTCTAAAATCAGCTTTGAGGGATACCTGCCAGTGACCTGATTTCAGTGTGCTGTTTATACCTACTGGATGTCTCCTACATTGGAATAAAATTTTGTTTCCCATTTAAATGATGAGGTCTAGTAAGACCAGCCCCATTTACCATGGCTAGGCAGGCTCCCTGGCTGTAGAACTGGTGCAGTTCTAGAGTGCAAGGCAGGGCTAGACAGAAGGTTGGCACATGGGCAGCCCTGAGGCTCATTTGCACTTCAAGGAGGCCCTGTTCTCAAGTGAAAGCACCCTTAAAATGTGAAATTTCACTCAAAGATCAGTTTTCATATGGAAGCACACAGCTTTTCCAATGTTTCTGTCTTTGGTGCAAAACTGACTGTTCCATAAAAACGTCCTGGGAAGCATACATTTCTGGTCCTCAAAATAGCACTGAAGAAAACGACAATTTCTCACACACCAAGATTCTGCAGAGACTACAAACAGGGGGTACAATTAGTGTTAACTAAGGTGTGTAGGGGGAGGAGGTGTTATTTCCACTCCCTCTAAGAATGGAAGTGTGACCAGAAACTCATTTCAAATAAGCACCAAACAGCCATTGGATGATAACACCTCTCAGTCTCTTGAGACCTGATATTGATTCGAACTGGTCTACCACTTAAATGAAGAAAAGCTATTATCCCATTACTAATCTCTTGAGCCATTCAGTCCCACTTGAGCCAGTTTTTTTACTCAACAAACTATTTTACACATTTCACTCATTACCTTAGCCCACCATCTTTATGGAAGAAACTTATCAGGTGCTTTGTGGAAATTTAAGTACGGCCCCTTCCCCCTTTCATTTCAGTTATGTCACACATTATTAGCAATATGATTGAAGAACTGCAGAACTGTCAAGCAAGACCACCTCGAGCACTCCGTCATGTTCCTATGTTGTTTTCCTTTTAAAAGAATAATGATCTGTACGCTACCAATGGCTAAATATGTTTCTAGTAATTTATGCACATGTGGTATTGCTATAATCACTCTACAATTAGCTGTTTTATGGCCTTTTGTGAATAAATGTAATTTTGTTTATTACTCTGCTGTTCTCAAGGGAATTAATACATATATCTTCTACATACATTCTGAGAACACCCCTTCGAGACAGAGAAATGTCATTATCCCCAGTTTACCTTTGGGCAGACGGAGGTACAAAGGAGTTAAGGATCAAATTTCTAAAGAGGCCTTTTAATTTTGGGTGCATCAGTTTTTGAGAAACAGACATTGGACACGTAGAGCCTCGTATCAGAGAAGCCTAAACACCTTAAATTATAACTGATGCCAGCAGGAGCTGTGATTACGAAGTAGTGCATGCCTAAAAAATCAGACCCTAGGTTTCTAATGCTAGGCACACTAAAATTCAGGCACCCAAATTAGAGGTTGTTTATGAAAATTGGGACCCACATGCCTAGCCCAAGGTCTCACAGATGATCAGGGGCAGAACTAAGATGAGACCTGAGGAGTTTGTGGCTACCAGACCTGAATTTAGCCAAATAGGTTACACTGGAAAAACTCTATCAGTTAAGAGAGGTAAGAAGTATTGTGATATGAATCTCCTTACTTTTCCTACCATTCATCTGAAGTTACATGAATGTGGAGGAACCTATTACTTTTCCTACCTTATGGGTGTCCACTTTGCACAGTTTTCACGATAGCTACTCCTGTTATTAAGAACGTAGGAATTACTATATTGGGTCTGATCAATGGTCCATCTGGCCCACTACCCTCTATCTGATTGTAGCAATACCAGATATTTCAGTGAGAATGAACAAAACAGGATAATCTATCGAGTGATCCATCCCATCACCCAGTCCCAGCTTCTGCCTGTCAGAGGTTTAGGAACACAAAAACTTAGCCCTGGTCTATCATCCCCAGAAACAGAATCTATGTCTTAGAAAAATGTGTAACCTCCAGTTTTCAGCCAGTCACCCCCCTGATAAGTTACACTGCCAAACTGATACTACTTTGATACCATTCTTATGACAGCTATTCGGGTGTGAATTAGTAATGTACAGGTTACAAAAAGGGATACTGCTACAATGGCATTATCAATTCTTCCAAAACATTATAGCTATTCATCAAGTGATTAAAGTATAGTAATCTACTCTGGTTTTACTAGCTTATTTTCCATTGGATCTTAAATGGTTTTACAGCCTCAAGTATGGCACTCTGATTTCTAATAATTCTGATTTTATTATATTATTATTTTTAGATTGATTTCTATATTTTGCATAAGATTCAAACTGGTATCCAGTTCATAAAATAAGTTATATTTATCTTGGTCAAAAAACACATTAAGATAATTATCTTTCCCTTTTGGCAGATAATTTTGTTTGTAATATATTGAAAATATTTTTTTTATCCATTCAATCTTGTTAAGGTGGCTATGTTTTTGTGATCAAAGCAACACTTCTCCTTTCTTTTCTATCCCCTTGTCCCCTGCCACCAATAGCCAGGTCCCCACCCATTCCCATGAGGAAAAATATAATGTGTCTGCTATTCTGGCTGACTAACAAATATCCAGTGAAACACTAGTGAGCCAGACACTAACATGAACAACATATATGCCACTGCTGATTAATCTGTGGTTCATGTTACATTTTACTTAGGGGCAGTTCAGAGGAAGATTCATTAAGGCAATTCCACATCCTGATAAGGGTAACATTTGTCAGACTTGAGTATCATTTTAATATGTGTGCTAAAGGATGCTGTCACAAGTTTTCTACCAGTTCTGTTGTACCATCCTTTGCACACATCTTAAACTTGTTCCTCAGTGACTTTCAGTGCCTATCTGATAATTAGAATGCTGAAAGTATATTACGGACAGAACACCGTTCGTTCCTCATACAGCCATATATCACAGAAAAGAATCCTGTCTCAGAGAAAGAACTTTTAGTTCATTCTTTTCTACTTTTGCAGAAAACCTGGGTGTCCTTGACACTGCTGTGCTATTACCGTTTCTCTTTATAGAGTTATATTTTCTTCTTCATGTTGTAAGCGGAGGCATGCTTCAGATAATCCTGTTTTAGCACAGGCTATTAATTCTGAAGTAATTTATTCAGGTTCCAAGTGTTACCGGAGCTTTCAAAGTAAAGATATGCCATGGCACCTCTCTTCAGCAACGTGGGCTACCACAAGCAAATCACACCGGCCACGTTCCTTGCACTGGCCTCCATAGAGAACTGTATCAAAATCAAGATCTTGGGATTACTTCCATGGCTCTCAGTAGCCTATACACAGCATGTTTATCACCTTCTGCTCCCATTGCAAAGCACATTTCTTCTCTCATATAATCATAGAGCAGAGTGTATGTATTTACCGAAAAAGAGAAAAGAACAGAAAACAACAAATAGCCCTACCAAAACAGAACAATTCACTGCACACAAGATTCTCTCCCTGAAGAGAGGATGAGAGAACAAACCACATGTGACAGGTATTAGACATATAGCTTAAGGCACTGCTGGAAGGTGCTCAGATACTCCAGCAATAAGAACAATGTAAGAAATAAAAATAGAAGATCAGATTACCTGTTAGAGTTTATTCATATGTTGGATCCTTGCGTACATATCTGAGGTAAGGTATTCCAGCACTTGCCAATTGCTTGCACAAGTAACCATTTTAAAAATAGCCACAAATGGAAAAAAATACCTGTTATTAAATCTACTGGACATTGCACTCCCTCATTCTAAGTGGCAAAGGTTGACAGCAAGTAGTGGTGGGCTAACCTCAAAAGGTTTGGGGTTTGAATGATGCTGAGAAGCAGCCTTCCAACCTAAATCTTATCCAAACTCATTCCGACCTCTTCGGTCTGTAAGCGAGAGTAGAAATTTCACAGGAACACCTTCTTTTGCAACATTGCTAGTCTTGTTTTGGCCCAGAAAAATGCCACTAAACCCAAGCTCTTTCTTGAATTTGAGGTGTTCCTGCTTCAGGTCCTGGATATAGGGAACGAATGCAATGAATTTCTTAAAAAAGAGTTCATTTAAATACAAATCTTTTTGAAAAGGTTTAGATTCCTTTTGAATTCTGGGTTAAAGTTAGGGTCAGTTTGTATCTATTAAGTTATTACTGATTACAGTTCAGTGGAGGGTGGGAAAGGAGATATCCCTGCTTCCACAGAAACCAAAATAGAGGGTGCAGTTATGACTAGCATTTACTATTTGTACTGCAGCGGTGCCTGGAGTCCCATGCAGGGTTCAAGGCCCTATTGTTGGGATGTTGTTGGGCATGGGTCCACACGGCCCGTGCCCTGAGTCTATTCAGGAGTGCCCTGAGCTGACCCAGGGGCTGCGGGCCAGCACTGTCTGGGAGGTGGGGCCGGGCCCGAGGCCTTTTTAAATCTCCTGCCCTCCTACAGTGTACCCAAGCACGTGGCCCGGAGATGGGAAATTTAAAATGCTGCCTATAGCCCTGGGCCTGGCCAGGGAGCAGTATGAGATCTGGTGGCTGCGGGATCGGCCCCTTGAGCTCCAGCAGGGAAGTAACGGGACTGGGGACTTGGGAGCTGGCTAAATCACGTGCAGGCTTGGAGGGAGGGAGCCAGGAGCGGGCTGGGCTTGGAGGCAAGGCTTGGGGGAAGCAAGGAGCCTGCTGGGGCTCGGGACCCTTCTCAGGGCTGGGGGTGCCACTCGGGGCTGGCCAAGCAAGAAGGCAGGAGTGTGGGAGCTGGGAGTCAGCCAGGCTTGGAAGCAGGGCTGGGGGGCAGAGGAGCATTGGGAGCCAGGAGAGGTGCTGGGGTGAAGAATGGAAGTAGTGGGGGGGTCCCACAGCCCGACCTCACTGCTCCCCTCCCCTGCCACACTCCCCTGCCACCCCACCGCTCCCCTCACTGCCATCTCTTCCCTGCTCTCCCACTTCTCCTCCCACTGCCACTAGGAACCAAATTGAGTTTGTAAACTGGTGTTTATTTTTTGACTGCTGAAATTCACTCCACAAATAGTTTCATGTGTTTCTTGTATGTGAAGTGGCTTCCAGGGCGGAGGGCTACCTTCAGACCACACAAATGGAGGGCTGCCTAATGCACACAGGTTCTGGAGCCTGCGCCTGATGGGGATGATTTTGAGCTGGGGGCCTGCGCCCCAAATCTTTTTTTCTGTGTAGCAATGCCCCTGCCCATTGTATTGGGTACTTTACATACACAGAACAGTAAGACTGTCTCTGCCTTTACAATCTAAGCATATGACCAGAGACAACAGCCGGCAGAAACACAAGGTAATAGTGAAAGTAACAAATTTTCTACTGCTGGAAATGAGTGTTTTAATGTAGTCATACAGTTGCGATGCAGCACAAAGTCATCGATTGTAAGCATATTCCAAAAGAGTACTACAGAGGTTACATTCTGTAACATCGGGCAACAAAATATGCTTGATTTGTCTATTCCCATATCTAGGAACACACTCTCTTTTAATGCTAGGGCAGCTCCTGTTGAGAAAGTTGGACGGTATCATGCTACTGCATCATGCTCTACCTGTGCCTCATATTTCCTCCCCTTTGCCTCTGCAACACACCACCACAAGCACCTCAAATTGTTAAATACGTGAAAATCAGTTTGTGTTTTTCAGGTTGTCAAAATCCTGAAAGACAGCGATGCAGGGAAATCACTCATCAAAACACTTGGAGAAGTTATGCTGACACCAAAGCACTGTTTGTTTTAATATGTGAAAAAAAACTTTTTGAAAAACTGAAATTACAGTTCCAAAGTTCCAAATAAATCTGTTAGTCTTTAAAAGTGCCACAGGACTCCGTTTGTTTTTCTGAAATTATAGTGTGTTGGTACATAAGGAAACCAGATTCTACTGGTCAATGCCACTGCTCTGTACAATTTTATTTTCATTCTTTAGTCCACAGAGAGATAAATATTCCTCACAAGCCATACGTGGAGTGCACTCCGTTAATAACCAAAGTTATTTGATAACAAACTGCAGTGGTGTTACTACAATACTGCAGGACTGTTACTTTGCAGTGGCCATTATCTGAAATGGAGTTACTCAGTGTTTAGTATGAAATAGCATATAGCATTTTGCAATAACACAATAAATAACCCATGTCATTTCTATAGCTATACCTTTTGCCAGGACAAATACTAACCCAATCAAAAAACAAATCTAAGAGTGCTATAATAATGCTGGAATGACATGCCTTTTAAGCTGTTTACAGCTGACAGACTAAGTGAAATGGTTTGACAAGGAAGAACACAGTATAAGCTGACAGCACTGCTTAGTTCATATTTGAAAGGCAAAATTAAAGCCATACTTTTACAAGGTGCAGAATTCCTCTCCTTTGAAGGACATTCTGTTAAGCAAAGCATGGTATTAAGACTATGTCTCCTATGTCCTCCTTGTCTCCCATTTTTATGAGAAGGCGACTAAGTGGTACACCTAAAAACACACAAAACAAAACAGTCCTCTGACTCTAAATCTCAGTAATTGCCTGTGAAAACATATCATTTAGGAGAGTCAAAAGAAAGAGCAAGAGTGGGAGCTGCTATAAGCGTTCACCCTCCATAATTTAAGGGAGCACTAGAACATATGGGCAGCATTTGGCTTTTCTTGCAGCGGGCAACGCCATTAAGAAAGAGCAAACATCAAACAAAGGGCAAATACAAATCCCCTAGATCCATGGGAACACCTTTCACTTGATTACAAGATGTGGGGAAAAAATCTAAAACCACTGAGAATAAAAGGATAATGTGCTCTGGCAGAGGAGAGCCGGCTGGTGGAGAAATACTGATAGGAAAAATAAACTCATTTTAGGGTATTTATAAAATACTACTGAAGGGAAATGGGGTCGCTCAAGAAGTGTTAGTGGCATAATGGTGGAGTCTTTTACCTTTAGTTTGTTATCACAAATCCAACTGAAAGTTGTTAACCCCTGCTGGCCAGGGTGAAATGAGTTGGGGGTGGAGGGGGTCTCCCAGTCCAGTTTCTGGGGACACCTCAATGCATTACAAAAAAACAGTGCTGCTATTTAGCATTCTTGTTAGAAGACGTAGTAGTGATCATGGAGACTGAACTGTCCTTTACCTTTTTTTGGGTGGTGGCCAAGGCACAATGGCAAAGCAGTTCAAGGAAGGCCAAATGGGTTGCTACACCTTTTCCGTGGATAAATATAGGAGTTCAGTCTCTAGAATTGTCGACCAATCTGACCGTTTTCATGAGCACTGAAATTCACTTCAAAACATGAGTCCAGAATTTCCTATTTTCATTTTCACTGTGAAGAATTACCAAGAGAACATTGGCATTGACCCTATACAGACAGGTATAGGGCCTGATTCTAATTTCATTGATACTGGTCTAACATTGATGTAACTCCATGGCCCCCAGCTGACCCTTGTGTGAAATTAAAATCATGTCCATAGTGTCAGATGCAGCTTAGTTGTGTTTGTGCTGTCCCTACAATTAAACAGGAAGCTGGTTCAAGTGCTTACCTTACTATAAGCGTGAAAGCTTAAATGCAACATTTCCCAATTGCTTTAATTGGTTCCATGTCAATAACTTGCTGGAAGCTCACTAACCGGGATCATTCAAAGCTTTGGGTGATAGCTGACGTTCACGCATCAGAACGATGCTGAATGGAAGCATTTTTTCAAACTAATGGAAGTTTTGCCTACATATTTCTTCCCACACATGAAGGTCATCAAATGTTTGTGTGCCAAATGCTAGAACTGATGCCATCCTAATGAACTCTGAAAACATTTTCCTGTCAAAGCGAATAGAACAAGTTGACATCACTGATCCCGGCATCGACCAAAGAGAAAAAACAAACAAACCATCAGTTCAAAATCAAAGGGGGGTTTTTGTGCTCTAAGTTCAAGGATGTGAGTCCAGCAGTGCAATGACAGGGGGAAGCTTGGTGCAGATGACCAAAGAGTTACACTCATTTGAAATGAAATGAAAAAGGGATTGTCTAGTGCTGAGGTTAGAACATTCTGGGCTCCTGCCTACTCCTATTGCTAGATAAAGCTGAGAACTCTTGTGCCTGAAAGTGCTGGAGTGTTTCCCATATCATAGTGTACTACAGGCAAGGATCTCAGCGGAGGATAAAACCTGTTAATAAATTCGGTCAGACGTGACAAACTAACGCAATTGGTAGACATGAACCGGGGGCTCTCAAACTTTTCCCTACTGTGACTACCATGGCACACCCATTTGGTAGAGATCCCCTTCCAATTTGCCAATATGGAATGGACAAGGCAATGACGACTCTCAAGAGGAGAGCCCCTGATGTGAATATTAGAGGCAAATAAGAAGAACGTACGCTCTCATGGTTAAGGTACTGGACTGGGACTCAGGAGATTTGGGCTCATTTCCTGGCTCCGGTACAGATTTTCTGTATGACACTGGGCAAGTCACATCATCTAGCTGTGTCTCAATTCCCCAAGTGGAAAATGGGAATAATAATACTTGTTTCTTTTATTTCTTGTCTGCTTAGAGCGTAAGGGATGGACAGCTCTCGTACTATGAGTTTGTACAGTAGTTAACACAATGGGAGCCATCATCTGGGCTGCAGCTTCCACGTGCATCTGTAATACAAATAATAACAGGTACTATTTATGGAATAACTGGAAAGTGACAAAGGACCAGGTTTTCAAAGGCATTTGGGTGCCTTAAGCTGCAGAGAAATGCCTACGGATATTTTCAAAAGTGCTTAGAACATGGAACAAGGGATCTGGAGCAGAAAGAGAGAATGAGAACACCCGTCTTTATTCCCCCACTTCAAACATATTTTTCTTATCTTTTAGTTCCTACTTCTTTCCCTATGCCACTTCCCAGTTCATGCCTCCTGTATTTTAGCTGAGCTGTGTTACCCCAGTTTCCATTTCTCACAATACCAGTCATTCTCCACTCTGATAGTTTTCCATCTCCTGGCCAATTTTGACTACCTCAGTGAACTTTCCTCTTCGCCCATTTCCATTTCTGTTCCATCTCATTTTCTCCCCTTCCTCTTGCCTTTTCAGTGTTTGCATTGTCACAATACATCTGTGCCACTATACACACCACACAGAGACAGACACAGAGATCCCAAATATGTGCAGAAGAGAGGAAAGATTAGATTGAATAATAATCACTGCTTGCTATACCAAATTCCAAAGGGGTAGCCGTGTTAGTCTATTGTAGAAGGACAACAGAGTCCTGTGGCACTTTTAAAGAATAACAGATTTATTTATCGCATGAGTTGTGGGTTACTGAGTTATGGGTCACTCTCTCACCTATGAAAGCAAATGTGCTATACCACTGCCAGCTGTTCTACTGTAAATTACAAATGGTATCACTTAAGATTTATACACTTTGCAAACACACACACAAACAAAATATACAGATATGTCTCAGGTGTATGTACGTATGACCTATGAACTATTACCCCTTTTAATATTGATAGAAACAGCTGCAAAATACTGCAGCATACTGGATATTGGGTTATCCAGATGGGGCCTGGTTCTAATGGAAGAATAGTTCAGCACATCTCTAGTTTACCTTGACTCTAATGGACATAAACAGGAGCACTTACTTACGTGCTTTGCTGAACTGGGGCCTATGGACCCCATTTCAGGCAACGGAAAGATCTATCTTTTCTACTACCTAGAGTTTTGGTACCATACATATTACCATAGTTTCTGAGAATCTAACTGCAGATATGATGAGATGTACAATAAAATTATAAATACTCTAGAGAACTGGACACCTCTATTCACAACCAATTGGAATAACATGCTTAGCTAATTGAAAAAGCAAGAATTTCAAATCAATAAAAGGAAGTTGTCATGAGGTGTAGGTATCCTATTCTGAGGTTAACCGCAGAGGGATTAGGCCCCTTTGCTGTACTGTGAAGAACAGCCCAACCTTTAGACCCTATCCTAGATGTCAGATCTGATGAGAAGGCCTGAGGCTTGGTAAACAGTTGAAGGATGGAGCCAACACCTGGGCCTTACCTACAGGGAAGTCATAAAAACCAAAAGTTTCCACTGGGATGAGTAGTTGGTTCTGCAAAGGCCCTGGAGATCTGGGCTTAATTTCTTCATCCTTCAAAACAAAGAGGAAGAGACCATTGCATGGGGATTGTTCTCTTCTTTATCCTCCTTTCTCTGACACTGAGAAGGACTGTGTGGCTTCCAAACCAAGAGAGGATTCTATTGTTTGTTTGCTGTGTAGATAAACAAACAAACAAAAAAGGAACAGTAAGAATCTAATCGGCTCTCAGAAGGAGAACAGTCTAAACAAGCTGTTTTGCCATTTGCTTTAGTTTGTTCTTCCACCCTGGCTTAAAAGGGTCAGCAACCCCAAACCCAAGGGTGCTATTACAGAAGCACTTTTGTATGCAGCATATAATTAACCCCTGGAACTTACTGTAGCAGGATATGATGGAGGGAAACATACAAGTAAGATTTTTATTTAACAAAAGGATTAGATATTTATAGCAATAAAAATATCATCTGAATTTCTACAAGCTAGGATACTATAATGGCTAGCAGCCATTGTTCTTCAGGTCAGAAACCAACAGCAGCTAGGGTTGAGAAGAAAATTCCTCCTCGTGGAACAGCATTATACAATTAGGTGAATTCTGGGATGGTAAAACTTCCTATGAGGTCTCCAGAAATGGCCACATACACAGATAGGAAAATAAAATATAGTATATACCTCTTTGACTTACGCCAACATAGCAATCTTTTTATCTAACCTCATGGCTTCAGGACCACCCATCTGCAAGATCCCAGCTGTTAGATCTCTAATTTAAAAACCATAGAAGGAGTAACCAAAAAGAATTTAACTACCAGGCTGATGGTAAGGTTTCTATGGTAAACTGAAACCTATGAGCACATTGTAGCAAATGGCAAGAATCAGGGATCACATAGAAACTTTTGATTTTATAGCCTTCAAGACTCAAGTGGCTTCTGAAAATTCCCATCAACAAACAGGCAGGAGAGTGACAATCCTTGAAGACACTGAAGCTATTTTTAGTAAAAATGTAAAATTACTATAGTTAGATGGACAGCACAGCAGACAGGAAACAATCTGTTTCAAATCTGCTGACATTCGGAGCATTTTGAAACAGTATGACTTGCAACTATCGTTCCAGGGGGAAAAGGTGACATCCTTTGAAAGGGGCCATGTGTGCAACAGCATCAGTTTTTTCTAGTGATATGGAATCCCTATTGGTAACCAGTGCTATGAAAAAGTAGGTGAACATATCTTTAACCTTTCCTGACCAGTGACTTTAACAAAGATGGAGATTTTGTAATTGATTCAAAGTTAGGAGCCTTCCTGGGTGCAAAAAGTAAAACAAACCACAAACACCACAGGACAATGATATCTATTGTGACCGGCAAATATTTGCACCCTTTGGGGTCAGATCTTTCCCTGGCCTAAGTCTCCATAGTCCCAATCACTTCTATGAAACTACACCTGTTTCTACCAGATGAGGATCTGGCCCTTAGATTTTATCTGAAGGATCTCCACAAGCTATGGAAAAAACCTAACCATTCCTGATTTCACACGTCTCTGTACAAAACTGAAATGTCATTGCATGCAGCAGTGTGAAAAACAAACAAACCAACCAACCCTGCAGCCTTGTGAAACACAGAGAGGGAAACTGTAGCTGTGAGTTCTGACAGTAATAAAAACATCCCTGGATTGATTCCAGAGAATTTGTTGAACAGGATTTAGTTAGTTGCATTCTTTGGAGTTGGTTTGTTTTAGCTTTTTAAAAAAGACTGCACATCACTTCATTTTTATGAGCTCAAATATGCCTTTAAGGCTCAGCCCAGCACAGGGGGTGAAATGGAAACAAACCTCTTAGAGAGAAAACACAGCAAGACAGAATGCCTTCTGGGTGCACACAGGCCCAGGATGTGCTATTGCAGCCCTTTATGGACTTGCATTTTATATTATTCATTGCAACTTCCAGGCTCCAGAAAGCCAGACCTACAGGTCACATGGGAGAGTGGAGCTATGTCCCTGTCTTCTTTCCACCCCTTCCTGTTCCCTTTGGAGCTCTGTGAACCCCGGGGGAGTAAGAAAGAAGCAGTCCCTGCACTTCCTTATGGATTGGGGTTGCAGAACCTGACTCTCCTCAAGCCCTATGAATTTGGGAAATATTCCCTACACACACAACTGAGAGATGTTCCATTCAACCACACACCCTCCCCCTCTGTATGGGCCAACCAGAATCATTCTTACCCTATCTAGCCACAGTGAAAGATTTGATGGGAAGGGGACAGGGATGTATCTCATTTGCTGTGACCCATGTGCCACTTGTAATGTGTTTATTTAGAATAAGCTACCTCTGCTCAGGGCATTTTTACATAATTTTAAAAATTAACAATATTAGAACCAAATATACAATATTAGAGAATAAACTGTTCATCCAATCTCCCCAACAGGCTAAGAGTAGCTAATACTGAGGGCCATGCAGTCTTTTGGCCCAAAAGTCAGAGAAATCAATGGCTCTTGCAAGCACATCTGGAAGGTTAACAAGTCTGACCTCTATCAGGGGAAGCCAAACAAGAGCTAAAACCCAAGATATGCACAAATAGTGAAAGTATCTGTAAGAAACACGCCCACCCTTGCTCTGAGCCTTTGCAAATCAAGCAACATGGACTGGGGAAATGACTAGTACAGATGGCATTTCCACATTGTGTCCTGCAGATTCTGAGGCCAAAGCATCCCACACAGCCCTGCCCAGTAGCCCTTTTTTAAACCTCACTGAACAGTCTCACAGCACTGCCACCCAGGAGGGCTCCTCCAGTTGAGTGCTAAAGAAGCAGCGGGACTGATACTGTATCTAATGTGGCACAGGGTTCCTCCAGCACAACGTGCCCCGACTAATGAATGGCAGTGCCCTGGAGTGCAAACAAACAGGGAAAGGTTTTATTTCTAAAGCAATCATATTGCACTTCAATGAAGATTCCCCTCCTCCTTCCCCCCGCCACCCACAAAAAAGTTTTAATATACACACTAAATTAAGCTTGAAAAAAGGGGACATTTCATCTTTAATCTATTTACTTCTGAATATTTAACATACAATTCTGGCACCAATCACCAGATTTAACTGGAAAATTACTCACTAATCTGTTTGCTTATTTGGAATAATTGGGTAGGCTGCCAGGGAAGAGGATTTCCTACCCTGTTTAATATCTCAGTTAGTAGTCCAATTTCAGCTTGGCGGCATAATTACTCTGACAGAGCTGTAGCCACAGGGCCTGTGAGTGGGGCTGCTTTTTAAACCGTAAATTATGGAGGATTAGCATTTATGAATTTTAAATCAGGGCTGTGGTAGGAGACACTAAAGCTGCTTAGGGCTTGCAAACCACTGCATTCAATCACCAGTCATTAACACTTCACTTCCCAGAGCTTTTTGCAACCATATTAATAAAATACACTTGCAATCTTCTTGGGGTAACCTAGCACTGTATGTGCAGCATAACGTTGGGATCCACATTCTAGCAAAGGGTGTCATGACGCCGGCCGACCAAGATTTGCTTCCCAACTTTAACATTTAGAGGCTCTCCCCCTTGTTTGGTTTCTGCTGCTTTTCCTAACAGATGGGGGAACCGTGTCATTTGATCGTCGGGATATCAGTGTTAGTGTATTTAAACGCTTATGAATATTAAAAACACTGCTGAAATCAGAGCTGCAGTGCAGCTCTTTGGGAGAGATCTAAACTCTGCCATCCTTTTAGGTCTTGAACTTTACCTTGTGAGCTTATTACTGTTGTGTTTGCCCGTCAGGCTGATGATGAATCGTTATGGGGTAAATCCTTCCTTTGATGTATGCGTGTAACTTCTTTTAAAGCCAATGAGAGTCATGCACATGCACTGAGGATAGAATATTCTATGCCCTGAAGAGTGAACCTTAAAGAAACCTGTCAAAAATTGCACCACTTTGTAATTGAGTCACTCCGCTCAGGAGTCCAAAGAGCTCTGAAGCCATAAGATATACATCCAAATGAAAGTGCTATGCCCTTGTTTCCAATATGTGTGCATGCGTGTCTCTCACTGAAGCTAAAATTCAGCAAGGTACATCAGAAAGTTGTGCTATCATGAGTGTCTGGTATTAATATCTGGGAGGCCAGAGATCCATGCAGGATGGTGTAAATTTCCAAAAGGAAAATTTATTTACAGTTGCTCCTGTATGGCAATGTAAAGGGGAAAATATGTATCAGGAATGAAAATTATCCACATAGGAATGTAATAGCTGCCACACTGGGTCAGATTATCTTGCCTAGTATCCTTTCCGACTATGGCCCATACCAGGCAAGGCAATTTTACAGTGATCCACCTATCTTCTATATCTAGCTTCTGAAAGTCACCCTCAAAGGAAGGGTGCATCCCTGACAATCTTGACTAATAACCATCGATGGACCTATGAATTTATCCAGTTCTTATTTTTCCAATGGGCATGACTTTGCCTTTACCAATACTGAATTTCATCTGCCATTTTATTGCCTAATCACCCAGTTTTCTGTGATCTAGCTGTAACTCCTCACAGTTTGCCTTGTTCTTAACTGTCATGGATAATTTTGTATTGTCTGCAAACTTTGCCACTTCACAGCTCACCTCTCTTCTAGATCATTAATGAAAATGCTGAACAGTATAGATCCAAATCCAGAACCTTGGGGGACCTGATGTTCAGCTCTCTCCATTGTGAAAACTGACCATTTATTCCTACCCTTTATTTCCTATCTTTCATCCAGTTGCTGATCTAAAAGAAAACCTTCTCTCTAATTCAGTGGCTTTTCAGTTTACTTAAGAGCCTTTGCAAGGGACCTTGTCAAAGGCCTTCTGAAAGTCCACATACACTATACTGACTGAATCAGCTTTATCCACATGCTTGTTGACTCCCTCAAAGAATTCCGAAAGATGGGTGAGACATGATTTCTCTTTACAAAGGCTATGTAGACTCTTCCCCAACACCTATGTGTCTGATAAGTTTGTTTACTATAATTTCTGCCAATTTGCCTGGTACTGAAGTTCAGCTTACCAGCCTGTAATTACCAGGATCTCCTCATGAGCTGTTTTTCAAGATTGTTGTTACATCAGCCACCTTCCAGCCATCTGGTACGGAGGCTGCTTTCACTGGTAGGTTACATACCACAGTTACTGGTTCTGCAATTTTCCGAACTCTTCTTTCAGAATTCTTTGGTCAACATCACCTGGTCCTGGAGACATATTAATGTCTAGTTTAGCAGTTTGTTCTAAAACTTCTTCTACTAACACATCAATTTGGGACAGTAATTCAGATTTGTCACCCCCCCCCCAAAAAAAATAGTTCTGATGTGGGTATGTGTGCGCAGTGAAGACAGATGCAAAGAATTAATTTAACTTCTCTTAAATGGCCTTATCTTCCTTGAGTACTTCTTTAACATCTTTGTTGTTTGGTGGCCGCACTGCTTGTTTGGAAGACTTCCTGCCTCTGATGTACTTTAAAAAAAATATATTATTAGTTTTTTGCATCTTGAGTATGTTGCTTCTTAAATTCTGTTTTGGCTGGCCATATTATTCTTTTAAATTTTAATTACCAGAGTTTGTGCTCCTTCCTATTTTCTTCATTAGGATTTGTCTTCCAAGTTTTAAAAGATGTCCCCTTGCCTCTAATGATCTCCATTACTCTGCTCTTTAGCCATGGTGACATTCTTTTAGTCCTCTTCCTGTCTTTTTTTTTATTTGAGGTATACATTTAGTCTGAGCTTCTATTATGGTTTATTTAAATAGTCTCCATCCTGTTTGCAGGCATTTTATCCTTGTAGCTTCATGAAAGATATGACTGTTACTATTCTTAAAAAGGCTAATTCTAAATCAAAGCTTCAAAAAGAAACCACAGAGTTAGAATTCATATGCAAATTTGATACCATCAACTTGGGTTTGAATGGAGACATGAACTGGCTTTCTCATTTCAAACAGTCTTTAAAAGTGCCAGAAGACTCCTTTGTTTTTCATTAAACAGTGATTCTCACCTCTCTCAGCTTCACCACTTTCTGATAAGTTGATCCACCCTGTTTGAATCTATACAACTTGTTTGATTTGCTGAAGTAATCTGACTTGATGCGGTGAAATCATAGGATTTATCTTACCCTCCCATACTCTAAGTTTTCCATTTTCTAGCATCTGACAAAGTGGCACTTCACCCATGAAAGCTCATGCAAAAAATAAATTTATTAGTCTTTAAAAGTGCCACAGGACTTTTTGTTTGTTTTGCTGAACTAGACTAACACAGCTACCCCTTTGGAACTTAAGCTTTCACAGTCTCTGTTGTCATCCTGGTCAAGTGAATGATGGTATATTCCTACTGCTATACTCTTATTCGTCAAGCATGAAATTTCTATCTGTAGAGATTCTATGCACAGTTTGATTCATTAAGATTTTTTACTATATTTGACTATGATTGCTTGCATATGTAGTACCACTCCACAGCCAAAGAGACATGCTCTGTCATTCCCATAGATAAGCATTCTTTGCAGCATCAGAAATTTCAAGTCGAGCAAACCAATCTAAAGTATCAAATATGATAAAACAACGATGATAAACGTATTTAAAGATGCCACCTTTAAGAGTGCCACCAACACAACTACCATGGCAAATTATGATACAGATACCATCCGAGAAGAAAGGCACCTTGCTGAATTAGGGCCTACACGCTTACCCTGGAGGAAAATGGAACTCTTGGCAATGTTATCATTTTATCAGGAATTCCACTTAGAGGGTGATGTGTCCCCAGAACCTATTGAAAGATGTGCAAATAAACCTCAGCCAGGTTTAGAATCCCAATTAATAGATCATCCAGAGAGCAGGATTTTCATCCCCATTGAAGCCAGGTAAATAAGATTCTTTGTAGCTGACCTCTTCCTTACTCTGAAGGCCAGGTGAGTCAGAGATGTCATTTATATTTATATCCACCTCTGCGAGAAACACCAACACCAGCACAGAACAAGCATTCCCCACTGAACTGCATGAAGCCATTAGGGAACCTATCTATATGGCTCTGACAATCAGACCTGGATGTTCCTGAAGTATAAGGTCTGGGCATCCTTCTCTTTTTCTCCCCACCTCTTACACAGTTCTTAGGCCCTTCCTCATTACAGTTATTAACTATCCAACGTTCCTTTAGTGGTGAATCACACTGTGTATATGTATATACGTGAGTGAAACCAACTGTCAAGAGAAAGAGGAAGTACACATTCAGCACTGAAAAGAGTGAAGAGTTTCCTTCAAGTGCTTTCTTTTCTCTTTAAACATCAGAGAACGAATAAGGAAAAAAAGCAGAGAAAGGCGAAACATAGCTTGAAACTTCAAAAAAATGTATTTTTGTGTTAAGTGCTATTACTCAGGAGTACTATTAGAGACTGGAGGAGGTGGTGGATCACATGACTGCCAAAAAATAAGGCCTCAGTTCTGAGATGTGGCTGAGCTAAGCTTGAAGTATGTCAGGAAATTACTGGGCGGTAGGGGGAAGGAAGGATAAGCGGCTTTATACCACGTTTGCAGACATGTATTTTGGGTCAACTGGGAGTCCGTCGGGTCCTCCATATAAGGTAGAGCAGTATCTGGACTACACTAGTTTACATTCACTCTTGTAGCTCAGAATGGCTGGAGTGTGGCATAATCCAGCCATGCCCCTTCCAAACACACTCTGTTCATGCCACTTCTCGCTTCTGCTACAATGGGGAGGAGGGGAAATATGAGGGATGGTGACGAACTGCCATTTCAGCATCTTTGCATGGCTTGTGAAACCCCTTAGCCCCGAAAGGGTGGTTATGCTGACTATATGGCCCTTTGCTTTGGGCAAAGATGATATAAAGATTGCAATGGAAACCAGAATCAGATTGCTAACTTCTTTGATTTTCCTCATCTGTCAGAGATTGAAAAAGAAGGAAAGAAAAGAACTTGAACTGAGCCCGAATACAATACCTCTTAGTGTGTTAGATTCCTTAGACCTTTGGTGAGATGCACCTATCCCAGTGTTATTGCACATTTACCTCAAAAATAATGATGGGAGTTACAGAATATAGTCTAATCCTCATGCTTCAAAAGATGATTTTCCTTTAGATTTAATTTTTATAGCATAATATTTATGAGTGCAGTCAAATTTACTCTCTTTTTTACAGTTTTCCCCTGTAGCTCTGAAAGTGTCCCAGAACTTGCAGAGGGAAAAAGTTTTTCCGACAGTATACAAGATGATGGTATAGCACCGGATATAAACTTGACTTGGAAATCTCTCCTCAGAATCCTTAATATGTTGCTTCTGCCTCAGACTTGTATAATGTATGAAGCAATCTACTTTCCTCTCAAAGCCAGCTGAGCAATCCCCTTTCATTGGCCATGGTGCCTTAGAAGCTACTCCTCCGTGCAACCAGGTACCTTGTCACACAGCCTTGGATTTTTCTCTATAATTAGAACTATTTCAAATATAAACAACACTACCTTTCCCAAAAGTTGGTTACTTTACAAACAGAGAGAAACTGTCACTTCCTCTGACATGGATTGTACAATCTTATTTTGGAGTCTTTCCAACTTGGATGGGAAAAGAATCTCCAATCACCTATCCAGATGGAGGGGTGGCTTTGTGAGACACCATAGATAGCGTGTCTTGTGAGAGCTCTTCGTGCTGTCCACTTTTGAATGATGAAGCAGAAAATGTTTCTGTGAAAAGCTACTCGCTGAGCCCTGGCTGGCACCCAATTCTCTCTGCTCCAGCAGGCCCTCACCATCAAAAGAAATACTGTACAATTAGAAAGGTTACAGCCTTTCTGTAGCTTATTTTTGTGGGGGGTTGGGGTGGAGGAATGGGGACAGGAGAGGTGAGAACAAAATTATTGTACATCACCTAATAGACTTTTAAAGGCTTGATTTGGATCTCATTTATAGCAACATAAATCGGGGGGTGGGTGTCATTTAACTGAGGTTGGGACCAGAAGCAGAAGAACGAACTTACCACAAAGTTGTGCTGTGAGCAAAATAAGAAAATGCTAGGAAGTAGACAGCGTGGGGATGGGCATGAGCTAGATAGAAAACTAGCCCTTGCAAGATTTCCAGAAAAAAGGAGCATCAGATACGATTGAGGTAAGTACCTTCTTGTACATACTTTGCGAACACTACACACATATGGCTTGACTCTCTACTGCCTTGTATCTTGTATAACTATTTACAAGTGGGAAGTGAGTGTATACTGCACTGCTACCTCCAGTGACGGAGGGGAAATTTCTGGTTGCATTTTATATCTCATTTGCAAAGACATAGTAAGGAGCAAGGCAGTGGAAGCCCACCATTTTTGTTATCCAAGGGCAGGATTTTGATTGTAAGTACAATACAGAGATGGCACTCCAGGAGGCACTGGGACTCTGGGACACACCTCTAAAACACAGCGCTTCCCCGAGAGAGTGATTCCTTCTTCCTGAGAGAGTTTTTGCTTCCCTGCACCAGCTAGCAGACAGGGGAGACAAGGCTCTGCCTATTCTACATACTGCTGCTTAAGAGAGAGAAGGAGCAGGTGCACAACCCCTGCCCCCCACCCCATGCTCTTATATGGCCAGACCCAAGGCCCATTTGTCTGCATAAGACAGGTTCTTATTCCCTCCTACTGTCTTGCACAGGAACTAGTCCAAAGGTTTGCCTATACCACACAGTCTTTATGGCACACAGTCTTTAGGGGGTGCTGAGTACATGCTCTGCATACCCCTGTAGTGGTGCAGACAGAGAGGCAAGCTGGAAGAGATTGTTTGGCATAACTAGTTAGCATACAGTCTATGGGACCATTCACAATAGAATGGCTTGTTAACACCTGTGCAGTTGGAGGAGAAAAAGGAGGATCAGTGGGTAACTGACTGTAGTAATAAGCCATAATTCCTGTGTATCAGAATAAATCAGTGGTTTTTAACTTGTGGTCCGTAGTCCATGGGGATCTGCAGATGATGCCTAAGATTTCCAAAGAGCTCCGCTTCTCCATTCAAAATTTTTTAGGGGTCCACAAATGAAAAAAGGTCAAAAACCACTGTGCTACACAATCTGTTCCATTTTGCATTTATCTGTGAAGCTGTGAGTACGTTTCCCAGGCCTGAAGAAGAGCTCTGTGTGGCTCGAAAGCTTGTCTCTCTCACCAGCAGAAATTGGTTGAATGAAAGATATTACCTCATCAACCCTGTCTTTCTAATACCCTGGGACCTACACGGCTACAACGATGCTGCTCATTAGAGAGAGTCATGGAAAAGGAGACAACAACGTGAGTCTGAGGAAGCCAAAGAGGGAAACTAATAGAAATGCAGCACCTTTTCATGAATCCTGTTTAGAGTGTCAGACCGCAAATGTGCTAGTCTATTTCATTTTTTTTTTTTAAGTTCCTGGACACCTGATGGGGCACGTTTGCCTTACTACATGAGCCCAAACTATTCCTTTGCTTCATGATTTGGCTTGGGAAATCACTTAGGACACAATCATTAGTTAAGAGTATCTCACATGGAAAAACGCTTCAGTCTGATATTAATATTCCATGCTCTGTATAATGTTTAGCCCACATACTTAATACAGTAGACAATATATGAAATTGGCCAGTTTATACTACAAGCAGATGATAAAGCATTTCTGACGAAAAATAACACCTCCCAAGCGTGACGTCTTGTACATAAATGGACAAATGTTTGTCCTGTAATGAAATCCAAAAGAACTAGAAATCCTTTCCCTTTTACCAGTCTCCCTAACTGAGAAACTTTGGGCTAAATTTTGCCCTGTATCAGGGCCACTTCAACAAAGCAAACCAGTCCTATCAGAGGATGGCCACAGTGTATCCATGTCTGAAAGTCAGTAGTGATGCAAGAGCTCCCAAGCCTCTCTCCATGGTCAGGGCAGAGAGCTGGAGCATTTCTGTGCTCCGGGGACCCCTAGTGGCTGTACAGGTTGCTCTGAGGGCCATTGGTTATAAATATCAGTGTAATATAGAACAACTTGCAGGTTGTTACACAATACACAGCCAGAACACAACCAGCTGAGCATCAGGGGGTGCAAAGATAACTTAAAGCCACCTTTTGCCACCCTATATCGAGCTGAATCATGCACTCCCCTGCTGCAGCTGAGGACCTAGCCTTATATGCTAAATGGCAAGGATCCTTAGACTCTTCCTGCTACTAAACTAATATATTACTCCAAAGCCTAATGGCAAAGGCATACTCCTTCTTCATAATCACCCCATTAAACAGCTGCAAAAGCCTGATCCTGATCTCATTGACTTCATGGGAACAGAACACGCCCACTCTGAGGATTAGGAGAGATTAACTGCCAAATAACAGACCGCCAAAGCACTCTGGCTCACTGCTTTTCAGCATATTTACAATTTTCCATTTGCCCTTCCTGCCTTAGAACCCAACTGCCATGATGTTGTACAAGTTCTACAAAATGGTCAGTTGAGGCTCTAACCAGGGTTGTTGGAAGGGATGGTGGGAATGTCCCCAAATTAAAACACTTTGGGATCAGATTCCAAAGGTTTGTACTGACTTTGCTGGTGACCATTCTGTAGGGTTTCCACTCTGTGCCCTTTGAGGTTTCAGCATGAACAGGGAGCAATTAAATTCATTACCTATTATTGGTGGCAGGATTGTTACTGCAGTACCACAGTGCAACCCTGACAGACCTCCATTGCACTGCTGACTTTCAGCATGTTGGGAAAGTTCTATGATCAGATCTAGATGGGACTCCTTCACTGACCTCCTGATTGCTGCTTTTTAATTACATCAAAAAGATTCAAAGCCAGATCCTCAGTGGTGTGTAATTGCTTTCAATGGAACTACACAAACTTATGCCACTGGAGGATATGGTCCTCAAGAGTTGATATTGCCTCCATTTCCTTTGTATTAAGCAAAAGACCCTGCCTTAATGTGATGTATGCAAAAATACATGTAAAAGCTAATAATGTGAAAACTTTTAGCAGGGGGTTGGACTAGATGACCTCATGAGGTCCCTTCCCACCCTATGATTCTATGATTATCTCGTACTTCAGATTGTTTCCTGCTGTGCCCTTTGTTTCTTGTTTTGTTTCATTGTCCTGAACTGTTTCAGTGCCTGAGAGCTACAATATGAAATTAATTCTTTCATGATTGTAGGGCCGTATCCTCCAGTCCTTTCTAAATCCATAATCAGCCAAAACTTCCCTTGGCATCAATGGGAGCTTGGACCAAGTTACAGTAGAGTAAGGAGCTGGACTGCATTATGGGCCAAGGCTGCATTTCAACACAAGTCAGTAAAATGTTTTTCTTTTCACTACTAGAACTTAATAGCTCAATGACATTTTTTCTTTTAATTTAAACAATAGAAAAACTGCTCCCAAGCCAGGATCTCCTATGTCAAGTCCAAACCCCAGGGAAATGTTTTATGGCTTAGTCATAGATAGGGGTACAACAGAATAGAAATGGTGACTAACTTTACTTATCATGGTGTAAGGAGGTGCTATTGACATAGAACAATGAGAGCACTCTAGGTTATAGTTTCTATTAGCTAAAAATGATCCAGTATTGTTATTTCAATAAATGAATCTTAATTCAGATAAATCCCTTGCAAAGCATAGCAGAGAAAGAAAAACAAATTCACCCTGAACCACATTTTTTGCAATGAAATTTAGAAGGTCATATTAGGGTCATTTTATAAAGAAAATAATGCTCCGAGGCCACTACAATTTGTGAAAGTCGGGTTAGACGAAAAGCAAAATTCCCCCATCATCTTCCCAAGATTCATTGCACTGTTCTTTTGTGAATACCCTAGAATGGGTTATGGTTGGGGGGCTGCCCCTTTCTAAAGTTCTCACTGCGTTTTGTGATAACTCATTATATTTATTTCTTTACAAATAGCCCCATTAACATTCCAGAAATTAACACAATCATAAAACTTGAAACATCCCACTCCCAATTCAATAGAGCTAGAAGTTTTGTTTCATGAATTACAGAACTGTCAAAACTATGTGCGTGCATAAGGAAATTTTGTATTAAGAGAAGGATGATATAACCTATCTCCAGCTTTATTTAAATTAAATAAGATATCTTTTCTATTTCTCCAGCAATATGGTTGATGAAAATATTTTAGCCCCTGTTTTTTTGGCTGAACAAAATACCCTGTTAAACTGTTTATTGAAAATTTACAAAATAGAAGAAAGTCAAGCTCTTTCAGTCTCCGTGGTCTCAATGGCTATGTCTACACTTGTTAATTTAAGTCAACTTAACAAAGTCGACTTAACATGTCCACACTCAAATTTTAAGTCGACTTAGAGGGGACCCTACAAAATCGACCTAGAGCATCCACACTGGATGCCTAGGTCGACTTGTAGGGGCTAGGTGGACCTAGGACAGGTCCACAGTGGCAGGAGGGGCACCTCTTGCCAAGTGCCAGGGGGCTCAGCCTTTTCCCCATTGTACCTTGGTACAATGGGGCAAAGGGGGACAGGGACCCTGGGAGGGCATAGGTTCAGGGTGGGCAGGGCTCTGCCCTGCCCTTTGGGGGGACACACCAGGCTGTGGCTCTGCCAGCCACCCTGGCAGGGAGGGCAGTGGGGAAGCCCTGGAGCCCCCTAAGTCCACTTAAAGTCGACTTAGGGCTACTCCACATCCACACTGGCTTATGTCAACTTTCTAAAGTCGACTTAGCCAGCAAAGTCGACTTAAAAGGAGGTTTTGTAAAGTCGACTTAATTTTTCCTTAAATCGACTTAAGTAGCTGCTTAAGTCAACTTAAGGAAAATGTAGTGTAGAGGCAGAGTAAATTAAGCTTAATTTGTAAATGTAGACGCACCCAATAAAACCTTACATATTCTGAAATCACATCTCACTCTTTTTCAGATGAGTCTAAACAAGACCACTATAATCCCTCTCTTATGGAGATATTTATTTTTGTCTGAAAAACTTCAAAGCAGGCCATGACAGATAATCAAAATAAAAATTAGCATTCCAATGAGAACTTTTAAAAATTAATTAATAAATAAATATAATAATAATAATAATAATTCTTACAGTTCTTCCACAAAGGAGAACTGAACTAACTTGCTTATCTCTTCCATTCATCATTATTCAGTAAAGTTTTTACCTCTGTTGGGCAAAACCATATCACCAGAAAAACCTCCGCCCCTACCCCGAGTGAATTCATAGAGTCAAAGAACCTTGGAAGGGACCTCATGAGGTCATCTAGTCCAACCCCCTGCTAAAAGCAGGAGCACTCCCACTAAATCATCCCACCCAGTGTTTTGTATAACCAGGCCTTAAATGTTCCCAGACGGAGATTCCACCACCTCCCTAGGTAGCCCATTCCAATGCTTCACCACCCTCCTAGTGAGAAAGCTTCTCCTAATACCCAACCTCGACCTCCCCAGCTGCAACTTGAAACCACTGCTTCTTGGTCTGTCCTCTGTTACTACCGAGAACAGCCTAGCTCCCTCTTCTTTGGAGCACCCCTTCAAGTAGTTGAAGGTTGCTATCAAGTCCCCCCTCAGTCTTCTCTTCTGCAGACTAACTAAGCCTAAATTCCTTCAGTCTCTCCTCGTAAGTAAGAGACCCATACACCGATGTACAGTGGCCCTACTGGAATAATATTATATAGATGTACTTGACTTTTCTCCCCTTGGGGCTAGATTGATATCTTTAGGAACAACTGATTCAGTGTCCCAGAACTCCTGTTCTCTCAATGACCCCTAAGCAGATGTAGAGGCTCTAGAAGGGCCATATTGTAGCCCTATGGCCAACCCCAAAAGGTGTTACTTTGGTTTTGAATATGACGAGTGAACAGAGACAGAGAAATGAAGTCTGGGGCAGGAGAGATGTCTGGAAAATGGGCGTCTCTTCCTAATCGTACATGTAATGAAGCAAAATAGATGTTTATGCTTCCTTGGCATTCTGAAGAGACACCAGCTAGTTGAAGTACTAGCGAATCTGGCCCAAAATGGCTATGGTCTATGAAGCCTGCTACCAGTACAATTACCAGTTGTAGGTGGGTACTGGGTTGGTGAGGAGCACAATCCCAATCACAATTATTAAAGCCTACGAAGACCATCACCTTGTCACACCCCATTCAAAGCTGATTTTTGGCTCCTTTTTTATGTAAATGAGATATTAAAACAGTCCTGTTATCTTCTAAAGCAAAAGCATCCTTCTGTAAACTGCTGAAGCTCATGTCTGCGTGGGAAGGAGTTTAGCTCCTCTATCCAATCTCTTTTCATTTTACTGGGGTTATTATTTTTGCATTTCCTACCCAGGCCTCATATAATCTTGCTTGCATGTTTTACACAGCACAGCACAATAGCGTCATCAGTTTTCCCTTTTATTTCCTAATTAGTTTGAAAAGAGATGCTCTGCAATACCTCTGCATTAAGAAGCAAAACACAGAAGATGGAAACTTTTTAGACTGCACGCCACATGGGCTGCTTTGATATTCTGATCTCACCCTATTCAAGTACTTCTTGAAAGTGAAGGACATCAGTGTAAGTCAATCTCTGCAAAATGCTAGCATGCTCATTTAAAGATACAATGGGCACACTTGTCTGTGATCATGAAAATCTTGGTTTATACCAATTAAGCCCTAGAAAGATTCTATTAATAGTCTTACCTCTTCTCAAATCCACTTTGCAATTTATTTGGGAAAGTCTCAGTTAGATGAAACTGCAAAAGTCCACCCAAGACTTAATGGAAAGGAGCAATATGGAGCAAATATTAATTTTGATAATAGCAAATCTTCCCACATCCCCAACTTGGGTTCTAAATTTCACTGTCTCCTCCTTACACCTTTTATCCTCTTTCGTTCTTTGAAATATTTCCTATAATTGAGACTTTCTTGAAGAGCTGTTTAATGAGAACAAGTTGCATTTATAGGTTTCTGAATATGAATTCCTTGTCTAGGACATGGCATGGCCAATTTTAGACCTTTAATCTGAAGTCTTTTTGGCATTAGCCCTGATTTCCACGGGAATAACAAAATAGCTGGGAAATAAACAGAGTCCTGCGGCACTTTTAAAGACTAACAGATTTATTTAATCTGTTAGTCTTTACAAGTGCCACAGGACTCTGTTTCTCTGCAATAGACTAACATGGCTACCCCTTTGAAAATATCTAGGGTAAGGTATAGAGAGAGATAGAAAGTGGGGGGGGGGAGAGAAAGAGAGAATTAAACCCATCATTGTGCTAGCCAAGGCATAAAAATAAATTGATCAGGAAGCTTTAACTCCATGGGCTGCTTAAACAGACTTTGAATCCATTAGTGCCCTGACTTTTTTAATAAGTAGTTTGGGGTTTTGTTTGTAATTTAGAATATTAAAAAAGATTTAAATGACAAAATTCCAAGTCCGCTGTTTATGTTCCTGTCTTGATATGCTTTTAAAAGCCACCACCTACCCTCCTCATTGGTCCATAATTCCTGCTATATAAGAGGATCCCTGCATCTAAAATTGCAAACAGATACATGAGTTACTTGTTTTATGTTATATTTATTTTTATATATTAAAAACACCACCCTAACTGGAAAAAGAGAAGGCATTTCTGCTAAGGAATTACATTGTACACCCCTCCAAAGAGTAAGACCCTAAGAGCCAATGTAACAGGCAACATACAGAATGACAATCAGTTTTTTGGGGAGCTGGCCTGACAAAGCCTCGAGCAGCATCATAGTAGCTGTTAGAGCAGCTCTCCCTGTTTCTAAGCAAAATGATATCAAACAGATAGAAAAGACATCCAATAATGAGAAACTTGCAGCTGTTTTTGAAGAAAGACTTTTTTTATATTGTATTCCAATCCAAAATACTTTAAACCAGTTTTATCAATAGCGATAAATCAGTATGACGATGTGATGTCTCTTTAATCTTTTCTAAAACAAAATTTTTTGAACTTTTGAGCATGGCCTTCCCAAATGGGTTAGGTCTTCTAAGACAGCATCAAACCTTCTATTCCTTGCTTCCCATGTCAGCCTGAATCCTGATAGTTATGAAGCATAAAAAAAAGTTCAAAGTAAAATATAAATTACCATCCCCTTCAAACACAAGTAGAAGTCTTATTAAGTCTCTAGTGCTTGAATCACGTCCCATGTCTGTTCTTTAGACCTTTCTTCCTTTGTGAGGCATAAATGGACACATCTTATTGATTTTCTTTCAACCTGGATCACCTCGATTGCTGTGAATATGGCAGACAAATCCAACTCATTCTCCCGCAGGGAACGAGGAAGAATGCAGACGAGAAGCTGGGGAAAGTCTTCTCACAGTGGGATATCAAGAGTCATTACGCAAAAACCCCAAGTCTAACTGCTTGTAATTCCAAGTCCTTTTTCTTTTCAGCGCCTTCAAAAAAAATTTTTTTTTAAACAC
Organism: Pelusios castaneus; assembly: GCA_007922175.1. NCBI lineage: Eukaryota > Metazoa > Chordata > Testudines > Pelomedusidae > Pelusios > Pelusios castaneus. The sequence goes on along the minus strand of ML685792.1, from coordinate 5,377,039 downwards.
TGACCACTCATTTTTTAAAAAAATTTATGAATACCATTTTGGCTATGGGATCAATTGCTGAAAGTGCTTTTGTTTAAAAGGAATAGGATTAGATAGGCTCAGGAGGGCTACTAATCCTGATAAACACACATGGTTAATGATTAGTGAATGAGTGTAAACAGATACTGGTAAGAAAGAGGTCAGAATCGCAGAAGCATTGTTTGAAGCTAGAGAGAAAAACAAGTTTGAACTTCCTCTTCTCAATTTAACTACATTTGGTATTTTGTTTTTTGTTGGCTTTTTCTTTTAAAAAATTATAATGTATGGAGTTACGTTTTTCTAAGGAAAATTGAATGAAAAGAAAAGATATGTAAAAATAGATTTTTGTCCCTTATACCAAGCCACTTACTGTACATGAAAAAGGGATTTAGTTATGTAGGGATTTTTTTTAAATCAGGTGAATGACTTCAGAGATATGTAAAAGGGTGGCAAGAATGTGTAGCGCCCCCCAGCTCCGCTCTCAGAAGAGGTAAGGGGGAAAAAAACCCACAACTGAAATGCAATGGGATATATATGGATGAACCAGACGGACCATATACAGACAGATTCCAGTGACAATCTGTTCTGAAAAGGGTTAAAGTGTACAGGGCACTGTGGCTGTAAATTGAAGACATGATGGCTATGTCTACACTGGCAAGTTAGTTCAAATTAACCCAATGTGGCCATGTTAGTTTGAACGAAGCGCTTTGTTCGAACTAACCGGCACATTGACCTTAATGCAATTGACTAATTCGAACTAAGCATGCATGGCACTTGCTTAGTTCGAACTAGCATTCTACTGGGGCAATGCTAAAATTCGTTCGAATTAGTTAAGTTAGTAAGTGTAGACATAGCCGATATGAAAGGACTAATTTCAAAGTACAATATTCCTTCTTGTTAAATTAATTACTGAAAGATCCAGATTTAAAGGACTTCGGTGCAGTTCAGATGCTTTCAAACACAACCATCAGCACAGTGTACTAAGGAAGCAACACCAGTTTAATAAAACCTTGCTTTCTAACTTGTCCTTATCCATGGAGTTGCTCATCACAATGGCAATGAAATGACTTTCTGCAGTAGCTCCAATGTGACATATAGAAACTTTCAGTCCACCAATACACAGTCAGTTCCACATAAAGTGAATGTGTGTTAACATCAAAGGAAGAGAGACAAAGTCACTTTTAGATGGACTTCTCAAAATTTTAGACAGCTAGAGATAACTCCATGGGACCTTTAATATTGTTTAATGAGTCTTGTTACTTAAGACTCATATATGAAGAACATAAAATAATGTGGTCCCAGAAGATGCACAAGGAACTTTAATATTCTTGCTATATAAGTTCTTCTATGCCATCTTACTACATATACCTCTCATTACATAAAGTCATACTGACAGCAATGGCTAGAGCTAGGTGAATACCTCAGAAGAATTTCTACAAATATTCACCCAAGTAAGATAGTTAGATCTCTTTTTTGATCTCTTTGGGTAAAATTCACCCGGGCACAGTAAGCCAGAACTAGGCCTGGGCACCACTGAAGTACCCAAAGTAAGACTTAGGAGGGTCTTAAGTGTTGTGTAGACCTGTATCCACCCTTTCTGTGAATATTCTAGCGAGTAAGTTTACTGATAGGACTGTTCACAGAAAGGCTGCAAATTTTAAATTCTCTAAATGGCCCATGTAGACATTTGAAGGGCCCCCCACTGTATTTTTAGGATCTAGAGCATTTTGAAAAAAGAATAAGAGTGAGATAATAAGGACAGGAGGAGAACAATTAGGTGGACAAGGGATGCCTTATGGAGGGTGAGGAAACACTTGAAGATGAACATCTGGAGATAAGAACACAAATGATGGAGGAAAAAGCACTGGAAAGTGTTACAGGTTGAAGAAAGAAGAACTCCAGTCAGAATCAAATCTATAGATGTTTCCAAAAGTAAGAACCTCTGTAGAAAGATTAGTGAAACAATCAGTTTTTGAGCCCAGGTGGGCATTCATTTGACAGGAGGAATGGCCCCATGGTTAGAGCACAGTCTAAAATTTCAGAGAGCTGGGTTCAGGTCTCTGCACTGCCACAGGTTCCTGTGTGACCTTGGCAAGTCACTTAGGTTCTATATTAGAATAAATATATTAATGCAAAACACTCATTAATGGGGTCCATATCAATACATATGATTAATTTATTTCAGGTTGTGCTATTCACAAGAATTTGGGCACATTTTTCCTATTTAATTTTTAGTGAACAGAGTGGAAGAAATTTTAGCCATTTATAAGATCAAGCCACAGCATCTGATGGAAGAATTCAGATATTCCTCCTGCCAATAACATAATTAAATGGATGAGGTTGATGTGAAATATTTATAACAATGGTGAATCACAGAACACAGAGAAAAGATCAAAAGTTCCATCCTCCTCTACTATCAGGTGAAAAAACGCAAATATAGTGAAAAAAACACATTTCAAGTCACACGTTTTATGGCTCATGAAATAAAGCACAAGCTTAGCCATGTTGTTGGTGACAGATGGCAACAATGTACCACAAATTTGGAACAAAAATGTGCCTGGCAGATATTATAAAGAAACAGACCCAAACATAGAATAATTAAATGTACAGTTTTGAAAGGCCTCAAAAGCAGAGTGAGATCCAGATGATCCATAGCCCATTTGCAGGCAAAATGCTATTGTGCCATTTATTATTTTTTCTTGTGTATTAATATAGTGTTTAGAGATTGAGACACAATACAGCTAAATAGTAAGAGATGGTCCCTGTGTAAAGAGCTTGCATTCTAGAGACAAAACGGGGAAAAAAGAGGTACATAGCTGGCCCATAGTAGAACGAATAAGAGAGCCCAGATGTCCTGAATACCAGTCCAGCACTGTGTTTACCAGACAACAATACCACTTCCAACACCAATTTAACAAACCTTACTAATAGATAATCTACCTTGTCTAATCAGCATTATCCAACCACTGTTCCTGTCCTAAAATACAGTAACCAATGACTTCTGCTGTCACCAGAAATGACAATTTTCTCTGAACCAATCTGTTTATCATCAATGATCCTCAGTTATCTTGCCCTTATGATCCAAGGATTATGCCCATGGACAGTTGGAGGATGCAGCCCATTTATCTACTCGAATCCTTCCAACAGCTAGGACCATTAGCAGCATGTTTTAAAGATTATGGTGTCAATTGGCACCAAAGTATCCCACCTCTTTCTGTAAGCAAACAAAATCAATCACCTGACTTCTGGGATACACAATACATAAAACCAGCAAAACCCGAGACCCTTTGTCCATCCAAACTGCAAGAAGAAAACAAAGCAGTATGATAGCAGTATGTCTTCTAGAACCTCTCAGGCGCTTAGGCCCTAATTCAGCAAAGCACTTAGACACATGCTAAAATTTCAGTACACTCACGTAAATATCATTGGTTATGTCTACACTACTAAAAGTTAGGTTGATTTAAGTCGACCTAAAAAGGTTGACTTTAAGTCGACCTAAAGTCGACCCTATTAGGTCAACTTAAAGTGCTTCCCTGAACAGGGACTTAGTAAGTCAACCTAACTGCCCTTAGGTCGACCTAATAAAGTGGACTTAAGCGTCCACACTGTGCTTAGGTCGACCTAAGGAGTTGACCTAAGGGTTAGGTCGACCTAACCGGCAGTTCTTATTAAGTCGACCTAACCTTTCATTAAGTCACCTTAAGGAATTTCTTAAATCGACTTAATGAAAACCTGGTGTGGACAGGAACTAAGTTAGGTCGACTTAAGTCTCCTTCAGTCGACCTAACTTGCAAGTGAGACATAGCCATTTATGTCAAAGGGACTTAAATATTTGCTTCATTTTAGTCACATGCTTAACTGCTTTGCAGAATTGGGAACTTGATGTGGGTCTTGCACAAAACCCAACCTTTTATTTAGGAAAAGCCTTAAATTAAGAAACTGAACAGGATTTGGACTGAAAATTAAACATTTCATAAACATTCACCTTCAGTCATGCTAGTCGCCACGGGAACTGTGTGATACACCCATTTTCAGTGTACAGTATTCTTAACTCTGATCTGCAGGAAAGCAGAAATACTGCTCAATGCACAATCTGATACCGAAGAGTCCCAGAAAGTGAAGAAATGGTCCTGGAAACAGAATCCAGCCTCAGTGATAAACCTGAAGTTCTGCTCCTTAATAGGTGGTCAAGGTGCACAATGAACAGAGATGCTATCGCTGCTGCCCTTTGGCATCTGTCTCAGCATCAGCTGTCATTTCTGTTTCAACCCCTTCTTCCTCTGCTGCTGCATCTAGCAAAATTCTCCGTTTGGCTTGGTCTCGGCCTTTTGACCTTTTACATTTATCACCCATTTAGCAAGTACTCCGCTGATCACTGTGGCAGCTGTCCCTGCCTCTTTTACTGCCAGATACATGTTCAGGATCCTGCCACTTATTCTTTAACAATGCTAGTGATTTTTTTATGTTCTTTCTCATGCAGGACCTAATCCAGCTCCACTGTAGTCAATGAAGTTTGGCCTTCCACATAGCATCTAATCAGATGTTTTTGTCTTGCACTTAAAATTCGAATTATACACTCACCTGACTGGTAAAAATGCTAATGCTAACGCTGTACTTTTAATAAATGGATTCAAAATGAAATATGATGCCATAGTGACAAAAACAGCTGTAATTTGTGTGTATTCACCTACTTATTAGGGGTCACTAACATTTCTTCAGTCAGAGTAGCATGCAAGAGAAAAAATACCATCTTGTCAACTGCCCTGACCCATTTTTCATTGGCATTTGCCAGCTTTGTCAAAATCTAACCATTTTGCAGAAGCAGGTGCTACCCACTCTATTCTACGGCATAACTAAATACTTTGAATCTGTCTGGGCTCTATCCTGCGGGGGAAGTATACTGATAAACAATGATTGGCTCAAATTTCCAGAGGGGTAGCCGTGTTAGTCTGTGTACAGCAAAAACAACGAGAGTCCTCTAGCACCTTATAGACTAACAGATTTTCTTCGGCATAAGCTTTCGTGGGCAGTAACCCACTTTGTCAGATCATGGGTTATTGCTCACGAAAGCTTATGCCGAAGAAAATCTGTTAGTCTATAAGGTGCCACAGGACTCTCATTGTTTTTGATTGGCTCAAAGAAGTCCTCCTCTGCTTCTCTTATATCTCACTCATTTTTTGATGAGGTCAAGCAACTATCCCCATTTCATCTAGAACTAAGTGATGGTGTAAAGATTGCTACAGTGATTTCTGCCAAGAGGTCCACTGATTGAACAATATTGAACAGGGCAGCATGGATTATCTGTCTCCTTGCTTTGGTTTGGATGCCACAGACAGAAAACACATGCCTTGTTCTGCCCCTCTGTATCAGTATACAGTGTTTGGATTGCCATTCTCCAGGGGCAGAAACTTGTGTCACTGGAATCTATCTTAATTAAGTGTCCTGTGGCTGTGTAGAGGAAGTGGGAAGAAGTTTTTCAACTCCTTGAGTAATAGAGAAATTATTAGGGGGTTAACAAGTTAAGACAGTCAGGGCAAAAAGATAGAGGAGCTGGAGATCATTTCAGTGTAATGCTCATTTAGGAGTCAATTTATTGTGGACCAAGAAAAAATAGTATTCATCATAGAATAATATTTACTAAAGCTGGTAAAAAAATTAAGCTTTCAAAATTTTAGATTTATTTTATATTTCAATTCATTTTTTTGAATCCTTACAAACTCCGACAGCTACATATTATTATCCCCATTTTACACATGGGGAAGCTGAGTCAGAGAGATTAAAATCCAAATATACAAAGCATCTTGCCTGTGTGCTATGTGGAGCTCTCAGCCTACAGTTCTCTTGGGAGAAATGGCTGGTGCCTCTTTTAAAATACTGAAGCCTGATTTTGGATGCACGCATATCACTGGGATTGGGCAAAGGTGCTCAAGTGCGCCAGCTAGCTGTACTGTTCACTCGCTCTGTCTCTCTTTTCTTGTGGCAGCTGCAGCTCCAAGTGGCTTACCCAACACACACCACAAATGTGTCTTTGCATGCTCACCATGCTTTTGAAAATTTAGCTGCGGTAGGAGTCTATCTACTATGTTGGGTAATAACGTGAGGACACCACATTTCTAAAACTAGACTATTACATGAGCTTTCAGACAGAGAAGAGTTTTTCTGCAGCTAAGTCGCCATCCATATGTAAACAGACTAACTTCCTGGTACCTGGCCTGCTCTGAACACTTCCCTCCTGCAGTTTTTCCTCCTTCTTCCAAGTTCCATGCAGGTTACTGCAGGGGGGAAACTGACCCACACATTTAGTGCCGGTACATGGCTTATTCACTACTTAATTTGTAGGTAAAAGGCTTAAGTGTTATAAGGGGCTTGGACAGCCCGGCTCTATGGGGCTGAATTTCACTCTAAGCAATTTGCTGGGAACTATAAAGCAAGTCAGTGTCAGAGCCCAAACCTGGCATTCCTGTCAGTAGTCCTGTGTTTAGACCACTAAACCATCCATGATTCTGTCTACATAAAATAGATCAAGCCAGCCAAAAACTTCACTCTGGACCCTTGCTACCTCTCATCTCTAACTCCTGGCCTGTTCCAATTTGCTTTTCTAGATCTCTACCTAACTACTGCACTTAACAGTTGTTTTCTATTTTTTTTTTTTTTGATGACTCTATTTGTTATCTTTCTGGACTATAAACCTTTCAGTCCAGAGCTGAAGGATGGACTGTTATCAAAACACTTTCCCTGTGGGGGTGGGGGAAAGTATGGGCTTGTCGAAAGCTGTTTAAAAAAAATGGGGCTTTTTCTAGTATCAAGAACCTATAGTTCTAAATCCACTTAACTCTCATATTATTTTCCTACTGTAAAGTAGAAAAAGAAATCCCTAGACAAAAAAATGAATAGACTGTGTAAAGTTTTAGGCTCTAAAATAAGTTCCCTACCTAAACAATTGCATAAAAATACAAAAAATAAGCTAACTTATAATAAATGATAAAAACTGTTTCCTATGAAATCTGAAAGAATGAACTGTATAAATTATTTGTGTGAAAATAGCAGCATTTTCAAATGTAAGGCTTACAGTCCTGTTTTAAAAAAAATCTAAAAATTAAACAAAAGAAGCCATTTTTTAAAGGAGAGAGGGCTCAGTGGGATTTATTAATGCACATCTTTCAGAGATATTCTTACTTGTACAATGCAAGCACTGGGTTAGCATGGACTTCCAAATTATATTTAATTGGACAATTATTCAAAGTGAAAAAACCTACACAATAAACTAAGGAGGTCCTTAATAAACACCTTGTCTCTTCAAGAAAAAAGGGAAGTCGTTTACTGACCCAAGAGGCACAATTTTGTCTTTGGTAAATTTATTTTAAAGTAATTGCTGACTCCGGGAGTAACAATATTTTAAAGAAAAACTTGGCACTCTCAGGCAGAATAATAAATTGTTCTCTGCCCTGTATGAAGGCCTAATCACATTAGAAAGATGTACATTTAACTGGCTGAGGCAAACAGAGGATGTATATCACCTGGTCTACAAGCCCAATAAAACTCATTAAATGACATATAGCTTTTTCCTCTCACCAGATTAGAACTGAATTAGAGAGGGGAGACAAATGATAATGTACAGGTCGGCTTTACATCTCTGTCTCACTCTCCCCCAAACAAAACCTGCCATTTTTGTTTAAATAAGGTCCTTTGAGGCCCCCCGGAAGGACTTTCACTGATTTACCTTTGTAACAGCCCAGTTGTTATACACAAGAGAGAAAGAAGGGGAAGACCCTTTTAATTAGCATCACCTTTGTTAGGAGTTGGCTGCTGTCTTAGGGCTCCATGAGAGGCTATTTAGATCGCCAATGAAAAATTAATAGTACATTCTAATGTTTAGCTCTATATCTGGGACTGAGTGGGCTCCTATACCTGAATTGGGACCCAGTAGGGGCAGATGCTATCATCACCCTGACAGGAGAGTTTGGAGCCAGGTAAGCTCTTCATAGCTTTTGGCCTCTCTCTATCTATAATGGGAATATCACATCTGAACAACTGACTCCTGAAAAAGGTTAAAGCTGGATCTAAAATTGGTAGCTCAAGGCCACCTCTCTTTAGCACATTCTCCTTAGCTTTTCATCTTCAGAGATCTTTATAATCATCAACCAATCAAGCCTCGTGACCCTTTTAGGTAAGTAATGCCACTTTAGAGAAAGGGAAATTAAAGCAGAGATGATCACAAAGACTGAGTTATCAGCAGACCTGTGGTTAGAGTTCAGGAGATCTCAGCTCTTAAGCCTCTTTTTTTTCTTTTTTATGCCTGCATAAATGTATACATTTCAGACAGCTGCCCTGGGAGCATACCCTGAGAGCTCTTCCTGTAGTAGTCTCACTGACTTCAATACAAGAGTGGACTTCCATTGGACTATTCATAGCGGTATGCCTAAATTCAACAGTAATGTTTGATTCTTATTTATTTAAAGTATTTTACCAGGAAAATTCCAATTCAGAAACCTCTTCTCCTCAACAAGGTCATCCTGAGTTGGGACAGCAATGCAGTATCTACCCTCCAACCAAAACAAACAATCGTCAAGATGAGATCTCCTTCCTCATTTCAGACAAAATTGCAGGGTCTCTCACAACACAGGTTATGATAAGAGGTTTATTATGTGAGGTGGGAGGGAATATTTGTAGTCCAGGTAACAAGAAGCTTTCCTTTTAGATGCTTTCATTACAAACCCTGATAAATCTTAAGGGTAAAGAGGATGTAAGAGTAATGAGGATTTGAAGGTTTCCTCAGCAATATGGGGATTATCTCTCTCCTATACTGCATTGCCATGGGACATCTGGCTTCCAAATTTGTGCCTCCGTTTAGCAGATCTGAAGACCAGCCTACCAATTAAACATTCACATAGGTTGTAATAAATCAACAACAGTGAAACTCTGACAAGGCGATGGCTGTTGACAGATAAAAACAATACATTTCGTTGTGCTGTTCTCTAAAAACAAACATGCACTTTTATCAGATTTTTTTTCTTTTAATCAAAAAATTGCCTTTTTCAATGTAGTCTCACCTAATTTCACAGAGGACTTGCACTACTCAAGGTTCCCCTCTCTAAACCTGAGCCGCATATAAAAGCAAGTCCTGACACAGGCTCTGGATCCAACTCTTATTGAAGTCAATGGAAAAAACCCCAATTCACTCCACCAGGAGTTAGGTCAAGCCCAAATAGCACTAGCCTCTTGCATCTTTTTATTATGAACATATTGTGGGCAAATGGAAAGGAAAGAACCAATAATCCAGGTATAGAAAAGTTAAATAGAATGTGAACACCACAGACATCCTCGTATTAAGTTATGTCTTATGCACCAACATTTGGCAAGAACAATGTCCTACTGTCCTTTATAGTTAGGAAGTTTTCCCTGAGATGTCTGAGGGCCCCAATCATGCTACCATGGACTTCAAAGAAATGAATATCAGGCCCTTTCAGAAAGGTGGAATGTTCCCCTTAACTTCCCCAACCAGAGATCAAGAGCAAAGCTGATACACCACTCAAGTCCATAACAGTCAATTTCATGGTGATAAGATTTGAAAATTGGTCAGATTTCATGATTTCAAATGTTTTCATCTGAAATTTCATGGTAACCATGGCGACAAGCTCCAGAGGGGTAGACCGTGTTTGCTTATTTCAGCAAAATAAGCAAAGAGGTGTTTTTATGGTAACCATGGGAGTCCCAACCCAAAATGGGGTTGAGGGGAGGGTTGCAAACCAATGGCTGGGGAGTGGCAGGATTGCCACTCTCACTGCTGTGCTACCTTGAGAGCTGGGCTTTGAAGCTAGGGCACAATGAGTAACACAGGGGAGATCAGATTTCAGAGAAGGGCCAATTTCACGGTCTGTGACACGTTTTTCACAGCTGTGAAATTGGTAGGGCCCTCGTCAACTAGTTTAAGCCCCTACCAAGATGCAAGATTTGTTGAGTCTAAACTATCCAAGACAGGTGATGGCTACTGTGACCGGGGCCTCCTGGGATGATTTCCTGGATGTGCAAAAATCAGGGCAAGCTGCAAAACCGGGAGCCAGACTCCCCAAACACTGATGGTGGTACTTAAACCAGGCTCCCTATCAGTCACAACCAGACTCCTGGTTCCCCACACCGGTTACCACAAGAAGTCTGCCAAAATAGAAACAGCCCCCTTTATTGCACTCCAGCTACTCTGGCTCCCACCTAGCAACACGGTCCCTTAAAGAAATAGGTTCTCCTGACCCCAAAGGGCCAGCCACATCACACAGAACAATACAGGTTTGGATCTCACCTAAAATACCACACTGAGAGCCAATCCTTTAGTATCTACAACTAAAGGTTTAATATAAAATGAAGAGAAGCAAAATATGAGAGATGTTAAAGGGTCAAAGTGAATCACATACATACTAATGATTTAAAGGTCATGTAAAGCAGTTTGCAGGCTTCTTCCTCTGGTAAACACCCTCGGGTAGGCCTCAATCCTTTGTCCAGTCGCAGAGGAATAGTTCCAGAGATGGGTGTTGGCTGTAGACTGGGGACTTGAGACAAGATGGAGTTGGGGCTGCTGCCTTTTATCCCTTCTGGCCTTCTCCATGCCATGTGGAGTTCTTTCCAATCAAAATGGAGTTGAGTCACAAGTTCAAGTCCTAGTGGCTCAGCAGATTTCTCCCTGGGCTCATTGTACCTGGAAGCTTCCTTAATGGGCCATTAAGGAAACAATGGCTGTAGACATCCAGTCTGGGGAGTTTCCCAGAATCACACAACTTGGAATACAGATACAGCTAACACATTCATATCTTCTAATACAAATATGATACCTACACATAGACAAAATAATCATTTCTAACAAGTTACAACCTTCCTATTGATACCAAACATGACATAGTTCCTATGGATTGTAGCAATTATGAGATATTAATACAAAATAACATCATAAATGGTTCCCTAAATTCAGACAGCATCACAGCTACCCAGCCTCCTTTCGAATACCTTCAGTGAGGAAGCTTCCACAACCTCCTGAGGCAGTCTGGTCCATTATCCTACTGTCCCTTGCAGGTAGGAAGTTTTTCCTGAAATTTAATCTAAATCTACTATGCTGTAGTTTAAACCCATTGTCTTTTATCCTGCCCTCTGTGGCAAGAAAGAACAACCTTTCTCCTTCTTTTTTATGGCAGCCTTTCAAGTATCTGAAGACCACTGTCATACCTCCCCCCAATCTCTTCTTTTCCAAACTACGCAAACCCAGTTCATTCAGTTTTGCTTGTATGGCTTGCATTTCATCTCTTTCATCATCTTTGTTGCTTGCCTCTGTATCCTTTCCGGTTTCTCTACTTTGGTGACCAAAGCTGGACAAGTAGAGGCCTAATTAGAGCTTAGTACAGTTGTACTATCACCTCATGTGATTTGCATGTTAAGCCTCTGTTAATGCAACCTAAATTGTTTGCCTTTTTTTTTTTCCAACAGCATTGCATTGCTGACTCATGTTGAAATTGTGATCCATCACAACTCCCAGATCCTTCTCAGCAGTAAAGTTGCCAACCCGGATCCCCCCCCCCCCGCCCCATTCTTTATTTATGCATTATGTTGTCTATAGCCCAATTCTCCAGTTTATCAAGGCATCACTGAATTTCAACTCTGTCTTCCAAAGTACTGGTTAATCCCCCAGCTTTGTGTCATCTGCAAATGTGATCAGTATGCACTCAGTTCCTAGCTGCAGATCATTAATAAAGACATTCAACAACATCAGACCTATAACAGATGTCTGTGGAACCTCTCTTGAGCAGGGCCGTCCCTGGGGGGGGGGGCGAATGGGGCAATCGCCCCGGGCCCCACGGGCCCCCCACCGCCACACTCTTCCCTGCTCCGCGGGCTGGGAGCACTAAGCCCGGCCTCTGGTCTAGCCCTCCCTGCCCCTGGGGCGGAGCAGGTGGCCGGGTCCCGCCTCTGGGCCGGCCTGCAGTGACCTGCCCCATGCGGCCAGGGCCAGCCCTTGGCGGCGGCCTCGGGTCCCCAGCTGGGGCACCAGCCACAGCAGCCTGGGGTCCCGGCTGTGGCCGGCTCCCTCCACCGGCGGCCCCCACTTCCGGGGCCAGGCCCAGAGCCAGCTCCCCACCGGTGGCCTCAGCCTCCCCGCCCAGGCTGGCTCCCTGGGGAGGGGTGGAGCTGCCCGCCTGCCCTCCAGCACGGGGGGGGGCGGGGCCCCACCTCGGCCAGTTGGCCCTGGGCCCCACTCCCCCCACGGGACAGTGCTGCTCTTGAGAGTTCCCTCCATTCAGACATCATTCCATTAATAGTTACCTTCTTTTTCAGTTGCTTAACCAATTATTTATCCATTTAATGGTCATTCTGTCAAGCCCACAATTCTCCAGCTTACTTATCAGAATGTCCTGTGAGACCGTTGCAAAAGCTTTGCTGAAATCCAGGTATGTTATGTGCACCCCATTCTCCATATCCACCAAATCAGTTACCTCACCAAAGAAAGAATTTAAGCTGGTATACAATGATTTGTTTTTGGTAAATCCATGTTGACTGCTAGTGATTATACCTTCATACTCTGATTATTCACAAATTGAATATTTAATACATTGCTCTAGTAACTTCCTAGATATTGACATCAGGCTGACTGGTCTACCTTTCCTAGGCTCCTTCTTCTTCCTCTTTTTAAAGATGGGCATTACATTTACCTTTCTCCAATCTTATGGGACCTCTTCTGTCATCCACAAGTTTCTAAATATTATTGCCAGAGGCTCTGAGATTTCTGCAGCTAATTCCTTCAGAACTCTCGGGAGAAAAGCATCCAGCCACACTGATGCACGTCACAGCCTCCGCTCCAATGCAGTCCTCCAGTGCCTGTGGACCTGGGGGCTGCACCAGGGGCTGCGCTGTATGGCAGCCAGCCCCACCCCGTGGGGCAGACTGGCCAGAGCAGGGCCGTGGTGGGAGCCCCAGCCCTCCCCCCAGCAATGGCCCACTCGCAGGGTGACATATTGGGGGGTGGGATTCAGCCCAGGACCCCCAGACCGGTTAATCTGGCCCTCATGCAGTTGTGATTTCTAAATGCCTCTCCAGAAGTTAACCCATTCCCTGTGTCTTCATTACTTCAGCCTAAATGCATATTGGTGGGATTTTTGTCACCATCCCCCATAGGACCTAGTTTAAAGCTCTCCTTAGGCATCTTAAATGGTACATCTCCTTATACATCTTTAAGTGGCACATTAGTCTTGTACTGGCCATCTGCACAGGTATTAATTTCATCTCTTGGGTTCAATCATTCATTAAGGCACAATGAATATAGACAATGTAGGGCTGCACCAACCTCGCTGGGTGCTGTAGGAGGTATTTCAGTTCAGGGGGACAGGATTCATCCAAAGATCATTAGCATATGGGGGCAGTAACCTGACTATGACACCTCTTTAGAAGGGTCCAATATTGTCCTCCCTCCAAATTAAGGGTGCAGTCCCTGACTTCCAGAGATCTCAAGGACTGCAATTAGGCTAAGCTGTTCCACAGGGGCTTAAGAGGAAGGGGAATCCCTTTCACATGTACTGAATGATGCACAGGAAACTGGGATCATAATCTAACCCACAAAATCTTAAATCTTTTACCTCTTGCCGTATCTCATAGGAAGCCTCATTCCCAAACCATAATGATATTTGAAAGATCCACATAACACACACTATTTTTCTAGTGAAGTGACTGGGCTTGGAACAGAATGGGTTACCTTGTGGATCACTTTTTATCTCCGTAAATGTTAATTCCTGAGAAGCACCCATCAAGCATAGCCCATTGATTCTTTCTTGCTGGTTTCTCCTCCTTTTAGCCGTCTAGCCCCTACTTAGCATTCAGGTTCGATACTAAAACTTACAGGTCTTATTGAAAAAAAATAATGCAAACACACACTTTAGGCCTCTGCTCCTTCTCCCCTAAAGGAATCCCACTTCCTTGATTAGACTCTCTCCTTTTCTCATCTATAATGTTGAATAAACCATTAACTGGAGATAATCCAGAAAGAAAATGAGTCTATAATAGGATAAATCCCATTCACCTTTACTTGACCAATTTATAGAAAGAGTCACTGAAACTTCGAAGCACATCCTTTGCCACAGCTTATTATTTCTTTCCTGATTTGAACTTCAATACTATGGAGCTCACACCTGTAGTATGTTCCATAGTTATTACAATGTAAACAAATATTCCTTCTTGATACTTACCTGAACAATTATTCTTTCAAAAAGTATTCATACTACTGTAGGCAGGTATGTGTTATACATACAAATACCTTCCACAAATATGAACCACTGGACAAATATGTATCTAATTAAAACAGCTTCAGAAATGCATTTACTTCAGGTTTTTAGCAACAAAAAGTGACATGTGACATGAATACACATGTAATGTTCTGAGTAACACGACAATAAGAAACAGATTTTCAAAGGGCTCTAAGAAAGTTGTGTACGAAGTTCCCATTGACTTCATTGGAGTTACTCTGCATTCAAATTAGTGAAAATAAACGTGGAAATTGGCCCATTGTTTTTTTAAAATACATTCAGCTATTGCTGATAAATTAGAGAATCTCTGAAAAGGAGTTTTATGGTTTGAAACATTTAGAAATGATACTTAGAACTGATACTTTCTGCAGCTTCTACAAGATGCTATATTGAAATGCATTGTGATAGATAATCATGATCATTTACACATAGTGCCAGAGAGACAGACAAACATAAGAAAAACACCCTGTCTCTTGGAACTTAAACTGAGATCTTAGTCCTCAAAACAATGTGGACTGCAAAGCCACTCCTCGAGAGGTTCCGAGTAAAGTTACATCAATGATTCAGTGTCTCTCCCAGGTAGCCTCTGCTAATAGGGCTGCTATGACCATAATATAAAACTGTCCATCAATTTCCCTGCCCTTGTCGAATTCTTATGGGAAAGCAATGGTGAGTCTATCTCCTTTAGCACAGCTGCCCCCAGAGGTGCAGGAAGATACAGATGGCACCCCCATGTGCTCATGGGGTGCATCTGGCAATAATCTGCCATGAATTATTCACTCATCTGTACTCAGCAGCATGGCATTAGGTACTATTTTTAGAATGAGATTTAAAACTAAGCTCCTGACTGAACACTGTCATTAAAGATTCTCAGGCATTTCCCTTAAGAGCAAAACATCACCCCTATGGGCCCAGCCCAACTCCAACTTACATAAACCATTCCACTGACCAAAATTCTTTCCGCATTCCTAGTTAGCTATGGTCATCCTCTGCATTTCCCATCCTAAACTGCTCTTTGTGAAGTACTTTGGGATCCTTCAGGATGAAAAACTCTATGTATGGTTATCTCTAAGCTCTTTGAAAATTCCTCTGAAAAGAATTAACATTACATCAGCATTTCGTATATAAGAAATGAAATTATGCTAAGTGCTCCTTATATGTAATCTAAGAAATGTTGTAAACACACTGGTATTGTTATCTATATGCAAAGGCACAACCACAAAAATTTCCATAGCAGAAACTTATCATTACACATGCTTTCTATAATTTGTCCAAGTAAGTTCCACCAAATCCTATAATAGTGTATGAAATATACATTTGTCCACTGTTCCAGCCTAGGGCTTAAAAACATGATCTAGACAATAACTACTTATATAAAAGATGCAAGTTCAGAAACCAAGAGATATTGGGTAAAATTTTCAAAAGCAACTTTGTGATTTAGGAGCCCAAATCCCATTTTCAGAAGTAATTCAGACACTTGAAAGAATAAGTATCATTGAAAATCTAAAGGACCTAGGCACCTAGGGTGCATCTACGCTTACAAATTAAGTTGACTTAAGCTTGTTTAAGTCGACTTAATTTACTCTGCGTCTACACTACACTTTCCTTAAGTCAACTTAAGCAGCTGCTTAAGTCTACTTAAGGAAAAATTAAGTTGACTTTATAAAACCTAGTTTTAAGTCGACTTTGCTGGCTATGTCAATTTTAGAAAGTGAATTATTCACTCAACTGTACTCAGCAGCATGGCATTAGGTACTGTCTTTAGAATGAGATTTAAAATTAAGCTCCTGACTGAACACTGTCATTAAAGATTCTCAGGCATTTCCCTTAAGAGCAAAACGTGGAGTGGAGTAGCTCTAAGTTGACTTTAAGTCAACTTAGGGGGCTCCAGGGCTTCCTCACTGCCCTCCCTGCCAGGGTGGCTGGCACAGCCACAGCCTGGCGTCCCCCCCAAAGGGCAGGGCAGAGCCCTCCCCACCCTACCCCTATGCCTTGCCAGGGTCCCTGTCCCCCTTTGCCCCTTGTCACTTGGCAAGGGGTGCCCCCCCTGCCACCGTGGACCTGTCCCAGGTCCACCTAGCCCCTACAAGTCGACCTAGGCGTCCAGTGTGGATGCTCTAGGTCGATTTTGTAGGGTCCCCTTGAAGTAGACTTGAAATTTGAGTGTGGACATGCTAAGTCGACTTAAATTAACAAGTGTAGACATAGCCGATATGTGCTTCTGAGCATTTACTCTGAGGCACCAAGAAGTGTAAGCCCCCCTATAGTGCTTAGTGAAGATAGTAAAGAATAAAGATACTACCTACACCAATGGAAGAGCTTCTCTCATTGGCATAGGTACTCCGTCTCCCCAAAAGGTGGTGGTAGCCCTCCTGTCAGTGCTGTCTACACTGGAGGTTAGGTCAGTATAACTGCGTTGCTCAGGTGTGTGGATCACTTGAACAACTTATCTATTTTATACTATACTACACAATGCTATTTATTTTATTTTGTTCATTATTTATTTTAACACACCAGCTTGTCACTGAGGGCTAAAGGTGGTAGGACGGGGTAACAAGGTACAGATAATGGCTAACTTTTTGGGAAGGTCAGGAAATGGGGTTCTCTTTTTACATTAGACAGAAGAACATTCAAGGTAGGGAGATAGATGGGATCTGAAAGAACAAAAAAAATAGCTTGTACCGCATTACAACACATAAAGACCCTTTCAAGTGCTGGTTTACGGAGCACCAGGGACAGAGGGGAAAAAGGAAGTCAGCTCATGTGACACTGGTAGATCAAGCATCACTGAGCATGGACAAATTCACAGTTGGAAACCAGACCAGCTCACCTGTAAGTTCATATTGTTCAAGATAGGTGTTAAACTTGTACGGCAGTGTTTAGAATTGAGACTCTAGACTTTATGAAATGCTTGTAAATTGCTACATGCATAAATCTTACCTATTATGTCTGTGTTCAGAGTTCTAAGGTAATATGTAAAAATGCCTCCTCTGAGCTTTAAGGCAGGAGGAGTGGCTTCCCTGCCCATCAAGAAGAACTATCAAAACTAAATGGGCCATTATGAAGCACCACAATAGAAAGCCGGGGCAAATGGCCCCCTCACTCCCCTAAAGATGCTACATGCAACAAAAATTCTTCAACTCTTTGCTGTTTGGACACTTACAGGGCTGGAACAAGGAAACAAAAGCAGAGATTCCCAGAGTCAGTTTGGGTTAGCTCTAAAAGACATGCAGTGGACAGATTAATACATCCATCACCTTTTGGAACCATGGACTATAACTCCTTTTTGCATATATGTTGCCTGCTTTAACCTGAAATAACACCCTCATTTCTGTTTCCAAGTTAATGTGTTCTTAGTTAGTTCATTATAGAGTTGGCTATGTCTTTGGAATGTGATCTGTGATACAACTTGACCTGGGCTAAGTGATTGGTCTCTTGGGACTGGTAGCAACCTGAATATTTTTTGATCTTTGGTGTAAGTGGCCAATTATCATTAAGTCCAGCTTGAATGGGTGACAAGACAGTCTGAAGTGCCTAAGAGGACTCCGTAGTAAGACTGTTTCAGTGATTCAAGAGGACATGTTTCTTACTGAGTTGGTGAAATCTAATTATAGAAAATACAGCTAGTTTGCGATGTCGGCCCTGAGTTGGATTCCAAAATGGTCAGGAAACCAATAAGATTGACAAGAGTGAAGGAGTTCTGCTCCTATTTCAGGATTGTGGTGAATAAATGGGCTTCACACTCATGATCAAGTAGAGTGTGGAGATTTGGGATTTAGAGAGACTGTGAAGGAGGGAATTAAATTAAGACAAAAGGGATGAAGGCATTCATAACAGACTTTTGGCTGAAGACTTGTGAGGAGTGAAAGGTTGGACTTCTGCTTAAGGGCACTGGATTAAGGCTCAAAGGGACACTGAGTTCCTCTGGCGAAAGATTTCCTGAGTGACCTTGGGTAGTTACTAATACTTGTCATTTAATCATTTCAGTTTATGAAATGGGGATCAAAACACTGCCTTTGTCTCTCTTTTCTATTTAGATTTTAGCTTTTCTGGGCAGGAACTGTCCCTTAACTATGTGTGTACCTGGCACAATGGAGTTTGGGCCTCAGGAATAAAAAAATATTACAACTTATTGCAACAATAATTGTGATAAGACATGCGCCCTTTGGAATGGCAGCCACTACAGCTCTCAGACATCCAACTAGTTTACCAAGAACCATTAGGAATTTCAGGAAAATTCTACTACACCGTGTTATACAGAATGTCAGACTAGATGACTGTAATAGTGCCTTCTGGCCTTGGAATCTATGAGCTACTGAATGAATGACTCTATGGTGGAGGTAAATCACATCAGTGAATCATCATGCACAGGAGGAAGGATCAGGTATTGTATAAGGTCACATACCAGGACAGAAACTCAGTGAGATGAGTCATGTTGGGATTCAGTTAGAAAAGGTTGTTATGTGCAGCATGAGGTACAATCTGAGTCCAATGGAGATGTAGTCAAATGGAGTAATTGTGGTTCATGTTGCAGGGTTGAGAGTCTCCTGCGTAGATGTCACTCCAACTGCTGATGGCTTTAGATAACAAGTTAGGATACAGTTTATGTGAGACATAGTACTACCTTCTGCCTTATATAAATTACAAAGTCCCCGAGAGCAATTACTCATCAGTGTATTGCACAGCAGGGGTTAAAGTAAGGGGGAATGCACTGGAACGCAGTTCCAGGGCCCACAAATTTGAGGGACCAGAGTTCCGGGGCCCCTAAAAATAGAAAAATCCAGCGGAACGCATGTTCCGCACTGCCCTGGCTGATGGCAGGTCCTACACCCCACCATTGTTAATCACAATACTTATTGTGTTATGCAGTGTTTGCTAGTTTGTGACAATAATTGCTATAGACATAAATGCCATATAAAATTATAAATATTTTTATGGAGCAATAACCGATGCATGTGGTACTGAGAAGTGGTTGCAAATGCCTACCTGGGCTGGGGCCTGCACATGCATAAAGGGGGTCCGGAGATTAGGAAGGTTCCAGGGCCTGTCAAATTATACTTTAACCACTGTTGCACAGTCATCGATAGGCCCTGTTCTGCAGAAATGCAAAGCTTGGAAACAGAAACCAAAAGCAGATACAACTGAGGGAACAGAACCCATGCCATTTGTATCTCTTTACTCTGAAAACAATGGGGTTTGCTATTGAGATGGAAAGAAAGTATGTTACAAATACGGAATCAATCCGTATGTATGCAATGCATTATAATAAGGGAAGTCAATAATTACTTTGTAGTGCCAGGGGGAAAAGAGAAGTATTCTGAAAATTGCAGTAAAGTCAGGAGGATGCTCCAGTGAATTCTTTTAGTCACACGGACACCTTCTTGTGTTCAGAACACAAGGGGTCCCAAAAACTTGAATTAACTCATACCGCAAGAAGAAATTATGTCCACACACCTTAGACTCTCCAGCTAAAGCAAACAATTATCTGGTAACTAATTACACAACAGCACAAATTCTAATAGGGCATAAAAGCCCAGCTGCTTCCTTTTAAAGAACTCTTAACCCTTTCATGTCAGTAGTTCCCAAATAACATGAATATGAAAATTGTTTTGATGCTGCGCACATGGACTAGTTCCATGGTAGAGATACCATTCGCTCTTACCTTAATTGAACTGAACTCAAAGCCCATTTTAGATATTAGTTCGTGAAACATTCAGCTGTCTCAGAAAGAGATGAGGCATGAAGGTTCATGGTTGTAACTGAAACAGTATATCCTTTTAAAATTATCTACAAAACCCCTATGAGTCTCACATCTGGGGCAGGATTGCAAGTTGTGTTTCCAGCAATGGAACTACATTATAATTATAGGAACTATAATGCAAAGAGTTGACCCTTATGGTTCACAGACTAGCCAGACTGGTCAAGAAACTGGGTGGACTATTCCGTATTCTTCAGAGTAACCACAGGATAACAGGTTTAGGCTGAGCAAACTGACCAATGAACCTACAATTCTGGGTACTGACTGAGGAAATGATCAGATTCCTCACATCAAGCCCTGAGTGGAGTTCCACTCATACTCGTAGGGTAACAACTACTGCGCACTTGTGAGAAACAGAATCTGATTGACTTTTTAGGTAGCTTTCCTGAGCTCAGACAGAATCAGAAAAAGACATGGGTTTAAATTAATTTAAGAAATGGGCTTAAATTAAGGCAAGGGAGGTTTAGGTTGGACATTAGGAAAAAATTCCTAACTGTCAGGGTGATTAACCACTGGAATAAGTTGCCTAGGCAGGTTGTGGAATCTCCATCACTGGAAGTTTTTAGAAGCAGATTAGACAAACACCTGTCAGCGATGATTTAAGATGGTACTTGGTCCTGCCATGAGTGCAGGGGACTGGATTTGATGACTGCTCGTGGTCTCTTCCAGTTTCTATGATTCTATGTATCCCTCAGTGCCTTATATGCAACTTGGGTAAGCCTGGGATTTTTGTGAAAAATCAAATATGTAAAGAATATAGATAATTTATTTTAACATAAGCTCAAACTCATTTACATCATTTTATTTCTAAACAGAAATAAAATTACAGGCCTGAAACCCATATCTTCACTAGAACTAGACTATTTGCTGAATGGTAAGAATGGTCTGATGTGCCACCACCTGCCATATGACTGCATATGATTACAAAGGTAAATTATTTGCTTTTGTAAAATAATAGTTAGAAAAGGGAAAGGTCACCCATCCAGATAGAAACTTGGCTGCAAAAAATCATCAGCATACAGAGGTAGCAGGCCTATTCATTGCTTTATAAACAGTAGACCAGGATAACATTACACCGTTAGCAATCTGTATTTGTTCTAGCTATGTGAATCATAGCTTTGCATAATTTTATCACACTCCTGCCAGGGAAAAGCAAACATTAAGCGAAATATTAGAAGCCAGCCAGTTAAATATCCTAAAAGAAGAAAAACATTGAGACTATCTCTATTGCTATGATTGATGAGTATTATTTTATCTGTGTGATTTGGGGGCTTGCTTCTTTCTTTCTTTATTTTGTAATATCACTTTAAAATTATTTCTAAACAGCGATTAGTTTATTTTGGTTGGTCTGATATTGTTACGTTCTGCTGAAGCATTCATATAACCACTTGGGTTCTTACATATCACATGATTGATTACCTACAGATAAGATAGCAAATATTACTTTAAGAGATCTGACCTTAGGTGCATCATACCAGAGGAAAAGAATTTAAATGCTGTATTACTTGCACTCAGCCCCAGTAAATGTTATAGAAGGGGAAAAAAATGTTTTCTGAAGTTTTCTGCTTCGATCAGAAACTTCTTCCAGTAACATTCTTCTCTATTTCCCCTGCTGGAAATATTTTTTATCCCTCGGTTTCATTATGAGAACAGACACCAATGTTGCATGCTTCACAAGATGCTTGGAGAATAATCTTCGACCTGGAAGTACCTTACGTTATTAAATTTTCTCCTGCAACACACCCTGGATCTCTCTAGGAACTGCAAGATCAAAAACTCCATGTGGGATAATCTGCCTCCCACACTCTTGCCTCTATACTCTAATCTAGTGGTATACAGGGACAGTAACCAGCCAATAAAGCCCTGAGGGTGAACTTCCCAAACTTATAAACTGCATTGTACCACAAGTCACTGATAATGCTGGCTCCACTGTTTGCACTGGTATAGGGTCATGCTGAGGATGGAGCTTGCGTCAAAAGAGGGATGAAGGTGTAGCATGTGCCATTATAGTTATTCTGACTTGTACCTCAAGCAGCACTGGGGAAGCTGACATGACATAGCCATGCCTCCTGTGCTGCTCAACGAATGCAAGGGGCTAAATCAGGGAAAGTGCAAAAGGGGCTAAAAGCCATTTCGCTGTATTATGTAAAAGCCACTTTCCTGTATTATGGCTTATATATGTTCCTTAACCCCACAGTTTCCTCCTTATGCTACTATTCCTTGTGCTGAAAAGCCTCCCCCACTCAATGGTTGGCAAAAAGTTCTAGGTTTTCCACCAGGGAGGAGCTAGACAGGGACAAAGTGGACTGGTCCTATCAGCAAACTGAAACTTGTTTCCCCATGTCTTCTAACAACTGAGAAAAAAATTAACTAGATTTCCAGGGAGAGAAATTCTTCCAGGAAGTGGAAGTGTGCATTGTAGAAGCGTGGATTATCATTTAATCTGATCAGAAATTCAGTATGTTTTCAAACTGTACTGTACTTGTGTAAATTGACATCAGATTGGACTTCTTTACCTTGATTTGTTATTAAAAGCTACCTCATGCCCAGATAAGCGGATATATATTGTACAGGAGTAATTAGATGTCAGTAGAGGCAGTAGTGAATGACTAGATCTGTGACAAAGTGCACCCGTGCACCAGCACTGCACTCAATCTACCATATGTGAAGTACTCATCAAGGAAGGCCAAAAACCAAGGGCTATGTCTACACTTGAAAAGTTAGGTCAACTTTATGAAGTCAACTTAATAAGGTCGACTTTAAGTCGACAAAGTGGACCGTATTAAGTCGACTTAACAAAAGTCAACTTAACTTTTCAAGTGTAGACATGGCCCCTTTTGACCTTATTAAGTCAATTTAACATTTTAAGTCGACTTAAAAAGGTCCACCTAGGCACTCCTCCGCGTCTCCACTGGCTTAATTCAACTTAATAAAGCCGACTTAAGCGTTAGTTCAAATTAAAACGAGTTGTTATTAATTCGAACTAACTTTTCCTTAATTCAACTTAAGGAGCAGCTTAAGTCGAATTAAGGAAAGGCCAGTGTAGACGTGGAGTAAATTAAGTCGACTTAAGCCACCTTAAGTTGACTTAATTTGTAAGTGTAGACATACCCAAGGAGAGAGAGTAGAAATTCCATCCTGGAGTTACATGATTTTTCAAAAGAATTTGTACTTTGCCGATTGCTGGGACTCTTTCTTCCGTAGGATACTCATAAAAGCCAGAACCCTCACACTGTCCAATAAAACCAAATCAAATAAAGGAAGAGAAATTCTACAAAGTAGGCTTTAAAATTGCACCTGTCTTCCTGGTGAAGTCTAACGAGTTCCTGTCAAAAGAGACTCCCCAGCAGAAAAAGTCATGATAGCTCTGTAGTTTATGACATTTCAAACTAGATAGGACAAAGCACTAGAAAATATGCAGCAGGAATAATCCTGAGTTGGTGGTGGGAGGCTGTAGTAGAGTACTAGATGTTGTGTTTTTCCATCTATGATTTCTATCTGAGGTTGTTACTACTTTGACTAATTAGGCCTTGATCAGTACTGACCAAGACAAAGTAATCTAAAAGCAACATTGTAGTCTTATTAACATCATGAAAACTACAGTGTTCTGCTTATATGTGATAAGATGGCATTTTAATTTGCTCATTTATAGAAGTTCATCTGTTCATGACCAAACCAGGAAACGTACAGAAACTTGCTGGTTCTTCATGTTAAGAAGAGAGTAACTGGCAGACTTCGTTATATTCCATTGCATGTTATCTCTCTGTGCATTCCCAAAGCTATGACTATAAAAGACTGCAAGGTGACAGAATATGTTCATACAGCCTTTAAGTGCTACTTTTCAGGATGCATTGTGGTCTGTAACCCTGAGGCACTAAAGTGTTTAATGATGTTCCTGTATGTACTTAGTATTCTCTAAGTGGATCTTATATGAAGGTGTTCTAAATTATAAATCTAGATGTTAACGTAACATTAGTGATAAGCAAACCTCAAAATGTGCAGAGGTTCAGTTTTCATAAGCATCTGTAAACGCTGATGCTGATCTGGAGTCTATTTGCATGGCTTTGGCCTAAAAAATGGGTGGATTCTTCAAGATAATTTCTGCAACACTTGTCTCCAGCTAAGTCAGCAAGACTTTGAGAATAACTTCTCTCCTGGTATTTTGAAACTTCTGCTCCTACTGATAAGCAGACCAGGGAGGGCAGAGAGGCATACAAATGACCAAAAATAAAGAGGAACAATATATTTTCAAAAATCATGTTTGACAGGACCTTCACAAATAGGAGACTGCAAATTCACGCAGCTCTTCTGCTGAACAGAGCTAAATAAAAACTAGTTATTTGCAAACACTCTAATGGTAACAGCAAGTTTCCTGGCTTCTTACTGGTTCTGCCTTTTGTAAAGTACTGGTTATGAAAAGTGAGCACATGTGTGCAAGAGAAAGAGACAGACAGATGCAGGCTTGGCACAGACAGTGAATGAAAGTGGAAATAGCGGCTCAGTACTACAAGCACAGCTGGCAGTGACACCTTAATGCTTTTCATTATAAGCCTCTGTTTTCAGTCGCTTATAACATTGTTAAACTTTAAATATTTGGGCTGAATTTTTCCATGCTTAGTCTCTGCCACAGACTGCTTTGGGGGGGGGGGGGGGGGCAAGTCTGTGATTTCCAAAGACTATGAAAACAAGAGGATTTCTCTATGGCAAATTCAAACGTTTCTTTAAAGTGCTCTACCACTCTCTGGGTTCGGAGCAAGAACTTTGAAATCTGGCGGGGAAATGGTCCTCTATGGTGGCATTCTCAGAAATGCTCCCAGTTCCACGCGCAGGGCCAGGTAGGCAGGCAGAGATTCAGAGTCTCAATGCGTGGATGAGACGATGGTGTAGAGAGGAGGGGTTTACGTTCATTAGGAACTGGGGTAACTTTTGGGATGGGGGGAGCCTATACAGGAGGGATGGGCTCCACCTAAACCAAAAGGGAACCAGACTGCTGGCGCTAAACATTAAAAAGGTTGTAGAGCAGTTTTTAAACTAGAGGATGGGGGAAAGCCGACTGCTGCAGAGGAGCAGCTGGATCGGACACAGACTTCTTTTAAGGGAGAGTCTGACGAGAGGGAATCTCCAGGTTATAGTTATAGTTATAGTCAGGAACAGAGGACAGAAAAGGATGGTGAGGGGGCCGGATCCGATGATAAACAGCCACATGACCAAGAATCTGGCACATTAAAAAAGGGCAGACAAATAAACAGGGACAAGTTTTTAAAGTGCTTATACACAAATGCTAGAAGTCTACATAATAAAATGGGTGAACTAGAGTGCCTAGTGGTAAAGGAGAATATTGATATAATAGGCATCACAGAAACCTGGTGGACAGAGAGCAATCAGTGGGACACAATCATTCCGGGGTACAAAATATATCGGAAGGACAGAACAGGTCGTACGGGAGGAGGAGTGGCACTATACGTGAAAGAAAATGTAGATTCAAATGAAGTAAAAATCATAAGCGAATCCACTTGTTCCATAGAATCGCTATGGATAGAAATCTCATGCTTCCATGACAATATAACATTAGGGATCTACTATCGGCCACCTGACCAGGATAGTAAGAGCGATGATGAAATGCTAAGGGAAATTAGGCAGGTTATCAAATTTAAAAACCCAATAATGGTGGGGGATTTCAACTATCCCCATATTGACTGGGAACATTTCACTTCAGGACATATTGCAGAGATAAAATTTCTCGATACTTTGAATGACTGCTTCATGGAGCAGCTGGTATGGGAACCCACAAGGGGAGAGGCAACTCTAGATTTAATCCTGAGTGGAGCGCAGGAGCTGGTCCGAGAGGTAACTGTAGCAGGACCGCTTGGAACTAGTGACCATAATACAATAGCATTCACCATCCCTGTGGGGGAAAGAACACCTCAACAGCCCAACACTGTGGCATTTAATTTCAAAAGGGGGAACTATACAAAAATGAGGGGGATAGTTAAACAAAAGCTAAAAGGTAGAGTGACTAAAGTGAAATCTCTGAAAACTGCATGGGCGCTTTTTAAAGACACCATAATAGAGGCCCAACTTCACTGTATACCCCAAATTAAGAAACACTGTAAAAAAACCAAAAAAGAGCCACCATGGCTCACCAACCATGTAAAAGAAGCACTGAGAGGTAAAAAGACTTCCTTTAAAAAGT
The DNA here is from genome assembly GCA_007922175.1 of Pelusios castaneus. Classification (NCBI taxonomy): domain Eukaryota; kingdom Metazoa; phylum Chordata; order Testudines; family Pelomedusidae; genus Pelusios; species Pelusios castaneus. The sequence continues at coordinate 5,350,800 of ML685792.1, read as the reverse complement.
GGAAATCAAATCCTAGTGAGGCAAACAGAAAGGTGCACAAACAGTGCCAGCTTAAGTGCAAGAGTGTAATAAGAAGAGCCAAAGAGGAGTTTGAAGAACAGCTAGCCAAAAACTCCAAAGGTAATAACAAATTGTTTTTTAAGTATATCAGAAGCAGGAAGCCTGCCAAACAACCAGTCGGGCCCCTTGATGATGATAATACAAAAGGAGCGCTTAAAGATGATAGAGTCATTGCAGAGAAACTAAATGGATTCTTTGCTTCGGTTTTTACGGCTGAAGATGTTAGTGAGATTCCCAAACCTGAGCCGGCTTTTGTAGGTGACAGATCTGAGGAACTGTCACAGATTGAAGTGTCACTAGAGGAAGTTTTGGAATTAATTGATAAACTCAACATTAACAAGTCACCGGGACCAGATGGCATTCACCCAAGAGTTCTGAAAGAACTCAAATGTGAAGTCGCAGAACTGTTAACTAAGATTTGTAACCTGTCCCTTAAAATGGCTTCGGTACCCAAAGACTGGAAGTCGGCTAATGTAACGCCAATATTTAAAAAGGGCCCTAGAGGGGATCCCAGCAATTACAGACCGGTAAGTCTAACGTCGGTACCGGGCAAATTAGTTGAAACAATAGTTAAGAATAAAATTGTCAGTCACATAGAAAAACAAACTATTGAGCAATAGCCAACATGGTTTCTGTAAGGGGAAATCATGTCTTACTAATCTATTAGAATTCTTTGAAGGGGTTAACAAACATGTGGACAGGGGGGATCCAGTGGACATAGTGTACTTAGATTTCCAGAAAGCATTTGACAAGGTCCCTCACCAAAGGCTGTTATGTAAGTTAAGTTGTCATGGGATAAAAGGGAAGGTCCTTTCATGGATTGAGAACTGGTTAAAAGACAGGGAACAAAGGGTAGGAGTAAATGGTAAATTCTCAGATTGGAAAAGGGTAGCTAGTGGTGTTCCCCAAGGGTCGGTCCTAGGACCAGTCCTATTCAATTTATTCATAAATGATCTGGAGAAAGGGGTAAATAGTGAGGTAGCTAAGTTTGCAGACGATACTAAACTACTCATGATAGTCAAGACCAAAGCAGATTGTGAAGAACTTCAAAAAGATCTCACAAAACTAAGTGATTGGGCATCCAAATGGCAAATGAAATTTAATGTGGATAAGTGTAAAGTAATGCACATTGGAAAAAATAACCCCAACTATACCTATAATATGACGGGGGCTAATTTGGCTACAACGAGTCAAGAAAAAGATCTTGGAGTCATTGTGGATAGTTCTCTGAAGATGTCCGTACAGTGTGCGGAGGCGGTCAAAAAAGCAAACAGGATGTTAGGGATCATTAAAAAGGGGATAGAAAATAAGACTGCAAATGTATTATTGCCCTTATATAAATCCATGGTACGCCCACATCTCGAATACTGTGTACAGATGTGGTCTCCTCATCTCAAAAAAGATATTCTAGCACTAGAAAAGGTTCAGAAAAGGGCAACTAAAATGATTAGGGGTTTGGAGAGTGCCTCGTATGAGGAACGATTGAAAAGGCTGGGCCTCTTCAGCTTGGAAAAGAGGAGACTGAGGGGGGACATGATAGAAGTATATAAAATTATGACTGATGTGGAAAAAGTGGACAAGGAAAAGTTGTTTAAATACTCCCATAATACAAGAACCAGGGGTCACCAAATGAAACTGATAGGTAGCAGGTTCAAAACAAATAAAAGGAAGTTCTTCTTCACACAACGCACAGTCAACTTGTGGAACTCCTTACCTGAGGAGGTTGTGAAGGCTGGGACTATAACAATATTTAAAAGGGAACTGGATAAGTTCATGGTGGCTAAGTCCATAAATGGCTATTAGCCAGAAAGGGGTTAAGAATGGTGTCCCTAGCCTCTGTTTATCAGAGGATGGAGACGGATGGCAGGAGAGTGATCACTTGATCATTGCCTGTTAGGTTCACTCCCTCTGGGGCACCTGGGCACTGGCCACTGTCGGTAGACAGATACTGGGCTAGATGGACCTCTGGTCTGACCCAGTACGGCCTTTCTTATGTTCTTATGTCCTGGGGTCAGAGATGTGCCTTTTGCTTTCCCCAGATAATACACCCAGATTTGACCATGCGAGAAACCTATGCAAATTGTCATTGCACACGTTTAGTACAAATTTTTAAGCGTTTGGCTGCTAAAATCACACAATATCCCATCTGCATGGAGAATGCTCCCTGGTCCCACAGAGCTTGAGCTGCAAGTGAGAGACAGTAGCAAACAATCACTTGACATGTGGGAAGAAGCAGAGGGGCTAAGCACCAGGAGAACATCTCAGCTCTTCCCCTTACTGGTCTTAGTAATTTTATGCACGCCACTGCTGTCTAGCAAGCAATTGGGTAAGGCAGTGGGAAAGTCCATGTCCTGTCTACATTCTAAGTGCTGGTCCATATTGAGAACAAGAGCCTGTCTTTCTAAAATAGACTAACACGGCTACCCCTTTGGAATTTGTCTTCCTACCAGCTGCACTCCATCAGCTCAAGTAGTCTATGGTGTGGATTTAAAGGTCCTGAACTTAAATCCTACTGATTACTGATATAATTCCAGATAACAGCTTTTTTTTTGTTTTCATAGAATAATAGGGATGGAAGGGACCTCATGAGGTCATCTAGACCAACCCCCTGCTAAAAAGCAGGACCACTCCCACTAAATCACCCCAGCCAGGGTTTTCTCTAACCGGGCCTTAAAAATCTCCAAAGATTTATTTCAAACAACCTAGGAAATTAAATTTAAAACGCCATCTTTTGAAGAATGTTAAGATTGCAAAGTCAAGCACTGAGTCAAAAGTTAGGAAATGCCAGAATTAAGACTGTCCTTGCAACTTGAATGCATGTGTATTAGGAAACTACTGTTCTACAAGACCCTTGCTTCATTCATTACACAGTGGAGACAGTGAATGAAGCAGAGCTCTATAAGGCTGGCAAGGATGTTCTCTTGTGCTTAAGACAGTGGACTGTCATTCAAAAGAACTGTGTACTTACTATTCCTGGCCCTGTCACATATTTCCTGTGGAAGTGAGATAAGACTATCATGATGCATTTATACAAAAGGAGGTAAATTAAGGTTACATAAGTAACTCAATTCTCAATATTCCTAATGTTTGTATGTTTGACTCTGCAATCTAAACATTATTTAAACATCTTTTCTCTATGTAATAGTATGGTAACTCTCAAGAATATTCTGACTGGAACTGGCAGAAAAATGCACATTTTTATGTGCAAATCATTATTCATTGAAAGAATTTATTACCAATAAATACTGGTGATGGAAAACTATTCTGTGAACTCAAATTCTGACATCTGAGATCTTATTCAGGACCTAAAGAAAGAAAAAGAGCTAACTCTCCTTTGACATTGAAATACATCTGATTAGGAGAGAGAAATTCATTTAATTAAGATATCCAAAGGATCATAGCTAGCATTTTGTGATTTATTACTGAATTTTAAAAGTTAACTTTGTTCTACTGTGACTTTTGTATATTAACATTCAGGACCATCTGCACAGACTTCATCCATGCATATTTCAAGCTCTGGAAGAGCTCAAGTTTGAATTAGTGCTGATGTGTGGACATTGTTCATCATTAACACGCAGTATGTGTGCCCCGAAGAAAGGTCAACAGATCCTGAAATATAGAACCATCCATATCAACACTTCTTACAGAGCAATGATATCATCCCAAGCCAGTTTTAGACATCTGTCTGAGAAACCTGGGACTGCACAGGAAAGGAGAGAAGCACAAAAAGACAAGTTCTCCAGCAATCTGCTCTGACTAGTCTGCCCAGGGGGTGGGTGGCCAGTTGGTGTGTGGGGTAGGGGTCTCTGATGCAGCCCCTAGGGCCCTAGGAGTCTGCGCCAGAGCAGTGGCAATCTCGCTGCGAGCTAGCCACTCCACCCCGGTGGGCCAGCCGGCCCGGGGTGGGGCAGAGTGCACAGCCCAGCCTCTGGCTCCAGAGTCCCGCCCCACCCCCACACAGCACCACCAGGGAATGGTGCTGAGCAGGGCAGGTGCCGGATTAGCCAAAGGTGTTTTAGGGGCTTGAGCCCGGGGCCCCCATTTTGGCTTAAACCCCTGTGATAATCCAGCTCTGATGAAAGGCACAACACTAGTTCAGATTTGAAATTCAAAACGCTGTGGGATTCCTTTCTTTAGCATAAAATAAATAACTTTTTCTATAACCTCAGCTTCATGATTGTTTATTTCTCAATAACAAAAGTGAAGGGACACCAAATTTATATAGCACAGAGAAGGAACTTAAACAAATGATATGTTTACAAATGAGGGATATTTGAAAGGTTCCAACTCTTGATTTTAGTGGTCCTACAAAGCATATTTTCTACATTTTCTATTTGTACTTTTCAGAGAGGAAAGGTTATTCACTCTCAGTCACTAAGTTTTATCATGATTGCCCCGTATATTTGTATAAACCTTGTATAAACCTGCGGGTTTATTTTAGGTCAAGACTTTAAAGAGAGACTTCAGAATGCGAATTCATATGCAAATTTGATACCATCAACTCAGGTTTGAATAGTGATATTTCTTAGCTTTCTCAATATAAACAGTGATTGTCCATCTTAAATTGTACTGTTGCCCCTTTGGACCTGAATAATTAGCCGACATTTGGGGCTGTGTCAGGTTGTTTCCATTAGAAGCATAAACTTATTATACGAGTCAGTTATTTCTTTAGTGCAATCCTATTTATTTACCAAGAACATACACAAAGTCCTGTTTCCCCGAACACAATAAGAACAAGCAACAACAAGGAATTTCCATGCTAAGTCTGCCTTTTTAGTGAGTTCTGTGCCCAAACACAGCTTTGTCCCTTGGCTTCCTCCCATGAATGCTTCTCTCTTTTTCTGCTGATTAGAGACAGACACACACACATGGTTGCAACCAATCATTCCCTCTATGTTCTCAGTCAGTACCAGAAAAACCCATCAAATCAAACAGATTAATTGTTCTTAAGGTTTGTCATGTAAACTAGTGCCTTAGGACGGTGGCCTCATGTTGTTTCAAGTTCTCTCTACAAAAAGAGACCTAATTGATCTCCCACCTAACCTGAATGTACAGAGATTAGAATACCCGTCTCTTGTCTACAGATCAAAGACCTGCTTGATGGCAGGCATTAATATCTTCTAGCATGACCATATTGTTCTACTGCTGTAGATGTATCCCACATTTTTCAAAAAGCTAGGCAAAACATGCCCCATGGTTTGATCACTAAATAGATTTTAAACACACACATATATAAAAACATGAGCGTGGCCTTACCAATAACTAGCACAAATCATTTTCCAATTCCGTGGCAGAAACACATGATTTTAAAATTGCTGGACCCTAACTGTCCAGCCAAATTGAAAGATATTGAACTATCAATCTCCAGGAAGATGAGCAGTGACAATATCTTTATTACTTGTATATCATATGGGTGAATTATCATGGGCTCTCTACAGAATACTTCTGCCTGTTGTAACACAGCCTGAAACAATAGGATAGTTCCATGGAAAAAAATCAGACATTGGAGGGAATTTTTGGTCCCCATACTAATCTGCCTTATACAACCATTATACACATCATATATTGGCAATTGGTGATTGTGCTCCTATCAACTGCCTGTTGTAATACTACCCCTTCGGCCGTCCAGCAATGTGTTAGGAACACAGTCCATATATTCCACAAGCTAAAATGAAGATGAATGAAGTCAATCCTTTCAAAAATGGAATTTTTGTGCAAGAATAGCATAACACTGTCAATTACTGTATTGCAGAGCTTGGCAATCTTTTCCCATCTGCAAGGGGGGTGAGGGGGAATGAAAACGTAGTATTCTAAAGTCATGGCCCCAGTCACTGCAGACTCAATAGGAGAAGCTGTACACTTCATGCTATCTTCCTCCTCCCTGTAGAGTTATATTGGAGGCAGCAGTGGGTGTGGGGAGGTAAAGCCCTTGTGGTTCTCCCTGAGCCTCTGTGCATACAGCTGGTTTAACTTTGAGCAGCCTTTAGGCTAAGTTACACCTGGGGTCATGGTGGCCCCAAGCTACCTAAGATAAGGGGTGAGGGTAAGCAGTGGGGAGAATGGAAAAAAATAACAAGCATATAAAGATAAAATCAGAAAGCCTAAGAGTCAAAATGAGTTAAAGCTAGCAAGGAACAGAAAAGGCACTCAGAAGATGTTCTATAAATATATTAGAAGCAAGAGAAATGCGGATGAAAGTGTAAGGGAAGGAGACCTTATCAGGGAAGGAAAACTAATAACTCACAAAAGAACAGCCATACTGGGTTAGACCAATGATCCATCTAACCCAGTACCCTGTCTTCTTGACAGTGGCCAATGCCAGGTGCTTCAGAGGGAATGAACAGGACAGGTAATCATCAAATGATCCACCTCGTCGGCAATTCCCAACATCTAGAAAACAGCATTCCTCTAGTAAGAAGATCCACAGGTTGACTCTGTGTTGTGAAAAGAAATACTTTCTTTTGTTCATTATAAACCTGTGCCTATTAATTTTATTTGGTGATCCCAGCTTTTGTGTTATGAGAAGTAAATACACTTTCCTTTTTACTTTCTCCACACCAGTCATGATTATACAGATCTCTATCACATCTCCCCCCTTAATCATTTCTTTTCCAAAATGAAAAATCCCAATTTTATTAATCTCTCCTCACATGAAAGCTTTTCCATACCCATAATCAAGACTGATGTGTTTAATGCTTATCTTGCTTCAGCCTGGACTCAAAGGTAATTGTGACCAGACATTAAAACAAATAATATCAACAAGAAGGGGAAGGAACTCAAGCCAAAATAACGAAATTACCTGTTAAGGAATATTTAAGGTAATTTACATGTTTTCAAGTCAGCCTATCTTCAATACCTAGAGAGATACTATAATAAATAATGAAACAAGCAGTTTTTAAGCATTTAGAGGATAATAAGGTTATAAGGAATAGCCCACATGGATTTGTCAAGAACGAATCGTGCTAAAACAACCAAATTTCTTTGACAGGGTTACTGGCCTTGTGGATAAGAGGGAAGCTGTAGAAATGGCATATACTGATTTTAGTGACGCTTTTGACACAGTCCCACATTATATTCTCATAAACAAATTAGCGAAATGTGGTCTAGATGAAATTACTAGAAGGTGATTGCAAATTGATTGAAAGCCAGTACTCAGAAAGAAGTTATCAATAGTTCACTGTGAAACATGGGAAGGCATATCTAGTGGGGTTCTAAAGGGGTCTTTCTTGGGGCTGCTACTATTTAACATTTTCATTAATGCTTGGATAATGGTGAGGAGAGTATATCTCTAATGTTTGCAGCTGACACCAAGCTCAAAGGATTGCAAGCACTTTGGAGGACAAGATTAGGATTCAAAGTGACCTTGACAAATTGGAGAAGTGGTCTGAATTCAACAATATGCAATTCAATAAACAATAATGCAAAATCCTTCACTTAGGAAGGAAATAAAATCAGATGCACAAATCCAACATGGGGAATAACTGATAAGAGAGCAGTACTGCTGAGAAGGTTCTGAGGGAATAGTGGATCACAAATTAAATATGTGTTAATGACATGATACAGTTGCAAAAAAAGCTAACCTCTTTGTGGACTGTATTAACAGGTGTGTGGTATGTAATCTTTCCTCTTCACTTAGCACAGGTGAGCCCCAGCTGGAGCACTGTATGTATCCTATTCTGGGCACCACATTTTAGGAAGAATGTGGACAACATGTGGGGAAAGTACAAAGAAGGAAAAATAAACATAAAAGGTTTAGGAAACATGACCTATAAGGAAGGTTAAAAAACTGCACAAGTTTTATCTTTAGAAAAAGACAACTGAACAGGGGGACCTTTTATGTTAAGGACTGTTATAAAGAGGATGGTCATAAATAGTTCTCCAGAACTCCTGAAAGTAAATCAAGAAGTAATTAACTTAATCTACAGAAAGGGAGATTTAGGTTAGATATTACAAAAAAACCTTTCCAAGTATAACAGTTAAGCATTGGAATAGGTACCCAAGGGAAAGTTGTAGAATCCCCATCATTTGAGATTTTTGAGAACAGGTTAGATAATCACCTGTGAGGGATAGTCTAAATATACTTAGTACTGCTTCAGTGCCAAGGCTGGAGTACATGACCTCTTGAGGTCCCTTCCTGTGCTATGTTTCTATGACACTGTATTTAAGATTTTATAATGAGAAAAAACAACCTGGAGCTTTTTCAACTGCCATTACACTTGCTTAGTTCAAACTAGCATTCTAGTGGGGCCATGCTAGTTCAAATTAAGTTAATTCAAACTAACTAAAATTAGTTCGAACTAACTTTAGTAAGTGTAGACATAGCCTAAGGTTCACATTCCAAAAAGCAGCTATATAACTTGGAAGAATTTATATTGGGGAAGAGGTTTCTTTCCCTCCTCCTCCTAACATCTAAATAAAACTGATAGAGCATGGTGCATTTCCTTGCAGATTTCCTCTTACTCAAGTGCTATAAGAAATTAGCAACTTTTCAATCTCCTGTCTCTAATCCTAAACCATCATCTGGTTGGCTTTTGGCAACACCATAGGGAAAACCAAGCTGCTTAAAAGCTAGATAATGATTCAGGAGACATCAGTGTTGACCGCATCAGTTGCATTCATGACCTGCCTGCTAAAATTGCCAAGGAGAACAAAGAATCTAGAAAAATGACTTCGTCAGTGGCCCTTTATAAACTCATAGAAAATCCTATTCAGCACTAAAAAGTGACCAAGGCAAGAAAGTCAGAGAATTTTAAATTAATAAATGTAGCTCCTGCTTTCAGAAAAGATAAATGCTAGAGCCACATGCCAGGCTACTGAATGTTTCTATACTGGCACTGCATCTGCATGCAGAACCAAATGGAAGAATCAGTACTATTAAAAGGGGAGAAGTGACACTGTGGCAATAAAACCATGAAGAGTAGTGGTCCTTGAAAAAGATCTTAAAATTCTCATTATTTCTCATTTGCATTTGCCATCACTGGGATTTTTATGATAAAGTCCAATTAAGAAAAGAGATTTTTTTTACAAGGCCTATTTATCAAAAATTCAGATAAACTCTTTGATGAATTTTCTGCATAAACTCATCATGAATAAACATAATCCTGTTGCTCAAAGAACAGATGCCATCCTGTAATTCCCTGCCCCTGATAGCTCTGCTCTCCAGTCTTAAAGGAGAAGGAAATTGTTTGACCAAGTTTCCAGAGTGAACCATAAATCATAGACATCCCTGCCAGAGTAAACTCATGTTTCTTTTACAAAACAACTGTTCCTAAAAGAATTTATTTTCATTTTAATAAAATTTCTTTATAAAAAATAAAATCTAAACACTCGGCATTTTTTCCAGTTCTGGTTGAGAGTGAAAATGTACATCATCAAGTGGCTTTATACAAACAAGCTGTTATCCAGAGGCAGAATGGGGAGATTTATGTCTTTTCCCTATTTGGAAAGGTGTAATTAGAAAATGGTAAAGTTCTCTCTGTCCAAGTCAGATATTGGAGATATGAAATAAAAATGAAGACTTTCATGAATATATTCAAAAGGGAAATTTCAAAAGTAGATGCTGCATGGGAGATCATCACATCTTCTTTTAGTCAACTCAAATATTCCCCACACACATACAGATGTTTTAAGGGGACATCCCCGAATACAGCAGTCTTCATGTCATATTTCGTGGTACATTAGGTTGCTAGGGTGAGGACTCACACTACTGAAGGGAAGAAATATGTACTTTAGAAACACACATGGGGTAAGGCACAATGGAATATAGGGCACAAAAAGCAGCCCCAACCTTGCTTGCATGTTCTGCCATGTCTCCCCCTGCACACATCAGACACACACTGCTCCCTTAGCCTCCATGAGCAGCAGCACCATGAAAAATAGTGCGTCAGGATTAGAAGCAGCAGACTAGAAAGTATTACTTCAGAGAAAGTGGTATACCATAGGCGTAGTCCCTGCAGCAGGTCTTCAAGGAATCCATTTTGAAGCACTTGGAGGAGAGATATATGATAAAGAAAAGTCAGTATGAATTCACCAAGGGCAAGTCATGCCTGACTAACCTAATTGCCTTCTATGATGAGGTGACTGGCTCTGTGGATATGGGGCATGAGGTGGACATCATATACCTTGACTTTAGCAAAGCTTTTCATATCGTCCCCCACAGTATTCTTGTCAACAAATTAAAAGACGTATGGGTTGGATGAATGGACTATAAGGTGGATAGGAAACTAGCAAGTTCATCGTGTTCAATCGGTAGTGATCAACAGCTTGATGTCTAGTTGGCAGCTGGTACCAAGCGGAGTGACACAGGGGTCAGTCCTGGGGCTGTTTTGTTCAACATCTTCATTAATGATGTGGATGATGGGACAGACTGCACCCTCAGCATGTTTGCAGATAACACTACACTGGGCGGGGGAGGGAGGAGTGTTAGATACACTGGAGGGTAGGAATAGGATATAGAGGGACCTAGACAAATTGGAGAATTGAGCCAAAAGAAATCTGATAACATTCAACAAGGACAAGCGCAGAGTCTTGCAATTAGGATAGAAGACTCCCATGCACTTCTATAGACTGGGGAACAACTGGCTAGGCAGCAGTTTTGCAGAAAAGCATCTGGGGGTTACAGTGGACAAGAAGCTGGAGATGAGTCAACAATATGCCCTTGTTGCCAAGAAGGCTAACAGCATATTGGGCTGCATTCAGAGAAGCATTGCCAGCAGATTGAGAGAAGTAATCATTCCCCTCCCCACAACAGGAAGAACATGAACAAACTAGAGAGATTCCAGTGGAGGGCAATGAAAATTATTAGGGCATTGGGGCCCATGACTTATGAGGAGAGGCTGAAGGAACTGTGTTTATTTAGTCTGCAGAACAGAAGAGTGAGGGGGGATTTTCAAGCTTCTGACTAAGTGGGTTCTCTCCCATGAAAGTTCATGTGATAATAAATGTGTTAGTCTTTAAAAGTGCCACAAAACTCCTTGTTCCTTTTGCCGTAGTACTTTAACAAACTCTAAATGAATGTCACTGTTTATTAAATATTTTTATTTAACGATGTTTTCAGAGGAGACAATGGCCACTGGAAATGACAACTTCTGCCAGTTTTAAGTCATGTTATCTCCTGACAACACAGCGTGTAATACATGTCATTCAATGTATGAATGATTTCTTCTGTTCAGAGTTTTCATCTGCTTGCTTGTCGCACAAAGTATATGCATTACCCGATTAAATAACTCATGGCCCCATAAATCGTTAACCATGTGTACAATACATAATTCAATGGTCTGCAAAGTGAGCTACAATTCAAAGCTTTTTCTCAGGTTTAAAAAAAATGTAACTTTGTTTACCAAACACTGTTCCAGTGACCTTTCCCTCTAGTTTCCCTAGCATGTTTGTTCAGTTTACTGCTCAGAACATTTTTAATGTTACACCCAACTCCTGCAAAGTCAAATTAATGCATGACAATCCGTCAAAATCAGCTAGATAACAGAAAACACATTCTGATTCCAGAATTATTGTTTTCTGATTCTAAATGGCAGTATATGAAACAAAAAGAGAACAGAGTTTGATTTTCAAAGGCAAAATTAACCCCAAGAATGATAGAAAAAAATCTTTTGAATCAAGATACTGGAGAAAAGATTTGAGATTAACCAGGAAGACAATATATGCATTGTTGCACATACAAACTTTGATCAAATAAAAAGGTTTTTAATAGTGTGTAACAAGAGATTGTTCAAATACAGATACTATGCATTTGTTTTCTAAGAGTAAAGGAGAAATGTGCTTGAACCATAAAGTTTAGATCTGGTTCCAAACTCCCCTAAAGTGTTAAAGGCCCATCTCTAATCTAAAGCCAAATATGGTTAATCGTTTTTTGGCATATGGGTTTGTGGACACTCGGCAACCCTAAATATAACCCACATAGAAATTTAAAGGTGAGAAGAAACATTCCAAGTCTTGTCTTAAGTGAGCCTAGAAGAAACCAGCATCAGTAATCACAACCATCTTCACAGTATCTTACCATCTCCTCCAAGATAAGAAGCAAATAGTGCACTTACTCCCTCTATTTCCTCCTGCCTGCCAAGAAACAGGCTTAGCAGTGGCTGTGGACTGCCATTTAAAGGGAAGATCACCGGGTCATATCACCTCCTGTATGACCTTCTTCTTCCCTGCTTAGGCACCCTCCCCCATGTACAGTCTGAGCCCTCTGGCCCATGAGCTCCTACATCCACCCTTTTCCAAATCCCAGTCAATGTCATTGCAACCTGGAACGTAACATTGCAGCACAATTCTAATTCAGCTTGGTGGCCCCTCCATTATGGCCAAGAGGTGACTGAGCCAGTGACAATCATAATTATGTTTCATTATAATTATAATCATAATTGTTCGGCCCAGCGAAAAGCATTAGGCCTTTGCATGAGTGGCTCTTCCCTCCCCCAGTAGCCAATGTTCAGTGTTTTTTTTTCCCTTTTAAATTAATTTGTGAAAATGAAGGTGCTACAGTGGGGAAATCCTGATTAAAGTAGTAGCTTTTACATTGAACTCTGAGTTCATCTTAGATGTTACTGTGGCCCAGCCTGTGTGTAAGAGGACTGGACACAAACTTTTGTCAAACTGCACATGAGCACTTTTTTGCCATTGCAGCTACTCGAGCGTCTAAATACAGTAGAGATGAAGCCAGTGCTGTTGGCTGATCTGACAAAAGATGCCATCGATGTATGGGGTTGTTATAAAGGAAAGGAGTTCATCAAGGCACTTTTCTACTTTAGCTCCCCGGATGTGACGGATGGGATACAACACATGAAAGAGAAATGCGATGGGATTCAAAAGAACAAAGTTCTTTTAAAACAGAACCAAGCACAGAGGAAGAGCAAGCTTGTTCCCGTCACTTACTGCTTGACACAGTTGGTTATGACAACTGACCCTTTCAGAGTTTGACACCTAAGTTTGGATAAATGCTTGGACATGTCTTCTTACCTTACCAGATTCACTTATTTCAGCAAAATTAAGTTGGAAATATGGTGAGACGTTCTCTCATGCAATTTATATTACTTCTTGCTTTTGGCCATGTTGGAGAATATGAGAACATCCTCTCTGGAAGTATTTTCTCTTCTTGTCCAAGCTACAAAAAGGAGCTTCAGAGGAGCACAAACATAAAAATTACCCATATTTGTGTCATCTTCCAAAATGGTGCAATGTGAGTTTTGGGCAACGGTTTATATTGCATCATTATTTTAATTGGTTCCCCCCTCCTTAATTATTAAATCACTAAGCCACCGATTAAACCAATCAATCAATCTACCACTGTAATACCAGAAAGACAACAGAGTCCTGTGGCACTTTTAAAGACTAACAGATTTATTTATCGCATGAGCTTTCGTGGGAGAAAATCCCACTTCGTCAG